>CM038678.1:645897192-646497192 GCA_021605205.1 Aegilops longissima | reverse complement strand
ACATATTGTGAAGGTGTACGACTACATCAACCGCTTTGATAAACGCTTCCACTTTCGGTCTACGAGGGTACGTAGACATACTCTCCCCTCTCGTTGCTATGCATCACCATGATCTTGCGTGTGCGTAGGAAAGTTTTTGAAATTACTACCTTCCCCAACACATCCACGCCTTCAACCACTAAAGCTGAGCTCCCCAGATAATTGCCGCTTGAGTCACGACATACCGCTGCGGCAGAACCACCCCTCCCTGGCCGGACTGCTGCATCAATATGTATCTTCGCATAGCCCATCGGAGGTGCCTTAGGTCGCTGCGGCACTACCGGACCAGTAGATGCGACTGCACGCACCACCTTTGGCCGGATCATGTTAAGCTCATCACTATATTTTCTGATGAAATTCTGAACTGCCTGAGGACTCTGAAAAATTCCCTCGTGGATCGCATTGCGCCTCGCGTACCATATCGACCACAAATTTATTGATAGGAGGGCAAACTAGTACTGCGTGAGGGACTCAATTAGTGAAAACAGCCATTGCTTCGCTTTTGGTTCTTGAGATGCCAACATTTTATGTGCGAGATCCTCGTCCACCAGCGCCCATACACATCTGAACATTATGCATTGCAAAAGGGAGTGTTTCCACGAGTCCGATGTTCCGCATAAGCCACAGCTGCTGGAAGTCGACATATGGCAGCAGGCCCACACATCCTCGGTGGGTAATGAGTGTTTTGTAGTTTCCATATAAACATACGAACTTTGCCAGGTACCTCGGTGTCCCAAAGTTTCTTCCACATCCCTTCCTCTGCATTTAAAGTTGACGTTCATGGTACCCCCTCAAGCCATGCCTCATGACGTTGCTTGGTTTCGACTAGCATTCTGTACGCGGACTTTACTGAGAAAGTGCCCTTGTTCTCAAAATTCCAGCACCAAAAGTCACCTATATTGCATGTGCAAATAGGAATGCCCAATATAATCTTTGCATCCATTGGCATAAACACATCGTTCACCCTTTGCTTATTCCAGCTAGCTGAGGTTGAGTCTATCAATTCTGAGACAAGCTGTGGTGGATTTGCATATATGCACCCATAAGGCCGAAGCATTTCCTTCCTTAGGAGCCAATTATCCGTCCATATGTTGGTGGTTGCACCATTTCCAACACGCCTGATCAAACCCTGCTTGAGAACGCCGCAACCTTTGATTATGGATCTCCAAATCTGGCTCGGGTGCCCTCCAAGTGTGGCGTGCAGAATGTCACTCGTTGGGTAATATATGCTCTTTAGTATTCGGGCACTGAGAGAGTTGGGATCCTGCAATAGGCTCCACGCTTGCTTTGCCAACATGGCCAAGTTGAAAAGCTCAAAATCTTTGAAACCAAGACCACCCATACCCTTGGGCTCCCAAGAGACCCAATGGGGTTTGTGTTTACCTTCCTTTGAGCCCCACCAAAACTTCCGGATTAACATGTTGAGGTGCTCACATAATCCTCTTGGCAATTTGAAACATGACATGGAAAAAACAGGGACAAATTGGGCAAGTGCTTTAACTAGAACCTCCTTGCCCACCGTAGACATGGATTTTTCGATCCACCCTTGCACCTTGCTCCAGAGTCGGTCTTTAAGATACTTAAAAGCCCCATTCTTTGAACTACCAATGTCAGACGGCATACCAAGGTATTTTTCATTCAAAGTCTCGTTTGGCACATTTAGCAACGTCTTTATCTCCAAACATGTGCTCTCTGGGACACCTTTGCTAAAAAAGATTGAGGATTTATTATAGTTGATTCGCTGACCTGAAGCCTGACAGTAAACATCTAAGACTTGGTTCACCTCGGTAGCACCCACACTGTTTGCCTTGAAAAACGGCAGGCTGTCATCAGCGAATAGAAGATGGTTTACCGGTGGCGCCGACGGTGCTACTTGTAGCCCATGCATGTTGGATGACTCCTCTTTGGATTTTAAGAGGCACGAAAGGCCCTCTGCTGCTATCAAGAACAAGTGTGGAGATATAGGGTCCCCTTGTCCAATTCCCCGCGATGGCTTAAAATCCTGTAACTTTTTGCCATCAAACATGACTGAAAAAGAGACTGTGCTGACCAGGCCCATGACAATCTCTACCCAGTTATCAAAAAACCAAGTTTGAGCATAATGGCCCGAAGATAGGCCCATTCGACTCTGTCATAAGCTTTCATCATATCAAGTTTCAGCGCACATGACTGATGCTTCTTGGCCCTGTTTCTCTTCATGAAGTGTAAGCACTCATACGAAGCTATGGTATTATCAGTAATCAACCTTCCAGGGACAAAAGCAGGCTGCTCCTCAGAAATAATATTAGGTAATACTAACTTCAGATGGTTAGAGATTACCTATGATGCTATCTTGTACAAGACATTGCATAGACTTATAGGGCGACACTATGGCAAAAGTGTCGGGTTTATTACCTTTGTAATAAGGACCAGAACAGTTTCTTTATGCTCTCAGCTGATTCAGTCCCCTCCACAATTTTTATAACCACCTTTGTCACGTCATTACCGCACATGTCCCAATGACGCTGAAAAAAGTGGGCTGGAAAACTGTCGGGGCCAGGTGCCTTGACTGGGAACATCTGCAAAAGAGCTCTTTTGACCTCATCAGCATTATACGTAGCTCTAAGGGAATCATTCATTGCTTGCGTAACTTTGGTGGGAACCGTGTCGAGAACTTGCTCCATTTTTAGCACGCCCTCTGATGTGTAGAGGTCTTTATAAAAAGAAGTGGCCAATTCCTCCATCTCAGCTATGTTATCTGTCATCTGGACGTCCGGTCTCTGTAGCTGTTTTATCTGAATTTTCCTCCTCCTTCTACTACCTCTCAGGTGGAAAAAATACGTGTTTTTGTCCCCATGCATTAGCCACTCCAGTCTAGCCCTTTGTCGCCAGAGAATTTCTTTCTCGATGGTACAGTTCAACCAGGCGGTCACAAACCTTGATTTCGGCATGCGTAGGGCCGGCTCTGCTAGGGACCTGGCGGAACTCCTGTAGCAGCTTTTTGAGGCGGGCTATTTCTTGTCATATGTTGCCAAAGTGCGTCCTTTCCCAGGTGCTCAAATCTCCCGCCACTGTTTGGAGCTTATCATGCAATGATTGCACCGAGTCTGCATTGCCCTTTTCCTAACCTGCTGACAAAACCGTCGCCAGCGATTCCTCTCTCTCCCAAGCTAGCTCATATTTAAATGAGCGTGGGACCTTCCTGCATGCATGCATGCATGTCATGAAGTGTGAGCAGGATCGGTACGTGATCAGATGATGCAGCTAGCTTGTGTTCTAGTATTGCTAATGGGAGAGCGATAGTCCAGGCCGGGTTTGCCACTGCCCGGTCTAGACGAACTCTGGTGAATGTGCCGCAAGTCACCTTTTTCTCAAAAGTCCAGTCGGTACCTGTGTAACCAATGTTCGACAAGCCACACGTATCAAGGGCATCCCGGAAATCCATCCATCTGAGCCTGGCTCCTCATCCCGACTCCGTCATGTTCATGTCCATGGAGCACTTCGTTAAAATCACCCAGTACCACCCAAGGCAGATTGGTAGATCCAACAATGCCTCGTAGTGTATCGCTCCCATGTTAACTTGTGCCGCTCCATGTTTCCTCTTACCCTCAACACCTCTCATTAATGCATCATCTACTTTAGGGTTGGGTTCATCCTGCTCCATCCACTCTGGGCCACCTCACTGGCTCTTCCCACGGGCGGCTCCTTGGCCAGATCAGCCTCTACCTCTGCCTCCACCTGACGAACTTCCAGCTCCAGGGCCACGACCGGGGCCTTTGAACCAGTCAGCATGAAGATTTTTGAACACTAGCGCCGATGGGGAGTGGATCCCATTGACACACTCTTTGTACAGATGCCCTGGCATGCCACAGACGGCACACCAGTCGGGTAACCTCTCATACTTCACCCTTAAAATCTCCCTCTTCCTCTTTACCACCAAAGAAACAACATTCTTAAGAGGTTTTGTAACATCCACTCTGATTCTAACCCTGAAAAAATTACCCTCAAAATCCTGAGACTTGGGTTCAGCAAAGATGAACTCTCCAACAACAGCAGTCAGGGACTTGATCAGGCCAAAGAAGAGTTCTGGGAGATCGTGAATTTGGATTCACATCTCAATTTTGTTCAAGTCTATCGACGAAGGTCTGGCGATTCCATCATATGGCTCTATGACGACGGCCTTGCCCTTGAAAGTCCAAGGTCCATCTTCCATTACTCTTTCCCAGTCACCGAGGCAAGAGAATTGCAAGGTGTATAGGTTTTCCTCTAGCAGTCGAAATTTTACCTCTTTCGCTAGATCCCAAGCGACACGCATATTGCGATAGAACCAGTACTGGCTATACCGTTTGTTAGTGTTTACGCGAGCTATGGCCATCCAGCGGGCAGCTTCCTCTGGGATGTCGCCGTCTTCTACCACAACATCAACCAAATCATCCTCCTTCAATCCCAATTCCTTCATCATTGCTTCCATCTCGCTCATTGCCGCATCAGACGCAGACGTCGTGCCCTCCATCAGATCTCTTGCCCGAGAAAACACAGATTCCGCGGGCAGGAGGTTCCCTAAGCTGACCTCCCTTCGACCACACGCTAGCCAGCCGTCCAAGGACGCCGGTGACCGGTGGTGGGGAGGCGGAGGGGATCACGATCTCCACGTCGATGCCAAAGCGCCGTCGGGAGGAGGAAAAACCGTAACTAGAGGGGATCACGAGTTTCTTATATTAAGTATCTTGAAATTCAACTACTTAGCACAAAAAAGTTTGATGGGCATCATGGCCATCGATACTACGAGTGGCCCAACAATAGCCCATTAAGGCCTTAAAGGCCATCAATAGTACGTGTGGCCCAACAATAGCCCATTAAGGCCTTAAACCCTAATGCGAAACCTTTCACTGCCTCTCTCCCTCAACTCCCGTGCTCCGCGTCTCCACCACACAAGAGAACCACCACAGCACCTCGCCGCCGCCACCGCCGCCGAGGACGACGACGACGACGACGATGTGGCGCTCGCGAGCTCGCGCTCTCCTTCTGCTCCGCTCGTCTGTCCCCAGGCCTCCACTGCCGCAGCAAAATCCACTTCGGAGCTTGGCCCGAGCCCCACCCCCGCCACCACGCCTTCTCTCCCGCTTCCTCTCCTCCTCCTCCTCCCCGGAGGCCCTGCCGGACGCCCCCTCCTTCGCCGCGGAGGCCCTCCCCGACGATCCCTTCGCCTTCGCACCCGGCGTTGCATCCGGATCGGCTGATCCCACCGAGGCCGACGAGGACAACCTGGCCGCGCTCTGGGAGGAGGATGCGGGCGACGCCGACGACATCTTCGTCTCCGCCGCCTCCTCCGACACCGCCGATCCCGAAGCCAGGGACGAGGAGGTCGCCCGCGTCCGCGCCGTCGTGGAGTCCACCCCGGAGGATCAGATCCCCACGGCCATCGCCGACATGGTCGTTGACTTCACCGAGCCGCTCCTAGCCGCCATCCTCCTCTCCGCCGAGAACTGCTCTGGTAAAAAGCTACTCCTCTTGTTCAAGTCTGCCGGGAAGAACAACCCTGATGTCAAGAGCCTTGCCAATCTTGACATCGTCGCGACCAAGGTTGCTGAATCCGCCGAGATTGACAAGATGGACGCGTACATGCTCTGGGATTTGGTGAAGGAAATGGGCAGTGTACCAGGATCACTGAGCACCCCACTGCTGAACAAAGTGCTAGCAATGTTCTGGAAGCTTGAGAAATCGAAGGCGGCGCTAGAGGTGCTTGACAAGTTCAGTGAGTTTGGCTGTACTCCGGAAGGCGACAGTTATTATCTGGCGATTCAAGCGGCTGGAAAGAAGTCCATGGTTGGTGCTGCATGGGGAGTTTGCGAGAAAATGATTAGCTCTGGGTGCTTCCCTGATGGGGAGAAGGCCGGTGAGATTGTGACCTTCTTTTGCAAGGGGAAGAAGGTGAAGGAGGCACATTCAGTATACCTAGCAGCGAAGGAGAAGAAGGTTCAGATTCCTACATCATCCTTGGATTTCCTTGTTGGTGCTTTGGCGAAGAATGACGAGACCGTCTGTATGGCTCTGGAGCTGCTGGAGGAATACAAAGGAGAGTCTCTTAAGAATGCAGGCAAGTCCTTTGCTGCCGTTATACGTAGTTTGTGCAGGATGAAGAATGTGAAGGATGCAAAGAAGCTGTTGATGAGGATGGTGAATCTTGGCCCAGCTCCTGGTAGTGCAGTGTTCAACTTTGTCATCACAGGATTGTCTAAAGAGGGAGAAATGGAGGACGCAAAGGATATGATTAGGGTGATGGAGAGCCGAGGGCTGCGCCCTGATGTTTATACATACAGCGTGATCATGAGTGGCTACGCAAAGGGAGGCATGATTGATGAAGCCCATTCTCTACTTCGCGAAGCTAAGAAGATCTATCGAAAACTAAGCAGGGTTTCTTATCACATACTGATCCGTGGTTACTGCAAGATGGAGGAGTTTGAGAAGGCCCTGGAGTGCCTAAAGGAGATGAAGCAGGACGGGGTGCAGCCAAATGTGGATGAGTATAACAAACTCATCCAGTCGTTATGTCTGAAGGCTATGGACTGGAGAACAGCTGAGAAGCTCCTCGAGGAAATGGAGGGCAGTGGACTATACCTTAAGGGCATTACCCGCAGCCTCATAGCAGCAGTCAAGGAGTTGGAAATGGAAGAGGCGTCAAAAGACAGCCAAGAAGCATAGTTTCTCTAGGATACGCTTGAAGTGACACATCCGCTAATCAGTTTTGGGGAATTTGCCCTCTTTTTGCTCTCTGCATCTCTGGTGAGGTTATGAAAACACCAACTTTTGTACTTGTCTGCTTGTTGTTAGATGCTAAAATAATATTGCATTTGTATTATAAATGCTGGACCGGCAGGGATGCATATTTGATTTTGGTCTCTGCTCCTGTAGAAGTAGAACCGATAATTCCATGCAATTTTCGATCCAATCTTACGACTTGGAAAAAGGAGGATACATATTTGCCTATTCCCAAAGCAAGAATCCTTGGAAACCAAAAAATGGATTTTGTTTTTTGGGATGTGGCTAACAAATCAAAAGGGAAGTAGTAAAAGGAAAAACATGTTGATGCAGCAGCAGGTACCTGTCGGTGCTTTGGTGCGTGACGTACAAGAACATGCCTATATGCTGTTATCGTGTAAAACATCGGAATGACAATGCTATATTTTCAATATGCAATTCATAGATTTGTTGGCACTGGTTACCGACTCCGTGAAGACACTTTCACTGATATGATATTTAAGGACATGTATTGCCAATTAGTCTGCTGCTATATAATGGAGTAATTTTCTGGGAATGCACTTAATGGTTTATTACTAATGTGTATTCACTGATAACACTCTCCTGTGCAGTAATCTGCTGGGTCTTTTGTGCACTAATCGGAGCATGATTTGACGAGTTAAAGTGTCTGACTATTCAGCTTTTCATTTGGTTCCGATTTTATATATCCGTGATCAGTTGAAAACACAGAATAGTGCCTGCCCTGTTTTGTGTAATCACCGCATCAGCTTAGGTTACTGCGATCACTGCACACTTTTTTTGCACATAGAGCAAGCTTAATTCCCGGCTGAATCGAATTTTGAATAATCGTCTGGCTCAGGCCTAATCAGGAGTAGTGGATGCTTTGCAGTTTGGAAACAAGGCACTTTCTGAAAGTTTGTGTGTGCAGTTGCTCCTATGCTAGACGTATGCAAGAACATGGCTACATGTTGTTACCATGTAAAGGATCGGAATGGCAACGCCATACTGTTAATATGCGATTCATAGATTTGCTGGCGTTGGTAACTAATTCAGGGAAGATACACTTTCATTGCTATGATTAGTAAGGACGTGTATTGCCAATTAGCCTGCTATATAATGGAGTAATTTTCTGGGAATGCACTTGATGATCTACTACTAATGTGTATTCACAGGTAACACTCCCCTGTGGGTCTTTTGTGCACCATTCGGAGCATAATTTGATTGCACAACTAGAAAATAAGGTCTATTTGATGAGTTTAGTGCCTGATTCAGCTTTTCATTTGGTTTCAATTTTATTGATTCTGGGAGAGGTGAAAAAAAAGGTGCTGGCTGCAGGCAGAGGCAGCTGCTGCTTCCATCTCAAACCACAATATAGCAATAGCATATTAGCAATAGGCTTTGCGATTGCGTCAGGATTCTGATTGATTCTGCGTTCTGCACGCGGCCGGTCTGTTGCAAAATACTCCAGTTCCTTGATTCAGTTGCCTGCTCCGTTGGGGTTGAGATATTGCTCTTGTGTCGTGGTCGGCTGTCACCTGTCGGTATTCCCCCATTTTTCTTCTTTGTGCACTGATGATAGTGTGATAGGAGCAGTATAATTCCTGGTTGGAATATGTTGGTTGCTCTGTCAAGTGATGCCTGATGGTGAAACGCGATCACACTTGGCAAGCAGGGATGCAGAGCCACGTGCCATATGTTGTGGCGCGATGATGTGATCCTATCCGTGTGCATCACGAGCGAACCAGTGCAGATAGGCTGTGCACATACTTTGTCCGGGTCGTCGTTTCCAGCTAAGCTGCTCCCTCCATCCGGATATACAGCGGCTAACACATATTTCAAGATTGCTTTAACCATGAATGAAATCAATAATACACAAGACGTGTCTCACGAAAAAAGTATACTTGAAAGGAGTTCATAGTGCTACAGTACTCACTCCGGCCCGTTTTATTCCGCGTGTTAAATTTGTGTCAAGACTAACTTTGCAAAATTTGACTAAATTTATATTAAAAGTATCAATATTTACAATACCAAATATATATACATTTCATAATGAACCTAACAAAATTGATTTGGCATTGTAGACGTTGATACTTTTTTCTATAAATTTAGTCAAAGTAGAGAGACTTTGACTTCAAACAATGCTTATATGCAGACTAAAAAGGACCAGAGGGAGTATTATTTATAGCCATATATATTTATATATTCAGATGGAGGGAGCAGTTAGACCTGAGCTATAATAATTTAGCACATAGGTAAACAGTGGCCAATCGCAAAACAAAAGAAAGTCAGAAAGAAACAGTGGCCGTCCATGGTGACAATCAGAATCTGATCCGAGCCTTATCATATAGGAGTATTTGCATTCTCCATGCGCTTGGGAAGATAAGCTAGACTACTGGCATTGTTTAGGGTTTGAGCAACTGAAGCTCTGCCGGCCACTCGCATCTTCTATCGGGATGCGGCCAGGGCCAGACAAACGGACGGACGGCGGCAGATTGTCCTCTGCATGTTTTTATATTTGATTTGATTCACCAAGTGCTGTTCGAATTTCGAAATGGTCGGTCGGGCGCAGGCTGCAAATCAGGTGTGATGCTTTCTACCGAGCTTCAGAGGAGACGAGTGCACACAAGAGCATCTCCGCTTTATATGCTATAGTTTTCACCAACTAATAAAAGAAGAAATAAATGCTTTAATCGATGCAACGAAAACAAAAGCAAGAGGGGATATATGTTTCCTTGGAGCATCTACAGTAGCTTCCTAAAAAACTTCTACTCCCTCCGTTCCTAAATAATTGTCTTTCTAAAGATTTCAACAACTGACTACATACAGAGCAAAATAAGTGAACCTACACTCTAAAACATGTCTATATACATCTGTATGTTGTAGTCTATTTGAAATGGCTAGAAAGACAATTATCTGGGAACGAAGGGAGTAGTCACGAGAGTGAGAAAATATTTATGCCGGATCCTAAAGAGGATTTATCTATGCTAACGACCCCACAAAGAAGAAAAGAAGAAAAAGATTGACTCAACACATGAGAGTGGTGCGAACCAACCTTTGGTTAAACGGTTAGAGGGACAGTGGTATCCCTAACCCATCAGGGTTCAAGTCTGATGCTCGCATTATTTCTGGATTTATTTCAGAATTTTCGGCGATGCGCTTTTAGTGAGAGGAGACGTTCTCATCGATGACGAGGCGCCTACGGTGGCTTCGTAAATCAAATGAGTGTATACACGCAGTGGCGTACCCAGGAAAAAAATGAAGGGTGTGCACACTCTAAAAAAAAATTCCCACCTAATCCATGTGTCAGACAAAATATGGCAAAATAATAACATGAGTAGCTTAATGCAAATCTCACAACAATCTAGTTCACAAAATATATCTCAAATGTGCTCAATTACAATACGAGTAGTCTTACATGAAAGAAGCATAAGTAGAAAATTACATCACTAGGTAACTCTACGTTTTTGCATTGCCATGAAAGCATTAACTATTTCATCTTCGCTTACTTCCATGAACACATCCCGTTCAATAAATGTCACCAAGCAATCATTCAAGCGATCATCACTCATAGTAGTCAACTTATTTTTCACTAGATTCATTGCTGAAAATACTCTTTCAACACTCGTCGTCGCCACCGGTAAAATCAATATCAATTTGATGAGTAAGTAGACCAAATCATAAAGAACATGCTTCTTTGTTGCAACAAGCATAATAGACAGCTCACCAATATTACTTGCATTTCTAAACCTATCATCTTGTGTCATATCCAAGGTTTTCGAGTCGATGAGTCGACGAGTCGCTCGGGGGGGAGAGACTCTAGACTAGTCGTGACTAGTCGTGACTAGTCTAGACTCATGGTCGATGAGTCGACATGCGACGAGTCGACATGAGTTAAGCAGTAGAAAGTAGGTACAATAAAACCAGCCTTGTTCTTGAGTGGTTCCAATTCATGCACAACCACCCTTGTTCATGCACAACCAGGGGAGGAGCAGACCACCACCAACAACAATAACAACAACCAGAGGAGGAGAGGAGGAGCAGACCAGCAGCAGCAAGCCAGCAACAACCAGGGGATGAGGGGAGGAGCAGACCAGCAAGAGCAGCAACCAGGGGAGGAGCAGACCAGCAGCAGCAACCAGGGAAGGAGCAGCAAGCCAGCAACTAGGTGCGGCGGCGGCTGCCAAGGAGAGGGTTGGGTCGTGGGAGGGGAACAGGTTCGATCTAGGTTTCCAACCACCATTAACAAAGGCATCACCCCTAGGCCCCCCTTTCTTTTTTCTTTTGAACAAATAACACACAAAGCAAAATGCTGCCTCATATTTGACACTATATTTTAACCATTTGTAGGCCTCAAACCAAACAAAGTTGAAGTGTCGATTTTTACCATAGATTTTCCTGACTTGAAAGTTGTGTGCATATGGTTGGACTGCTTGCTTTGCAATGTATCGTCTCCAAACTTCATCTTGATCATCGACATCATACTTTGTAATAGGAATCCTCTCCCCTGGATCAGGAGGAAGCCTTTGAATATTGAATGGCCTTGCACACGGAGAATGGACTGCTTCATCTTCACTATCACTTTCAATCTCTGCATCGGAATGGACTGCTTCATCTTCAATATCAAATTCAATCTCTGTAGAATGGACTGGAGGTGGAGAATGGACTGCTTCATCTTCAATATTTGACACCATATCTTCAGGTTGCTCTTCGGCTACAACCTTCCTTCTTTTAGCAGCCTCATATTTCCGAAAAAAGGACCGGATGTCACCATTCCTCTTCATCTTTGGTTCTACAGATACAACAAAATACACAACTATTAGAGACAGCTAGGCAAAGCTTAGTACAAGCACAACTTTAAGATTGAACAATACTGCTACTACTCAATTGGCAACATATTCCCTTCAATGCACTGCACCAAATATCATCCCTCATGCACAGATTTAAGAATCAATTGGAAGTTCAGGACAGCAAATTAACTGAACGGAGAAACAATGTACTGTTAACAGAAGCTCACCCAAAGGCCAAAGGGCGTCAGGAACTAGGAATTCAGCGGGGATTGAGCCATTCAGGAGCTAGGGCAGCAGCTCCTCATCTCCGCCGGGCTACGGAGTTCGGACGTCCGGCGACCGGCGGGCGGCGGCTCGTGGTGGTTGGAGATCCACCAGCCAGGCAAGGAGCTAGAAGGGGAGCAGAGCGGCGACTCTTCTCGGTGGAAGGAGGCAAGGAGCGGCGGTCCGGCGGATGACCCCGGCGGGATGGCCGGACGGGGCTGGGGATGGCCGGATGGGGATGGGGATGGGGATGAGGGGCAGGGGGCGCTGGATTAGCTTTCAGTGGCTGCGCTCTGCCTGGCCGACGAGCGATGACTGTATCGTTGGCTCGCTGCCTCGCTCGGGAGTAGATGGGCTGCGGCGCTGCCACGCTGGGCTTGGGTGGATTTAGGCCTAAATATCATATGGTAATAAAAAAAATTCGAATTTTTCTGGGTGTGCCACGGCACACCTTGCACACACGCTGGGTACGCCAATGTATACACGTATGTATGAATGCTTGCGTCTGCACTGTGTTAAAAGAAAAAAAAAAGACACATGAGGGTGGTTTGGTGGGTTTGAGTGAGTTGGAAACCAGATCCAAAGCGGCAGAGAGCGACTGCAGTCTGCGGCCGCTCTCCCGCGGACTCGCCTCGCCGGCCCCGGCCGCACCCTCCCCTATATCTACGCCCGACCCGACCGGACCCCCTCTCAGTCTTGCTCGCAGCGCCTCCCAAACCTTCGCCCACCCACGCTCCTCACGGTCGCGCCGCGCCGGATCGGGATCAAGTCACGCTTTAGCACCACGCGGCCGCTCTCGCCGTCGCCGGGAATGGGGAGCACGGCGGGCGAGGTCACCCGCGCCGACTTCCCCGAGGGCTTCGTCTTCGGCGTCGCCACCTCCGCCTACCAGGTACGTCTACACTGTCACTCGGTTTTACCGGTGCTAGCAGCCGCTACGGGTACTGCCTTAGCTAGGATGGTGGCGGTGGCCGGTGGGTCACCGGGTCGCGTCTCGGCCGCCGATTGCTGGTTCCTGCCCCCACGCCGCTGTGTGGTGTGACAGCGCGCCGCCCTCGCCCGGTAGCCCACGCCAACGACGCCTGTGTACTTTCGCTTGGTTGCGCTGCCTTCATGCTGTTGCCGATTTATCTTTGAAAAGGTGAAGTGGGACAGTGACCGAGCAACGACCCCTCTGCTTTCACCAAAATATTTATATGCGGTTCTTATATCTGATTTTTATGCGGTTGAGCCAAACGCCCTCTCCTCTAGTAAATTTTATCTCAGCCAAAAAAAAGGGAAGTGGCAAAGTGGAAAGTAATCAACAAATTGTAATTCTGTGACTACAAACATGTATATGGACAGACTTAATATCAGGGAAATTTATCTTAGGGATGGAGAATCGGCAAGTAGTTGTGAGTGGACATAGTAGTCAGAAGTAGAGCACTATTTGCGAACAGAGGAGGTATGTGTTTAGTTGGAGATTGGAGAGGAAGAAATATACATGGGAAGGGAAGGCTGACAGGAAATGATCTTTTCCTCTACTGGCAGAGAAGCCGTAGTTGAACCGACAAAGTAGAGAAATGGCAGGGGATTTTCCATCCGTATGTTGTCATATAAATGTTCTCCGCTTTTGTTTTCTCTCGGACACGTGTCGAAACACACGTCATTTCGTATTAGAAGAAACGACAAAAAATGCGCTAAGAGAACAGCCAGCCAAAAGACAGAGCAAAATATACCATAATCGAGCATTTTTTTTTGAGAAAATAAACAGAGCAAATTAAAAGCAAAAACGAGAACAGAGAAGAACTATACAGGAAAGCTGAGAAACGAGTGTCCTCCACCTTGAGGAGGAAAGAGAGAACCATCATACTGTTAGAATTTTGTGTGGGTCCTTGGATGAAAAATTGTAGGTTTCACCAGTTTTATCTCCTTGATTCCAAGTAATAAAAGAAACAAAAATGAGGTTTTCTGTGATCTATGAATCTATCCTCCTTCCTTTTGTGTAAAACTAGATGCATCTAGACGTGAAGTAATGTTCTTGGCTTTTCCCTTCTATCCAGATTGAGGGGGCAAGAAATGAAGGTGGCAAAGGCGATAGCATATGGGATGTCTTTACAGATAACAAAGGTTTGTCTCATCTGGATCTTATTTTAATTTGTTGAAATATATCAATTTAACTGATAGTTGTCATTGAAATGCTTTTTTAGAACGTGTCCTAGACGGATCCTCTGGAGAAGTTGCAGTTGATCATTACCATCGATACAAGGTGTTATTATTGTCATAGCTATCGCATTACTATTATATTTTGTAAAATAAAATGTTTCTTTGTCTTGCTTGAGAGAGATTGTCTCCTTGAAGCATATGTGTGTACAATATCACCTTGTTTCCTAGATCCCTAATTACTTGTTTGAACTATTTGGGTACAGGAAGATATTGAGCTCATGGCGAAGTTGGGTTTTGGTGCTTATAGATTTTCCATAGCTTGGTCACGGATATTTCCTGGTACATTTCAATTGGTGGATCATGCTTCACATATTAATACATCTCCAAATTGTGTCGCCACAATTCCAGCTTCCCCCTCGATATGTGCATCTTGTTTATTATTATCGTTTATCTTCCATACCTCATCTGAGTTTATAAGTTTACTGTTTCTGCAGATGGCTTAGGGACAGAGATCAATGAGCAAGGAGTTGCTTTCTATAACAACCTTATAGATTTCATGATTGAAAAAGGTGCCACATGATATACCTAATGTCAAAGTTACTATTCATCTAGTTATTCACCACCCATCTGCCCTGACTTCAGGTATTCAGCCTTATGCAACTCTGTATCACTGGGATCTTCCGCATAATCTTCAGAAGACTATGGGGGGTTGGCTTTCGGACAAGATTGTGTAAGTCAATGCAGGCATCTTAACTTTAAACTCTGAATTTGTAAATATAGTTAAATGCCAACACAAAATACTACAAGGCATGTTTACCTAAGAACATTGCTTTATTTCGAAGTGTTCTGTCTTTTTTTTCCAAGAAGGGGGGAAAGACCCCCGGCAAAGTGTTCTCGTTTAACTTGGTGTTTCTATATCTGATCATATTGGTTGTCAAAAAATTTCAGAGAGTACTTCGCATTATATGCAGAAGCTTGCTTTGCAAATTTTGGAGATAGAGTTAAGCATTGGATAACAATCAATGAACCTATTCAAACATGCATTAATGCTTATGGGGTTGGAATATTTGCTCCTGGATTATGTAAAGGTGTAGCTGCTGAACCTTTCTTGGCTGGCCATCACCAGATCTTAGCTCATGCTGCTGCTGTTGATGTCTACAGAAGAAAATTCAAGGCCTGTTAAGTTTCCATTGAAGTATCATCATTGTCAGTTTGTTCGTAGTACCATTGTCTTGCTGATATTTTACATATTATAGGCTAAACAAGGTGGTCAAGTAGGGTTTGTTATTGATTGTGAATGGGCGGAGCCAAAGTCGGACAAAATGGAAGACCAGGCTGCTGCAGCACGGCGCATGGACTTTCAACTTGGATGGTAAAAAATTATGCTCACGTCCACCTATTCAGGGAATACTTAGAAGTCTCCTAAATCTGTTACCATTTTCCATACAACCTATATTTTTGGTTTCCGCTCATTGTAACTTCCTCTATTTTAGTATAATGCTGACGCATCTTCAGATTCATGAAGCCTATGATATGATTTTATGCATATATCCTGATTATAATTGCTTTTCTTGAAGGTTCCTGGACCCAATATACTTTGGTGATTACCCAGAAAGCATGCGCCAGAGAGTGGGCGAATATCTTCCAAAATTCTCTGAGAAAGAACGTGAATTGATGAGGAACAAAATTGATTTTATTGGATTAAATCACTATACATCAAGAATCATTGGCAATCAGCCGAACCCACAACCACAAGAGATCCATTTTTATCAGGTTCAACAAATAGAGAGAACAGGTACCATGATTCATCTATCAAAGACTTGTCCTTTTTCTTTGTAAAAACAAGCGCAGCATCAGCTGAAAGATGCAGGGTTATCTATAAAAATTGCAGTATGTAGACAGCAGAGATGGCAGAAGTACTTCACCTTGCTGATTAAGGAAAACGGCCCTTCTCCACTAATAGAGTCTATTTACCTCTTCCTTACTCTTGGAGAATTGTAAATCAATATACGCATGCAAGGCAGAACTACTTTTCTTGCTGTAGTTTGGTCTGAATATTCTGTGCCCACTATATATATGTAAACTTGTCCCTTGCAAGCTATCCTATCCCCAGATTAATATCGTAATGCGGACACTTTATTTCCCTTGGGCAGACAAATGGAGTAGCGGTGAAGCAATTGGTGAAAGAGTAACGACTCGACCGCTGTCCATTCATGTAGCTTCAGCGATCTCACCTAACATTTCATCTCAATATTTGTGCAGGCTGCGTCTGAGTGGCTTTTAATAGTTCCTTGGGGTATTCGGAAAACAATCAATTATATAGTAAAGAAATATGAAAATCCAATAATATATGTAACAGAGAATGGTAAGGCTTCCATGCTTCTAACATTTTTTTCTGGTGCATTTTTTATATTTGAAGTTTCTAAATCACACATGGCATATCTGGTTACGTTCTTTGAAGTTGTATCATTTCTTGCATATGTTGGTTTAGTGATTAAATCAAATAGCAATTACTTCACATAATGTAGATTATATGGATTAACTCTGCTTTATTTCCAGTTTATTTTTTCTAGAAATGTTATACTCTGCAACTTGGAGGTCGTTGTACTGCCTTAGTTGCAGAGATATTTTGTTTTGACCAAACAACCCCGCAGCAAGCTATTTATTCCACCTGTGCGTGCTAGTCTAATTATGGAATATGCATAGGGAGCCCTTCTTTATCTTCTCTTGGATACGTATTTTTGTACATAATTTCAAATTTCCGAGTTTGTACTGCCACAGAATATTGACAAAATGGATTGGCAAGATAAACACACTACAAATTAAATAGAATACGACATTGAAGTTTAAATAACCGACGGGTATACATGTAAATGCGATACAGTGACTTTTTAATATGAAAATAAGAATTTGCTATTCCATTACTTGGTATGTAGCTAGCACAGTTTTGTTTGTGTGATGTAATATTTGCTAACTAAATAATTAAGTAACCAACCTTGTATATGGATGATGCTCTCATGTAGTTTATTTTCTGTAGGCATGGATGACGAAGACGATCCATCAGCACCAGTTGATCAGTTCTTAAATGACACAAAGAGGGTTAATTTCTTCAAAGGATATGTTGGTGCAGTCGCACAAGCAATAAAGTGAGTTTGTTTTTGCTCGCCGCATAACTAGCACCGTGTAACTGAAACAACCAAAGCAAGTGATGCCACTAATTTTGTTAACTGTTGGCATTACAGGGATGGTGCCGATGTTCGTGGATACTTTGCATGGTCATTCGTGGATAACTTTGAGTGGGCGATGGGATTCACCAAGAGGTTTGGGATTGTCTATGTTGATTACAAGAACGGGCTCTCACGACACCCTAAAGCATCGGCCATGTGGTTCTCACGCTTCTTGAACGGCGAGGCCGCTGACAGCAAATCTGACACAAACTAAGTCCGCATTCACCAAGGTGTGTAAATTGTACTTGAGCTGTTTCTATCAATGGTATATATCTATCCAGTATTCGCTGTATCTTCGTAGCAGCTATATCTATGCGCAAACCTGGCACCGTACATAATCGCTCCAACATTTGTTTGAATGAATGCTTACAGAGTCAACATCCCTACCAGCATGTTCTGGGTTCATGTCAGTTAACGCTGCGCTGCTGCTAACTCGCACAATCTAACATGAACCCATGCTATCTCTGTTGCTATATTTTCCTTGATGTTGGTGTAGTGATTCTGTGAGTTATCATTCATAATAGACCCAGCAAGCAATTGCCAAATAGGAAGTTGGTTTCTGTTTGCAACTGACTGATGCAACAAACATTTTGCTGCAGGGATGGCACTGACGTTCGTGGACAGTCTGGATGGTCATTCCCGGGCAACTATGAGTGGGCTACATACAGTATACACCAAGAGAGGTTTGGTGCAAGGATGTGCATTGGGGACATTCCGAAGCATCAGCCCTGTACGTGGTTCTCACACCCGTCGAAGACCAAGACGGCGCGAGCTGAGCCATCTCACAGCAAGTAAATGAAACATTATACAGTAGTTGTTTCCCCTGTTGTTGTTGCTGCTGCTGTTGTTGTATCGTACTGTGACTGCCATCTGCTCAAAATAATAATCGTAGCCCATCTCAGATACGCTTCTATACGGGCCGCGATTAGTCCATTGGATTGTTAAAATGGATGTTCACGGGGCCAGAGTTCCCTGCTAATAAATTATATGAGTTCGTGTCAGCCAACCCTGCTAGACAACGCTGCCTATGTATGTTTGCTATTCAGCTTCTGCTGCTGCTGCTGTATTATTCCTGTAATGTCTGGACTTCATAGCCCCTCCTAGGAAGCAATTGCCAGCCACCAGAAAACTGTTCTGCTGGAGTTCTTCATTAGAGGAACTCGCTTCTGACAGGTTGGACCCACCCAAAACCACTTTGGACTTTGGATGATTGGTGAAGGGCAAAGTGACATGTCACATACAGTAAACGAAACCACTATACAGACGACTTTTCCTTAGACGATCTGTGGACGACACTAAATCTGCGGCTGGGCTGCAATTTCTGCTTTGCATGGACGGTTCTAACCATATCGTCGTGCAAGCATCGGCTTGACTTTGTCGTGTGTATAGCAAGGTTGTACAGTAAAATAAAGAGGTGGTTAAAGCATGGATGGGATGGGAGCTATTGGGCCGCTTTCTTCCCTGTTCTGGGGCCGGCCGGCCTATTCTTTCTTGTTTGTGGTGTGATGTTTTGCATCCAATGCAATGCAATGATGGTACCCTGTCGTGGCCGCGATGATCGCTCTCCGGGGCGCAATGCCGTTGGTTGCATTGCATTCATTCCCTCACGGCTTTGGTGTGAGAATCAGGCCGTTGGGGAGGGCTCATCACAGCATCATCCCTGTGATTGTGATGCTGGTCCTGATGATTGCTAGATACTGCTCTCTTCTTCTTCATCATATTCTTTCCTTTGCCTTTGTGCGCCCCCTTCTTTTCCTCGTCTTTCACCCATCGCCGGCGAACCGGAGGTGGTGGCAAGGGAGAAGAGGAGGTTTGCCGGGGACGGAGACGACGAAGAGTGGCGAGGCGATGGCCGTGACGGCGGCGATAGGTTCTCCATAGGGGTGATAAACTAACAAGGGCAGGTTGATACAAAAAACATGTGCCATCACTGTTGGCTAACGGGAGCACAACTTTGCCGTCCTCTCCTTAAACGCCCACAGGCAGGCTGAAGCCAGATGTGTTCCCCAAATCCCCATCTCCTGCCTGCGCTCCGAAAGCAGCATTGGCACGATTTATTCCTCTCAATCAGAACCCAGAAGATGCATCGAGCCGTTGAGAGGGCAGCACGTACCTACAGCACCTGCCTGCCTTTAAGGGTGGCTTAGACATGGGATACTCGTCCTACTCTGCAACTTTACCACGGCTCAACGTTAAACTAATCATAGGCAGAGCTTTGCACGATTCGCGGCCTCGTGGTGGCATCTCCCGCCTCACGTGAAACAGCACATTTCGCATCATAATCTGCGTGCGTGCGTGCGTGCTCAAGCTCGGCGTTCCTTCCTTCCTCGAGGAGTTGAGATGCCCCTACTACTCCCTTCATCCGAAATTACCTGTCGCATAACTAGATGTATTCATTCGCGCGACAAGTAATTCAGGACGAAGGGTAACGCTGGGATTTTTTTCAACAGGGAATTTTGAGTGAATTTCGTGGGAGACGGCTCAATCCGGACACAAGGATCGGGGAACTTTCTAGCACGCCAATGTTCATGCTCTCGTATGATTATTACTACCACTCCTTTAGTGATCGCCAATGCCTTGCCTTTTAGCGTTTGTTGTCTGACCGCAAAATCGGAGTGCATCAAGGTTCAGCAAGAAGGATATGCATCTCTGTGCTTGGGCTAAAATAGCAACATCGATATGGTTCGTGGAACGGGCTCACATCATTGCGTTCACTACCACGCGACAAGCGTGGTAAAAGCAATCTGAAATTGACAAAAAAAAATCATTGCGTTCACTGGTTAAGTGAGGAGTTCACTGCAAAAGCATCAACCAAAGAACCTGAACCTGAAAAGAGCTCTGACCAACAGCCAACAGCGCATTCATAGGATGGATTCATCACTGACAGAGCAGCACGAGTCATCCGCATGTGCGGCGCCTCATGAGCCTATGATTGGGCTGCATGGAGCACTGGCGGCATTGCAAGATTTGGGCAGCAGCGGTTCAAGTGCCGGCCACTGCATGCAGTTGCCACACTGTGCTGTTGTTGGTCACTCCCAAATCATGCTAGCGCCTACGTACCCCAGGCCAGAAGCGTGCCATGGATGGGTCCTCCCCTACCTTCCAACTCCAGCCACTACCCCGGCCAGATCGATCTCCAGCAGTGTCATCTTCACCCTCTTCTTCCTCCCCTCTCCCTGACTGGCCCGTGCTTCTTAAATGTTTGTCAATCATGGCCTCCTCTTGACCTATGCTACGAACTTGTTCAGCCAAGCCAAACCAGTCAGCCCAAGCCCATGTGTGTGCCTGTGCCTGGAGGGTGGAGGCCAAAGCAAAGTCATCATTCATCCATTCATTCTACTGGCAATTGGGTGCCAATAATTTGGTGCCATTAGAGGAGCAAAGCATCCATGCCATGCCATGCATGGGCGCCTAGTGTAGTGTGGGAGACAAAAGGGGGGCCATGTGGGTGAAAAACGGCAAGAAAGGAGGTTGGTACGAAAGGCGGTGAGACGAGCCAATGAGCCCACGCATGGCAATGGCAATGGCAATGGCATGCTCACAATCACAATGCATCCAGCGCAACGCCCACATGCGGATGGGGACCCGGCGATAGCGGCCACCCGAACCACCACCCCACCCTCCTGGTCTTTGCCGTCTCCATGCTACATAGTTCATGCTGCACATCCATGGAAAACCATAGTTTTAGCCCAGCACATGGCCATGAAACGCAACAAAATGCCCAGCTTGCTGCTGAACAGCATGGCTCGGGTCCGTGCCAGATGCTCAAACAGGAAGCTTCCTGCACCTCTTGCCCCATAATGAACTCACTCTAATGAACCGCTCAGGTTCTTTTTGCAGTAGATAAAGTTCTTCCGAAGTTTACAGCACTTCTGCTCTGCCCTGCCTGCAGTAGATACTACTAACATTCTTCTACTGCAGATGAAAGTATGTATGTCAGGATATGCTCTGGTAAAAAGCCTCTGGCTGCATCTTAGTGGTGGTGCTGGTGGGTACAGCAGCTAGTGTATGGTCGTAGTACTCCCATGGACCATTTGTGCAGGCAGGAAATGTGATGCCAAAACACCATCATGAGTGCTCTGCTCTCTGTTTCTTGGCACCACCACCAGACCAGAGTCTCATCTCATGCTCTTATTTTGTTCTCTTTCTCAGCTCCATCCGAGTTCAGCAGCTACCATACCCATACACAGCTGTGTAGATTCAGCAAAGTTTTGAAATTTTTACAGCATTTTCACTACTCAACATGTATTTGAAAATTTTACAGCATTGCTCGTGGCGGGGCGACGAATAATTCGACATCTGATTTACCCACTGCTCCATGTTAATGTACAGAATTCAAGACCTCATACATACATACATACATACATACATACATGAACTGCTTAATTATTTTCCCTCCTCTGATGTCTGACCTAAAGCCTTTTGTCCCTTCTTATATATCGGAATAAATATTTGCAAAAAACTTGTACATTCTATAATCTACAGGTACAAAAAGTCAGGAAAGAAAGAGATGAACAGGCCCGCCGCCATCGGTGTTCGTGCGGGCGGGTGGCGAGCGTCAGGCACGGTGTTAGGGGGTGCTCAGCTACCTCCAACTCACCTGAGCTTGACGGCGCCATGGCCATATGGCATGTTGGATAGCTAGTTGGTTGAAGTTCCGGTGCCAGGGGTGCTCTGGCCCCAGCTGCCACCCTGTTGAGTTGTCCTTCTGCAGTTGCCGCCCTCTGGCGGCTTCCTCATTGATGGTCCATGAAAAATTCTATGGGCAGACTAGTGTTGGTCAGGGCGACGACGCGACCGAGCTCTCGTCATCGGAGATTCCAGCTCTCAACGCGTGAATCCTCGGGAACAACTGCGGCATCATCGGGTTGACGGGCACCGGGAAATGGCGCACGGAGCTGGCGATCGTGCGGTCATTGATCCTGCCCACCTCCCTGCACACCTGAGTGAGCACCGAGAGGAAATCCCTGACCACCATGAAGATCCTGAAAGGATGAGCCTCCTCTTTCGCGGAGTCGCCGTGGAAGTACTCGGTGATCTCCTTCACGAGCGACAGCGCGACGCTTTCCTGAGCTTGAACCCTGAGGATCTCATCGTCGGCCTTCTTCAAGAACTTCTGCATCGTGTCATGGAACCTCCATGCGTCGTCCCTCGTGTTCAGCTCTTCATTCAACCGCAAAACCTCGGTGATCTTCTCTATTCCTCCTGCGAGCTTCACGACATAGCTGCTTAGCACGTCGGAGTCCATTGCCGCCGCCTTCTTGACGCTGCTGAGCTCGTTCCCGAGGCCAGCCACCACTTGGAGGCCGAGCTTTTTGCACTCAAGCTCGTCTCGGAGAGGGTTCGCAAGAGTTCTTGGCGTTGATTGGTTGCTGGCAGAGAGACGGGAACCCTCTGTCCGGATGATCTCCTGCACGACGAAATGCAGAAGGGTTGTCTTGCCATCGGTGCCTTTGACATCAGCCAGTTTGAGTAGAGTATCAAGCTTGAACGCATGAGCATCGCCCCGATTCGTGCCAACATTCATCCTGTTGCCGGTCTTGAGAATAGCCTCGAGTAGCTTCAGAAATAGCCTGCTGTTTCTAAGCTCATCGCAAGCAGCCTGTCAAACAAAGAATGATCATTTAGCTAATAAAACAGAGCAGCGGTGGCGAGTAAAAGTGGAGGTGCTAGGAAAATAATGATGCTTACCTCAAGGATCTCAAAGTTGTTCTTCAAGTACTTGACCTCTGATTCAAAGTTAGCAATATAAAGCATTGCGTCTACTCTTTTGAAAGCAAAAGGCACATCAAGAACCGCCTTAAGGAACTTTTCGGAAGGGCCAAGCTTAATAGGAGATGTCTCTTCTTTGAATTCTCTCAACTTGATCTCCTCTTCCTTTGTAGGAGCCATCTTTAGCAAGGTCTCCAGTAAATCTGCTCCGAAGTTCTGCGTGTTACCTGTAGAGCAGCATGTAGCAAAATTGGTAAGCATATTAGTGAAGGCTGCTGGATGATGCAAACATCTCAAATTCTCAACATAATGCAGTATAGACCTCATCAAGAAATGATGCAAACATCTCAAATTTAAGGATTTAGTCTTGTTCACCTTCGCAGAGGGCCTCGCAGACCTCCTCCTTGGTTACATTCAGAGCACGCAGCAAGATGGCAATGTTCTGTGCCTTCTTTGGATCCAGCAGCACCTTGTTCTCCGCTTTGGGCGTCGGCAGAGCTGGCCTCTTTGTCGCCTCCTTGGGCGCCGCATTCGCCGGATTGCAGATGAACAACGTCTCGATCATCTCCTCATTCACCCTGCAAGAATTCAGCTAAATAGATCAGCAAACCAATGAAGAACAAACTTTGGACTGAGAAAAGATGGAAATTTGGCAGAGCACTCACTGGAATGAGCTGGATTTGAGCTGATCCCACACCATGGCTCGGTCGGAGCTGGCCCGGACCTTGTCCCAGTGCAGGGGCTTCAGCTTCGGCCGCGGCGTGGTCTCCTCGGACTTGTCGCCATGGTCGGCATTGTCCTGCAGCCGCCCGGGGAAAGCGTCGGTGGGTGGAACGCTCCTGGAATTGGCGGCTTGGGGCGGCGGAGACAGCGCGGGCGACATGGCCTCTTTTGACATGCCGGGCTTGCGAACGCGGCTCTCCCAGTAGCCCAACGGCGGCGGAGGAGGCGGCGGAGGCGGAGGAGGTTGCCCGCGCGTGCTTGTCGGTGGGGCAGGTGGCTGGGTGAATGGGTTTTTTGACATGGTGTCGGTGGCGGATCTGAGAACTGGCGGCGTGCTCACGAGTGGAGAGGACGGTGGCGATGGGGACGGTGGTTTCCGGCGAGGAGGCGGCGGCGGTGGCAGTGTCGGCGCGAATGGAGGAGGTGGGGGTGGAGGCGTCGGTGGCATGCCAAAGACGTCGCGCGCGCTCTCGGATCTTGCCTTGGCGGAGCGGCGGCACGACTGGCCGGGGCTGGATAGGAGAGGCGGGGAGGAAGGTGCAGGGGACATGGTCGCCCCGGGCGAAGACGGGTACGACGGCGTACTGACGGCCGATCCCGGCGAGGGGGTCCGGGAGCGGTCGCGCGCGGCCACGGCGGCCTGGACCGCCGCGGCGAGCGTCCGCTGCGAGCCCGACGCCTTGGACGATCCTCGCGGCGAGTAGAATTCCTCGTCTCCGGACGACGGGGAGGACCCGCCGATGCCAGGGCTCCTCGACCCGGCCGGCCCGCATTGCCGCCCCACCAGCGGCGGCAGAGGGCGCAGCTCCGGCGACCCGCCGGAGCTCCGAGACACCTCGTCCCCGGACGAGGTCGTGTCGCTGCTCTTCCCGTCCTCCCTGCCGGCCAGGGTGCCCACGTAGAGGAACTCGGCGGACGGGGCCGTGGACGCGGCCGTGGTGGCCGGCGCGCCCCTGCCGCTCCCGCCGAACTCGTCGCGCGCGAAGAGGCTGGCCCGCTCCGGGTGCAGGAACTTGCTCTCCCCGCCGCCGACGCACCCGCCCCCGACCCCGCGGCCGGCATTGGTGCGCCGGCGCTTGAAGAAGAAGGCGATGGAGAGGCCGAGCACGGCGACGGTGAGCAGCGGCAGCAGGATGGCCGGGACGAGCTTGGAGCTCTTGGAGGACTTGTTGCCCCCCGAGCCGGCGCCGGCGCCGTCGGAGGGCGCGGCCGTGGCGCTCCCGGCGGGGGTGCTGGGGTTGGGGAGCACGAGCGCGGGGTACGTGGGCTGCTCCGGCGCGGTCGGCGTGCCCGGCGGCGGCGGCGGCGCCTGCAGCGTGGGGAAGAAGGGCGGCGCCGGGCCCGGCGGCGCCTGCGAGGGCGGCGCGGCGGACGACGGGTCCGGCATGAAGGGCTGGTGCAGCTGCCTCCTCGGAGCGCGGCCGTCGACGGCGAGGACGCCGGCGCGAGAGGAGGCGGCGAGCAGGATCGGGAGCAGTATGAGGAGCAGCGGCAGCAGCCCCCGCCGGCGGGGACGCCGTAAGGATGGCATCCTCACGGGAGAAGCAAGCTGAATTCCGCGTCCGCGACAGATCTTGAGAGATGGAGAGAGAAAGAGGGTAGAGACTAGAGAGAGAGAGAGTGAGGGGAGAGGAGGTGGGAGAGGAGTGTGCGTGGTGGCGACGGTGGTGAGGAATACAGCTAGCTTTACGTGGAGGTGGAGGCGGAGGAGTATTTTGGATGGATCTCTCTTTCTCCTCTCCTCTACGCGCACTGTCTCTCCCGGTCTCCCCCACTGCTCCGCCTCGCTCGTCCTCTTGGCACCGTGGAACGGAGGTTGGGAATTTTTTTCTTCCCTTTCCGGTTTTTGCTTAGCGAGCTAAGCATTCTCGGGGGGTTGGTCATCGCCGCCGGCACCGGTTTTAATTAGCGATGCGGCGTGGGTGGTGGTGGTGGTTGCTGCTGAGCTCGGCATACGTTAATGGGTCTGCCTATGTCACATCTAGATGTGAGATATTATCTCACATCTAACTCCCTCACCCTTAAAATTCATGAGAGACTTTAAAAAAAATCAAGGGTGAGTGAGTGGAAGACTTAAAAAACAAACAAGAATGAGTGAGTTAGATGTGAGATAATATTTCACATCTAGATGTGAAATAGCAAACCCGTACGTTAATTTGTTCTCATTCCTTGGCCGTTTCCGGTTAGTTTAGCATAACCATTGTTTATTACTCCCTCCGCTCAAAAATAGATGACCCAAGTTAATACGTACAAAGTTGGGTTATCTACTTTAAAACGGAGGGAGTAAGTACCATTAATAACTACTACTGCTGGATGAAGAGTTGTTGGAGAGGGCAAAGTGCAAAGTGCAATGAGATGTGCTGTGTAAATGTGTACAACAGAAACAGGCACGAGCGGGCTCAAGTTTTATATGCATCGTGTGCCTTTGTTGCTGATCACCGAACCAGTGACCCGCGCCAGCTGGTGCTGTTGTTGTTTTTCTTCTGTGGTTGGTTAGAAGTGTGCTTGTAGTTCGAGTTGGCGTGGAATTGGATTGTTGGAAACACTTACGTTCAGACGTCTGATGAAAACGAAGCATCAGACCGATTGTTCACCGTTTATTCCAACACCATCCGTCGGTCGAGATGTCGCTGAAAAGTATCAGTCCAAGCCTCCCGATTACCACGGCACCTACCCTACAGTAACTCCCGTATCTCTATCCCCAATTCATGGTTTATCTCGGATGCGTTTGGTAGACTGCATTAGGCCGGGCCAGGCTCGCGCAGGATGAAAATGGGATGTTTGGATGCCTGTTTTTACTGTTTGACCCGCATAGCACGAACACACCCTCAGCCAAACCCGCTAGGAACGGCCAAATTGGTTGTTTCCAGCGAGCCAGACTCGAGCGATGCAAGGGAGGGGAACGCCGCGCCGCGCCGCGCAGGGGAGGGAGATGGCGGGAGCGATGTCGCATCTCCGAAAAAGCGGCAGGCCGAATTCGAGTCACCGCCCGCCGATTCGGTCGCCTTGCGCGGATCCACTTCGACGACGAGGTAAGCGGCGCAACTACTCCGGCGACCGGTTGACTGCGGCGACGGGTCAACTCCTCCTCCTCTCCGGCGTGCCAGGCACCTCCGCCGCGGCCGTTCTGATGGTGTCCGTAAGTTCAATCACCACCTCCTCAGGGTTCAAGCTCAGGAGAGCGTCTCTTCCAGTCGTCCGGAGTAAATTCTTTTGCTTACACCTTGTCGTGGTTTTGTCACGGCAGATGTCCTTATGAAAGGACTTAGTCGTGGAGCCATCGCTACGGGTTAGCTTGATGGGGTTAAAGCGGACACAAGGACGCAAGAGAGTTTATACTAGTTCGGCCCCTTCGATGAAGGTAAAAGCCTACGTCTAGTTGTGATGAAATTGATAGGGGTTTCGATGACTAGGGAGCAAACAAGCTTCGGCTAAGTCTCGAGTTGTTGTCTGTTGTCTGAACGCACGCCGTCGCCCCTTATATATATGGGTGGCGCCTGGTCGGTTTCTGAGTCCCGAGACCGGCTCATAGACGTGTCCGGTTCGGTCTCTAGTATTTCTAACTTACAACACAAGCTACATACTAATGCCGGTTTACGGCTACAAGCCTTAAACCGATTCTGGGCCTTGGGCCCTTATAGAATATCCTCACGGGCTTCAAACATACTTGACTATTGGTGAAGTTAACCCGGCCTGTCCTGGCCGGTTTACGCCCGGTAGTAATATCCCCAACATTAGGCCCCAGATTGATTTGAACAGGTTCATGTAAATCCTTAGTAAAAAGCTTTGTCTTCAACATCTTCCTCGTTAAACCACCGTGACGTCATCTTCTCAGATTGTGGTGAACCGGCATGACGTCATCTGTCATAAAGAACTGTATATAACATCTTTTCATTAATGGGTCTGCAACAATCGAGGCGACAGCTCCGCTTCCAAACTTGCGGCCCCTTAATTTTCGCGCCTGACACACATATCCCTTGCCTTTATAAATAGGTATGAAGGGTCATTCTCCTTTCCCCTTCGTGCCCTTCCGCATCGTCTTCCTTGCGCCGCCCAGCTCGTGAAGCTCTGCTGCCTCCCTCAACCATTGTCTCTGCATCAACCTTGGATGCTGCTTCACCCTGAACGTACTAGAGCATCGCGGCGACCTTCCGCTTCTTCCTCAGCTCCAGTAAATCTTCTGCTCTTTCCACCCCAGATCTATTCTAGGGTTTCTAGGTTTTTCAGCGTTCGTCCTTTGTTCTTCGTTCATATAATGGTTCTCAAAAGAACTCCTGAATCTCTGTTCTGTGTAATGGTAGCTTTTAGCCTCCGTTTTCACTTACGCATCTCAAGATCATAGATCTCCCTGCATCCTTGCTCATCGTTTTGGTACCGCTCTGTTTTCAACCTTGAATATTTATTTCTTTTCTGAACATGCTCCAGATCCAAAACTGTGAAATACTTTTGTGAAACCTGTTTTCACACATCCACTCTTGACTCATCAATGTTCCAGACTAGGCGGTTTAACTTTGTAGAATAACTGACAACTCGGCATATATCATTAGTCCCCTTGTTGAACCGCCAGGATTTCCCAGTTATGTATTGCCACCTTGCAGAACTCCGGTTTATAAGCAACTTCTTCCGGTTTAACAATGAATGTATCAATATATAGCCTTCCAACATGTTCTTGAACCGGTATTACTGCTTTGCAGATTGCAACATGGCCAAGCAAGTGTACGAGTGCAATTGGGCCCTTCTCGAGTGATCAAACTCAAGCTGGATAACTTAGTTCAGACCGCGCTTTAGGCAAGAAAGACGTCATTCATTTGGAGGGTCCTCGGCGGAAAGTCCTCCGAACCCAAGGATGGAGAGGTTGTTGTTTTTGCTGACCATTTAGCCCGGGGCTTCAGTCCGCCCGGTTCAAAGTTTTATCGGGATGTCTTGGCCAACTTCCAACTGCGTCCACAAGATATTGGTCCCAACTCCATAACCAATATTTGTCACTTTCAAGTGCTCCGTGAGGTGTTCTTTCAAGAGGATCCCACAGTTGAATTGTTCAGAGATTGCTTCCATCTAAACAGCCGCACTGAATTTTCTGACGGTCCCAACACCGAGTTGGGTGGTATGGCGATTCAAAAACGGAAAGAGGTCACTTATCCTCACGCCAAACTGCACAGCCATCCCAAAGAGTGGAATTCAACATGGTTTTACTACAAAGATACCTCTCGATGGAGAAAACCTTTATCGGGTTACCGTCCGGAGCGGCTAAGCAACACACATCCCTCCTCACGGATCGATCGCTAAGGAAAGAAGCAAATATGCCCCTCAACTATCCAAGCTCCGGGCCTTCATGGCCAACGGGTTAACAGGAGTTGATCTTGCTCACTCTTTGGATTTCTTGGAGTATCTCGCCTTAAGCTGCGCTCCGGTTTGATGTGCAAATACACAGAAGATGTGAAAGACCCTCTACGGCATATTGAGATCCAGCTGACAGATGATGAAGTTACTGAGGCTGTTAAGAGGATGTTAAACGAACCGAAAGCTGCTTGCGCCCAAACCGGCCTGGCTCCCTTTTCTGCCATTAACAAACCGCCAACCGTAAGACTCATATCTTATGCCTTTATAAAATCTGACTATGTTTAAGTACTCTTTGTTGATATTAACATCTTTCAAACAGGGTGATGATCCATTTTGGAGCAGGAAAACTCCACAAGAGAAAACGGAGAAAATAACCCGGCCCAAGACTAGAGTTGTGAAGAAACCAGCCAATAGAAAGAAAACTACTGCCTCCTCCGATCCACCAGCTGACGATGATGTGGGTAATCCGGATCTTGAGGTAGAACTTGACTCACTTGGTTTATTTTTCACACGCCTTATTGATAATGATTATTGCCGGATGATGTCAAGTCACCATGCCGATGTTGTAGAGGTAATCGCTCTTTCTTCCGATTCAAACCTTTTACCTTCAGTAAAAATCCGTCGGGCAAAACGGAAAGTTAAATTTTCTCATCCTCTTGCTTATTTGGACCGAAACTTTCTTATGAAGACACAACAGCATGAGGCTCGTCGCGCAACCCGGCATAGTGGCCAGGTAGTTACCTCCGCCGATTTACCGAACAGTCTGGTTCGAACGCCGTTCAGAGGTCTCTAACTATTTCGTCAATGCTTATCCTAAAGCGGGTTGCATTCGTCAACCTCTTAATCCATCTGACTCCGATTATCAGGTGACTTCTCATTCTTCGTCCGGCGAGTCGTCAGCCACCCAACTCCCACCACTTAAGACAGTGCTTGGGTGAGCCATAATCTTGTTGATATTGTTTTTGATATATCACTTTCAATATTTACTGGACTGATCCGTCTTTTTCCTTTCAGGGCCAAGCCTAGGCCAAGCAAGAAAGCTTGCCTGGACATAGCGGCAGAAGAAAACGACAACCGACCAATATACCCAATCCTGAAGAACACATCCAGGATGATATGCTGCACGACCCATCACTGCAAGATCATGATGTTACCGTTGAAGAGGCACATGTTGATGCCACAGGCCCTTCAAATCAACCCATAAGTCTTGCTCAAACCGACAAGACAGCAAGTCCACCAAAGCATACGGAGAAACCGGCGACCCCAGTGCGAATCGGCGAAGCCAAGGATGACGATGTTGTTATTACTGGCTTTGGCCATTCCGAGCCAGGTAATCCTGTCGCCTTATCTAAGCACAGTGCAAAGGATGAATTTATTGCGTTTGGTAAAGGCAAGTGGAATGCCGATTTGGCTACTTACGCTTTTGAATCCCCAAGATCTTCATTCCGGTTATCTGAACCGGTTATATACCAGCCGTGATTATGAAGCCGGTCTGGTAAATATGATGAAAGACAAATATGAGGTAAATTCCATATGACTCTCTGCTTGTATACTTCAATATGTCAACTCTAATAGCCCCTAAGTGACGGTTTTAAGATGTGAACTTAAACCGGGACTTCCCAATGTAATCCTGAGCAAAGCTGTACTTTTGGTGAAAGTAGCTCCCAAGGGCCGGTTTAACTTAATGTAGTTAAACTGGGACTTTTATACCATAAGAAATCCAGTATCCCTCAAGGACAAAGCAAATAGGCATTAGCCCCTAAGTGCCAAACTGAATACTTGTATTGAGCTTGGGACTTTGTGTAGAAATTGTAGGATGAAAAAGCAAATATGCATTAGCCCTCAAGTACCGAGAGCATAACTTGTTATGGGTTTGGTACTTCAACTCTGTATGTAGGCTGATCTGAGCAAGAAAGAAAACCAAATCACTGATCTTCAAGAAAACCTGAAATCCCAACAAGCTAAAACCTCCAAAGCAAAGGATGAATTAACCAGCGCTTTAAGCACCATGGAAAAGCTTAAAGAGGTTTCCAACAAGGAGCGGACGAATTGGGCCACTGAAAAGGCCGCTTTAACTCAACGGGCAGAAAATGCTGAAGCTGCCCTCAAACCGGTGGTGGATGAACTGACCAGTGTAAAGCGGCAAGTGCATGCCATGACCGCCGCTGTCTTTGGTAAGCCTTTTTTGATTTCTGACATAATGAAGCTTTCTCATGTAATTCCCGGTTTATTAACCCTTTGAATGATATAGGGACACGTATTGGCCACTTAGGATCAGATGTGCGGAAGAAATTGAAAGCCTCTTATACATTGATAGAGCAACTCTATACTGGCGCGCAGCGGATCATCAGCACCGCTTCTCATAACAACCCGACACCGACCTTGATCTAGGACACCCTTAAAAGGTTGTCAATGCTTCCTGCCCGGTTTGAAGAATTAAAGAAATCTGCCGCTAGAACCGGTGCCATAAACGCCTTAATCCGGGCCAAAGCGTGGGTGCCGGATTTTGATCCTGTTGAAGCGGCCCAAGGCTTCCCAAGCTTGAAGGAAGACGGGACAGAATTTAGCGAAGAGGATCTTCGAGCTATAAACCGGGAAGTGCGCCCTTTGGCTTGTCAGCTGGTTGAAGAGGCAAATCTGTCTCACTATCAAGCCCAGTACGATGTCGAAAATAAACGAGTGTCTGCACCGATTCCTGAAGCGGAAAACCTTATACCTCCAATTCGTAAGCATACTTACGCTCCTGATATTGAACCGTCATTGCTGATCAATGATGAAGCTGTATTCAAGCATTAATGGGAATCGATGGACAACTGTTGATTTCCGGCCGCCGAGTAGGGAATCGGTCGAAGCGGCGCAGGATGACCCGCAACCAATAGGCCAAGCTGGCGACCAAGCATGAACCGGAGGCCAGTTTACATGATTGCTTCTTTATGTTATGCAGAAAAACAATTATCTTATCTGGGCACCGTGTTGCCTTGTAACAGACTAGCTGCCTCACTTTCTGTTGATATGCCTTCGTGCATATTTATTATAACTTATGCTTCCGTTGAATCACCAATGCTAAACTGTTGTCTGTAGCAAAAAAGCTTAAAACGCCATTGTGGTTGTATAACCAGGCGGGTCATTATATCTATGTATGTGAAAACAAAGATAATACCTTAGATTTAAACATATGAGAAAATATGGGAATGTATGATACCTGCCATCGTAGGGCATGAAGTTGGTTGTGCCAATCTTGAAGCAGAGTTGTAAGAAACCCGCTATGCCGAAGGAGAAAACAGCTCCTATGTATATATGGTCGGTTTATTAGGTAAACCGTTCCGGGTTACGATGAACATCAGCGTTACTCCATAATAGGATGTTTATCAAAAATCAAACAGGGAAAAAGTGTCTCCGGATGAAAAACAAACCGTGTTCCGTCAACTGACAATCGAATCGGTTTAACAATTGTCGGTTTAAGAACACAACAAGAGAAATATGCAAAAAGACAAACAAATTTCAAGCAAAAGCAAAGAAAAAATCTTTTGCAAAAAGAGGCTGTTTGAGCCGATCAAGTGGCATTATCGTGATCAAACACGACCAAGCCCCCAATAGGCGTAGCTATGGTTCATGTCAGCTAGGTCCCCAAATGATGCAGTGGCATTGCGCCGATCAAGAGATGTAGCGATGGTTCGGGTTCGACCAAAGCCCCAAGTGATTACGTGGCCTTAGGCGGTCAAGAGGCGTGGTCGGTTCAGACGTGACCAAGTCCCCAAGTGATCTCGTGGCTTTCGCCTATCAAAAGGTGTTGCATTGGTTCGGACACGACCAAGCCCCCAAGTGACATGCTATAAAGCTTTGTTAAAAAGCTAACTCAAGGGGTAAACCGGAGACCGCTTTAAGATAAAAACTCCGTGTAACCACTCATGATGTAAAAATAACAGAGACCCCGCTTTAGCTAAGGCTCCGGTTTATTGTATTGATCATAATATATACATTGTCATAATATGTACATAAGCATAGCCTATGGCTCAAGTATAGTAGGGCCGAAGATGAGCTATGTTCCACGGCCTGTTGGTCTCCTCCTCTGATGTACGTGAGTCTTTATGCTCTCGAATATCAATCAGATAGTACGACCCATTGTGCAGATTCTTGCAGACCACGAAAGGTCCCTCCCAAGGTGGGGATAGCGAGTGCATATTAGTCTGGTCTTGGATGAGTCGGAGCACCAAATCTCCTTCTTGAAAGGTTCTGGTTCTAACTCGGCGACTGTGATAGCGACGAAGACCCTGCTATTAGATCGCCGAACGGGCAGCTGCAATGTCACGCTCCTCATCCAACAGGTCCAAAGCATTTTGCCGTGCTACCTCGTTGTCCGCTTCAACATAAGCTGCTACACGAGGTGAATCATGACGGATATCACTGGGGAGAACCACCTCCGCTCCGTAGACCATGAAGAATGGTGTGTATCCTGTCGATCTGTTGGGTGTAGTATTGATGCTCCATAACACAGATGGTAACTCCTCAACCCAACACCCTGGCGTCCGCTGCAAAGGGACCATAAGCCAGGGTTTGATGCCTAGTAAGATCTCCTGGTTAGCTCTCTCTGCTTGGCCATTGGACTATGGGTGAGCCACTAATGAAACGTGAAGCCGGATGTGCTCACGTTCACAGAACTCCTTCATAGCACCCTTAGACAGATTGGTACCATTATCGGTAATAATACTGTGTGGAAAGCCAAACCGGAAAATCACCTTCTTAATGAATTGAACCGCCGTGGCTGCATCACACTTGCTGACGGACTCCGCTTCCACCCACTTTGTAAACTTGTCAACCGCCACCAAAAGGTGGGTCTTTTTGTCCTTGGACTGTTTGAAAGGCCCAACCATATCCAGCCCCCAAGTCGCAAACGGCCAAGTAATTGGAATCATCCTCAATTCTTGAGCCAGCACATGAGCGCGTCTTGAGAACTTCTGACAGCCGTCACATCGCCTAACCAAATCCTCCACATCAGCATGAGCAGTCAACCAATAGAAACCGTGACGAAACGCCTTAGCCACCAGAGATTTTGAACCGGCATGGTGACCACAATCTCCTTCGTGAATTTCATGCAAGATCTCACAACCTTCCTCCGGCGACACACAACGTTGAAACGCTCCTGACACACTGCAATGATGCAACTCGCCATTGACAATAGTCATGGACTTGGATCGCCGGATTATCTGCCTGGCCAGTGTCTCATCCTCTGGTAACTCGCAGCGGTTCATGTACGCAAGATAAGGAACCGTCCAATCCGGAATGACATGCAGAGCCACCACCAACTGAGCCTCCGGATCAGGAATAGACAAATCCTCTTCGCCGGGGAGCTTGACCGACGGGTTATGCAGGACATCCAAGAAGACATTAGGAGGGACCGGTTTACGCTGAGAGCCCAAATGGCTTAAAGCGTCCGCTGCTTCATTCTTCCGTCATCCACGTGATCCACGATATCCCTTGAAGTGGCCTGCAATAATATCCACCTCACAACGGTATGCTGCCATGAGCGGGTCCTTAGAATCCCAAGTACCAGACACTTGTTGGGCCACCAGGTCCGAGTCACCGAAGCACTTAACTCGGCTGAGATTCATCTCCTTAGCCATCCGGAGACCATGGAGTAAAGCTTCGTACTCAGCTGCATTGTTAGTACAAGGGAACATTAAGCGGAGAATGTAACAAAACTTATTACCTCGTGGGGAAGTTAATACGACTCCAGCCCCTGAGCCCTCGAATTGCCTGGACCCATCGAAATGAATAGTCCAATAGGTGTGATCCGGCTTTTCTTTAGGTGCTTGTAGTTCCGTCCAATTATTGATGAAATCCACAAGTGCTTGAGACTTGATTGCCGTCCGAGGCACGTATTTCAAACCGTGCGGCCCAAGCTCTATAGCCCACTTGGCAATCCGGCCAGTTGCCTCCCTGTTTTGAATTATATCTCCCAAAGGAGCAGAGTGACCATCGTGATGGGATGTCCTCGAAGTATTGCTTAAGCTTCCGGCTTGCCATGAAAACTCCATACACCAGCTTCTGCAAATGCGGGTATCTTTGTTTGGACTCAATAAGCACCTCGCTGATATAGTAAACCGGGCGCTGAACCAGATATTCCTTACCCGCCTCCTTGCGCTCTACCACAATAGCTACGCTGATTGCATGAGCATTAGCCGCCACATATAGTAGCAATGGTTCTTTGTCAATCGGAGCAGCAAGAACAGGCAGATTGGCTAGCTGCCGCTTTAAGTCCTCCAATGCTTTATCGCCAGGACTCGACCTGCATAAAGGATCTGCTTTCAAAGATTCGATACAAAGGGATCGCCTTCTCACCGAGGCGGCTGACAAATCGGCTCAACGCAGCAATCCGGCATGCCAAGCACTGGACATCATTGATACATTTTGGTTTAGCCAGGGAGGTGATAGCTGTGATCTTCTCCGGATTAGCCTCAATTCCCCTGTTGGACACCAGAAAACCCAATAACTTGCCTGCCGGTACACCAAAAACACACTTGGCCGGGTTGAGCATCATCTTGTATGTCCGTAGGTTATCAAAGGTTTCCTTCAAATCATCAACCAGAGTCTCCTTCTCCCTTGACTTAACCACAATATCATCCACATAGGCATGTACATTATGGCCGATCTGCTTATGAAGGCAATTTTGTACACACCGTTGATAAGTTGCCTGGGCACTCTTGAGCCCAAAGGGCATAGATACATAGCAGAAGGCTCCAAAGGGAGTTATGAACTCCGTCTTCTCCTGGTCCTTAATCGCCATCTTGATCGATGATAACCGAATATGCATCCGTAAAACTCAACGCTCACAACCCGCCGTAGCATCAATAATCTGATCGAAGCGGGGGAGGGCAAAAGGATCTGCTGTACAAGCCTTGTTAAGATCTTTGTAATCCACACACATGCGCCAGGTGCCATTTTTCTTAAGGACCAGCACCGGATTAGCCAGCCATTCAGGATGGAACACTTCCACAATAAAGCCAGCCGCTAAGATCCTGGCCACCTCCTCTCCAATAGCCTTGCACCTTTCTTCGTTGAACCGGCGGAGAAACTGCTTCACCGGTTTTTACTTAGGATCAACATTAAGAGTGTGCTCAGCGAGTTCCCTCGATACACCTGGCATGTCAGAAGGCTTCCATGCAAAAATGTCCCGGTTCTCGCGGATGAACTCGATGAGCACGCTTTCCTATTTCGGATCCAAGTTGGTGCTGATACTAAACTGCTTGGACGAATCGCCAGGTACAAAGTCAACAAGCTTAGTCTCAGCTGCCGATTTAAACTTTAAAGCCGAATCATGCTCTGTGGTTGGCTTCTTCAACGGAGTCGTGTCCGCCGGATCAACATTATCCTTGTAGTACTTCAACTCTTCCGTGGAACAAACCGACTCTGCATAGGCCGCATCACCTTCTTCACACTCCAAGGCAATCTTGCGACTTCCATGAGCAGTTATGGTCCCCTTGTGACCCGGCATCTTGAGCTGCAGATAAATATAACAGGGCCGTGCCGTAAACTTGGCATAAGCAGGCCGCCCAAATAAAGCGTGGTACGGGCTCCGGATCTTAACCACCTCAAAAACCAAAGTTTCTGACCTGGAATCATGATCATCTCCAAAGGCCACCTCCAGAGCTATCTTGCCAACGGGATATGCTGACTTACCAGGTACCACACCATGAAATACCGTATTGGACGGTTTAAGATTCTTGTTTGTTAGCCCCATTCGACGGAAGGTCTCATAGTACAAGATATTAATGTTGCTTCCTCCATCCATGAGCACCTTGGTGAACTTATAACCTCCCACCTGAGGTGCCACCACCAACGCTAGCTGACCCAGATTGTCAACCCGGGGAGGGTGATCCTCTCTGCTCCATATGATTGGCTGTTCGGACCAGCGTAAATAACGAGGCACGGCCGGTTCAACAGAATTCACTGATCGCTTGTGATGCTTCTAGTCTCGCTTGTCTAAGCTAGTGGTGAATACATGATATTGCCCGCTATTCAACTGCTTTGGATTGCTCTGATAGCCCGACTGCTGCTGCTGGTTGTAACCACCCTGACCACTCTGACTGTTTTGATTGTTATGTCCACCCTGATCTCCATTGAAGCCTGAACCGGCATTTCCTCCACCGTGACCCGGCCCATGGAATCCGGATCCTGAGCCACCACCTGATCCGTGATCATACCGGAAAGCATTAGAATTTTTGAACTCCTGCATAATATAGCAATCCTTCCAAAGGTGGGTGGCTGGTGCCTCCTTCGTCCCGTGTTTTGGACAGGGCTGGTTTAATAGATAGGTCAGGCGGTCCGGGTTGGGGTTTGGAGCTCCACCGCGATTCGGCGGTTTACCCTTCCGTCGCTGGCCCCTGTCCTGCGCACTAGTATTAGCAACAAAATCCATGCTGCCATCTGTTGGGGAACGTAGTAATTTCAAAAAATTTCCTACGATCACGCAAGACCATGGTGATGGCACAGCAACGAGAGGAGAGTGTCCGCCCACGCACTCGTGAGACCGAAAGCGAAGCGTTATAACAACGCTGTTGATGTAGTCGTGCGTCTCCATGATCCGACCGATCCAAGCACCGAACGTATGGCACCTCCGAGTTACGCACACGTTCAGCTCGATGACGATCCCGGACCGATCCAGCAAAGTGTCGGGATGAGTTCCACAAGACGACGGCGTGGTGACGATGTTGATGCTCCACCGACGCAGGGCTTCGCCTAAGCTCCGCGACGATATGACTTCTCCGGCAGCAGGCTTCTCCTAAGCTCATGACGATATGACCGAAGTGGAATATGGTGGAAGGGGCACCGCACGGCTAAGGCAAGATCCGTAGATCAACTTGTGTGTATTGGGGTGCCCCCGCCTCAGATATAAAGGAGACAAGGGGGAGGTGGCCGGCCCTAGAGGAGGCGCACCAAGGAGGAGTCCTACTCCCACCGGGAGTAGGACTCCCCCTCTCCTAGTTGGAGTAGGATTGGGGAGGGAAAGGGGAAGGCGCCGCCCCTCCTTGTCCTATTCGGACTGGAAGGGGAGGGGGCGCGCAGCCCACCTGGCCGGCCCTTCTCCTTCTCCCTCAAGGCCCATGAAGGCCCATATACCCCCCGGGGGGTTCCGTAACCCCGGTGTTCCAGAACATCCTGTTTTCACTCGGAACCATTCAAGTCCAAACATAGGCTTCCAATATATCAATCTTTATGTCTCGACCATTTCGAGACTCCTCGTCATGTCCGTGATCACATCCGGACTCGAACAACCTTCGTGCATCAATACTTATAAACTCATTATGAACTGTCATCGAAGCGTTAAGCGTGCGGACCCTACGGGTTCGAGAACTATGTAGACATGACCTAGAACCATTCTCGGTCAATAACCAATAGTGGAACCTGGATGCCCATATTGGTTCCTACATATTCTACGAAGATCTTTATCGGTCAAACCGCATAACGACATCGTTGTTCCCTTTGTCATCGGTATGTTACTTACCCGAGATTCGATCGTCGGTATCCAATACCTAGTTCAATCTCGTTACGGTAAGTCTCTTTACTCGTTCCGTAATACATCATCTCACAACTAACTCATTAGTTGTAATGCTTGCAAGGCTTAAGTGATGTGCATTACCGAGAAGGCTCGAGATACCTCTCCGACAATCGGAGTGACAAAACCTAATCTCGAAATACGCCAACCCAACAAGTACCTTTGGAGACACCTGTAGTACTCCTTTATAATCACCCGATTCGTTGTGACGTTTGGTAGTACCAAAGTGTTCCTCCGGTAAGCGGAGTTGCATAATCTCATAGTTATAGGAACATGTATGGGTCATGAAGAAAGCATTAACATACTAAACGATCAACTGTTAAGCTAACGGAATGGGTCATGTCAATCGATCATTCAACTAATGATGTGACCTTGTTAATCAAATAACAACTCCTTGTTCATGGTTAGGAAACATAACCATCTTTGATTAACAAGCTAGTCAAGTAGAGGCATACTAGTGACATACTTTGTTTGTCTATATATTCACACATGTATTATGTTTCCGGTTAATACAATTCTAGCATGAATAATAAACATTTATCATGATATAAGGAAATAAATAATAACTTTTATTATTGCCTCTAGGGCATATTTCCTTCAGCCTCCCACTTGCACTAGAGTCAATAATCTAGATTACAAAGTAATGATCCTAACACCCATGGAGTCTTGGTGCTGATCATGTTTTGCTCGTGGAAGAGGCTTAGTCAGCGGTCTGCAATATTCAGATCCGTATGTATTTTGCAAATCTCTATGTCTCCCACTTGGACTTGGTCCCGAATGGAATTGAAGCGTCTCTTGATGTGCTTGGTCCTCTTGTGAAACCTGGATTCCTTTGCCAAGGCAATTGCACCATATTGTCACGAGAAGATCTTCATCGGTCCCGATGCACTAGGTATGACACCTAGATCGAAATGAACTCTTTCATCCAGACTCCTTCATTCGCTGCTTCCGAAGCAGCTATGTACTCCGCTTCACATGTAGATCCCGCCACGACGCTTTGTTTAGAACTGCACCAACCGACAGCTCCACCGCTTAATAAAAACACGTATCCGGTTTGCGATTTAGAATCGTCCGGATCGATGTCAAAGCTTGCATCGGCGTAACCATTTACGACTAGCTCTTTGTCACCTCCATATCGAGAAACATATCCTTAGTCCTTTTCGTATTTCAGGATGTTCTTGACCGCTGTCCGATGATCCACTCTGGATTACTTTGGTACCTTCCCGCCAAGCTTACAGCTAAGCATACGTCGGTCCGGTACACAGCATTGCATACATGATAGAGCCTATGGCTGAAGCATAGGAACATCTTTCATTTTCTCTATCTTCTGCTTGTGGTCGGGCATTGAGTCGACTCAATCTTACACCTTGTAATCTGGTAAAAACCTTTCTTTGCACGATCCATTTTGAACTTCTTCAAAACTTTATCAAGGTATGTGCTTTGTGAAAGTCCAATTAAGCGTCTTGATCTATCTCTATAGATCTTGATGCCCAATATGTAAGCAGCTTCACCGAGGTCTTTCATTGAAAAACTTTTATTCAAGTATCCTTTTATGCTATCCAGAAATTCTATATCATTTCCAATCAATAATATGTCGTCCACATATAATATTAGAAATGCTCTGAGCTCCCACTCACTTTCTTGTAAATACAGGCTTCTCCAAAAGTCTCAGACAAACCCATATGCTTTGATCACACTATCAAAGCGTTTATTCCAACTCCGAGAGGCTTGCACGCACCATAAATTGATCGTTGGAGCTTGCACACTTTGTTAGCACCCTTTGGATCGACAAAACCTTCGGTTGCATCATATACAACTCTTCTTCTAGAAATCCATTCAAGAATGCGGTTTTACATCCATTTGCCAAATTTCATAATCATAAAATGCGGCAATTGCTAACATGATTCGGACAGACTTAAGCATCGCTTCGGTGAGAAAGTCTCATCGTAGTCAACCCCTTGAACTTGTCGAAAACCTTTTGCAACAAGTCGAGCTTTGTAGACGATTACATTACCATCGGCGTCAATCTTCTTCTTAAAGATCCATTTATTTTCAATGGCTTGCCGATCATCGAGCAAGTCAACCAAAGTCCATACTTTGTTCTCATACATGGATCCTATCTCAGATTTCATGGCTTCCACCATTTTGCGAATCTGGGCTCACCATCGCTTCTTCATAGTTCGTAGGTTCACCATGGTCAAGTAACATGACTTCCGAATAGGATTACCGTACCACTCTGGTGCATATTTTACTCTGGTTGACCTCACGAGGTTCAATAGTAACTTGATCTGAAACTACATGATCATCATCATTAGTTTCTTCACTAATTGGTGTAGTTGTCACAGAACCATTTCTTGTGATGAACTACTTTCCAATAAGGGAGCAGATCTGATTATCTCATCAAGTTCTACTTTCCTCCCACTCACTTCTTTCGAGAGAAACTCCTTCTCTAGAAAGGACCCGAATTTAGCAACGAAAATCTTGCCTTCGGATCTGTGATAGAAGGTGTACCCAACAGTCTCCTTTGGGTATCCTATGAAGACACATTTTTCCGATTTGGGTTTGAGCTTATCTGGTTGAAGTTTCTTTACATAAGCATCGCAGCCCCAAACTTTAAGAAACGACAACTTTGGTTTCTTGCCAAACCACAGTTCATAAGGCGTCGTCTCAACGGATTTTGACGGTGTCCTATTCAACGTGAATGCGGCCGTCTCTAAAGCATATCCCCAAAGCGATAGCGGTAAATCGAAATAGACATCATAGATCGCACCATATCTAGTAAAGTACGATTCTGACGTTCGGACACACCATTTCTCCGTGGTGTTCGGGTGGCGTGAGTTAAAACTATTCCACATTGTTTCAAATGTAAACCAAACTCGTAACTCAAATATTCTCCTCCACGATCAGATCGCAGAAATTTTATTTTCTTGTTACGATGATTTTCCACTTCACTCTGAAATTCTTTGAACTTTTCAAAAGTTTCAGATTTGTGTTTCATTAAGTAGATATACCCATATCTGCTCAAGTCATCTGTGAAGGTGAGAAAATAACGATATCCGCCGCGTGCCTCAACATTCATTGGACCACAAACATCAGTATGTATGATTTCCAACAAATCAGTTGCACGCCCATAGTTCCGAGAACGGCGTTTTGTCATCTTGCCCATGAGGCACGGTTCGCAAGTACCAAGTGATTCATAATCAAGTGATTCCGAAGCCCATCGGATGGAGTTTCTTCATGCGTTTTACACGATATGACCTAAACGGCAATTGCCACAAATAAGTTGCACTATCATTATCAACTCTGCATCTTTTGGTTTCAATATTATGAATATGTGTATCACTACTTGCCGAGATTCAACAAGAATAGACCACTCTTCAAGGGTGCATGACCATAAAAGATATTATTCATATAAATAGAACAACCATTATTCTCTGATTTAAATGAATAACCGTCTCGCAATAAACAAGATCCAGATATAATGTTCATGCTCAACGCGGCACCAAATAACGATTATTTAGGTCTAAAACTAATCCCGAAGGTAGATGTAGAGGTAGCGTGCCGATTGCGATCACATCGACTTTGGAACCATTTCCAACGCGCATCGTCACCTCGTCCTTAGCCAATCTTCGCTAATCCGTAGTTCTGTTTGAGTTGCAAATATTAGCAATGTAACCAGTATCAAATACCAGTACTATCTGCGAGTATTAGTAAGGTACACATCAATAACATGTATATCATATATACCTTTGTTCACCTTGCCATCCTTTTATCCGCCAAATACTTGGGGCAGTTCCGCTTCGATGTCCACCGCTTGCGGTAAAAACACTCGATTTGTGCTTAGGTCCAGACTTGGGTTTCTTCTCTTGATCAGCAACTTTCTTGCTGTTCTTTTGAAGTTTCCTTCTTCTTCCTTTGCCCTTTTCTTGAAACTAGTGGTCTTGCTGACCATCAACACTTGATGCTCTTTCTTGATTTCTACTTCCGCAGCTTTCAGCATCGCGAAGAGCTCAGAATTGTCTTAGTCATCCCTTGCATATTATAGTTCATCACGAAGCTCTTGTAGCTTGGTGGCGTGATTGGAGAATTTCATCAATGACACTATCATCCGGAAGATTAACTCCCAGCTGAATTAAGTGATTGTTATACCCGACATTTTGAGTATGTGCTCACCGATGTAACTATTCTCCTCCATCTTGCAGCTATAGAACTTATTGGAGACTTCATATCTCTCAATCCGGGCATTTGCTTGAAATATTAACTTCAACTCTGGAACATCTCATATGCTCCATGACGCTCAAAACGTCGTTGAAGACCCGGTTCTAAGCCGTAAAGCATGGCACATCGAACTATTGAGTAGTCATCAGCTACGCTTTGCCGACGTTCACAACTTCGCTCAAGATCTGCGCAGCAGGCTGTCACCCAGCGGTGCTTCCAGGCGTAATTTTTCGTGCAGCAATGAGGATAATCCTCAAATACGGACCCAGTCCGTAATTGCTACCATCATCTTTCAACTTTGCTTTCTCAAGGAACGCATTAAAATTCAACGGAACAACAAAGACGAGCCATCTATCTACATCAAACATAGACAAGCAAAATACTATCGGTACTAAGTTCATGATAAATTTAAGTTTGATTAATCATATTAAAACCTCCCACTTAGACAGACATCTCTCTAGTCATCTAAGTGACCACGTGATCCAAATCAACTAAACCATGTCCGATCATCACGTGAGATGGAGTAGTTTCAATGGTGAACATCACTATGTTGATCATATCTACTATATGATTCACGCCGACCTTTCGGTCTCGTGTTCCGAGGCCATATCTGTTATATGCTAGGCTCGTCAAGTTTAACTCGAGTATTCGCGTGCGCAACTGTTTTGCACCGTTGTATTTGAACGTAGAGCCTATCACACCCGATCATCACGTGGTGTCTCAAAGACGAAGAACTTTCATAACGGTGCATACTCGGGAGAACACTTCTTGATAATTTTAGTGAGAGATCATCTTACAATGCTACCGTCAATCAAAGCAAGATAAGATGCATAAAGGATAAACATCACATGCAATCAATATAAGTGATATGATATGGTCATCATCATCTTGTGCTTGTGATCTCCATCGCCAAGCACCGCCATGATCACCATCGTCCACCGGCGCGACACCTTGATCTCCATCGTAGCATCGTTGTCGTCTCGCCAACTATTGCTTCTACGACTATCGCTACTCCTTAGTGATAAAGTAAAGCAATTACATGGCGTTGCATTTCATACAATAAAGCGACAACCATATGGCTCCTGCCAGCGATTGCGATAACTTCGGTTACAAAACATGATCATCTCATACAATAAAATATAGCATCACGTATTGACCATATCACATCACAACATGCCCTGCAAGAACAAGTTAGACGTCCTCTACTTTGTTGTTGCAAGTTTTACGTGGCTGCTACGGGCTGAGCAAGAACCGTTCTTACCTACGCATCAAAACCACAACGATACTTCGTCAAATAGACTCCGTTTTAACCTTCTCAAGGACCGGGCGTAGCCATACTCGATTCAACTAAAGTGAGAGAGACAGACACCGCCGGTCACCTTTAAGCAACGAGTGCTCGGGCGGTGAAACCAGTCTCGCGTAAGCGTCTGGCGTAATGTCGGTCCGGGCCGCTTCATCTCACAATACCGCTGAACCAAAGTATGACATGCTGGTAGGCAGTATGACTTGTATCGTCCACAACTCACTTGTGTTCTACTCGTGCATATGACATCAACGCATAAAACCTGGCTCGATACCATCATTGGGGAACGTAGTAATTTCAAAAATTTCCTACGATCACGCAAGACCATGGTGATGGCACAGCAACGAGAGAGGAGAGTGTCCGTCCACGCACTCTCGAGACCGAAAGCGGAGCGTTATAACAACGCTGTTGATGTAGTCGACGTCTCCACGATCCGACCGATCCAAGCACCGAACGTCGGCACCTCCGAAGTTACGCACACGTTCAGCTCGATGACGATCCCGGACTCGATCCAGCAAAGTGTCGGGATGAGTTCCGTCAAGACGACGGCGTGGTGACGATGTTGATGCTCCACCGACGCAGGGCTTCGCCTAAGCTCCGCGACGATATGACTTCTCCGCAGCAGGGCTTCTCCTAAGCTCCGCGACGATATGACCGAAGTGGAATATGGTGGAAGGGGGCACCGCACACGGCTAAGGCAAGATCCGTAGATCAACTTGTGTGTATTGGGGTGCCCCCTGCCCCAGTATATAAAGGAGACAAGGGGGAGGTGGCCGGCCCTAGAGGAGGCGCACCAAGGAGGAGTCCTACTCCCACCGGGAGTAGGACTCCCCCCCTTCTCCTAGTTGGAGTAGGATTGGGGAGGGAAAGGGGAAGGCGCCGCCCCTCTCCTGTCCTATTCGGACTGGAAGGGGAGGGGCGCAGCCCACCTGGCCGGCCCTTCTCCTTCTCCTCAAGGCCCATGAAGGCCCATATACCCCGGGGTTCCGTAACCCCGGTGTTCCAGTAACATCCTGTTTTCACTCGGAACCATTCAAAGTCCAAACATAGGCTTCAATATATCAATCTTTATGTCTCGACCATTTCGAGACTCCTCGTCATGTCCGTGATCACATCCGGACTCAACAACCTTCGTGCATCAATACTTATAAACTCATTATGAACTGTCATCGAAGCGTTAGCGTGCGGACCCTACGGGTTCGAGAACTATGTAGACATGACCTAGAACCATTCTCGGTCAATAACCAATAGCGGAACCTGGATGCCCATATTGGTTCCTACATATTCTACGAAGATCTTTATCGGTCAAACCGCATAACGACATACGTTGTTCCTTTGTCATCGGTATGTTACTTACCCGAGATTCGATCGTCGGTATCCAATACCTAGTTCAATCTCGCTACGGTAAGTCTCTTTACTCGTTCCGTAATACATCATCTCACAACTAACTCATTAGTTGTAATGCTTGCAAGGCTTAAGTGATGTGCATTACCGAGAAGGCTCGAGATACCTCTCCGACAATCGGAGTGACAAAACCTAATCTCAAATACGCCAACCCAACAAGTACCTTTGGAGACACCTGTAGTACTCCTTTATAATCACCCGATTCGTTGTGACGTTTGGTAGTACCAAAGTGTTCCTCCGTAAACGGAGTTGCATAATCTCATAGTTATAGGAACATGTATGGGTCATGAAGAAAGCATTAACATACTAAACGATCAACTGTTAAGCTAACGGAATGGGTCATGTCAATCAGATCATTCAACTAATGATGTGACCTTGTTAATCAAATAACAACTCCTTGTTCATGGTTAGGAAACATAACCATCTTTGATTAACAAGCTAGTCAAGTAGAGGCATACTAGTGACATACTGTTTGTCTATATATTCACACATGTATTATGTTTCCGGTTAATACAATTCTAGCATGAATAATAAACATTTATCATGATAAAAGGAAATAAATAATAACTTTTATTATTGCCTCCTGAGCCACCACCTGATCCGTGATCATACCGGAAAGCATTAGAATTTTTGAACTCCTGCATAATATAGCAATCCTTCCAAAGGTGGGTGGCTGGTGCCTCCTTCGTCCCGTGTTTTGGACAGGGCTGGTTTAATAGATAGGTCAGGCGGTCCGGGTTGGGGTTTGGAGCTCCACCGCGATTCGGCGGTTTACCCTTCCGTCGCTGGCCCCTGTCCTGCGCACTAGTATTAGCAACAAAATCCATGCTGCCATCCGCTTTACGCTTGCCTCCGTTACCATGACCTGCCGAGTTATGTTGCCGCCCCTTGGAGTTGCTGTTCTTCTTTCCCTTCCCTGTCTTGTCATCGTCAGACTCGGGATCCTTGGTACTATCAGAATCAGCATACTTCACTAACGCATTCATGAGGGTCCCCATATCGTTACAATGGCGCTTCATCCGTCCTAATTTCAACTTCAGGGGTTTAAACCGGCAGTTGCTTTCCAAAGTTATAACCGCGGAGTTGGCGTTGATACGGTTTGGCGAGTGCAAAATTTCTGAAACTCGGCGTACCCAGCGGGTTGTTGACTCTCCCTCCTCCTGGACATAGGCCGCTAAGTCCACTATCGACATGGGCTTCTTACACGTATCCTTGAAATTCTGGATAAACCGGGCTCGCAACTGGGCCCATGAACTGATAGAATTGGCTGGTAAGCTCTTTAACCAAATATGGGATGTTCCTTCAAGCATCATGGTGAAATACTTTGCACATGCCGCTTCATCTATGTCAAGCATCTCCATGGCCATCTCGTAGCTCTCTACCCATGTTTCCGGAGACAAATCGGCTGTGTAATTTGGCACCTTGCGCGGGCCCTTGAAATCCTTGGGCAGGCGCACATTGCGTAAAGTGGGGACAAGACAAGGCACTCCCAAAGAACTAGAAGTAACTCCTGGCTCGATCGAGGTGGTTGGACGAACCGGCGTAAGCTGACGAGCCTCATGTTGTGCTGCTAACTCCGCGTCCCTTCATGCTCGGGCCCGGTCCACCACTTCCTGAGCATCACCCGCTGGGTTTTGGCTACGAGGCGCTTCACGGTTCCCTGCATTACTGGATACGGCCGGTTCATCCATCCGCCTGCTGTAACTCTGGCTTGGACGGGGGGTGGAATGAATTCGGTCACGACTATATGAGTATGCTTCCTGCTGAACCAAGGCTGTTCGAAGAAGTTCCTTAACCCGGCGCGTCTCCACCGCTTGCGGAGAATCACCTTCAATCGGGATGGCCTCCAGCCGTGAAGCGACGGCGATAAGATTGTCCATTGGATTGGAATAATGACCTGGAGGTGTCTGGACAGGCTGAGGTACGATATTATTCTGTCGAGGCGGCTCCATCAGGCGAGGCTGAACCGGCGCACCCGGCCCAGGTGCCTCCGCCCGGTTTAGCCACGGCGGGTTACTAGTCCCTGCTCCTGGGGTATTAAAGAGGTTTATGGCATCGAAAACCGTCGGCAGGCGAGACCGATGCTTCCTTTTCAAGACTTCATGCGACGCGTTCTGGTCCAGCATAAGCCTATAGGCCTGCGCATCCAAAGCGGCCCGTTCTGCGGCCATCCTGTTGTTCTCAGCCGCTAGGTCGGCCTTGGCCTGATTGATCTGTTCCCTCACTTTTGCAATCTCCACGTTGTGGGCGTCCCGATCCGCCGGGTTAGCCTCTGCCATAAGCACAGCCAACTCATCAATCAGATCAGATAAAACTTGAGCCGGCGGGCGCACAGAGCCTCCTGCCCCGGCCGCTGCCGCCGCTGCTGATCCGGAGAACATTGTTGCTGCAGTCGAAGAGTGGATCGCCGCTTGTGTACCGGCCATGAATATCCCAACCCGGTTGGGCAGATCAGAGGGGTCCGGAATACTGTCTCCATCGAAACAGCCCCCAATCCGACCGTCTTGTAGCTGATACAATGATTCGGTTTCTCCGGTCAAGGACTCGTCGCCGAATAAATGACAGTCTCGCTACCAGATTCCGATCCACCATCATATTCTCCTCTGTGGATGACTCCCACGAAGGCACGCTTCATGGCCGGTTTACCTGGGCAGATCTCGCGACGCCGAGCCGTTTCGACGAGGTCGGTGCGGATGTCCTCGAGGCCCAGTTCACCGATCTTGCCAATGAAAACGTATGCCACCAAAGGGACCCGCACCAGTACTCAATCGAGCCGCCTCGGGGCCCACCTGAATCGTCGATGTAGAGCTTGCCGACGACTCTTGGTCATCCGCCCGAACATAACCCTTGAGTCCTTGAAGTTGCCCTCCAAGAACTTGAAACCATCGTGCGATAGCCCCACGGTGGCGCCAACTGTCAGGGTTTTGTCACGACGGATGTCCTCATGAAAGGACTTAGTCGTGGAGCCATCGCTACGGGTTAGCTTGAAGGGGTTAAAGCGGACACAAGGACGCAAGAGAGTTTATACTAGTTCGGCCCCTTCGATGAAGGTAAAAGCCTACGTCTAGTTGTGATGGAATTGATAGGGGTTTCAATGACTAGGGAGCAAACAAGCTTCGCCTAAGTCTCGAGTTGTTGTGTGTTGTCCTGAACCGCCGCCGGGTCGTCCCCTTATATACATGGGTGACGCCCGTCGGTCTGCAGAGTCCCGAGACCGGCTCATAGACGTGTCCGGTTCGGTCTCTAGTATTTCTAACTTACAACACAAGCTACATACTAATGCTGGTTTACGGCTACAAGCCTTAAACCGATTCTGGGACTTGGGCCCTTATAGAATATCCTCACGGGCTTCAAACATACTTGACTACTGGTGAAATTAACCCGGCCTGTCCTGGCCGGTTTACGCCCGGTAGTAATATCCCCAACACACCTGCTGCACTGTATCTTAGTCATCCTGATCTGTGTTCATACCTCATGTTCTCTCAATGAAGGGAAGTAAATCAACTATTAGTTTTGTTGTAGCTGTTGTTCTGATCAAAAAACGGTGCACTCACATGTTGATAACAATCATTGGTAATTCCCAATTTCAAATTTATGTGCTTCACATTTCAAAACAAAAAGTGCTTCCACTATGTAAAGTTATGCTAAAATTGCTGGATCTGGTGCTTCGAAATATCCATGTTGTTTCCATCAAAAAATATAGACATGTTGCTGAGTGTTCGCGTTATTTCAACCATGTTTTCATTCTTTAAATATATACTCTTGTCTTGTGTTGATATATCATGAGACTTATACTTGCAAATATCCATGCTTCATTAGTATTGTATATGTGTTCCTTTATCCCAGATAGCTTGTTGAGATATCAGCTAGCCAAATTGGTTTCTTTTCCTGGAAATAGTTCGTACTCATATTTCTGGTTATATTCACATCAGCTATGTTCATATTAGCTAATGGATTTATCCTTGTTTTATTCGTGAAGCGTGACTTTCTTCATCCAACCATGGTAGCAATTAAAATTTATACTTTTGTGTGTCATGTATTTGTTGTGATAACAGAAACTCTTAAAAAGAAGCGATTGCTTCCTATCAGGCATGCTTCTTACTTTTATTTGTTGCATATGTTTCCATCTTCATGAATTTTTGCTTCAACACTTTGAAGTGTGTGCTTATTTTATTGTATATCATGTTCAACCATTAGCAACACTAGTGGTTGCCTCAACCACTACTAGTGTGTGCTTTGACCACTACTAGCATGCGCTTCAAGAATTTGCTAGTGTTGCTCCTGTTAGTGCAATTTAATTGTACAATCTCTTACAAAATATTAGTATCAACCAATATCAGTGTGTGTTTTCTTCTTTCTCACTGAATGCTTCTATTGTATAGAAATTTTGCCACACCTGATTCCAGTCGTGCTTCTTTATTGCCTAATGGCAATGATGTTGAGTATTCTACGAGCTACTCTAAGTTGTCGGATGTACTACTCATGACGGAGAGCTCATGGCCCGAGCTGATCTTTTCCGTGACCACCTTGTCGAGCGACTGCTGCTATGATGGCTATATATGTAAAATTGAAAATAGTTTGGCTGCAATAAGATTCTACTTTTGTTGTAAACAAGGAGTACATTTATTTGTTATACCTGATTAATTTGTTTCAATACTTAATCATTCTTACTAAAGTTACTATGCTTCCACATGAATTCTTTGCCAAGAAAATATTTCTCTTATACAGAAAGATTGTTTCCTTTAAAGCAAAATTTTATTTCCAAACCTCTTACAATATAGACTGCATTAAATGCTTGTGTTGAACAATATGTTCTTACCATACCATACAGTAAAAGTTCAGGCTTTGTCGGTATATCGAATAACTTTGCGCCCGTGTATATTCTTGTTTTGCTTCCTTACAATTTAGTTTGTGAAAAGTAAATATTTCCATCAAACGCAGATATTGTTTCTGATACACCAAAATGAATTTCCAAATCATCGAAATGCTACCATAACATAGACAAAATGCTTCCTCAATACAAAAAATATATTTCTATTATACAATCAAAAATATGTTTCCATGGCACCATAATAGAATGCTTCCATCGATATAAAGTAATGCTTCCATGCCACCTAAAGCATGTTGCGCTGCACAAAAAGGCATATCCAGTAATAATTCATTTCTTATATTTGATTGTTGGAAGCAAATCACAACTTACCCCAAAAACTGATAATAAAGGATATTGAGCGTGATTTATGGGAAGCAATTTTTAATGGGAAGCACTTATGTTCAGACGCCTGGTGGAAATGAAACAAATCACAATAATATTATTTTCTTATGATTGTTGGAAGCACGTCACAACTTCCCAAAAAAAATGATAATAAAGGATATTGCGCGTGATTTATGAGAATCAAATTTTAACTGGCGGCAAGTACTACCACTCTACCATGTGATGCATGCACGTTCAATGGATGCAACTGTTACTAGGAAGTAGACAATTATACAATTGAGGAAGCTCCAATCTAGAATTCACAACCTTGGTTTTACTAGCTGATCAGACGACCAAGGTGCATCTGATCGGATGGCTGCAGAATGGTCTGATAGGAAGCAAATTACCAGTAGTCTGATGCCTAGTGGTTTCCTAATATAAATGTAAGCACCTGGGCACACAAGTCCACCATGAAGGGCGGTTATAGTGCTCCACATTGAACTATATCTAGATCACGAAACATAAGCAAATAACCTCGAGTCACTGCATTTAATGAGGGAAGAGATAGTTATCATATCTTAATCTCGATATAACTTTTAGCACTAGAACCAAGAGAAGTAATCTTTTCCTCTATGCATATGATACAACTCTTTAAATGAGAGCTCTTCTAGATAGAGTAACAATATAAAATCCATGAAGGAGTTACATCTAAATATATATTTAATGCATATGATATAGCCTTAGATATACTACTACTAATATATTAGGAGTACCATAATATCATCTTGCTAATATTTGCACAAAGGAGAATAATCTAGAAAAATCAAATCACACGGCTAGGGCCTGATAACCCACAAGTATAGGGGATCGCAACAGTTTTTGGGGGTAGAGTATTCAACCCAAATTTATTGATTCGACACAAGGGGAGCCAAAGAATATTCTCAAGTATTAGCAGTTGAGTTGTCAATTCAACCACACCTGGATAACTTAGTATCTGCAGCAAAGTGTTTAGTAGCAAAGTAGTATGGAAGTAACGGTAACGGTAGCAAAAGTAACATTTTTGGGTTTTGTAGTGATTGTAATAGTAGCAACGGAAAAGTAAATGAGCGAAGAACAATATGTGAAAAGCTCGTAGGCATTGGATCGGTGATGGAGTATTATGCCGGATGTGGTTCATCATGTAACAGTCATAACATAGGGTGACACAGAACTAGCTCCAATTCATCAATATAATATAGGCATGTATTCCGAATATAGTCATACGTGCTTATGGGAAAGAACTTGCATGACATCTTTTGTCCTACCCTCCCGTGGCAGCGGGGTCCTAATGGAAACTAAGGGATATTAAGGCCTCTTTTTAATAGAGTACCGAACCAAAGCATTAACACATAGTGAATACATGAATTCCTCAAACTATGGTCATCACCGGGAGTCGTCCCGATTATTGTCACTTCGGGGTTGCCGGATCATAACACATAGTAGGTGACTATAGACTTGCAAGATAGGATCAAGAACTCACATATATTCATGAAAACATAATAGGTTCAGATCTGAAATCATGGCACTCGGGCCCTAGTGACAAGCATTAAGCATAGCAAAGTCATAGCAACAACAATCTCAGAACATAGTGGATACTAGGGATCAAACTCTAACAAAAATAACTCGATTACATGATAAATCTCATCCAACCCATCACCGTCCAGCAAGCCTACGATGGAATTACTCATGCACGGCGGTGAGCATCATGAAATTGGTGATGGAGGATGGTTGATGATGACGACGGCGACGGATTCCCCTCTCCGAAGCCCCAAAAGGACTCTAGATCAGCCCTCCCGAGAGGTTTTAGGGCTTGGCGGCGGCTCCGTATCGTAAAACGCGATGAATCCTTCTCTCTTATATTTTTCTCCCCGATCACGAATATATGGAGTTGGAGTTGAGGTCGGTGGAGCAACAGGGGGCCCACGAGGCAGGGGGCGCGCCCAGGGGGGCAGGTGCGCCCCCCACCCTCGTGGACAGGTGGAGGCACCTCTGACGTGGATTCTTCTTCCAATATTTTTAATATTTTCCAAAATAAGTTTCGTGGAGTTTCAGGTCATTCCGGGAACTTTTGTTTCTGCACATAAATAACACCATGGCAATTCTGCTGAAAACAGCGTCAGTACGGGTTAGTTCCATTCAAATCATGCAAGTTAGAGTCCAAAACAAGGGCAAAAGTGTTTGGAAAAGTAGATACGCCGGAGACATATCAACTGCCCAAAGCTTAAACCTTTGCTTGTCCTCAAGCAATTCAGTTGATAAACTGAAAGTGATAAAGAGAAACTTTTACAAACTCTGTTTGCTCTTGTTGTTGTAAATATGTAAAGCCAGCATTCAAGTTTTCAGCAAAGATTATAACTAACCACATTCACAATAACATTAGGTCTCATGTTTACTCATATCAATGGCATAATCAACTAGCGAGAAATAATAATAAATCTCGGATGACAACACTTTCTCAAAACAATCATGATATGATATAACAAGATGGTATCTCGCTTTCTGAGACAGCAAAACGTAAATGCAGAGCACCTTTAAAGATCAAGGACTAACTAGACATTGTAATTCATGGTAAAAGAGATCCAGTCATAGTCATACCCAATATAAATTAATAGTAATGGATGCAAATGACAGCAGCGCTCTCCAGCTAGTGCTTTTTAATAAGAGGGTGATGACTCAACATGAAAATAAATAGATAGGCCCTTCGCAGAGGGAAGCAGGGATTTCTAGAGGTGCCAGAGCTCGATTTTAAAGCAGAGATAAATAATATTTTGAGCGGCATACTTTCATTGTCAACATAACAACCAAGAGATGGCGATATCTTCCATGCTACACACATTATAGGCGATTCCCAAACAGAATGGTAAAGTTTATACTCCCCCTCCACCACAAGCATCAATCCATGGCTTGCTCGAAACAACGAGTGCCTCCAACTAACAACAGTCCCAGGGGGAGTTTTGTTTGAAATTATTTTGATTTGATTTGCATAAAGCATGGAACTGGGTATCCCGGTGACCAGCCATTTTCTCGTGAGTGAGGAGCGGAGTCCACTCCTCTTGAGAATAACCCGCCTAGCATGGAAGATACGGACAGCCCTAGTTGGTACATGAGCTATTCGAGCATACAAAACAGAATTTCATTTGAAGGTTTAGAGTTTGGCACATATAAATTTACTTGGAACGGCAGGTAGATACCGCATATAGGAAGGTATTGGTGGACTCATATGGAACTTTGGGGTTTAAGGAATTGGATGCACAAGCAGTATTCCTGCTTAGTACAAGTGAAGGCTAGCAGAAGACTGGGAAGCGACCAACTAGAGAGCGACAACAGTCATGAACATGCATTAAAATTAATGAACATTGAGTACAAGCATCAGTAGGATATAATCCACCATGAACATAAATATCGTGAAGGCTATGTTGATTTCTTTCAACTACATGTGTAAACATGTGCCAAGTCAAGTCACTTAAATCATTCAAAGGAGGATACCACCCCATCATACCACATCACAACCATTTTAATAGCATGTTGGCTCGCAAGGTAAACCATTATAACTCATAGCTAATCAAGCATGACATGAGCAACTATAATCTCTAATTAAACATGTTTATTCATAATAGGCTGAATCAGGAACGATGAACTAATCATATTTACAAAAACAAGAGAGGTCGAGTTCATACCAGCTTCTCTCATCTCAATCAGTCCATCATATATCGTCATAATTGCCTTTCACTTGCACGACCGAACGATGTCAATAATAATAACAGTGCACGTGCATTGAACTAAGCTGGAATCTGCGAGCATTTAATAAACAAGAGAAGACAAGGCAATATGGGCTCTTGGTCAAATCAACAATAATGCATATAAGAGCCATTTTAACAATTTAATCATGGTCTTCTCCTATCGACCCCCAAAGAAAAGAAAAGAAATAAAACTATTTACACGGGAAAGCTCCCAACAAGCAAAATAAGAACATGAAATATTTTTGGGTTTTCTTTTTAATTATTATTACTACAGCAAGAAAGTATACTAGCTAAAAGCTATTACTAATTTTTTTTCTTAAGGTTTATCAAACACACAAGAAGAAAGCAAGAAAAAGAAAATAAACTAGCATGGATATTACAGTGAAAAAGTATAAGCACCGACATCTAGCAATGAGTGTGTGAACATAAATGTAATTTCGGTGGGAAATACGTACTCCCCCAAGCTTAGGATTTTGGCCTAAGTTGGTCTATTGCCACGGATGGCCTGGCGGATATCCAAAGTTGTAGTTGGGGTCGTACTGAGATGCAGCGGTCATTGCATCGTGTGCTGCAGCTTGGAGGCGAGCTATCTCAGCCCTCCTCTTATACTCCTCAGCATTTTCGTGGATTCCACATTTTGGCTCATTCCTTGGTTGCACGACCCACTTATCTATTTGCGTGTGTGTTCCCGTGTAGCATATCTTGCTATTGGTCAACTTGTTGCATTTGCAAATTTTTGAATCTTTTCCAACTATACTGAGGCTCACTAATAATTGCATCAAATTTTGTGCCACTATCCTGACCGAGCTCCACCATAAGCTTTTACTTGTGTAGGTGTGAGAAACCGACAAAAATTGGTACCAATTGTGCTATTTCCTTGTTCCACATTTGAGTGATCATTGATCCATCTTCAACATCGGTCAAGGTACATTTGGTATAAGTTCTTCTCTTTCTCCCACTCACATATTTTTGCTTGAAATGATGGATAGGCCAACTACTTCTACCAACCCACTCTTCTTGGAGCAAGACGACGACATGTCATCCTACGTCACAAAGAGCCACCTCTTTGGTGCACAACGAGCTTTGAATCAAGAGCAACAAGAAATGAGCGACCGCATCGACCATCTCGCCACCGACTTGCAACTCTCCGAGCAACATACAAGAGACTACTTCGACCACAAGATCGACGAACAAAAGCAAGAGAGCAACGCAAGAATGGACGAGATTCGCCCCTTGTTGGTCAACCGCTCTTCGACCTCTTTGTCATACTCAAGACGGAGCCGCTCAAGTCGACACTCTGACGACACTATCTCTGGCTCAAGTACCCCGACATCGAACACTCTTTGTCGTGCCGCGTGTCAAGACCGTCAAGCCAACCGTAATTCTCTTCACGACAACAACTCTCGAGAGACTTTGTTCTAACATGGATCCCATCTCAGATTTCATGGCCTCAAGCCATTTTGCGGAATCTGGGCTCACCATCGCTTCTTCATAGTTCGTAGGTTCGTCATAGTCTAGTAACATAACCTCTAGAACAGGATTACCGTACCACTCTGGCGCGGATCTTACTCTGATTGACCTATGAGGTTCAGTAACAACTTGATCTGAAGTTTCATGATCATCATCATTAACTTCCTCACTAATTGGTGTAGACGTCACAGGAACCGGTTTCTGTGATGAACTATTTTCCAATAAGGGAGCAGGTACTATTACCTCATCAAGTTCTACTTTCCACCCACTCACTTCTTTTGAGAGAAACTCCTTCTCTAGAAAGGATCCATTCTTTGCAACGAATGTCTTGCCTTCGGATCTGTGATAGAAGGTGTACCCAACAGTTTCCTTTGGGTATCCTATGAAGACACATTTCTCCGATTTGGGTTCGAGCTTATCAGGTTGAAGCTTTTTCACATAAGCATCGTAGCCCCAAACTTTAAGAAACGACAACTTTGGTTTCTTGCCAAACCACAGTTCATAAGGCATCGTCTCAACGGATTTTGATGGTGCCCTATTTAACGTGAATGCGGCCGTCTCTAAAGCATAACCCCAAAACAATAGCGGTAAATCAGTAAGTGACATCATAGATCGCACCATATCTAGTAAAGTATGATTACGACATTCAGACACACCATTACGCTGTGGTGTTCCAGGTGGCGTGAGTTGCGAAACTATTCCGCATTGTTTCAAATGTAGACCAAACTCGTAACTAAAATATTCTCCTCCACGATCAGATCATAGAAATTATATTTTCTTGTTACGATTATTTTCAACTTCACTCTGAAATTCTTTGAACTTTTCAAATGTTTCAGACTTATGTTTCATTAAGTAGATATACCCATATCTGCTTAAATCATCTGTGAAGGTGAGAAAATAACGATACCCGCTGCGAGCCTCAACATTCATTGGACCACATACATCAGTATGTATGATCTCCAATAAATCAGTTGCTCGCTCCATAGTTCCGGAGAACGGCGTTTTAGTCATCTTGCCCATGAGGCATGGTTCGCAAGTACTAAGTGATTCATAATCAAGTGATTCCAAAAGTCCATCAGTATGGAGTTTCTTCATGCGCTTTACACCAATATGACCCAAACGGCAGTGCCACAAATAAGTTGCACTATCATTATCGACTCTGCATCTTTTGGCTTCAACATTATGAATATGTGTATCACTACTATCGAGATTCATCAAAAATAGACCACTCTTCAAGGGTGCATGACAATAAAAGATATTACTCATATAAATAGAACAACCATTATTGTCTGATTTAAATGAATAACTGTTGTGCATCAAACAAGATCCAGATATAATGTTCATGCTCAACGCTGGCACCAAATAACAATTATTTAGGTCTAATACTAACCCCGAAGGTAGATGTAGAGGTAGCATGCCGACGGCGATCACATCGACTTTGGAACCGTTTCCCACGCGCATCGTCACCTCGTCCTTAGCAAGTGCCCGCTTAATCCGTAGTCCCTGTTTCTAGTTGCAAATATTAGCAACAGAACTAGTATCAAATACCCAGGTGCTACTGCGAGCTCTGGTAAGGTACACATCAATAACATGTATATCACATATACCTTTGTTCACCTTTCCATCCTTCTTATCTGCCAAATACTTGGGGCAGTTCCGCTTCCAGTGACCAGTCTGCTTGCAGTAGAAGCACTAAGTCTCAGGCTTAGGTCCAGACTTGGGTTTCTCCTCTTGAGCAGCAACTTGTTTGCTGTTCTTCTTGAAGTTCCCCTTCTTCTTCCCTTTGCCCTTTTTCTTGAAACTGGTGGTCTTATTAACCATCAAGACTTGATGCTCCTTCTTGATTTCTACCTCCACAGCCTTTAGCATTGCGAAGAGCTCGGGAATTGTCTTATCCATCCCTTGCATGTTATAGTTCATCACGAAGCTCTTGTAGCTTGGTGGCGATGATTGAAGAATTCATCAATGGCGCTATCATCCGGAAGATTAACTCCCAGTTGAATCAAGTGATTGTTATACCCGGACATTACGAGTATATGCTCACCGTGTAACTATTCTCCTCCATCTTGCAGCTGTAGAACTTATTGGAGACTTCATATCTCTCAATCCGGACATTTGCTTGAAATATTAACTTCAACTCCTAGAACATTGCATATGCTCCATGACGTTCAAAACGCCGTTGAAGTCCCGGTTCTAAGCCGTAAAGCATGGCAGACTGAACTATCGAGTAGTCATCAGCTTTGCTCTTCCAGACGTTCATAACATCTGGTGTTGCTCCTGCAACAGGTTTGGCACCTAGCGGTGCTTCCAGAACGTAATTCTTCTGTGCAGCATTGAGGATAATCCTCAAGTTACGGACCCAACCCGTGTAATTGCTACCATCATCTTTCAACTTTGTTTTCTCAAGGAACGCATTAAAATTCAATGGAACAACAACACGAGCCATCTATCTACAACCAACATAGACATGCAAAATACTATCAGGTACTAAGTTCATGATAAATTTAAGTTCAATTAATCATATTACTTAAGAACTCCCACTTAGATAGACATCCCTCTAATCATCTAAGTGATCACGTGATCCAAATCAACTAAACCATAACCGATCATCACGTGAAATGGAGTAGTTTTCAATGGTGAACATCACTATGTTAATCATATCTACTATATGATTCACGCTCGACCTTCGGTCTCGGTGTTCGAGGCCATATCTGCATATGCTAGGCTCGTCAAGTTTAACCCGAGTATTCTGCGTGTAAAAACTGGCTTGCACCCGTTGTAGATGGACGAGAGCTTACCACACCGATCATCACGTGGTGTCCGGGCACGACGAACTTTGGCAGCGGTGCATACTCAGGGAGAACACTTTTATCTTGAAATTTAGTGAGAGATCGTCTTATAATGCTACTGCCAATCAAAGCAAAATAAGATGCATAAAAGATAAACATCACATGCAATCAATATAAGTGATATGACATGGCCATCATCATCTTGTGCTTGTGATCTCCATCTCCGAAGCACCGTCATGATCACCATCGTCACCGGCGCGACACCTTGATCTCCATCGTAGCATCGTTATCGTCTCGCCAACTATTGCTTCTACGACTATCACTACCGCTTAGTGATAAAGTAAAGCAATTACAGGGCGATTGCATTGCATACAATAAAGCGGCAATCATATGGCTCCTGCCAGTTGCCGATAACTCGGTTACAAAACATGATCATCTCATACAATAAAATATAGCATCATGCCTTGACCATATCACATCACAACATGCCCTGCAAAAACAAGTTAGACGTCCTCTACTTCGTTGTTGCAAGTTTTACGTGGCTGCTACGGGCTGAGCAAGAACCGTTCTTACCTACGCATCAAAACCACAATGATAGTTCATCAAGTTAGTGCTATTTTATCCTTCTCAAGACCGGGCGTAGCCACACTAGGTTCAACTAATGTTGGAGAAACTGACACCCGCTAGTCACCTGTGTGCATAGCACGGCGGTAAATCCAGTCTCGCGTAAGCATACGCGTAATGTCGGTCCGGGCCGCTTCATCCAACAATACTGCCGAACCAAAGTATGACATGCTGGTAAGCAGTATGACTTGTATCACCCACAAATCACTTGTGTTCTACTCGTGCATATAACATCTACGCATCAAACCAGGCTCTGATACCACTGTTGGGGAACGTAGTAATTTCAAAAAAAATCCTACGCACACGCAAGATCATGGTGATGCATAGCAACGAGAGGGGAGAGTGTGTCCACGTACCCTCGTAGACCGAAAGTGGAAGCATTAGCACAACGCGGTTGATGTAGTCGTACGTCTTCACGATCCGACCGACCAAGAACCAAACGCACGGCACCTCCGAGTTCAGCACACGTTCAACTTGATGACGTACCTCGAATTCCGATCCAGCCGAGCTTTGAGGGAGAGTTCCGTCAGCACGATGGCATGGTGACAATGATGATGTTCTACCGACGCAGAGCTTCGCCTAAGCACCGCTACGATATGACCGAGGTGGATTATGGTGGAGGGGGGCACCGCACACGGCTAAGAGATCCAAGGGATCAATTGTTGTGTCTCTAGGGGGTGCCTCCCTCCCCGTATATAAAGGAGTGGAGGAGGGGGAGGGGGCCGACCACCCTTGGCGCGCCCCATGAGGAGTCCTACTCCTACCAGGAGTAGGACTCCCCCCCTTCCATGTTGGAGTAGGAGAGGAGAGGAAGGAGAGAGGGGAAAAGGAAGGCGCGCCGCCTCCTCCTGTCAATCGGACTTGGGGGCGGCTGCCCTTGGCCGCCTCTCCTCTTCCACCACTTGGGCCCATGAGGCCCAATAACCTCCGGGGGGTTCCGATAACCCCCCGGTACTCTGGTATATATCCGATAACCCCTGGAACCATTCCGGTTTCCGAATATAGTCGTCCAATATATCAATCTTCATGTCTTTACCATTTCGAGATTCCTCATCATGTCCATGATCACATCCGGGACTCCGAACTACCTTCAGTACATCAAAACACATAAACTCATAATATAATCGTCATCGAACTTTAAGTGTGCGGACCCTACGGGTTCGAGAACTATGTAGACATGACCGAGACACGTCTCCGGTCAACAACCAATAGCGGAACCTGGATGCTCATATTGGATCCTACATATTCTACGAAGATCTTTATCGGTCAGACCGCATAACAACATACGTTGTTCCCTTTTTCATCGGTATGTTACTTGCCCGAGATTCGATCGCCGGTATCTCAATACCTAGTTCAATCTCGTTACCGGCAAGTCTCTTTACTCGTTCCGTAATACATCATCCCGCAACTAACTCATTAGTTGCAATGCTTGCAAGGCTTATAGTGATGTGCATTACCGAGTGGGCCAAGAGATACCTCTCGGACAATCGGAGTGACAAATCTTAATCTCGAAATACGCCAACCCAACAAGTACCTTCGGAGACACCTGTAGAGCACCTTTATAATCACCCAGTTACTTGTGACGTTTGGTAGCACACAAAGTGTTCCTCCGGTAAACGGGAGTTGCATAATCTCATAGTCATAGGAACATGTATAAGTCATGAAGAAAGCAATAGCAACATACTAAACGATCAAGTGCTAAGCAAACGGAATGGGTAAAGTCAATCACATCATTCTCCTAATGATGTGATCCCCTTAATCAAATGACAATCATGTCTATGGTTAGGAAACATAACCATCTTTGATTAACGAGCTAGTCAAGTAGAGGCATACTAGTGACACTCAGTTTGTCTATGTATTCACACATGTATTATGCTTCCGGTTAATACAATTCTAGCATGAATAATAAACATTTATCATGATATAAGTAAATAAATAATAAACTTATTATTGCCTCTAGGGCATATTTCCTTCACTAGCTAGCTGGTCTATCGCACACGGTTCCTCCTAATTTCCAAATAAACTTACCCGCCTTTAGCTTCCACAGGTGGTGGTTTTACAACGCACTTGCATCGCACACGGTTAAGCCAGTACCTCCCCCCTTTGCCCGCGCTTGCGTGGTCGTGGTGATTTCAGCGCACTTGCATCGGTTGAGCCAGTACCTCCACCCTTTGCTCGCGCTTGTGCGGTCGTGGTGATTTCAGCGCACTTGCATCGCACACGGTTGAGCCAGTACCTCCACCTTAAGTTTCTCGCGCTTGCGTGGTCGTGGTGATTCACATCACACTTGTATCGCACACGGTTTAGATATTATACCCCGTGTCCGCTGAGGATCATCAGAGTCTTTGCAGCAAAAAATAACGTTGGGCAGGGTCAAAAGACAGCCACGCCAGCATGTGGCCCAAATATATATGAGTGAAAAGGGTGGTATGTGATATTCAAAATTCCAATGCACAACTTTGACCCCGAGGGCCCACGGTTGGGCGCGTCATTGAAGATCAATGAGAGGGGCCAGAAGTCAAGAACCACCTGGAAGTGGCCAAATATATGTACGGATATTGGGGATGTTTAAAACTTTAAATACACAATGCATAACTTAGGTGGCACCTGCCTCGCAAACCAAAAAGCACCCTAACAACCACCTAGCTAGGATATATATAATGACATAATGTCGTACCTAGCTAGGATGCTTGGCCTACCACCTCCCACTTCGTGTCAGCGCGGCGGATGCACATAATGATCGATACTTCGGTCATACATGCATGCCGCCATGACCTACCATAAGACGGACCAATGAATCTTTCATTTGGTCAAATGACAGTTGTTGTTGTCAATAAACCGCTTGGGCCAATAGATTGAACCATCATAAACATCGGACGAGAGGGACCACAAAACCAACACCTCTTGCATGCGGCCCAAAATGATGTACGTTGGGAAGGGGTGATGTGTGTTTTCAATATAGAATAATGTACAATGTAGATGTGGTGCCTACCTCTCAATACAGACAACAACCATGAAGGCAAGGTAGTTAAGGATGAGATACGTACGCAGGGTTTGATGTAGGTCGAACCCAGCAACCCGAGCATCTGGGAGGGAATCCTGACAACGCATGAGCTCGAGCTTTGGTTGACCGACATTTGACGGTGACCGGCCCTAACATGAACTAGGAGGAATCCATTCATGGACAACACATACCCCTCATTATCGGTCAAAGGGATGATATATATACACTCGGGGAGCCCACAAATATCCGTGTCATCACAAAAAACCGCACAAGGGAGACGTGGTCGATCAGATGACCCCGTATACATTGCATGCGGCCCGAAAATATGTATGGGTACGATGGTGTATGATGTGTTTAAATCCCAAATGCACAACTTCGATGGGCCACGCCAAGTACATTACAAGTCGAACGAACACCATACCCGACTCCAAGCCTAGTTCAATACCTATGATGTCAGTTTCCCAACTTTGAGGCGGCAGCGCGGGGGGGGGGGGGGTCGTCCCACGCATGCGCTCAAACTTTATTTTGTCTAGCATGGGACACATTGTGACGCCCCCGACTCGACCGTACACTAATCATACACGCAAATTTGTACGATCAAGATAAGGAACTCACGGGAAGATATCACAATACAACTCTAGACACAAATTGAAATAATACAAGCTTCATATTACAAGCCAGGGGCCTCGAGGGCTCGAATACAAGCTCGATACACAAGAGTCAGCGGAAGAAACAATATCTAAGTACAGACATAAAGTTAGACAAGGATGCCTTAAGAAGGCTAGCACAAAAGCAACACGATCGAAGAGGCAAGGCCTCCTGCCTGGGACATCCTAACTACTCCTGGTCCTCAGTGGTCTCCACATAGTAGTAGGCACCCTCGGGGTGGTAGTAGAGTCGACTGGGGTTGCATCTGGCTCCTGGGATCCACCATCTGTTTGCAACAACCAGAAAGAAGAAAGAAGGGGGGAAAGGGGGAGCAAAGCAACCGTGAGTACTCATCCAAAGTACTCGCAAGCATCAGATCTATACTAAGTATGCATTGGTATCAAATGGAAGGGTTGTATCTGTGGACTGAACTGCAGAATGCCAGAAAAGAGGGGAAGGCCTAGCCTATCGAAGACTAGCATCTTCAAGCAGCTCCAAGCGTCTTGGAGCATGTAGAAGAGTAAAGAATAGCAGTTTAAAATTAACAAGCATGTTGTAGTATTAATGCCCAGAGATCCTTCCTCGACTCCCTACGAGAAAGCAATCTCGGAGCCACATATCTATCACATATCAAGTATCCATTTCTAGTTGTATAAGATCAGGATACAAGTCTGAAATTCCATTATCGAGGACACGGTATTCGAATATATATCTTCCCTGCAGGGGTGCACCACGTTTTCCAACACGCTTGATTACTCTGGCCAGACACACTTTTCTAGGTCAATGCCCGGCCTCGGAAGATCAACACGTCGTAGCCCTACCTAGGCTCAGCAGAGAGGTCCCCACCAGTCTACATCCTAAGCAATCCGGAGTCTGGGCCCATCGCCCGTTGCACTCCGGGTCGTTGTGCGACGAGCCGGGACGAGCACCACCTCATACTGGATGGCACTGGCCCAACTGGCCCACAATGCTGAACTGGACGTCTGACAAAGCTTCAGCTGATACTGCGACGCCGAGGCCCATAACTATTCTCGCGTGGTGGTTAGTGTGTAAAGGCCAGAGGCCAACTCAGAACAAATACCCAAACATGTTAGTGCATTAACAATTAAAGTAGTGACAATTTCGGGACAAGTCCGGAGCTATCACCCCCTCCTGGGTGATACCGCTAAACAGCCAGTCGCCACCGTCACATCGCACGGGTGCTCTCCAGGCCCGCCCGACTTTCACAACTGTCTCAAGTAAAGTCAAGGTAACTGTGTGTCCAGACATCAAGGGGAAAACCCGAGGAATCACCCCCGGTGGATTCCACTCAATGTAATCATCAATGTGAACGTAAGAAGGACCACCCTCGAGGTTCACACTTGAGGTGTTGCACGACAGAGCCGTATCGGGAATGGTGAAAGAGGAAATCTCCCTCGATGACCACGACCGAATAGCTACACTACAGAATTATCATCAGGAGTGCATTATGAGGGATCACCCTTGGCACTCGATAATAGCTCTGCAGAGTCGAACAACAAAAGGGGCGTGATGTGATGTGAGGTGTCGGGCTCTGGTCGTCGATCACGTTGATCGAGTCTAAGATGATGAAGCATGGGCAACAATGACAAGGTGGGGGTCACTGATGGATCACTAACCAACCTATACTAAGCAGTTTAGGATAAGCAAGTAGGTAACAATAAGCAGGTTACAAAAGCAGGCTATGCATCAGAACAGGAGCAATCAATAACAGTAGCAAAATCTAATGCAAGCATGAGAGAATGGAATGGGCGATATCGGGATGATCAAAGGGGGGCTTGCCTGGAAGCTCCGATGAAAGGGAAGAAGGGTCGTCGTCGACGTAGTCGATCACAGGGGCATCAACAGCGGTCTCGGGGTCTACCGGAGAAGAAGAGGGGGAAGAAACAGTAAATATATGCAAACAAGTGCATAACAGGACAACAGACAGAGCTAGACGTGTTCTAACGCGGTGCTACTACCGGCAAAGGGGGAAAACATCCGGGAAAGTTTTCCCGAAGTTTGGCATTTTCGGACAGATGAAAATGAGGGGAGTGGTTGTAGGTTCGCTATGCTAGGGACGCGTGGCAAACGAACGGACCGCGTATTCGGCTTCGTCTCGTCGTTCTGAGCAACTTTCATGTATAAAATTTTTCATCCGAGTTACGGATTAATTTCTATGAATTTCTAAAGTTTTAATAATATTCTAAAATTAATATTAATTCAAAAATAATGAGTAAATGCTAGGTGCACCCAGATCTGTGTACACAGAAGTGTACCAGAGGGTGACATATGGGTCCAGGGGGTCCTAGTTGACCAGTCAAGGTTTGACTCGTCAACATGGGTGGGGCCCCCTGTCGTTGACTGTTTTAGTCTACTCTAACAATTTAGTTAACTAAACTAGGTGGTTAGGCTAGATAATTTTAATTAATTAAGTTAATTAAATGTTTAACTAATTAATTAATTATTTTTATTAATATATATTTTTACACATTTTTTTAAGTAAACAGGGGCGTGGGGCCCAGTTGTCATAGGCCCCTGGGGCCTTAACAAAAGGGATTCGCCGAGCCCCTCGGTCGAAAGCAGCCCACATGGGCGCATGCCTGGGCGGCACAAGCAATAACGGAGCGGCCGATTTAGGCGGTGGGCGAGGTCATGGCGTGGCCGACGAGGACGGACCGCAGCCGCGCCAAACGGCGGACGGGCGCGGTGCTAGGCAGAGCAGCAAGTGGTCGCGGCGGCCGGAGACAAGGCTGGGGAAGGGCCACGCGACGGCAAGGGAGGCGGAAGAAGTAGCAGGAGGCCAGCCAAGCAGCAGGCAACAAGCGGACGCGGGCACGGGCAACGCGGGCGCAGGCTTGCGAGGGTAGCAATGCTGCGGCCGGGCGCGCATGGGCGCGAGGTGGCCTTGGCCGGAGCGTGGAACGCGTGCGCGACGAGGGAGGAAAAGGGGGAAGGCAGAGGCCGGGGGCCTCACCGGCGATGGAGGGAAGAGGGGCGGCGTGGCTCTAGGTGGTCCGACGAGGGAGAGGACGAGGCGGACAACGGCGACGGGGACGAGGCAGTTCGGCGATCGCACGGTCGCAGATGAGGCGACGAGGCCCAAAGCGACGGTGTCGAGGTGGCGGTGCACCGGCTCGGGGTCGGGTTCGGGCGGTGATGATGGGGTTCGGGCAGTCCACCCGATCCCGGTCCAGTTCGGGAGGGGAACGAGAGGAAGGAGCGGATCATGGGGAGTGGGGGGAAGTGGGGGATCTGATGGTTAGCTAGGGTTTCGGGGAGGGGTTATACAGGGGGCGGGGTGGGCCGTGTGGCCTGGGGGTAACTAGGCTAAGGCCCAGGGAGGGGCGGGGGCCTCTCTCGTTTTCTTTAACAAAAACTTTTCTGTTTTCCCGTGGTCTTTTCTATTTTTCATTTTATTTTTGCTCCAAAATACTTTTGCAAAATGTGTTGCTTGTCTCAATAATTATTATGTAATATTTGGCACTGCCTCAAGAAGTTTGAGAAGCAGTTGAAAAGCCTTAGAATTTTTATAACTTTAAAAGTGATTTACAATATTGTTTTGACCCCTATTTTATTCATTTAAGGGCATTTAAACAATTTATATAATATGGGTTTCAACATGAAAAATATCCTGGGATTATTTACAACACCTTGAACATTTTGTTTTTCATGTTTGAGAAATTTGAATCTTGGACTTAAATTTGAATTTGAATTGAATCATAATTTGGATCAAGTGAGGATTAGCAACAGTAGGAGTGATGACCTGGCATCATTAGCGGGGGTTTACTGTAGCTTAATTATCCTGGCGTCACAATTCTCCTCCACTACAAGAAATCTCGTCCCGAGATTTTAGAAGGTAGAAGGAAACAAAAGCGAGGTATTCATCGCGAAGACGATCCTCGCATTTCCAGGTGGTTTCATATTCAGAATGATTTGACCACTAAACTTTTAGATATTTGATAGCTCTCAGACGGGCGCGACGTTCAACTTGAACAAGAACGCTGATTAGATGCTCTCTGTAAGTGAGATCATCTCGAAGGGGTTCAGCTTTATAAGCCATGTGGTTGTTGCAAAAGGACTTGCGACTCAGGGCATCGGCCATGAAATTAGCCTTGCCATGGGTATAATAAATACCGTATTCATAGTCTGTAATTGTTTCCATACATCGCTGCTGACGGAGATCCAGATCTAGGTGAGTAAACAGATACTTCAGAGTTTAATGCTCGGTGAAGATCTCGCAACGATTATCAGGAAGATAATGTCGTCATAACTTTAGTGCAAGTTCAACCGCAACAAGTTCAAGGTCATGGACTGGAAACAACTGGAGCGTTTTCAATTCTCAGAAGAGGAGAAGCGTTTAACGCATTCAAGGAATAAATCCATCCTTCGGCATTATGAACAAGATGAGCATGATAGCTTACAATCTTCATTAGATGGACGTAGTAGATGGGCGGTTTTAGTGGCGCAAATGATAGAAGCGGTGTGTGTTTACCACCATTACATTCCCAGGATGAGGCTGATATTGGACGACTTCAAAACAATGGGGGAAAACATGGAATTTCAACCCTTCAATTTCAATGGAGATGTTGTGACTAACCCTGGTGGTTCGACATTGGTCCGCGGAATGTAGCTTGGAATTTCGGCCAAGTGATGGCGGTTCCAATAGGTAAGGAATGCTTGTGGCGGTCCCACCATTGAGCATCGGGGCCTTTCAGGTAATAAGCCGCGAAGGCGACATAGTTGGCAGGGGCTACATCAGCAGACCCCAACTCGAAAGTGAGGTCATGGAGCCAGTCATCAGCATTGAGGGGCTGGGTTGAGCTGCGGTAGATGACAACGTTGAGACGCGCAAAGTCTTGCAGTGTCACTGGGCTGGTTGTTGATTCATATTGGGACGTGGAAACTGAGCCATGACTCCTTCCATGGACTGCGATTTAGCATCAAACTACTGTATCATTCGTGCCATGTATTCGGGCAGTGGTGGATTGTCGCCACCACGGCCACGACCAACGGGTCTAACCATCTTGTTTAAAGGCAACATGGGGTAGTTCAGCAAGGGTTGGTGCAAGTGTATGGAGTCACTCATGGTGTAATCAGAACAATGAGAAAAGGCATAGTGTGTACAAAGCAGTAGTCATTAAAGACATACTGATACATATATAGAGCCAATTACACGCCGTTCATAAGATTTCGAACAAGAGAAACATCGGAGACACACTAGGCGGCATGTATGCACGCGGTGGAGGGATTCAACAACAAGACATAGCAAAGGCTACATCAATGTTAGGGAAAAACTTTGGAGCAAGGAATTTGTAAGTGGCGACGCAGGGTGCCCTCGATAAGAGGATCTTGTGGCTCGTAAACAAAGTGAAGCAGATCCTGGCTCCCAATTAGAGAAAGACATAATATAAATCTACGGATGGATGTGATCACGAGAACTTAGGGTAGAGTTAGCAAAATCATTTAACCCGAACAGAAGAGAGATCAGAATCCCAGAGTATAGACGAGGAATAAAAAGATCCTAATACCACCCATTGGCGACGTGGGCCCGTAAGCCACACAACCATGTTAGTAAATCAGTTTTTCAAAGACTAGACTCACCTTCAGCCAAGGAGTTGGAAAGGGGGGGTTCCTACAGGCAGTCGGCTCTGATACCAACTTGTGACGCCCCCGATTCGACCGTACACTAATCATACACGCAAATTTGTACGATCAAGATCAGGAACTCACGGGAAGATATCACAACACAACTCTAGACACAAATTGAAATAATACAAGCTTCATATCACAATCCAGGGGCCTTGAGGGCTCGAATACAAGCTAAATACACAAGAGTCAGCGGAAGCAACAATATATGAGTACAGCCATAAAGTTAGACAAGGATGCCTTAAGAAGGCTAGCACAAAAGCAACACGATCGAAGAGGCAAGGCCTCCTGCCTGGGACCTCCTAACTACTCCTGGTCATCGACGGTCTCCACATAGTAGTAGGCACCCTCGGGGTGGTAGTAGTAGTCGACTGGGGTGGCATCTGGCTCCTGGGATCCACCATCTGGTTGCAAAAACCAGAAAGAAGAAAGAAGGGGGGAAAGGGGGAGCAAAGCAACCGTGAGTACTCATCCAAAGTACTCGCAAGCATCAGATCTATACTAAGTATGCATTGGTATGAAATGGAAGGGTTGTATCTGTGGACTGAACTGCAGAATGCCAGAAAAGAGGGGAAGGCCTAGCCTATCGAAGACTAGCATCTTCAAGCAGCTCCAAGCGTCTTGCAGCATGTAGAAGAGTAAAGAATAGCAGTTTAAAATTAACAACCATGTTGTAGTATTAATGCCCAGAGATCCTTCCTCGACTCCCTGCGAGAAAGCAATCTCGGAGCCACATATCTATCACATATCAAGTATCCATTTCCAGTTGTATAAGATCAGGATGCAAGTCTGAAATTCCATTATCGAGGACACGGTATTCGAATATATATCTTCCTGCAGGGTGCACCACGCTTTCCAACACGCTGATTACTCCGCCGCACACACTTTTCGGGTCAATGCCCGCCTCTAAGATCAACACGTCAGAGACCTACCTAGGCTCAGCAGAGAGGTCCCCACGAGTCTACATCCTAAGCACTCCGGGGTCTGGGCCCATCGCCCGTTGCACTACGGGTCGTTGTGCGACGAGCCGGGACGAGCACCACCTCATACTTTGATGGCACCGCCCAACAGCCCACAATGCTGAATCGATGTACAAAGCTTCGGTGACATCGCGACGCCGAGGCCCATAACTATTCTCGCGTGGTGGTTAGTGCGTAGGCCGAGGCCAATTCGTAACAAATACCCAAACATGTTAGTGCATTAACAATTAAAGTAGTGACGGCTGTCGGGACAAGTCCGGAGCTATCACCCCCTCTTGGGTGATACCGCTAAACAGCCAGCCGCCACCGTCACATCGCACGGGTGCTCTCTGGGCCCGCCCGGATTTCACAACTGTCTCAAGTAAAGTCAAGGTAACTGTGTGTTCAGACATCAAGGGGAAAACCCGAGGAATCACCCCCGGTGGATTCCACTCAATGTAATCATCAATGTGAACGTAAGAAGGACCACCCTCGAGGTTCACACTTGAGGTGAAAGAGGAAATCACCCTCGATGACCACGACCGAATAGCTACACTACAGAATTATCATCAAGAGTGCGTTATGAGGGATCACCCTCGGCACTCGATAGTAGCTCTGCAGAGTCGAGCAACAAAAGGGGCGTGATGTGATGTGAGGTGTCGGGCTCTGGTCGTCGATCACGTTGATCGAGTCGTTGATGATGAAGCAGGGGCAACAAGGACAAGGTGGGGGTCACTGATGGATCACTAACCAACCTATGCTAAGCAGTTTAGGATAAGAAAGTAGGTAACAATAAGGAGGTTACAAAAGTAGGCTATGCATCAGAATAGAAGCAATCAATAATAGTAGCAAAATCTAATGCAAGCATGAGAGAATGGAATGGGCGATATCGGGATGATCAAAGGGGGGCTTGCCTGGAAGCTCCGATGAAAGGGAAGAAGGGTCGTCGTCGACGTAGTCGATCATAGGGGCATCAACAGCGGTCTCGGGGTCTACCGGAGAAGAAGAGGGGGAGGAAACAATAAATATAATGCAAAAAAGTGCATAACAGGACAACAAACGGAGTTAGACGTGTTCTAACGCGGTGCTACTACCGGCGAAGGGGGAAAACATCTGTGAAAGTTTTCCCGAAGTTTGGCATTTTCGGACAAATGAAAAGGAGGGGGTTGGTTGTAGGTTCGCTATGCTAGGGACGCGTGGCAAACGAACGGACTGCGTATTCGGATTCGTCTCGTCGTTCTGAGCAACTTTCATGTATAAATCTTTTTCATCCGAGTTATAGATTAATTTCTATGAATTTCTAAAGTTTTAACAATATTCTGAAATTAATATTAATTCCAAAATAATGAGTAAATGCTAGGTGCACCCAGATTTGTGCACAGAAGTGTACCAGAGGGTGACATGTGGGTCCAGGGGGTCCTAGTTGACTAGTCAAGGTTTGACTGGTCAACAGGGGTGGGGCCCCTTGTCGTTGACTGTTTTAGTCTACTCTAACAGTTTAGTTAACTAAACTAGGTGGTTAGGCTAATTAAGTTTAATTAATTAAGTTAATTAACTGTTTAACTAATTAATTAATTATTTTTATTAACATATTTTTTTACACATTTTTTAAGTAAACAGGGGTGTGGGGCCCAGTTGTCATAGGCCCCTGTGGCCTTAACGGCACGCTGGATTCAAGTGAGCCCCTGGGTGCGAAGCGAGCCGCATGGGCGATGCCAGTGGGCGTGGCCGTACACAACGGAGCGGCCGATGCAGTCGAGCGGGCAGGGTCATGGCAAGGGCCGACGAGGACGGCACGGCCACAGCCAAATGGCGGACGGCACAAAGCTAGGCAGAAAGCGAGAAGTGGCGCGCGGCGGAGACCATACCAGGGGGGGCCACTAGATTTACGCGGGAGGCGGTAGAAGTAGCAGGAGGCCAACGCCAAGCAGCAGGGCAACAAGCGGACTTGGGGCACCGGCGATGTGGGCGGGCGGGTGTGAGGGTAGCAGGCGGCGCGGTCGGGCACGGCGGGGCGCGAGGTGGCCTTGGCCAGAGCATTGCACGTGTGCGCGACAAGGGAGAAAAAAGGGGAAGGCAGAGGTCGGGGGCCTCACCGGCGATGGAGGGAAGAGGGGCGGCGTGGCTCGAGGTGGTCCGGCGAGGGAGAGGATGAGGCGGACAACGGCGATGGGGACGAGGCAGTCCGGTGACGGCGCGGTCGCAGACGAGGCGGCGAGGCCCAGAGTGACGGTGTTGAGGTGGCGGTGCGCCGGCTCGGTGTCGGGGTCGGGCGGTGACGATGGGCGGGCAGTCCACCCGATCCCGATCCAGTTCGGGAGGGGAATAAGGAGTGGGGAGTGGGGGGAAGTGGGGGGATCTGATGGTTAGCTAGGGTTTTGGGGAGGGGTTATACAGGTGGCGGGGTGGGCCGTGTGGCCTGGGGTTAACTAGGCTAAGGCCCAGGGAGGGGGGGCCTCTCTCCTTTTCTTTAACAAAAACTTTTCTGTTTTCCCATGGTCTTTTCTATTTTGCATTTTCTTTTTGCTCCAAAAGAATTTTGTAAAATGTGTAGCTTGTCTCAATAATTATTATGTAATATCTAGCACTGCCTCAAGAAGTTTGAGAAGCAGTTGAAAAGCCTTATAATTTTTATAACTTTAAAAGTGATTTAAAATATTGTTTTGACCCCTGTTTTATTCATTTAAGGGCATTTAAACAATTTATGTAATATGGGTTTCAACATGAAAAATATCCAGGGATTATTTACAACACCTTGAACATTTTGTTTTTCATGTTTGAGAAATTTGAATCTTGGACTTAAATCTGAATTTGAATTTGAATAATAATTTTGATCAAGTGAGGATTAGCAACAGTAGGAGTGATGACCTGGCGTCATTAGCAGGGGTTTACTATAGCTTAATTATCCGGGCGCCACACACATCTATATATATCTATACATCTATACACATATATAGTGTGCGAATAACTATGAAAGTTGCTCGTTGGATGAAGCCAATCCGACGGTACAGAGATGGCAAATCCGAGCACTACTTGCCGTTGGATATCATCTATATTCCACCAGATTCTGCCACATGTACAATCTAGAAGACTCCATTGTTGAACTTAAGCATAATGCACAAACCTCTAAACACAAGCACTTCCCCTTTGTTCTCTAGAATCTTCCATATCTTAATTGCCCAAACCTTTTTTTCTAAATGAATTTTCACTTTTTGTTTTTTACCTTTACAATGCACAATTCCATGAATCTTAAAATAGTTTTTTTTACAAAACCAATTGATTTTGGATGAGATGAACTATAAGAATTAAACGAACATCTACATCATGCATATCTGGGAGAAGAGGTCGGAAACCGATGAGAGGAGTGGCGAGAAACGGTAGCATGTTTTGAATGAAAACCTAGTACAGAAGGAAGCGTGAGCTACACGGCGCATGCGCACAGTGCTTACCCATGTACTGCATGTGCCGTCGAAAGGGCTCAGGATTGTCGTTCGATCTGGGAGCATCCAACGGTGCACACGTACGATCCGTGGGGTTTGGGTTCTGGCCAGTTAGAACGCAGGACTCAGATCGCGCGCAGCGGGGGGATATCATACGAAACCAACATTCGTGGAAACCGTGAAAACCACAAGAAAGATTTTTAAAGTTTAAAAATTCAAAAATGCGGATATTAAGAGGATGATGTTTTATTGGCACACAAAATTTCAAGTTGAAACACATTAAGAGATGTGAGCTATGAAAAAGACAAAATCAGTGTTGAATAGTGCCGAATAGTAAAGTCACTATTCAGGGCGGGGTTTGTCTTTTTCATAGCTCACATCTCGTAATGTTTTCCAACTTGAAATTTTGTGTCGCAATAAAACATCACCTTCTTAACATCCACATTTTTTCAGATTTTTATGAAACTTTAAAATATGGTTTCCACGATGTTTTCATTGAATATCGGCTTTTGTGAGTGAAACTTGTGCTATTTGAAAACATTTCTTGAGAAGAATCTTGGTTTTTAAATCCCCGTAAATCCAAAACTAAGTTGAAAATCATGAAACCTGCCATGGTGTCACGACATCGCACTTATATGGCGAGGAATTTTTTTCGTCCATTGGGGCGCAAGTTTTATTACAAGCCTCTTTCAAACCGAAGCTTCTCTCAAAAAAGCCTCGTGGTTCCGATAGGGAAACGTGTCCCCCTTGTGGGCGAAACATAATCACTGCCTCTTTTCACCTTGTATTTTCTTCTACGGCAACATGGAACGACAGGATATCCGTGCTGAAATTTAAACTTATTTAGGGTTCGTTTGGCCTTTTTTATACACTAATTGAGTTCCCTAGGCATTTAATGTCCATAATTCAAATCTGAACTACAAATACGTGCTCCAGTTCACCAAAATGGCTAGAAAAATTATACATGTGTCCTTGGGTGCATGTTTAGGTCCCATGCCAGGAATGGTAACGAATTACAACCGTACTGGTGTTATGGCTCGTACTCAAACATTTCAAACTCGGTTTTTAAGTCCCCATAAATCCTAAACTCACCAGAAAGTCATCAAAGGTGGCATGGTGTCACGTCATGGCACATATATGTCGTGGTAAAAACATTGTCCAACTTGGGCCAAGCTTTATTACAAACCTCTTACAAAAACTGGAGCTTCTCTCAAAGAAGCCTCGTGGTTCTGATAGGGAAACGTGTTCCGCTTGTGGGCGAAACATAATCACTGCCTCTTTTCGCCTTGTATTTTCTTTCACGGGCAACATGGAACCACAGGATATCCGTGCTGAAATTTAAACTTATTTAGGGTTCGTTTGGCCTTTTTATACACTAATTGAGTTTCCTAGGAATTTATTGTCCATAATTCAAATCTGAACTACAAATACATGCTCCAGTTCAACAAAATGGCTAAAAAAATTATACATGTGTCCTTGGGTGCATGTTTAAGTCTCATGCTAGGAAGAGGAACGAATTACAACCGTATCGGTGTCCTGGCTCTTCCTCAAACATTTTGAATCTCACTTTTTAAGTCCCCATAAATCCTAAACTCACTAGAAAGTCATCAAAGGTGGCAAGGTGTCATGTCATGGCACATATATGTCGTGGTAAAAACATTGCCAATTTGGGCCAAGCTTTATTACAAACCGGAGAATGTCGCAAGAACCCTCGTGGTTTCGATAGGGAAACGTGTCCCCTTGTGGGCCAAACGATAATCTAGCCTCGTATTTTCTTCTACACGCGACACGGAACAACTGGGGATTCACGCTGAATTTTGAAATTATTCAGGGTTCGTTTGACCTTTTTTATTCATTAGTTGAGTTTTCTAGGCATTTAATGTCCATCATTCAAATCCGAACTACAAATACATACTCCACTGGACCAAAATGGCTAGAAAAAATGTACATGTTTCCTTGGGGTGCATGTTTAGGTCCCACGGAACGAGTGGGAACGAATTCAACCGTCTCGCCATCCTGGTCTGGCCACAAACATTGCGAATCTCGGTTTTTAAATGTCTGTAAATCCAAAACTCACCAGGAAATCATGAAACTTGGCATGGTGTCACTACATGGTATATATAATTGTTCAATTTGGGCGAAGCTATATTACAAGCCTTTTGCAAACCGGAGCCTGTCGCAACCCTCGTGGTTCCGGTAGGGAAACATGAACCTCTTGTGGGCAAGACGATAATCGATGCCTCTTCTCGCCTTGACCTTTGTTTTCTACAGGCAACATAGAATAACAAGAGTGTCGGCATGAAATTTGAAACTGTTCAGGGTTCATATGGCCATTATATATATATATATATATATATATATATATATATATATATATATATATATATATATATATATATATATATATATATATATATATATATATATATATATATATATATATATATATATATATATATATATACACACATTACATTACTAATTACTAAGTTTTCTATGCATTTAATATAGTCCATAACTTAAATTTGAACTACAACCACATGCTCCAGTGAAGCAAAATGGGTGGGAAATCGTACATGTGTCATTGGGTGCATGTTTAGTTCTCGTTTAAGGAATGAGAATGAATTACAAACTTGTCGTCGTCCTGAAACAATGAGAATCCCGGTTTTTAAATCCCAGTAAATAAGAAAGTCACCCAAAAACATGAAACTTGGCATGGTTTCATGACATGGGACATATATGTCGTGGTAAAAAAACCGTCCAGTTTGAGAAGAGGCACACATATTAGTAGCCAAAAAGACCTTTTTGAAACAAAAAGCTGACACGTTAATATCGCAAACGGTTGTATTATATTTACCGTGTCGAAATTTAACCATATTCGGTGGCGTGCGTGCAGTTGTTTGATTAGACGGGACAAGCGCGAGAAGTCCGCCGTGCAGATTCTACGGGACGCGTGCGAGCAGTCTGCCGCGCAGGCTCGACGGGACGTGTGCATCCTGTCCACCTCGCAAGCTCGACAGGACACGTGCGAGCAGCAAGGCCGCCCATGCTCACCAGGAAACGAGGTCTTTGACCTCCATGCACCAGCCGCCGCCTGCCTCGCTCACAACTTCTCCATTAGTGGATTAATTAAAGCACCTGGACGGAAGGTGTTTGCTTGTGATCCCATGGCAGCATTTGCTTTGTTCGTGTTTTCAACTAGTATTCCGCCCTAATTTAAATTGCCACATAGGGCAACGGATAATACGACCACAAATAAAATGGCAACAAATAATACGACGACAAATTTACAATGGCGCACATAATAATTGTCTTACATATTCCGGATAATTTAAAATGCCACATGCGGCAAAGCCCAGAAGACACGGGGGCAAGAGAAGTAGGAAATTACAGACAACGATATGGGTCGCTACTGTCTCTACTCGTCGATGGATCGTCGGACGGCGAAATCCTCCAGCTCCTTCTTCAATTCCTCACGACTTTGCTTGAAAGCAGCCACGGATTCCTCCACCTCCTGCTCGTGCTTGATCCGGAGCTTCCTCAATCCACCCATTAGTTTTTTGACGACCGCTTTCAGCGTCATCTCTGAGGCACTGCTCTGCTCATGCATCATCTTCCAGCCGGCGGACTCCTCCTTGTTGATTCCAGATTTTGGCATTGTCAAAAACATAATTAAGAAGGCCTCAGATGTAAAAATGCTCAAAGTGATAAAGTTTCATACATCAAAAGGAGAAACTTTGTTATTTAGGTCATAGCCATCCAATTTCATCTCTAAGGCCGAAATTGTGTTCGAAGTACTGAGATTTCGTATTCAGAACACTTTTCGGCTGATTACGCCCCCCAAGACGGCCTCATATGGAAACCTTAACTATACAAATTGTCTTCGTGTTGTTGAAATGATCGATTTTGATATAAAGATCATCCCAATCTGAAGTCGTATGAAAAAATTAGAGCCCGCACAACGCGATCCTCAAGTGAGCAAAACATGACGCCCGGAACCAGACACACATCTGGGTATATGAGTTGCGTGAATAACTAGCTGTTTTGCACGAGCAATTTGGCCCTGAAGATGGTCTCAAATTGAACAACTTTCAACACGAAAGTTGTTCGTCTCGTCAAAACGAGTAAATATGCTTTTGGGCACATTTTCATCCAAGGTCGTTTACTGCCACAAAATAGACCTGCAAGGTGCAGCCAGTTTAAACCGAACAGTTTTGGAAAGTTCGGACAAAACCAATCCGAATTTGACAGGGTTTTGGGCGTGAATTCAAACCTTTTCCTTGCACGGAAAGTCCAACCGCCTCTTATATACCCAAGGGGTGACGGCCGATTGAACAACAACACACAATCGCAAAACCCATCTACTTTTTACCCTAGTTTTACATCTCTCCGTGGTTCTTTCTCTCTCGTTCTTCGTTCGTTCTTTGTGTTGAAGGGCAGCGATCCTAGAGGCTCTAGGGGCGGGCGAACCGACCTAGGGCAGCCCATAGCCGCCGCGCGTCCAGACGGGGTCCCTCCCGGGCGCGTGGGGTTTCGGGTCCTGAAAAGCACCCGCTGGATTGCTTGCGTACCGCGCATCCGGACGGGTCTCCTTCGACGTGAGCTGCGGTGCATCACCCTCGGTGTTGAAGGCACACAGTGACGTGTTCGTGTGCGAACACACTTTTTGGCGACTCTGCTGGGGACGAAAGATCAAGAATCATCATCAACCATGTCTAATCTCCCCAAGCCCTCAGAAGTTGACGCCGATAACATCATTAAGCCCGATCTTGATGAACTATCGGATGAACATCGCCAAGCCTACGAAACGCGCAAGAAGCACCGTGAAGAGGCTTTTGAGGCGCTCAATAAGAAGCGCGAGGAGGAGGATTTGGAAGCGTTTCTTTCAAGTTTCAAGAAGGACCGTCAAGGCAACATCACTCCGGTTGGAAACGTCAATCTTCCTCCCCTCATCGACGAACAAGATGTAATCACTGTGAGTAAAAAATATCTCCAGAGCAAGTGGCTGTGATTGAAAGTCTTGTTAGTAAGGGTAATGTGATGGCATACAATTCTTTCATGGCTAGTGCTAATGCTCAGAAAAACATGCCTCCATCATCTAGTGGTACTGTTGGTATATCTGAAAACCCTACTCCAATTTTACCTATTTCATCGGCACCACCTATGCAACCACAATATAATATGCCGTTGAATTTTTACCCTACTCAAACCAACCAGCTTGTGGCTGCACCTACATACCCTAATCCTATTATGAGGTGCCCAATTCGGCGTCTACGCTGAATCACTTTGTCACACCACCCATAGGCGCAAACATGTTTGGTCTTCCGCCGAACTATGGTTCGGCGCCCATCCCACAACTTCCACCAATAGCTAGTACTCAGGTTGCTCCTATGTCATTGCCACAAACATCTTCATCTACCTCGGATCCAATTTTAGCTAAATTAAGGGAGGATTTGCATAAGATGTTTCTAGAAACTTTCAGAAACGAGCCGAAAGTAAAGAGTCGTGTGTACCAAAAGCCTTATCCTGAACACTTCGGTGCAATTTCTTACCCTCAAGGTTATAAGGTTCCTGATTTTGTTAAATTTAGTGGTGAGGGTACGAAACAACTTGGGAGCATCTTAGTTAGTATCTAGCGCACTTGGGTGAAGCAGGTTCCATAGAAGAATTGAAAGTGCATTTATTTCCATTATCTTTAACTGGTACCGCATTTTCATGGTTTGCTGCTTTACCACATGGCTCAATTCTCTTATGGTCGCAATTAGAGCAAAAGTTTCATGATCACTTTTATAGCGGCGATAATGAGCTAAAGTTGTCACATCTTACATCGGTTAGGCAGAAACATGATGAATCGGTCACCGATTACGTCAAGAGATTTAGAGATATAAAGAACTGATGTTATAGCTTAGTGATAACTGAGAGAGACTTGGCGGATCTTGTTCTTAATGGTTTGAAAACTCACATTAAAGAGAGGTTAGAAAGTTATGAGTTTTTGAGCATTAATCAAGTCTTACAAAAAGCTTTGGCCCAAGAGAGTCAAAGTAAAGAGGTTCATAGGTCTACAACCGATCGTCCTAGAATGCATATGGTTGAACACAATGATGATAATTCGGACGATGAGGTTGATGTCTATACTACTGAATTTGTTTGATCCTCAAAGGCCAAACCCTATATGTGCAATGCTCTTAAGCCGATTCGCAAGAATCGTGATGACGAGATGAGGTTTACGTTTGATATATCAAAGTGTGATAAAATATTTGATGCTCTCTTTCAAGATAAGATGATTAGAATATCACACACCATACCGCCGTTTGAGTAGCTGAAACAGCATGCTTATTGCAAGTACCATAATTCATTTTCTCATGCTACTAACGATTGCAATATTTTCCGACGACAGATACAATCGGCCATTAATGACGGACGATTGAATTTTGCTGAGATGCAAGTTGATAAACAGCCCTTCCCGATAAACACCATGGACTTGGAGGGAAAGAAAATGTTGATTCGGCCTAGCATAGCCGAATCTGCTAATAAAGATAATGTTGTTATTGGTGAACCCAGGAAAGGCAAGGAGGGCGACAAAGTCTTGGGATGAGAGGTTGTGCTTGATAAGCAACCTGATGGCAAAGAAGTATTGAAGATCACCATAAAAAATCCTTCACTCGGGGGGCAACCACAAGTACAAGAAGATGCTCATGTTAGATTTATCAAGCCCAAGAATTCAGAAGTTGGCAAGTGGGAAAAGAGTGAAGCTAAGCGCAAGCGAATCAGGACAACTTTTGATATGTTGCAATCCAAATATGCAAGTCAAGCGGCCGGTTCTAGCTCTAATCGGTCATCACATTGAAAGCGTTCAATATTGCCTCTGGAGCAAGAGTTTCGACGCTATGCAAGGCCATATGGGTCATGGGCACCGACACCATGGATGTCACAACCCTGCTATGCGCCATATTACATGAGAGGCTTCAGTGGAGGATGGGGCCAGCCCCCAATGGCTCATTATGCTTTTCATATGGGGCGGGCAGCACCTAGAAGGCCTGCTCGCGAGAGGCTTTATTATCCCACACAAGGCCGTTTGAGCTATGGTGCTAATCGGCCAACAAAAATTTCTCCAAGTAAGGCCAACAAAAAAGTGTGGCGTGTTAAGTCACCTAATGCGGGAACTGCAGAATGTGACAAGCAAAAGGAGATCGAAAAGCCGGTTGTTGGTAATCTGGCTACTTCTAGTGGTGATGTTGTTATTGTTCAGCAGGGTTCCATGGTTAATTATCATGAGGCGAGCACAAGCAAGACCAAACCAAGGGATCCCAAATATACTCAACCTAAGTGGTGTCCTCCCGGTTTAACTAAGACCATGAAAAGGAGATTACAACACATGAGGAACCACGAGAAGGTAGAGCATAAAGAGGAGAGGCAAAGGGGCGAATTATTCAGTGAAATTCGGCCCATGGCACTCACAAAACAAGTGTGGAGGCCTAAACAAAAACAAAACACAGATGCTTCTACATTAGCTGCAGCAATACCTTCACCACCAAAAGAGGATGATGCGACCCCTATTACATCGTCCACACCACCTGAAACATCGCCTTTAATTGAGGAAACTTTAAGCCCAATATACACATTGGGAGATGAAGATGAGATGGTGGATTAAGAATCTACGCCGGTTCAGGAAGGTATGGATATTAACATGGTATATTACTTACCTACCGAGTTTCGTTCTACAGGTGAAGAAGGGGAGGTAGCCCAGCTGGATTTTGGTCCTAAGGATGCTACCTTCGAGAAGCCAAAAGAACCGGTGAAACACTTGAAGCCGTTGTACCTCAAGGGTCATATTAACGGATCGCCGGTTGCTAGGACGCTCGTTGATGGTGGTGCCGTGGTAAATCTTATGCCCTACTCTGTCTTCAAGAAGTTGGGGTTAGATAATGATGCATTGATGAAGACCAATATGGTACTTAATGGATTTGAGGGTAAAGAAAAGACAGAGGCCAAAGGTGTGATGTGCATGGAACTCACCGTGAGAAGTAAAACTTTGGCCACCACATTCTTCATCGCCGAGGTGCAAGGTAACTATAATGTTATATTAGGCCGCGATTGGGTTCATGCTAACCAATGTGTGCCATCTACCATGCATCAATTCTTAATACAATGGGTCGTTGATGAGGTAGAAGTCATTCACGTGGATAATTCGGCTTGTGTTGCTTTGGCCGATGCATTGGTGGATTGGAATCATCCTGATATTACTTGCTTAACAGGGCGTGACCTCTCGGAGTTTGATTTCCTTAGTGCTACAAGGAACGGGTTTATTCCCATCTCTTTAAAGTCGATTGGTGGTAATCGGTTACAAGGTATGATGTGAGCAAGAAGTTAAAATCAACGGCCGATATATAACTATCGCCCTTAGCATAAACATGGCCGATACATGATAATCGCCCTAAGAAGAATAAATGGCCGATGAAGTGTTGACATCGTCCTTAGAACGAATACATTGTAAATTATTTTTTGGCACGCAAGTTTTGCCGAGAAACAGGGAGGCATGTGTTGACACCAGATTTTGGCATTGTCAAAAACATAATTAAGAAGGCCTCAAATGGAAAAGTGCTCAAAGTGATAAAGTTTCGTACATCGAAAGGAGAAACTTTGATATTTAGGTCATAGCCATCCAATTTCATCTCTAAGGCCGAAATTGTGTTCGAAGTACTAGATTTCGTATCCAGAACACTTTTCGGCTGATTACGTCCACAAGATGTCCTCATATGGAAAACTTATCTATACAAATTGTCTTCGTCTCGTTGAAACGATCGATTTTGATATAAATATCGTCCCAATCCAACGTCATATGAAAAAGTTAGAGCCCGCACAACGCGACCCTTAAGTGAGCAAAACATGACGCCCGGAACCACACACATGTGGGTATGTCTGATGAGTTGCGTGAATAACTAGCTATTTTGCGCGAGCGATTTGGCTCTGAAGATGGTCTCAAATTGAAAAAATTTCAACAGGAAAGTTGTTCGTCTCGTCAAAACGAGTAAATATGCTTTTGGGCACATTTTCATCCAAGGTTGTTTACTGCCACAAAAAAGACCCGCAAGGTGCAGCCAGTTTAAACCGAACAGTTTTGGAAAGTTCGGACAAAACCAATCCGAATTTGACAGGGTTTTGGGCGTGAATCCAAACCTTTTCCTTGCACGGAAAGTCCAGCTGCTTCTTATATACCTAAGGGATGACGGTCAATTGAACAACAACACACACTCGCAAAACCCATCTACTTTCTACCCTAGTTTTACATCTCTCCCTGGTTCTTTCTCTCTCGTTCTTCGTTCGTTCTTCGTGTTGAAGGGCAGCAATCCTCGAGGCTCTAGGGGCGGGCGAACCGACCTAGGGCAGCCCATAGCCGCCGCGCCCCCAGACGGGGTCCCTCCCGGGTGCGTGGGGTTTCGGGTCCTGAAAAGCACCCGCCGGATTGCTTGCGTACCGCGCTTCCGGACGGGTCTCCTTCGACGTGAGCTGCGGTGCATCACCCTCGGTGTTGAAGGTACACGGTGACGTGTTCGTGTGCGAACATTCCTTCTCGGCGACCAACTTGAGGAGCTTCGCATTGTCACCCATGAGTTGCTCGACGAGGCCGATCGCCTTGTCAACCGAGGCATCACTGATCTTGAGCAGCTTCATCAAGCCGTCGACCAGCTCCTGCTGCGTAGTGACGCCAGCGAGAATGTCTTCATCGCTGGTGAAGGACTTCAGGAACGCCGGCTCGTCGCGGTGGCCGACACCGCGAATGCGCTTGTGAGAGCCCTCGTGTGCCCGTGAGAGCTCATTCGAGGGCTCCGCGGCGCGCCGGGACATCTCTACTGCGGCTGCGGCTTCGCGGTGGGACCTCTCTAGTGCTTCTGCGGCCTTGGTCTTTGCTGCTCCGGTCATGGGGAAACGACTTGACAAAGAAAACCAGTTTTGTGGGTGATGAGGAGAGGAACTGTGAAGTAATTTTTGAGTGGGTAGTTTTTATAGCCCGGTGCTAAGTGTCAACACATATTAGTTTGATAGATGTGAACAGATTTGCAATTATTTATTGCATTGCAATCAACAATGTGACGAGAAACAAGGTCAAAATTTATTGATGGCAGAAGGTTGACCACGTGGTTGCTCGCCGTTGAGGCGGCATGCGCGCTTCGGCTCTGGCGTCCCTCTGGCAGCGCTCGCTTTCGCCGTTGAGGCAAAGTTACAATGGCAAATGTTAATATTTCTTAATAATTGTCTTACATATTCAGGATAATTTAAAATGCCAAATGCGGCAAGGTCCAGAACATTCACGACCTACATATGCATACAATTATAATAAAATATAAGCTAAAAGGCTGAGCTGACGACCTTCTGACGATGGTCTTCTCGGACTCCATGATCAGCATAGCACCCTTGCGGCCGTTCACTCCGAGTGTCCCGACCCGCCTCCGCCTACGGAGCTGCTGACGCTGGGAGGCTCTTGGGGCTGCTGATCCTCTTCCAGAAGAGCTTGACAGCGTGCAATCGAGCGCATGACAACTCCACAGAACCGCTCCATTTCCATGTCTTTGGCCTGGTAGCAAATTCCGTCGATCACCTGCATCCTCAAGATATCACGTTGGCGATGTTCTATTTCGTCGGGGACGTCAACTCCGCCAAGGATGCGCTCGAGCCTGGCCACCACATCATCGGGATCGGGGTTGACACGGCCGCCGCGGGCAATGATGAAGCCGTATGCTGTCTTTATCTTGACTGAATCGCAGAGGTCCTCTGCCCATTCCTCGCGGGGCATCAGGCTCTCGATGAGCACTGGTGACGGCGGCTCTTCGGGTGGGTCGTCGATCATGCCGCCAAGCAGCTCTGGATCTTTTGCACAGTGGATGGCAAACTGCTCATCACACCTCCTCTGCAATATGTCGATTGTGCTCCCAATGACTGTGACGCCGATATCGCTGCCGATGGGCCATGGTGCCTGCACCGGCCGATGAAGCTCTTGCTCCCCGACTTGCTCCGGCTCGTTTTCCTCGTCGAAGATGTAACGCAGGTAGGCGTCGACGTCGAAGGTTTGGTCATTGCCTGGCATGCTTGGAATAACTAATGGTAGATGGGTGAGGACTAGATCTTCGCAGAGTGTCGCGGCGGAGCAACGGCGCCTGGGTTATATGCAGCAAGCCGTTAGCTGGTGGCGGGAAACCGGTGAGGGAATAGGCGTGGATTTTACAATTCATCCATGTGGAGCGCGGGAAGCATTCGCTGGAGCGCGGGAAGACTAAGTGGGGCAAACACACAACCCGAATATCGTATCCGGTGCCACGTGTTATTTATCACACAAGTGTTAACATAAGGAAATGTATGTGTAACTTGTTAATCATCGCACACGAGTACTCGCAGACGCATCGTGTGCGATACTCCTAGCCACCGCAAGCAACTAGTTTGCATTTTTTGAAGTTTTTTGTACACATAGAATCGCACACGAACTAACTGTATTAACCGTCTGTGTTGTAATTTCTCATCGCAAACAGTTCATCCGAGTCGGTTGTTTGCCACGTATCACGCACATCTTGTTAAGTTGAACTGTTTCTGTTGCGTTCGCTAATCGAAAACAGTTCGTCCGAGTGAACCGTATGCCCTATATCATACACACCTTGATCTGGCTAACCGTTTATGTTGCACTCCCTAATAGCAAACGGTTCAACGAAGCGAACTGTATGTCGTATATCGCACACACATTGATATGGCTGCCTGTTTCTGTTGTTCTGCCTCATCGCAAACAGTTCGAATGGGTTAACCGTTTGGCCTGAATCGCACATGCAACTAAAATCTGAACCGTGTTTGATGCATCCTCCATCGCAAACGTTTTGCACATTTTTTGAAGGTTTTTTTACACCATCGTTTGCAATTATGGCATCAGACACAGTTTCGTCGAAGGGTCTCTGATCGAAGTGTCGTGTTACCAGCATCCTGCAGTAGTGTGACCTACTGTTGAAGCTAAACTTCTCAATCTCATGAGCCGCCCCATAAAATATATTTGTCCACCAAGAGCATACTTAAATAGACCATTAAATCACATATTCCTCCGTCTTATAGTATAATGCGGATTTTGAAAAGAAAAGAAATAAGTCAAACTTCGTAAGCTTTGATAAAATTTATAGAAAGAGGTATCAACATCCAGTATAACAAATCAATGACATAGTAAGATTCACCTTGAAATATACCTTCATGTGATATGTGTTTCGTATCATTGATAGATATGTGATTTTCTCAATTAAAATTTTCAAAATAAATGAAAGCTCGACTTTTATGTGAAACCGATGTGCATTGTATTAGAGTAGGGAGTGAGGCGTTTTGGAGGCTGAGCTCCATGCAACCCTTTATTTTTGAAAAAAAAAATTCAAACTTTTCGGTTTTAAAAAAAATCTGGAAAAAATATGCAAGTAGACAAAGATGAAATGTATAAGTGTGTAAAAGTCCAGGATGAAATACCTTGAAATGCGACCTGTGCAAAAAAGACAAATTCATCGACTTTGAGGATGAATGGTATCATGTGTTGAAAAGGCTCGGAATTTTTTTTTTTGCAGAACCCTCTTTTCAACATGGGTGAACTAATAAAACTGAAGAATACAGACGGGCTAATAAAACCGTGGGTTGGCCTTTTCGTCCACAGCCCTTAGTTCAATGCCATGGAGCTCGGCCTCCAAAAGGCATTTTCGAAGAATACAGTTTGAGGAAAACTCCCTTGTCAATGCAAGAATGCTTTGGAGCTTGGCTAGATTCTTTCGGGAAAGATGATAAAAAACTAATTTTGGTTGGGGTATCAACTATATGCTGGGCTTTATGGAAAACCAGAAATGGGATTGTTTTTTAGAACAAAAAAATCTCTGATCCTACGACTATAATTAAAACAATGACACATTTGATAGTGGATTGGTCTATTTTGCAGATAAGGGAGCAGCAAAAAAAGGTGTTGGAGTTGGGGGCAAGATTGCTAGAACAGGTAGCAAGTGAAGTTTATGCGGCCTCTTAAGGGTGGAGAATAAATGTGGCGTGTCTGGAATGAAAAGATCTCTTCCTGGAGGGCGACTGGACTGCTTGTTCTACTTGTTTCTTTGTTTTCGTTTGCCCTGCCTTTTGCTTAGTTTAAGGCCTTTAGCCTGGATGAATGTAATTACTTGGTATGCTTGAATGATAGAACTTGTTGGTGCTCCGTTCCCAGTGCAAGCTGATGTGCTGCGCTGTGCGCCCTGCCTTTTTCTTTTGGTCTCTGTTAGTTTGTGTCTGTAGCTCAAGAACGTTGTGGTTTTTATTAATGAAAATCGGAGGGGTGAGAACCCTTCTTTTATTAAAGAAAAACTAGTAAATTAGCATGTGCAATGCACGTTAATATCAGGGAGAAAATCAACTACACGTTGATATTAGGTCGGATATCAGTTACATGTTAATTATGAGATTAATATAGATGTTGATATATGGTATGCTATCAATTTGCACGCTAAACATGTTGAAAGCTCACCATTGGAGCAATCTAGGTCGTTGGATTGACATGGTTTGATGGCCGAGATTAATTGGATCTGTCCCTTTGGGTCTTTTTATATTGGTATAGATATAGATAGATATAGAAAAACAGTTGAACCAATAAAACCGTGGTTTGGCCTTTTTTTTTTCGTTCCTCCCCCCGGCGGACCGCACAGCTCACCGGTACTTACGTCCAGACCGAAGAGGACAGCTCACCGGATTCGCGCCAAATAAGCACGGCCGCGCGGCCGAGAGAATTGACCACCCTCCATCCATTCATGCAAGAATAAACAAGCAAGCAAACGAACAAAGTTGACGGCGAAATGCGCATGCGTGGTGATCGCCCGTTGTTCTCGTGTGCCCGCGCAAAGCCCATGCACCGTAGTATATCTTGCTTGTCCTCACGGTTTACTTGTGCCTTTTCCCCCACTCGGAACATGCACGACGCTTTAATCGGCTCACGTGGCCGACGTGATGCACAGCGTAGCTAGCAGTTACAGTGTAGCTAGCAGATGCCGTTAGTCGTCAAGCTATGGTGAACGGCAAATGATTGATTACAGCGGCGGGTTAAAAGCTTGAGTGGGTCGCGAATGATTGATTACTGCGGCGGAGACGGCAGTGTACGTACGTACCGGGAGACTGGCCGGATGAAGGCAACACGTAGCTTCAGCCAGCGCCTGCGGTGTCCCCCCGACCGCCGTACAATACGCTCGCTGAACGTGGGCCGCGTGAGAAAGTTAGCATGGCCAGGGCCAGTGGTGGTCGAGGTAGTACAGTTCGGGGACGTACGTGGTAGATGCCTGGGTGGACGGATCCGATGCGGCAGCCCCGCCCGGTGGCGGAGAGAGTGGAGAGGAGGTCGATGGGTGGTGGCGCCGTGCGCGTGCCCGGGGGTGGGGGCGGTGAATCTTGTCGACCTGCGCTTTCCTCCCCACCTCCGTCAACAGTTGCTGGGCCTCCTGGGTTAGAGATCTCGGCCGACGGAGGAGAAGCCTGCCCTGCCCAGCTGCACTGCTCGCTCCGTCGGGTTCTCTTTGGTCTTTGCCTCTACTCTTCTGTAGATGCGCCAAGAGGCACATCCGCAAATGCTACCTTCGACTCGGGCACAGTCGCACAGATACGTACTAGTACAAGTCTACAACTGTGTTGCTCGACCCAGTGGCTGCCCTAGTAAGTAACCCATGCACGTATGTATGCATGCACGTGTACGCCCAGCCACCATTATCACCGGAGGACATGCACGCATCTTTAAGCTCACCAAGGTAGGCGACTACGTGTTGCGGTTCGAAACGAAAGTGAAGTGATCACCCCTCCACTCCACTGTCCTTTTTTAGGCTTGCTAGCTAGCTAGGCAGAGGATCATCTCAAAGAAAAAAAGCTAGGCAGAGGATCAACGATCACATGCACCCATGGATTCAAGGCGGACCGTTGCACGACCTGTACCGTTCGTGCAACAATAATGCAACGCATGCCCGACGCCACAAGTATTGCACCGTTGCACGCATTGGGCAATCGCCAATCGACCACCGTACACCTAGCCCGAATCCTTCAGCTGGAGAACGAAGAAGAGAGAGAGAGAGAGAGAGAGAGAGAGAGAGAGAGAGAGAGAGAGAGAGAGAGAGGCGTGATCAGAGTGGTACTGCCCCGGCCGTACGCCATGTCTCGCGGCGCATACGATTCGGACACTTGACCTACCGAGGGATTATTACAATCAGGTTCGCACGCAGCCACCGGGGAAATTAATCGAGTGTGCCGATGATGACATCGACATGGTACTGGTACATACACAAATAATAGTGATGATACGCCGGTACTGCTCCCTTCTTCAACTTTTGAGGTTAAATGAGTGCATACTGTACAAGCTCTCAGCCTCAGTACGTACGTACTTGTACACGCATGCATCCATTGATTGATCCAAGGACTGAGCACATGATCACTGGCTTTCTCACTTTAGAGTTACGACCGTTGCTCCTGCTGTCTGTCTGACAGCATGAAGAATCCCCCCGTTATTTTGGCCGGTGACATGTGGGTCCAGCCCGAGAACATCATCTGCAAAATACAGCAAGTAGTAATACTAGCATTTACTATAAACAGTCTTCCCTCGGAAAACATAAAAACAAGAGCAACCATGAACAATCTCTGACTGTACATGTGCCGCGCCGGCCACCCCACACGGTCGAAGCGAAGAAGGCAACGAAACTTCTCCTTCCTGGGCATTTCCCATGCCAATCGATGCATGTCGGTGGCCTCGACCTCGAGAGCGGCGACCGTCGTCGCGCGTGACGAGTCGCTTGCGTTGCGTGGCGTGTGGACTGCTCTGAAACAAAAGGGTGGTCTGGGAAACGCGCCGTGTTATGTTTGTTAATCCCGGTGACGTACTACTGGTCTAGAACTAATAACAATCGCCCTCTCGTTTCTGAGGACGACTCCTTGAGATCGGTAAACTAAACTAATCTCAAATGGACGCACTCTGTCAGTACTGTGAGAGAGAAGAGATGCATGGGGAGCTGTAAACTGCAGGTGAAACGTGGACTGATGCCGTGCTCGATCTGCAGGCCACCACAGGGCGACACATCGCCGGGGCCAGTATTATACTCTGCACATCTGCCTGTGTGACGGTGCAGCGTAGTAGTACGCCGATAGAGCTCTGTGCTCCTATGCATGTTGTAGAGTAGTACTCCCTCCTTTCCGGTTTATAGGGCTTAATTTAAAAATCTCATCAATCAAGGTAGATGGTGAGTGGTGGAATACTTTTTGTAGTTTTGCAAAAGCACCTAATTAATGCTCTTGTTTTTCTTAAAAAATTATGTTTATCAATGCATTAATTATAATGCATGCATGCATAAAGTACATGCATTGATCAATTTTCTCTTAATACTTGCATGCAATGATTTAATGCACCTTGGAATCTAAACATGTGATGAAAAACAACCAAATTGAGCCTTATAAAATGGAAAAACTAAAATTTTGAGATAAGCCCTATAAACCGGAAAGGAGGGAGTAACTGGTACTGCAGCTCAAAAGGAGTCAGGAACAGGCACGGGAAGATTGGGCCGCCGGCCCCAGCAGATCTCGTTTAACTACTGCTACTACTACAGCGGCATCATGGTTAATCATCAAACAACCGAGACAAGGAGCGCACACACGTGAGTGACGGACTGAGGCCAACTCCACCGCGCGACCCTATCCTGTCCGCCCCCGTCTGTTTGGGGTAAAAGGGACAAAAGAGGCGGCCCAGCGCGCGGGCGCAAGCGGACTTTTGTCCGCTTTGTGTCCGCTTTCGACCCATCCCCGGCCCAAGTTTGCGCCGGTTTTGGGGTGAAACGGACAGCGCGCGGATGGGCGGGACGCGCACGCTTGTCCTCCACTGGCCCGCCTGTCGGTGGGAGAAACCAACCCCCCCACACGCCCATTTGGCGCCATTTGCCCCAAACCCTCCCACGTCCCTCCCGCCGCCCCCTCTCTCCCCCGTCCATGGCCGACGCCCCGCCGAGTTCCGGCGGCCTGGCCGTCGACCCGCCCGCAAAGGTAGAAGAAGGCGCTAAGAAAGCCGCGGTCGGAGTGCACGCCGGAGGAGATCGCCAAGTTGGACGCGGAATCGGCGAAGAGGAGGGAACGGAGAGCGGTCTTCAAGGTCAATGCCGCCGCTAAGTTCGCCGCCAGTAGAGGAGCTGGAGGCTGCGGCGCAAGGCCGGTGCCGACGAGAAGGAGGACCTCGTCAACAAAGCGCACGCCATCCTCATGCTTGGCATGGGCCGTCTGCCGGGTTCCTGCGGCGGCCGTCGGCCCGGCGAACCACAGCTCGTCGGTCGCCCGCCTACGACTTGCCGATCGCCGACGTCGTGCACCACGCCCATGTCGCCCGGCTTCCCTCCGCCATGGCACGACGGCCAGACCCGTTTCTCGGGGTCGCCGGACGTGGGCTTGTTCGCGCCGTCCACACCGCGCCCGCGCCGTCATCGACCTCAACGTCACGCTGGTCCAGCGGCGGGCGGCCGTCCGTCGAGATGCTAAGAAAGCGTGCACGGCACCGTTCACGGGCACCATGCCGCCCCCGCGTCTTGTTTGACGGAATGCCAACCCTAACGCCAGTGTCGGCGACGCCTTCTACAACCGCTACGTGGAGGGCGTGATCTTGACGGTGGGCATGGCCATACCTCGACCCGATGAGACCCAAAGTCGGGATGGCGGCGCCGAGTCGTCCCGATGAAGAGGCCGACGACCGTGCCGACTCGACCATGGTGACTCGTGGCATGAAGACGATGACATCTATGTCGAAGGTGATGAAGAAGAAGAAGAAGGCAATGACGTTGATATTAGTGGTGCGCCATTGTTCATCGACGAGCTCACCCAAAGAGCGGAGGCACAAAAGAAGAGGAAGAGCATTCGCACGGGTTTATATACACAAGATGAGGACAAGTTGATTTGCCAAGCTTGGATGGAGATTAGCCAAGATCCGGGGACCGGCGCGCAACAAAAGGGCATTGTTTTTTGGACGAGAGTCCACAAAACATTCCATGAAAAGAAGATGTTTGAGCCCTACCAAATTACAAGCAACCGTGGCATCGGCTCGATTCAAAAAAGATGGTTGTTCATCCAACAAGAGTGCAACAAGTATTGCGCCGCATTTGAGAGCGTTGAAGCACGGCCCGTGAGTGGTCTCGACGTTGGGGACATGGTATGATCTCCTCTTTCTAGCCCTTTCCTTGCTACGGCCATGAGACTTCGGCCGTGTATATGCTTGCATGTTCACTTGTTGTTGATCATGTGGTGTAGGCATTCCAATCTTTGGAGGCATTCAAGGCCCGGCACAATGACAAGCCATTCACTCTTACGCATTGTTGGATGATCATCAACAATTACCCTAAGTTCAAGGATCAATACCGTGAACTTCAAAGAAAGAGAGGCAATAAGACGGCCAAGTTCGACGGAGGTGGGGATGGCGAGGCGTTGAAGAGGCCGAGGGGCAAGACCAACTCCAATGTGGACGACATACGTGACGCCTCATCCATGGCCTTGCATGAGACTTTGCATGGCATGATGTCCCAAAAGGATGTGATGGACGAGAAGAAGCGGCAAAGCAAGGACGAGCAAATGAAGCAATACCTATACCTTCAAAGACAGAAGCTTGAGATGGAGGAGGCGGCCAAGAGGAGGAAGATCGACATGGAGGAGGTGTAAGTGCATCTAGTGCCCCTTAGTGATTTTGGTGTATTGAAGACTTATAGGTTAAGGGACTAATGTGTTTCTGAGTGTACACAGGTCTATAAGTCTATGAGGAGTTTGATATTTACTGTGAAAGTCGACCCCTAAAAATGAAGTTCTTCGAATGAAGACTTTCATATTCTGAAGACTTTCTGAAGACTTTGAAAGTGAAGAAATTGGTGTGACCGTAGACTTGGTATTCATTTGAGGAACATGAAGCGTGAAGACTTTTGTTTTCGTAGTTTCGTTTTTCTCTTTCTTGAGTCATAGGAAACACCGTACTGTTAAAGGGGGTCGAGGAAATACTAAGGAAAAATTTCCATGTGATGCTCAACTTAAAATCCTACACCTACCAATCCCTTGAGTGAAGCCTTTGGAAATCTCATACAGATTCACCAATTTCTTGATGTGAGAGACGAAGTTCTTACATTAGCTAAGGAATTTGTTCGACCGAGGAGTTAGGAATTCGCCAGTCTGGATTGCCTACGATGAGGAACATGATAGCCCCGAGGAATTTGAGAGTCAAATTTCCGACCGTTCTTGTCTTCTTGCTAGCTGTCCCAAAATATCTTATCCACCTAACGGTCATATCATTAAAGGGCATTTATGTCTTATCATGTCGGGCTGCTCCCTAGGGTATAAATAGCCGCCCCCCTACAACCACTAGCTGGTTGGCTGCTCCGAGAGAACTTGACACTTGTCATTTGAGAGCAACCCATCCTCCGAGGACTTTGGCGAAAATCATCGAGTGAGGAAAACCCAAAACCAAATCCTACAAACCCAAAGTGATTGAGCATCATGAAGAGATTGATCCTGCGTGGATCGGCGCTTGTTACCTTTGAAGACTGTGCTTCTTCCAGACGGTTAGGCGTCATGGTCTAGAGCATCAAGAGGAATTGTGGATCGCCGAGTGACCAAGTCTGTGAAGGTTTGGAAGTCGCTGAAGACTTACCACGAGTGATTGGGCGAGTCTGTGTGACCTTAGTTCAAGGAGAATCGGTGAGGACTTGGTGTCTGAGCTGCGTGCTCAGCGACGGGTGTCCGGGGCTGTGTGTCTTCGAGTTTAAATACTCAGCCGCTCCAACCAGATGTACAAGCGAGACAACAGTTGGAACTGGTCTACCAAATCATTGTCTTCACCAACCTAATCTGGTTCTATTTCCTCAACTCTTTCATTTCCTCATTCTTGTGTTGAGTGTTCATTCATATCTGTGTTTGAAGACTTTGGTGAAGACTTTCTCAATTTCCTCGGTTCAATTTCTTGATCTGTTTGTCTTCATCTTGTGCTATCCTGTGTTTACCCTTTTGTACTCTTTGTTTGTCTTCATTTCATCATGATGACCATGCCGCGATTCTGTTATGCTTACTTCGAGTACTTATTCCGCTGCAAGTAGTTCTTCGCTAAGGAATTTCCTCACCGACAAATTCCTCGATGAAGAATTCATAAAATCGCCTATTCACCCCCTAGTCGATATAACGCACTTTCAATTGGTATCGAGCGAGGTACTCCCTTGTTACGTGTGATTTTGGTTTAACCACACGAGTTTTAGTTATGTCGACCGCAGGTATGATCAAGGTCTCAGCTGGGTGTCCTACCTTTGATGGGACGGACTACCCCTCTTTCGAAGAACAAGATGCGAATGCATCTTGAGGCAATTGACAACGATCTACGGTATGTTGTGGAAAATGGTGTTCCCTCTGTCACACCTTCTCCGAATCTGCTGATGTGAAGAGATTCAAGCAACTCGATTCTCAAGCAAAGAATATCATATGTGGCCATCGAGCAAAGGACAATATGGAAGAGTGAGTGCTTTGAAGCTGCCAAGCTCATCCGGGACAGGCTGTCCAAAGTAAATGAAGGAGTCTCAACTCAGCGTGACTCTCGAGTTGATGTTCTTCGCAATCTCTTCAACCGCTTCAAAAGACTCGACAACGAAAATGTTCAACAAACCTTGATCGCCTCATCGACATCTCAAATGAGCTTCAAGCGCTTGGTGCCCTTGACATCACCGACCATGAGGTGGTGAAGAAATTGTTGAGATAAGCTGATTCCTCATTTGATACTCGCACCGATGATACAAGAGCGTCTTGACTACAAGTCACTTGATCCAGTGATATCCTCGAGAGGCTAAATACTCATGAGTTCGACTTCTTTGAAAAGAGATCTCTATGGTTCTAGCTATGGAAAACACGTGCCACAAGGCCAAGGCTGTGTATGAATCGAGGTGAAGACTCGGTAGTAGCCTTGGAGATCTGAAGAATTGAGCGAGGAGCTAGCACTTTCTCGTGAAGAAATTCCAAGTTCTCAAGGCGTGGTCGCTTTGGAAAATCCACAAGGAGCGAGTGATTCCTCATCCGGTGACTATAAGAAGACTTTGCCACAAATGCAAGAAACCTGGTCACAACATCCAAGATTGTCCTCGGTGGGAAAAGGAATTAAAGAAGAAGAAATACAAGGATTACAGTTCGATGGCGCTAAGAAGAAGAAGAAATCGTCAAATCTTCATCATCAAAATCCTCAAAGCCTTCTTCTCACAAGAAGAGCAGCTCCAAAAAGGCTCGGGCATTCATTGGCAAGGAAATGGACTCAAAGCTGAATCGAGGAACATGAGGAAGAGGAGGCATCAAAAGAATCTGAGTGCGGTGTGGCGAGTCTAGCTCTACGCTCTCGCTTTCGTCGACAAGTCCATCTTCAACTCTGAAGAAAATGACCTCACCAACAAAGCTGATGAAGATAGTGATGACTACGCTCCCACCTATTGCTTCATGGCAAAGGGTGCCAAGGTACTCAAATATACCTCCTCTGAATCTAGTGAAAATGAATCTGATGAAGATCTAAAGCCCAGCTACTCAAAACTTGCTAAGATTGCTTTAAAACAACAAAGGGCTTTTGAAAAGGTTCAAAACATGCTAGATAAAAGTGATGATATGTTAGGTGAAGAAATGGATCGCACTAAAGCCACGATGAAAATCTTGAGAGACTTGATCTAGGTTTGACAGCCTTCAAGGTCATCATAACACTCTCTTGTCGATCATGAGAAACTTTCTTATGAATTTCTTCAAAGAAAGTAAGATCTTGAGAAGCTAAGAGTGAGTTATGAAGATCTTCAGAAGGAGCGCGATTCATTGCTTGCTCAACAAATCAGCGCTTCTCAGGAAGAATTTGTTCCTCCATGCTTAAAGTGCATTGAGCGTGAATCGCTAATTCTTCACTGAATGTTCAAATGCTTCAACTGTTACAAATTCTTCACCTGCCTTTGCTATCACTAATTCCTCATCTGAGGACATTGCTAGTATCACTGACGATGCAGGGCTGAAGGAATTGTACATGACAGGCATGTACAAAAGCCTCAAAGGGCATCAGACTCTTTGTGATGTGCTTAAAAAGCAGATCCTCAACAGGAACCCTAGGAAAGAGGGTATTGCCTTTGAGAGGAGACTCAATGCTGATGGAACATATTGGAAGCCTGAGCAGTATCCCAAAACCTCATGGGTTGCTGCAAAGGGACCTCCAGTTGATCCATCTAACTTATCTGGCTTTACATGCGAATCTCCTCATTCTTCTGATGAGTCATTTGACTCAACTATAAACTGTTCAAAAATCAGAATGGTGAAGTATTTGCTAGATATGTTGGCACTAATCTGCAGGAATGGTTCCCCTATGAAGAAAATCTGGGTTCCCAAGAAGTGCCTTGAAAGTCTTGGTGAATGTCCTCATGACACCACACATGAAGAATAGGAACCCAGATCAAACTCTTCATATGGACCAAATTCTTCATATGGATCCAAGTCCTCATACGGACCAAATTCCTCACGTGGATCAAATTCCTCAAAAGGATCAAAGTCCTCATATGATTATCATCGTGCTAACAACTCTGTCTCGAGGTAGAGCTAAGGGCTATGAATATGTGCATTATTCTTCAAACCAATATGTTCATAAGTCCTCAAAGAATTTCTCTGCTTATTCATATGCTTACCCTAACCCCTCTTATGTGAAACAAAATGGATTGGCCTCTATGCCACCATTCTCATATGGTGCTCGCATGAGTGATGAACTCTTTGCCACCCCTTGAGATGTGGGTGGTGAAGAAAAGAACTAACCTCTTCTCGAGGTCAGGTTTCGGGCGTGCTTTAACTTCGAAGAATTTCTTTGGGGCACGACAAAATTGCTCTGAAAGGACGCAGGCTAATCATTAAGAAATGAACTTTCATTTCACACGTCCTCATACTACTTATACATTATCTTGCTGATCAAATTCATCGATGAACTTGATATCATATTCTTCATGATGAAGTATATGAGATCGTAAGTTGCACTAATTCATCTGCGGGATGATCAACCCAAAGCCAATGAGTGGGTCCTCGATAGTGGATGTACAAATCACATGACCGTGACAAGAATCTATTGATGGATACTCCTTATCACCGTCACATCTGAAGCATATCATCTTTCTTGACAAAGGCAAAAGTCGGTATTGGGCCTTGGTAAGGTTGCGATCTCTAAGGACATACACATGGACAAAGTCATGCTTGTTGAGTCCTTAGGATACAACCTCATGTCAGTCTCAATGCTTTGTGATCTTGATATGGTTGTTATCTTTGGCAAGTATCATTGTGTTGTGATTATGGAAGCTGACAATTCCAAAGTCTTCGAAGGCTTTAGGAGAGGAGACTTGTATATTGTTGATTTCTCTACAGGACCACAACCAGCCGTGTGTCTACTTGCAAAAGCTTCAGAAGGCTGGCTATGGCATCGACGACTTGGTCATGCAGGTATGAGGAATTTGCACACGCTTGCAAAGAAGAAGCATGTCATTGGCATTGAGAATGTCAAATTCCTCAAGGATCACTTGTGTGGAGCCTGTGAAGCTAGAAAAATGACCAAGGCCAAGCATCCAAATAAGACTATCATGACCACTACTCGTCCCTTGAATTGCTTCACATGGACCTCTTTGGTCCTAATCATTACTCAGCAGTCACTAATGATGCATCTCTATATGGCTTTGTTATTGTTGATGATTACTCTGTTACACATGGGTACACATTGTTACTTACAAAAATGAAGTGCGGGAAGTCTTCAAGCGATTTTCCTCGAGGGCTTCAACTAACTTTGGTGTGAAGATCGGACACATCGGGAGTGACAATGGAACTGAGTTCAAGAATTCGGTCTTGATGCCTATCTTGATGAACTTGGTATTACTCATGAGTTATCTGCTCCCTATACTCTTGACAAAATGGCGTCGTGGGCGCAAGAACGAACTCTTGTTGAGATGGCTCGCACTATGCTTGATGAATACAAAACGCCTAATCGTTTTGGATTGATGCAATTGATACTGCGTGCCACATCATCAGCAGAGTATATCTTCACAAATTCTTAAAGAAGACTGCCTATGAACTCCTCAACGACAAGAAACCCAATGTGAGTTATTTCAAAGTCTTGATGCTAAATGCTGGATTAGAGATCCTCATCACAATTCTAAATTTGCACCAAAGCACATGAAGGTTTTATGCTTGGTTACGGAAAGGACTCACACACCTCTGAGTCTTCAACATCGCTCTTCACAAGATTGTTGATCTGTAGATGTGCGGTTCGATGAAACTAATGGCTTGCAAAGAGAGCACCTACCTTCGTGTTAGATGAACCAGCTCTGGGAATCTATCAAGTTCAAAACAGCGAGGATGTCATTCCTCTTGAAGAATCTGCTTGAAGAATTCATTCTGTCTGTGAAGAACGTCGGTGATGCACTGAAGATAATCTTTGAAGACAATGGTCTTTGAGGAAAATGATCAAATTCCTCGGCGACAACCAGCTCATCCTCGCGTTGCAAAAGAAGTGCAAGTTGACAAGATCATCGATGACATTGAAGCGCCAGGTCCTCTCACACGCTCAAAAGCTTCACATTTATCTAACTTTTGTGGGCACTATGCTTTTGTCTCTATCACAGAGCCCACTAAGGTAGATGAAGCATTTCGAGCTGAGTGGATTCAAGCCATGCAAGAAGAATTACATCGATTCGAGCTCAACAATGTCTGGAACTGGTCAAACGTCCAGATCCTCGCAAGCATAATATCATTGGCACAAAGTGGATCTACCGCAACAAGCAAGATGAAAATGGCCTTGTGGTGAGGAATAAGGTGCGACTTGTAGCTCAAGGCTACACAGGTTGAAAGAATTGATTTCGATGAAACTTTTGCACTGTTGCTAGACTTGAGGCTATTCATATATTACTTGCTTATGCTAACCATCATAATATCACTTTATATCAAATGGATGTAAAAAGTGCATTCCTCAATGGTAAGCTTGAGGAAGAAGTATATGTTGCTCAACCCCAGGTTTTGAAGATCCAAAGAATCGACAAAGTCTTGAGACTCAACAAGGCCCTCTATGGTCTCAAACAGGCCCCCAGGCGTGGTATGATACATTGAAGGAATTCTTCGTGAAGAATGGCTTCACACCAGTTCACTCGACCCTACTCTCTTTACTAAATCATATGATGGTGAACTGTTTGTGTGCCAAATATATGTTGATGATATTATCTTTGGCTGTCTTGACCAACGTTATAGTGATGAATTTGCCTATATGATGAGTGAAGAATATCAAATGTCTATGATGGGAGAGTTGAAATTCTTCTTAGGTCTTCAAATTAAATCAACAACACAATGGCATATTCATATCTCGGAGAAATACCTCAAAGATGTCTGAAGAAATTCGGCATGCAAGATTGCAAAGGTGTCAAAATTCCTATGCCCACAAATGGCCATCTATGCAATGATGAAAATGGTATTGACTTGATCACAAGGTATACCGCTCCATGATTGGTTCTCTATTGTACTTATGTGCATCTAGGCGGATATAATGCTTAGTGTTTGCATGTGTGCCCGATTTCAAGCTACACGAAGGAATCACACCATAAGGCTGTGAAGCATATTCTTGATATCTAGCTCACACACCAACACTAGGATTATGGTACCCCAAGGGCTCTACTTTTGATCTCATTGGATATTCGACTCGACTATCTTGGTGATCGTGTGGACCGCAAGTCAACATCTGGTACTTGTCATTTCCTCGGACGATCTTTGGTGCATTGGTCCTCGAAGAAAGCGAACTGTGTATCACCGCTCTGCGGAAGCTGAATACATTCTTGCTGGCTATTGTTGTGCTCAATTGTTGTGGATGAAGCAAACTCTCAAGGACTACGGCATCAACGTGAAGAATGTGCCTCTCTCTTGTGACAATGAGAGTGCCATCAAGATTGCTCACAACCCAGTTCAGCACTCGAAGACAAAGCACATTCAAATTCATCATCATTTTCTTCGTGATCATGTGTTGAAGGCGACATCTCCATCGAGCATGTGAAGACGAAGAACAACTAGCGATATCTTCACAAAGCCCTTGGATGAGAAGAGATTTAGCAAGTTGCGGTGTGAGCTAAATATCTTAGAATCTTGAATGTTCTTTGAAAAGGACACACATCATGACACTTATGCAAAATTGATGACTTAGATGTGCAACACATGAAGAAGCGTTTTCTTCAATCAATGAAGAATAACACTCTAAGTGTGAAGAAATTAATGAAGAATTTGATTCTCGAGAACCCTCGACAATTGTGCGCGGTGTCTGAAATCATCATTCTTATCTGATGGAGTCACGCCACCACCAAAGTTGAAAATCTTCAATTTGAGTTTTTCCTCAGTTTTTGAAATTCTTCAGTTTTTCAAATTCTTCAACTTTTCAAAATCTTCACTGTTTCCGTCGTTTTTCTTCACTAGCTATATATATATATATATATATATATATATATATGGTTTATGTCCTCTCTGACATTCACTTATAGCTATTTCCTCAAGTCGCTATTTCTGCTAAGTGAATGTGATCGGACCCTTCCCCTCTATGCTATACTCAACCCAATCTATTCACAAATTCTTCATGTGCGTTCTATTTGAAACTCGTTCAAAATCTTCACTTTGTGTCCTTGTCACCAAGAAATTGCGAGCGGAACTTTAAACTGATCTTATCCAAACTTTCGTTTTTGCCGCTCAAACCGTTCCGCATTCCATGATAGATTTATCTATTCACCCATGATCTAACACAATCTCCACTTCTCGATGCGTGGGTGACACATGTCAGCGAATGAGAAGGGTCAGAACACGTTAGTCCCAAATCTTGAGCGAACAGTTTTTCACCATGGCTATATATACCCCTCTCCCTTCCTCACTTCCTTTACTCCGCTCGACCGCTCTCTCTCGCTCGAGATTCTCAAACCCTAGCGCCACCGCTACTCCATCGTCGCCGGTGAGGAAAAGCTTCACTGCCTTGACTTCGTCGCCGACGTACTCGCGTCGACCGCGGAAATCTTCACTCCGCCGCCGCCGTAGCTGTCTTCCTCCGCCAAGTTAGGGCGTGGAAGATCTAACCTGACGAACTTCCATCTGTTCTTCTCGGTTAAATCGTGTTCTTCACTTCGGGTAATTAAAAGTTACTTTTATTACTCGCTTTGATTCTCAAACCTTCCTGAAAATCTTCAAGGCTCATCTGGTCAAATTCCTCAAACTAGTTCTTTTTGAAAAACCTTCTGAGAACGCATATGACCTCTCCAAATTCCTCGCAACTATACTCTGTTCACAGGTACTCATGTCCACTGCTGAATAACTAGGTTCTCATCAACTTAACTCATTTGCAGTGTTCCTTGAAGAAAAGTTGCATACTTCTTCAAAGAATTCGTTTGTTCAAATTCCTTACCTGAAGAATATGGCAGAAGGAAAGAATCCACAGAAAGGAGGAAAGAGGCTTGAGGTCATGACTGCGTTTGAGATCCCTGGGGAAATATATGCTGATTATTGCACACCTGATGAAGCCGAGTTCGGCAAAGAAAACAAAAATCAGCGCAAGGTGCACATTCAAAGGATTGAAAGGAGATGGGCAAGAGAATGGAGGGAGTACAGATATGTAACTCCAAAGTACATGAATAAATTTGCTCTCAATCCTCCATGCCCAAGAGCTCCATTGGCACTGGTCAAGAAGTCGACCCCACCAAAGATCAAGCGTGGTGAGGACTTTCTGAAGAATGGGCCAAGTGCCAAGCCAAATTGGCAAGACAAGCCAACGAGGCGGGGAGGAAATTCAATGAGGACTCACTCTGCTGCTGCCATTGTGGCCTCTGTCAAGCCAAGAAAATCTATGGCAAAGAAGCCCACACAAGCCAAGTGCTTCACCAACAGTACCCTCACGGCCAAGTTCCTCATTTGTGCCCTCACGGCCAATTCCTCATGCTGCTCCTGCTCCTCCCAAGTCCTCAGCTGCTCCTACAAAGTCCTCAGCAGTTCTGACAAAGTCCTCAGCACCTATGCATCTGGCCACGTGCCAAAGGACTGCAGCATCTCCATTGCCTCACAGTGTTTCACAAGTTCCTCACCGCACCAAATTCTTCATCTGGCCCGACTCTGCTGAAGACTAAGGCCACAGTGGGCGAGGTCCTCGGCCAAGTCCCAGAAAAAACAGGTCGCCTTCAAGAGCCACGAAGATGATGAGGCTGATGATGATGAACTTGCGAAATCATCGAGACCGCCAAGAAAGGGCCGCTAGAGCCAAAGGCACTCTGTGACAACTGCTTTGTTGGATCCAAGAGCGATCCTAGACTACATTGATCTCGGCACAAGGACCAAAACACTCCTATGCGACTTCAAGTTGACACCGGCCAAAGTCACATCTTGACTCATTTCATCCAAGAGGAGAAATGGAAATTTGATCTGACTAGAGATCAAGAAATCGCGATCTAAAGGAGAAACTGCTGAAGAAAAACGTTGTCAAGATGACAACTGAAGAACTTATCAAGATGCAGGCTGACATCAAAGCCCTCAACGACAAATTTGACTCATACTATGCTGATTGGCAAGGAGCCAAAGTCAGATTCGTCAACCTGATGAAGAAGTTCACCAATGTTGCTGCCCCAACGCAACATAAAATTCCTCAGGCTGGAGCCTCACCTCAGCGATGAAGAACATGCCAACACCGGCGATGAAGTTCGAGCTCTTGAAGACAATGCTAGTTCGAGGCTGATGATCCCATTCCACCTCTGAAGAAATTTCGGGGCATCCACTAGTGGTGCGCTGAAGAAAGCGAACAAGTCGAGGCAAGCTGCATCGATTCGCTGAGGAAAATCAACCAGATTCCTCGGCTCCGCTGCGCCAACACCAACTTCAATTCTTCCATCGCCCTTAATGTGAAGAAGACCAAGGCTGCGAGCGAGCTGCGGTGAAGAAAGCGAAAGCATCATTGCGTCAAATTCTTGACTGCGAAGAAAATGAAGCCAATGACCAGCTCCTTTGAAAATCCTATTGATGTTGTTCCAATTTCCTCAATTCCATCAAAGGACCTTGTTCCTTTTGGTGAAGATTATGAGATCCCAAGCGGATCTGATGAACCTTCTGCTGCTTCGTCAGAACAGAATGATGAAGAAATTGAAGTGGAAGCAATCCCTTCAACCCCAATCATTTCCTCGCCTATGCCTCGGTTCACGGTGAAGAGGCGGTGTTGAGAAATTGAAGAAGATGTGGATATTGGAAGCACAACGCCAGGTGATGAACAATGACTTTTGGGAAAGTCGGCATCCAAATTCTCCACTCTTCACCCCAATTCAGCAGATTCCTCGGTCCCTGCTCCAGCAGTTCAAATGGGCTCTGAAGAAACTCATCCCACTTCATCATCCATGAAGAAATTCCAGCCACTAGGGTGATGAACTCTTCTTCTGCTGATCCTCGGTACTGCACAATAGAGGAACAAGAAATTCCTCGGCTGAAGAACACGAGATTGCGATTCGAGAGGTCGTGATGCAACTCATCGACACTCCTTGCCAAAGCCAAAGAATCCCTTCTCAACAAAGCAAAAATTCAAGGCTGAAGATTTCTTGGCGACACGTATTCTTCATGATTACAATCCATATGATTACGCTCGCATAAGGAAGAGGCGTTTACGGACTGCCAGTCAAGCCAATTTTATTCCTTAGTGCTCTTCAACAAAGACAAAGTCTTGATCATGCACATATTCCTCATGTGGACATGGAGTCTCTGCCGGAGCTTGAGCCAGGTCCTCGGTGTTCTTCACGATGCGGACTTCTGAATTTCTGCACTGACATACGTGATTGGAATGAAGAACTCATTCTTCAATTCTATGCAACGCTGCACATCACGGAGGCGAAGACGTGAACTCATGGGTGTTAGGCTGGATGTCGAAAATACTCACTACAAGGCACCAAACTGAATTGCCGTGCTCTACCACTCAGTCCTCCCTTGATGGTGCTCGTTGTATCTACAATGAACTGAGCTTTCAAATCACTATATGCAAGTGCTGATGAAGCCTTTGAAGCCAAGGCAGGCCCCAAGAACCAAATTCCTCGTCAAGGAATTATTGTATGTGCCTCGGACTGTCTATCGGATTCAGCGAAGACAATGAGTCCTATCAAAGGCCATGACTCAAATGATGAAGAAGTCGTTGGCATCATGAAGAATATGCTTTTCAATATCATTCATGGCGTTCCCGTCAACTTCCATGATTTCTTCATGAGAACTCTGGCGAATATTGCTATGTCACCTTTTGAGCTGAAGCCTTATGCACCATGGATTATGAGGTTCATCAGGACAAGGTCTTCACTCAATTACAAGGCTGATACTCTGAACCACTGCAGCTACTTGCCCCGATTGAAGTCCTCAAGCGGACATTTACCTCGGTGATGACAAGGGCAAGGCAAGCTGCTGTGATCGATGAAGGCACTCGTCCATTGGATGGACAGTTTATAAAGCTGCATCCTACTTCACTAATGATGACTCGCCACACATGACTCTGCCGCAAATACCTCGGCCAAGCAAAGTCCTCAAGCCACAACACCGGGGTGATGGTGATCGTGAGTTACTCCTCGGTCTTCATCGGAAGGTTGATCGGAATCATAAATGGGTCAGCGTCGGTTTGGTTCAATTCTTCACAACATGACCTCTACACAATGCAGTGAAGAAAAACCACTACTACCTCCATGAAACCTTCAAGCCTTTTGGGCTGTTCTTTCAAATGTCTATAACGGAAGAAGCGGCGACAATGGATCTCAAGGAAGAATTTGGTGGTACGCACCTCCTCAGAAGAAATACAAGAAGGTCAAAGTTCCTTCCTTGGTGGCCAGCTCCTATTCTTCATCACGAGACACTATGAAAATGAAGACTTGGATGACACAATGGCGAGCCCCACTACAACAACCGACCCCAACAACGCTGGCGCTCCTTCATCAACTTGAAATTCTTCAGGGGCGTTAGTCCTCTGTTTCGATCCTTTTGGTCATTCGATGACAAAGGGGGAGAAATTTGAGTTAGTCTTCAAGCGGGTCTATTATATGGGCATTTTTTTAAAAGTTACAACTCTCGTTCTTCTGAAACTTTTATTGGATCGAGTTGTAATCTTAAACCCGATGGTGCTCTGATACTTTTGATGCACTAAGCTCTGATACTCTTGATGCGTTATTTTGCATGCTTATTCCTCATTAATGTTATCGCACGCATGCTGAATTTCATCAAGCACCATATTTCATCATGCATTTCAAATTCTTCATATTATATGTCAAATGTGTGTATGAATTACAAGATATAGGGGGAGATCTTCATGATTCAACTCTTCAAATGTGCACTGCCTCAAAAGCAAATTCCTCACTATGCACATCTTCAGGGGGAGTTCTTCTATATCTTGCAATCAAATTCCTCAACATCAGTATTTACACTTCATATGTTTATCCCCGTTGAAAACTTAACCTATATTGTCATCAATCACCAAAAAGGGGGAGATTGTATGTGCATCTAGTGCCCCTTAGCGATTTTGGTGTATTGAAGACTTATAGGTTAAGGGACTAATGTGTTTGTGAGTGTACACAGGTCTATAAGTCTATGAGGAGTTTGAAATTTACTGATGAAAGTCGACCCTAAAAATGAAGTTCTTGATGAAGACTTTGATATTACGAAGACTTTCGAAGACTTTGAAAGTGAAGAAATTGGTGTGACCTTGAAGACTTGGTATTCATTTGAGGAACATGAAGCGTGGAGACTTTTGTTTAGTAGTTTCGTTTTCTCTTTCTTGAGTCATAGGAAACACCGTCTTTGTTAAAGGGGTCGAGAAATACTAAGGAAAAATTTCCATGTGATGCTCAACTCAAAATCCTACACCTACCAATCCCTTGAGTGAAGCCTTTGGAAATCTCATACAGATTCAGTCAATTTGTTCGATGATGAGAGCGAAGTTCTTACATTATTGAGAAATTTTTCGGACCGAGGAGTTAGGAATTCGCCAGTCTTGGATTGCCTACGATGAGAACATGATAGCCGAGGAATTTGAGAGTCAAATTTCCGACCGTTCTTTGTCTTCTTGCATGACCTGTCCCAAAATATCTTATCCACCTAACGGTCATATCATTGAAGGGCATTTATGTCTTATCATGTTGGGCTCCTCCCTAGGCTATAAATAGCCGCCCCCTACAACCACTAGCTGATTGGCTGCTCCGAGAGAACTTGACACTTGTCATTTGAGAGCAACCCATCCTCTGAGGACTTTGAGCAAAAATCATCAGTGAGGAAAAACCCAAAACCAAACCCTACAAACCCAAAGTGATTGAGCATCATCAAGAGATTGATCCTGCGTGGATCCGGCGCTTGTTACCTTTGAAGACTATGCTTCTTCCAGACGGTTAGGCGTCATGGCCTAGAGCATCAAGAGGAATTGTGGATCGCCGGTGACCAAGTTTGTGAAGGTTTGGAAGTCGCTGAAGACTTACCACGAGTGATTGGGCGAGTGCATGTGACCTTAGTTCAAGGAGAATCTGGTGAGGACTTGGTGTCTGAGCTGCGTGCTCGGCGATTGGGTGTCCGGGCTGTGTGTCCTCGAGTTTAAATACTCGGCCGCTCAACCAGATGTACAAGCGAGACAGCAGTTGGAACTGGTCTACCAAATCATTGTCTTCACCAACCTAACTGGTTCTATTTCCTCAACTCTTTCATTTCCTCATTCTTGTGTTGAGTGTTCATTTATATCTGTGTTTGATGACTTTGTTGAAGACTTTCTCAATTTCTTGATTCAATTTCTTGATCTGTTTGTCTTCATCTTGTGCTATCTTGTGTTTCGCTTTCATACTCTTTGTTTGTCTTCATTTCATCATGATGACCATGCCCGCATTCTCTAGTCGATATAACGCACTTTCAGGAGGCGGCCCGGCAAAGGCAGCTCGACATGGAGGAGGCGGCCCGGCAAAACAGCTTCGACATCGAGGCCGACAACGTCAAGGCGAGCGAGCAGCTCGACATCGAGGCCACCAATGCCGCCACCAAAGCAAAGGAGGTGGCCCTTGCGATCATGGCGTGGATTTGTCGAAGATGGCGACAAGGCGAGGGCCTGGTTGAGGCCGAGCGAAGGAGATGCTTTCGGCGCGAAGGCTGAACTAGGTCGTCCGATTGGCGTGGCCGTTCTTTTGAGGCTGGCATGGGTGCCGCCCGCCCGCCGTTAGTCGCTGGTAGTGTGGGCGAAAAACATTCATTTTGGAGGCGGTGTGTTGCGGCCATGTGGGTGTGTTGCCGGTGAGGAAAACTATTCATTTTGGAGGCTGGCTGTGTTGCCGGCCGCTGGCTGTGTTGCCGGCGATGGACGTGTAGGCCGATGGCTCTGTTGTCGGCGTGATGAACCGAGGCCGCTGGCCTGAACTAGTACTTGGCATTTGAATTAGTTTTTTAAGTAGACACGGACAGGATGGGCCAAATGGATGCGGCTGCGCGCTGGGCGCACGGCCACCGCATTCCAGGACAGGCCCGGACACGACCCCAAATCCCTACCCAAACGGACAGAATCCGGACAAAACCGACGTCCGTTTGGGGTCGCGCTGTGCATTTTAAAACCGAACCGAAAAACCATACCAAAAATAAACCAAACCGAATCGAATTCATGGTTTTTCTAGTTTCTGGTTTCGATATGGTATGAACTTTTCATATCGTTTTGAATTTCGGTTTTTATGGTATATACCGAAAACCGAATGGTTAACAGGATAAACCGAAATAAAAAAAAAATATATATCTTGAGGCAAACAACGATACAAGTTATCATTTTTCTTGTATAAGAGTAAAATTTCCTGCAAAGAACATCCATTTTTCTTGTAACATAGTAATTTTTCTCTTGCAAAAATGCTAACCACGTCGTCCATAACCTTTCAAGGCATGGATTTAGGCATGCATATATACATATATAAAGTTATATACCGTTTGTACTTAAAAAGTATGTGTTTGAATTTATAAGTTTGTAAAATATAGTATGTCATTTTCAAATTCGCGTCAACTTTGGTTATTATGGTATATACCGAAACCATACCGAAATAATTTGGTATATACCGAAACCGAACCGTATTTTAATATCATACCGTATAAACCGAAGTATTAATACCGTATAAACCGAAGTATTAATACCGTATAAACCGCAAAACCGTATAAACCGAACCATGCAAACCGAATAAACCGAACGCACAGAGTGACTCCACCGCGCTACCCCATCCGGACGTCCATGTGCGTCCGTTATGGGAGCGTTTGGGCGGACGTCGGGGGACGGCGGATGGGACAGCTGCGCCCAGAGCGCACAAGCATCTGGACCCAAGCAGTCGCCCGGACGCTTGACGCAAGCTGAGGCTGAAACGCGAAGCCACGGCGACGCGGCGGCAAGCGAGGCGCCACCCGCAGCGCGACCTCGGGGCGGCGCCCGCGGCGCGCCACGAGCTCGCCTGCGCCTACGCATAGGCGTTAGGCCATCTCTACCGCTAGACCCCATCGGTCCCGTCTGCTGCGCCCAGCGCGCCTCGATCCCTTCGCGCCGAAACTTCGCCTGCGCCGCCCGCCACGTCCGCTCCGCCTGCGCCGCCCCCCGGCCCGTCCGCTACGCCTTGCCGCCCGCACGCCTTGCGCCGCCCGACCCGTCCCTTCTGCCCGGCCGTGAGCGGTGGCGCGGCGCGCGGCGGGCGCGGCGCGGCAGTGTCTGAACGAATCCGGCGGCAGCGGCGGCGATGGCCTCCGGCAACGACAGCGGGCATGGGGGGGAGAAACACGCTGCATCAAAACTCACGGTCTCACGATTTGTGGGCGGAGGCGGACATGGGCGGGGAAGCGGGCGAGAGGGCGAAGCGCGTCCGTTTTCTGTCCGTTTGGGAGCATTCGTGGCTCAATTTTGGTCTAGGTTTGGGGTTGAGCCGGAGAAAAGCGGACACGAACGGACGTGCTTGTCCGTTTGGGTGTGCCCGCTGGGCCAGATTTTGCCCCATAGGGACAAAGCCGGACAAGATGGGGTTCTGCGGTGGAGTTGGCCTGACGGACAGGTGTGAAGCGTCAGTGGCCGACCTCGTGCCTGACTGCGAGCCGAGTTGGACGGGGGCGGCAGCCCGGAAGAAACAGCGTCGTCCCCGTTCCCCATGCATGCACTCCCCTCTCTGCCTCGTTCTTGTCGTACGCGCGCCGACGCCGACCTCGATCGGGGGCACGCACGCGTACACCGGGATGCCCTGCCGTGCGCGCGCCACGGACACGCGTCGCCGTTGGCTCCTCCTGGCACTGAGATCCCTGTACCGTGCCCCTCTGCAGACCACCAAGGGCAGTAGAAGTAGAACGGCAGGATTAGCCGAGTACGTAGAGTACATGCACTCCCGCTGTCGACACCACGGAGCGCGAGCGGAAGGGTCCGGCTTTACTCTACTCGAGTGCTGCAGCGAGTGCGAATGATGAGACGATATGAGTAGTGGTGGTAGCCTCAGCCCTCAGGTGTCGACCGCATCGGACAGGACTCAGCAACTACCGGTGCCGTGCCCACCATCACACTGCTACCAAGGTCCCATAGCCCGATACTCTACTACACAGGATTACCATGCAATTGCATTCCATGCATGATGAGGGCGGAGCAGGCAAATGCTGGTGGGCTGGGAGATGCCACAGTACTGTACTGTGCCGCTGTGCATCAGTGCATGCTGGTGAATGATGCTGAACAGAATCTATATATCATCACTTTCCGTGTCAGCCTTTCTCCAAGGCTTTGGTTTTCCGGGCTCCCTTTTATGGCCAAAGCGTTTTCCATCTTTTTAATCAGCGGTTGATACATGACGCATCGAACCATGATGTAGACCGGCGAACCGAAACCCCATCCGCCTCATCTAGTAGGGCATGTACAATGGTAGCATATGGATACATATGCGTCATGACAAAAAGTAATTTGAAGCATATATATTGATTTTTTTCCTAAATGCAAGCTACTACTAGTGGATCTCTCCCCCGCCCCGGCCTTGCGTCGTAAGCAAAACAAAAGAGGAAGATCTCTACCTGCTCCGTCCGACAATTAGTGTTTGTGCTTGTGCGCGCGTGAGTTGTTCGTTTTGTTTGGTCCCTTTGTTCCATCGATTGGACCCTTTATTAACTGCCTATATGATCTGTGGATTATGTCAAGGTTTACTTACCCCGCATGCATGCATGCACGACTAACTGTTGTTTCTTGGTCGTTTTCACAGGTGAGTTTTCACAAAAGCGGAATTATTCCCCCGTCTAATCGTGAGGGAGCACGTCAAAGGCGAATGGCAAGATCAGGTGATACTTACATCCTACTCCCTCCGTCCAAAAATACTTGTCATCAAAATGGATGAAAGGGGATGTATCTAGACGTATTTTAGTTTTAGATACATCTCTTTTTATTCATTTTGGTGACATGTATTGTCGGAAGGAGGGAGTACTTAATTCCAGCGAAATCGGTTGTGATGATGATGTGATCGATTCGATCACGCGGACACATGAGGTTTGGCCCGGGAACGGCTGATGAAACGCACGAATCAGCAGAGGTTGACACTCCAGTACCAGTCACTGTGGGTTGTTGCTTGCACCGAGTACTACATCACATACATGGCCTCTCAAGTGGAGTACCACTTGGGTATGTATCTCTCTCGATCATTATTGGGGAAGCCAAGCCAAGCGTGTATATATTATATAATTGCGGAATGAGGACAACGCGTATCATGGTATAGTCATGCGCAAACAAGCGATGCACCGTCACATGCCATGTGCGCCTACCTAGATAGCTTATACGTACGCCGAATAAAAAAAATGACAAGTGAACTTTCCGCGTTTAATCATGTGTACACATACTTTGCAGGTCAAGTGGGTGACGGAAAAGCAGCAGATTGCGTGGCAGAAACGGACTTTTTTGACACTAATGTAGTGCCAAAAAACATCTTACATTATGGGACGGAGAGAGTACTTGTCTTCAAAATGGATGTATCTAGAACTAAAATACATCTAGATACATTTATTTCTCCGACAAGTATTTTCAAACGGAGAAAGTACTAGTATGCCTGAGCTTGAGCTGAGGTTATGTCCGAGATGACCTCTCCACTTTAGAGCTTTTTTACGGTACCCTATACTGCTAGGGGTGAGACGACCAGTATAGCAAAATCTGAGCGTTGATTTCGTGTGGGTAGGGGTTGTTGACGGGCGATGCCAGGCTATTTAAGTAGTAATAGCAGGAATCGACATCCTTGCTCGCTCCCATTGCCGCCATGGCGAGTTGAGATCGCTCCCACGCCACTTTGCCGCCACGCCAGTAGTCGATCTTGCTGCCGCATCTTTGGGACCAGCACCCATGAGACAGGCTGGCACCACCACCAGGTCTTTTTTCAACGTCTCTTCCGCTCCTTGACCTCGCTTCGACCGCCACCATGCTCTAGCTGACCTTGCTGCCGCGTACTGAAACCGGGCCGTGCGCTCATCTACCTTGGCGTCTCGTCCCCATTTGTCTCGCTTCGGTGCTCAGCCCCATCACATACATACATACATGGACCAAGACATGGCGGCCATGACTCCATCCTGCCCAAGCACCATGGCGAGACGACGAGCTTACATGCGGCAAGACTACGCATCGACGGACAACGGCGCCAAGTGGTTTCTTCGCCACCGTTGTGAACCGGGCGAAAGCGAGCACGGTTTGGAGGTATGCTCAGCCATGGAAGGGCACAGGCAACGCCTCATTGTTGTCGGACCTAATCGAGAAGGAGGCTCGGCGGTGGCATGAGAACTCTACCGCGTCGGTGCACCGAACAATGAGCTGGGTGGGTCGGGCGTGGTGGGTCGTAGAAATCCCAAAATGCCCTCAGAATATGTATACCGCTGGGCAAGAACGAGCAGTGCTATCTATACTGCTCGCCATGCTGCTGGCTTTACTGAAGCGGTACAGACCGGGCATGGGCGTTGGATTTCACGGATGAAAGGTCTATATTCACTACAGGGCACCATAAAAGAGCTCCCACTTTAAGGCTTTAAGGGCACACTTTGTCTTGTTCCACTCTCAGCTAATACTCGTCTAATGCTACTATATGTGTAGTTGCTGTTCTTCATCTGCAGCAGTGATCTGACGGTGCACTGCAGCGTGTGGCTCAGGCCAGTGGCAGATCGAGTGAGGTGTTTTCAAGTCGACGGAGTGATTACGAGGAGAAAAGGGCGGTCGATGGGTGCACCGACACGTAGCTGTAGGGCGTTGCGGCGTCGAGGCAAACGCACTGTTTCGGCACACGACAACGGTGGCGGTGCGATCGACGAAGACGAGACGCCGGAGGTGGCGCCACGCCGGGTGTACGGTCGTTGGCCGCTTGACTCCCACGGGCCCTTGATTTTGCCGTGGCCGCGTGCGTGCGTGCACACGACATGCCGCTCCTGGCGACGCGGGTTCGCCGTCGGTCTCTACGCCGGCGCGAAGGCCCGGCCAGCTGAATGCGTATGGTCACAATGGAAACCAAGGGCGTCTTTGGTTGCCCGCATTAGGTTTTGCTTGGCCCGTGTGGGAAGAAAATGGTCCGTTTGGTTGCCTGCGTTCACTATGCAACCAAGCACGTCCAGGCTAGGCCCAGGGGAAACGCCTGAATCGGCAGTAGCTCGCGAGCCTGGCTCGGGCGAGGCAGGAGGGCGACGCGCTTCTCCCCTCGTGCGAGCAGGGAAGATGGTGCGAGCTCGCCCGCGTCGCCGAAAAATCGGCGGGAGGATTTCGCTCACCTTCCGCCGAGTCCACCCCTATTTAGCCCCTCCCTCACCGTCCCAACTCCCGCCACCATTCTTCCTCCGTTCGAGCTTTCCCGCCGACGCGCATCGGCACAAGCGAGCAAGTAAGCGGCGCATCTTCATCGGCCGGCGGTCCACGGCGTCGGCGCTCCTTCACCGGCCGGCGTTGATCTTCCAGACTTCCACGACCGTTCCCCCTCGTCCTCAAGCTGCAGCGATGGCCTCTGTGAGTTCAATCCCCCTTTATCTCTGTTTCTTCTAGCTAGATTTGAGCTGCAGCTATGGTTTGATCTAGATGCATGGTTGATTAGTGGTCTGATCTGTGAGCTGATATGGTTGATTGCTATGGTGGGGCTGCAATTTGTGGTAGGGCTAGATGTTCAAGCATGTGGTAGGCTAGATTAGTAGTAGAGTTTGAAGTTGGACCTTGTGCTTGTGTTGAATAATGCTTAGATCTTATTTGTAGCTATTGGTGGTCCATTTGTAGCATATGTTGTTTGTTGTAGATGTATGTTCCTGCTCATAGATTGTCCGATATGCTTGGTATGATAGCAATGAAACATGTGCTTACTATGATAGTGATGAACCATGTACATGTATGCTCCTGCTTTCATGGATTGTCCGGTATGTTGTGTGCTATGCTTACTGTCAATGCGTGCTACGATTGTAGGACATGACCACGCAGACGCAAGATCTTAGTCAGGCCCTTGTCCTGTCCGACAGCCCGTTTGCTCCATTGTTTGTTGAGGACTCGCAGCCTATGTCCGAGATGGCACCTGATTAAGAGGTGTTCGCGTATGATTCCCTCTATGTGCCAGTAGTGCTCGTTGAGCCAACTCCTGCTGCTGCTGCTGCCGCTGCACTCAAGGTAGCAGCAGCAAAGGCAAAGAAGGATGGTAGGTCGAATAACATGAAGTGGCAGCCGTTCATGTCCACGTTCGTGTTGAACAAGATGTGTGAGCTCATCTCTAGTGGAGTTATAACTGACAAGGGCTTCAAGGAGGTGCACTTGAACACCGTTGTGAAGCAGGTGTTCGAGTTCTCTGGGCAAGAGGTGTCTGCCACCCAGGTGTACAACCACCTGAGGAAGTGGAGAAGTCGATGGATCCAAGTGTCCAAGCTGAGAGACCTTAGCGGCGCCTCATGGGATGAGAACACTTGCTCCATAGTTCTGGAGGCAGAGCACTACGCCGGTCATGTCTCGGTTAGCTCACGGCCCTCTTTCTTTTCATACTGTCCACCATTGCCTACGCTTAATCGCACCTAACAACACTTGTGTTTCATTCTTAGGACCACCGAAGGGACACTGAGTTCCTCAACACACCCATCCAGAACTACAGCCAGATGCAGCACATCTTCTCCTTCGGGCAGGCAACTGGGAAGCATGCCATGGGCTCGGGTGAGCCTCTTGGTTCTCCCATGCCAGACTTCCCTGGAACACCGGACGTCGAGGTCCTTGCTGGCCCTGACAAGCCCGCTGCCTTCGACAAGCCATTTGACCCCGTCCATGATAAGAAGAGGAAGAGAGGAGGCCTGATGGAAGAGGAGATCAATGTCTTTTGCAGCATGACTAAGGCGGTGAAGGAGGTGGCAACAGCCATCAGGGAGTGCAAGCCCCTCCACCCTGAGCTGTATGGCGTTGTCATGACCCAGGGTGGCTTCAGCGACGAGGCTCTCATGGCAGCTCTCAGCCACCTGCTTGACAACAAGGCCCAGGGTGTTGGGTTCGCTGGCATGGCCGACGCTCACAGGATGCTATGGCTCAGGAGCTGGCTGGGCAAGCACTACTACTAGAGTAGTGCTGCCTGTGAGCGTGCATGATCCCCGACGATGATGGCGGTGGCGACGACGACGACGATGACTATGACGACGTACATTTTGTGTAGCTAGGGCTCAAAAACTATTTGGTGGTCTGTATATTTTGGTGAGGTGCTATATATTAACCCCTCACGCTGATGGTGAACTTGCGGTGGTAGGACGACACCCTCTTTTGGATGCGGTGGTAGGTTAACACCAAGGTAGTGGTAGGAAGAACTTGCTATGTTGTATGATCATGCATGCTTTACTTCTCTTCTACTCCATTGTTGTTTGTGTGCTACTTTGCTCTACTTGTGTGCTCAACTATTGCTCTTGTGCATTGCCAGGGCAAGTGGTATGCCGTGTTCATCGGTAAGGTCCCAGGGGTTTATAGTTCATGGGAAGAAGCCAGTGCACAAGTGGCATCGTATAGCAACAACACCCATAGAGGGTTAAAGACTAGGCAGGCAGCAGAAAAAGCTTACTCCGAATGGGTGCAAAAGCACGACAGCAGTGTTGACAGTCGCAAGGTTGGAGGTGTCAAGGTGGATCGTCAGTTTGGGCTGAAGCTGAAGAACTGCATCATCTTCGCCCAGTTCATCGCCATTACTGTGTTGTGGCGTTGGTGTGCTAGGTGTGGGTAAGCTCACCAACTAGGGTACAAGGTAAGCACAACATATACGCCGTATGCAACCAAACGCCGTGTTCATGTGCCGCTCGGGCCAATGCAGGCAACCAAACAAAGTGCACTTGCATTTTACCTAATGCAGGGAAACTAGATGCAGGCAACCAAACAACTAGCAGATGGCGTATTAGGGCCTGTATTTGCTCAACCAGGCTGGGTTGAGAAGTGTATGCGATGTAGGAACTGTTCACAACGACAATCAAACACGCCCCAAGCGTGTTTTACTAGTAGTACATGGTTTCTCCGGGTTGGAACTGCAGAGGCCGAGTACTACCACAAAAACAGCTCTCTTGTTTCTTCTCCTCCCTTCTGTTCTGTTCGAGAGAGGCGACAGAGTAGGCATCTCGGGCCCGGATCGATCCCGGATCTTCGCCGCCGGCGACGCCGGTCGGAGAGGAGATGGGGGAGGAGCTCGGAGCGCCGCTGTAGATAGTAGATGTAGTCTAGCTGTTTCCTTACTGGAGTTTGGACTCGTGCCGGAGTTTGGCGTCATGCCGATGGGGACCTTGCTGCTGGCGCGCCCGAGCCGCGTGCGGTGCTTTCGGGAGGGGCTCCTGATGGTGCTGGTGGTTGGTTCGCTGCTGCTGGTCGGAATCAAGCCGGAGTCCTCGGAAATAAAGCTCGTGGGTGTCCCAGATCTGGAGCTCAAGCTCCTTCTTCCCCACTTCTTCTCGAGATGCCATGGAGGTGGACTGGAAGAAGAGGGAGGAAGGGGATTTAGTTGCTCTATTCTTTCTGCGTGTCCTTGGAGCCTAAGTTTTGCAGCAAATGGTGGGGGATCTCGGTGCAAAGAGCATCAAGAGGCTCTCGCCACTGCGCCGCTGCACCTTCTGGTCGAAACGCGACCACTCGGAGTTCCGGCGACGGCGTCCGGCTCCTCTGTTTCCTCCTGGCCGTCGAGCCATATGGGAGGCAGTTTACTAGGTTCTTCGTGTGGTACTTCAACTGTCTACCTCCAGTTGTGCGCTGGTGGTGCTGTAGCCATTCCTCCGCCTCAAGTGGTTTCGTCCCCGGTGGTGGTGGGATCGGGCCAGGATCGAAGACGGCGAAGAGGACTCGATTGCTTTTTAGTTTTGCTGTCTGGGGTCCTATCTACAAAAATGTCTGTCCTGGATTGTAATTTTCTCTTTCTGTTGGGCCTTTATGTAAGATTTGCATGCTTATCTAATATAACTCTGGGTCCTTCGGGACCCTTCTTGTGTTCAAGAAAAAGTACTGCATGTTGGTGGTCACCAGGCGTGGGATTCCTTGCGCCTGGACCAGCCTAACTGCCTGTCTGGATTCTCCTGTCAGGCTAACCACTACTCACCCAGGCTATCCCAGACATCTTCAGGACAGTAACCAAACGAGTTCCTCAAAACACCAGGCAAGCTTCAGGCCAGGCCGGATGGCAGGAGGACACAAACCAAACTGACCCTAAGCGGTTGTACTGATCGGCCCACCGGAGACAGGACGTACCGCGTACGTGGCGTACGCACGAGCGGCGTTTCGAGGCAAACGCATAGTTTCGACGGCCGCGCCGGGTCGGCGTGGTGTAGCCGTGGGATCGACGGAGACACGGGCGCCACGCGAAGACGCGCGGCGATTTTCTGGAGCACGTACTATATGTTGCCTGCTTGATTTTCCCATTATTTTTCCGTGCCTCGACGCCGGCACGCATGCCCCACCCGGCCAACTGAATGCACTTGGGGGTCCGTTTGGTTGCCCGCACAACACTCGGGCAGGTTCTGAGATGTAATTTTGAGACGTTTGGTTACCCGCCCGTAATAGGGCTCAAATTGGTGTTGGGGAACGTAGTAATTTTAAAAAATTTCCTACGCACACGCAAGATCATGGTGATGCATAGCAACGAGAGGGGAGAGTGTGTCCACGTACCCTCTAGGCCGAAGCGAGCGTTAACTGTCACGGTTGATGTAGTAAATGCGTCTTCACGATCCGACCGATCAAGTACCGAGCGCAGGCGCCTCGAGTTCAGCACACGTTCAGCCCGATGGCGTCCCTCGAACTCCGATCTAGCCGAGTGTTGAGGAGAGTTTCATCGACGCACGGCGTGGTGGCGATGATGATGTTCTACCGACGCAGGCTTCGCCTAAGCACCGCTACGATATTATCGAGGTGGACGATGGTGGAGGGGGGCACTGCACGCGGCTAAAAGATCAATGATCAATTGTTGTGTCTTTGGGGTGCCCCCTGCCCCCGTATATAAAGGAGCAAGGGGGGAGAGGCGACCGGCCAGGAGAGGGCGCCAGAGGAGTCCTACTCCCAGGAGTAGGACTCCCTCCTTCCTTGTTGGATTAGGAGAAGGGGAAGAGGAGAGAGGAAGGAAGGGGCGCCCCCCTCCTTGTCCAATTCTCCACTAGAGGGGGAGGGGGGGCGCGGCCTGCCCTAGCCGCCTCTCCTCTTCTCCACTAAGGCCCATGTAGGCCCATTAAACCCCCGGGGGGTTCCGGTAACCTCTCGGTACTCCGGTATATATCCGATAACCCCCGGAACCATTTCGGTGTCCGAATATAGTCGTCCAATATATCAATCTTCATGTCTCGACCATTTCGAGACTCCTCGTCATGTCCGTGATCGAATACGGGACTCCAAACTACCTTCGATACATCAAAACCTATAAACTCATAATATAACTGTCATCAAAACTTGAAGCGTGCGGACCCTACGGGTTCGAGAACTATGTAGACATGACCGAGACACGTCTCCGGCCAATAACCAATAGCGGAACCTGGATGCTCATATTGGCTCCCACATGTTCTACGAAGATCTTTAACGGTCAAACCGCATAACAACATACGTTGTTCCCTTTGTCATCGGTATGTTACTTGCCCGAGATTCGATCGTTGGTATCTCAATACCTAGTTCAATCTCGTTACTGACAAGTCTCTTTACTCGTTCCGTAATACATCATCCCGCAACTAACTCATTAGTTGCAATGCTTGCAAGGCTTAAGTGATGTGCATTACCGAGTGGGCCCAGAGATACCTCTCCGACAATCGGAGTGACAAATCCTAATCTCGAAATACGCAACCCAACAAGTACCTTTGGAGACACCTGTAGAGCACCTTTATAATCACCTAGTTATGTTGTGACATTTGGTAGCACACAAAGTGTTTCTCCGGTAAACGGGAGTTGCATAATCTCATAGTCATAGGAACATGTATAACTCATGAAGAAAGCAATAGCAGAATACTAAACGATCGTGTGCTAAGTTAACGGAATGGGTCAAGTCAATCACATCATTCTCCTAATGATGTGATCCCGTTAATCAAATGACAACTCATGTCTATGGCTAGGAAACATAACCATCTTTGATCAACGAGCTAGTCAAGTAGAGGCATACTAGTGACACTCTGTTTGTCTATGTATTCACACAAGTATTATGTTTCCGGTTAATACAATTCTAGCATGAATAATAAACATTTATCATGATATAACGAAATAAATAATAACTTTATTATTGCCTCTAGGGCATATTTCCTTCAATTGGTATGTATCATGTTCTTGTTGTTGTGGTAGATGCACATATTTTTCATGATTAGTCCATGATAGTTTGTTACGTGCATTGATCTTGTTCAATTTGATTAGCAGGACTAGAGCTCCAAGGCGAAGAGGTTGGTAAGGGCAGTGCCTCGCACAGGCATCAGGGGAGGCCAACGAATGCCGACCATTTTCATGAGTCCAATCACTTGGGCAAGGTGATTCTACTACCGATCTCCAATGGCTTCGTAAACACACGGGCACCTTCCCATGGGAGATCAAACTCAGGATCCCCAATGGCTCCAAATCGGCTAACTCATCACCTTCAAGGTGATTGTCCTCGACCTTTTCGGAGCAGAGGTGGTTGGTGGCCTCGTGCACCTCGCACGACGAAGCACTTTGCTTGATCCCTCAAATTTTAATGTGTTTTCATTAGTCCGCCGGGTCTATGACAATCTACTTATAACCATGTCGTCATTATTATCAGTATGCTTGTTAATGTAGTGCCTGCCTATAATGTAGTGTGAATGATAGTTTAAATTGCTATGCTCTGTCTATGAGTGTGTGTGTGTTGGTAATCTGACCACTCGAACAAGAGGTTAGCACATCGCATGTCTTGAGCGCAACCAAACAGCAAGGTGTTGCATCTAGGTACCGCATGCTTGCATCAAACGGCGTGCTAGTGGTTCGCCCGTAATGCAGACCGGGTTTTTATGAATAACCAAACTAGATGTAGAACATGATTTCTGGCATGCAATTTGCTCGGCCTGATTGAACCGGGCCACGGATGCAAGGAGAGCAAATCCATGCGTGCAAACAACATACCTCGGTTACCAACCAAGCGTGTTTTACATGGTTTCTCAAGTTGGAACTTAAGGCATCGGCGCGTATACTACTGTACATTGCACAATGCTGTCTCAGAGCGCACAGGGACAGCGATCTCAGTACACCAATGCCTAGTCACAAGAACACGAACTAGTGGGGGACACGAGGCACGAAAACGCTTCCAGAAATGCTCGAACACAAGTAGTGAACCGATAACATAGTTTCGGCCGGCACCGACTTTGGCTGCGCCCCATTCGTTTCCGTCGCTTTTCTCTTGAGATGAGAGGATTTTTGTTGCTTTTCGTCGTGCTTCGTGCTCCATCCATCCATCCATCCATCAGGAGGAGTCATATCGGGTAGCATGGCACAGACTGTTGCCTGTGTGAGCGTGAGAGATGCGAGAGTAAGGCACCGTGTGTGCCCATCTGCTATTGCTCTGTATATATGTACAGGTTACAAGCCGTGCGCAATGGCGCAGTTAGACAGAGAGAGGAGAGGTGCGACGTGCGCAGAGAGAGAGAGAGAACGTGTGCAGTACGTGCCCATGCATGGATGGGACGTGGGCATGCACGTAGAGCGCTAGGAGTCAGTCAACACCCCGCTGCAGCTGCAGCATCCGGTGGTCGGATGCACAAGCTGGACCTGAAGTCTTGGAACGCCGGCGTGGGGAGCCCTTTCGTTAGGACGTCGGCGAATTGCTGCTTGGTTGGGACGTGGAGAACACGGAACTCGCCCAGCGCCACCTTCTCACGGACAAAGTGGATATCAAACTCGGTGTGTTTCGTGCGCCGGTGATGAACGGGGTTGGCCGCAATGTACACGAAGGAGATGTTGTCGCAGAAAACCACCGTGGCCTTGGGCAGCGGGACGTGGAGCTCGCCAAGGAGTTGCCGGAGCCAGCAGCACTCCGCGACCGCGTTGGCGACGGTGCGGTACTCGGCTTCCGTACTGGAGCGTGAGACCGTGGTCTGGCGTTTGCTCGACCAGGAGACCAGGGAGTCACCGAGGAACACGGCGTAGCCGGAAGTGGAGCGCCGCGTGTCGGGGCAGCCGGCCCAGTCGGCATACGAGTACGCAACCAGGTCGAGCGACGGCGAGCGATGCAGGTGTAGCCCGTGGTCGGTGGTGCCGCGGAGGTAACGGAGCACGCGCTTCACCAGAGCAAGGTGGGTGGCGCGTGGGTCGTGCATGACGAGGCAGCATTGTTGAACGGCGTAGGCGATGTCCGGCCGCGTCATCGTGAGATATTGCAGTGCACCCACAAGACCGCGATACTCCGACGCATCGGTCACCGGCGAGCCGTCCGTGGCCGAGAGTTTGGAGTGCGTGTCGGCGAAGTCGAGACGAGCTTGCACTCGACCATGTTGGCGCGCTCGAAGTTCCTCAGCGTAGCCGCGCTGAGAAAGGAAGAATCCTCAGGCGTCCCTGGTCACGGCGATGCCCAGGAAGTAGTGCAAGGGCCCGAGGTCTTTCATGGAGAACTCCGCGGACAGCTGTTGTTGGAGGCGATGAAGGAGTGTCGACGAAGAAGCCGCGAGGACGATGTCGTCGACGTACAGTAGCAGGTAGGCCGCGCCATCGCCACTGTGGAGGACGAACCGCGACGGGTCGGAGCGGCAATCGCGGAAGCCGATGGTGTGGACGAAGGCGGCGAACCGCGCAAACCAGGCCCGCGGCACCTGCTTGAGGCCGTAGGGCAACTTGTCGAGGAGGCAGACGTGGCCGGGGTGGCTGGCGTCGACGAACCCGACGGGCTGCTGACAGTAGACGCGCTCGGTGAGGTGACCATGCAGGAATGCGTTGTTCACGTCCATCTGGCGCACCGGCCAGTTGTGCGCGGCAGCGACGGAGAGGACGACGCGAATGGTGGCCGCCTTGACCACCGGCGAGAAGGTCTCGTCGAAGTCGACACTGGGGCGTTGGGAGAATCCACGGACCACCCATCTTGCCTTGTAGATTTCCAGGCTCCCATCAGCTTTGAACTTGTGACGGAATAGCCACTTCCCAGTGACAATGTTGGCGCCGCGCGGTCGGGGAACGAGGCTCCATGTCTGGTTTTGCATCAGCGCCGCGTACTCAACCTGCATTGCAGCTAGCCAATTCGGGTCACGTAAGGCAGCACACACAGTTTTGGGGACGGGGGAGACGGAGTCGTCCGTGGCCGCGAGGAGAGACTGGTGGTATTTGGGGTTGGGGAAGAAGCGCCCTGCTTGGGCGCGTGTGATCATGTGGTGGGTGGGAAGAGGTGGTGGTGCCGGGCGACGAGCGGCCGCCGGTGGCTGGGAGGAGGACGCGGTGTCGGGTGAGGCCGTGGGCTCGGCGGTGATGGCAGAGGGCGTGGATGTGGGAGCGGACGGAGGGGTTGGGCTGCTGGCAGGCGTCGATGTTGTCGGGACTGGTTGGTCAGGCGTGGGAAGGGCACCCGCAGCAGGTGCTTGGCTGTGGTTTGGTGTGGGCTGACGAGGTCGGCTACTGCGCGCCCGGCGAGGGATATCGACGGGGGCAGGAGATCGATCAGGTCAGAATGGGTTGGGGTGTTCGGCTCGATCGTGTTTTGCTGGCGAAACGGGAAGGTGGACTTGTCGAACACAACATGGCGCGAGATGACTACGCGGCCGGTGACACGATTCAGGCACCGACAGCCCTTGTGATCCTGTGAGTAACCAAGGAAAACACAAGGAGCAGACCGGGGGGCTAGTTTGTGCTGTGAGGTGGCCGTGAGGTTCGGGAAGCACAGGCATCCGAAGACTCGCAAAGCGGAGTAATCCGGATGGACGCCATAGAGCAAGAATAACGGCGTTTGGTTGTGCCGCGGTCGGCAGGGTCGACGATTGAGCAAAAAGGTAGCTGTTTGGAGAGCCTCGGCCCAGTACGGGTAGGGCATGGATGCATGTATAAGGAGAGAGCATGAGATGTCGTTAAGTGTCCGCAGAGCATGCTCGGCTCGCCCGTTTTGGGGGGAGGTGTATGGACATGACATGCGGAGAACGATGCCCAGAGAAGAGAAGAGTTGGCGAGAGGCATTATTATCAAACTCCCGTCCATTGTCGGTTTGTATGGTGAGGACGGGTAAGTTGAAGTGGCGACACACCAGTGTGATGAACTGCTGTAGTGTGGGCAGGACCTCGTTTTTGTGCTTAAGCGGGAATGTCCACATAAAATGACTGTAATCATCGACAACCACTAGATAGTACTGATAACCAGAAATACTAAGTACAGGAGAGGCCCATACATCACAATGCACAAGCTGAAAGGGAAAAATATGAAACATGATCTGATGAACTAAACGGTAGTCGGTGGCTTTTGCCGAGATGACATGCAGTGCAGGTGGTGTGAGCAGCGTCCGAGATGATGGACGCACGCCGGAGAGTGGTGTCCAGAGCGTCGTCGCCAAGGTGGCCGAGGCGGCGATGCCAGACGTCGCGCGAGGTGGCGGTGAAGCCTTGGTGATGACGGGTCGACGGTGTTGGGTGCAGTGGGTACAGGTCGTCCGGTGAGTCAGAGCGGAGGATCACCTCCTTCGTTCTTCGGTCCTTGATAGAGAAACCACAATCGTCAAATTCAACATTAACTGGGTTTTCACGGGCTAGGGTTTTAACGGAGATGAGATTTTTGATGAGATGTGGGGAGACTAGAACGTTGTTAAGAGTGAGGGGTTGGGCTGTGGTGGGTAGATGAAGACGACCAGTGTGCGTGACTGCCATAGTACCACCATTGCCAACTACAATGTCAGGTAAAGAACAACGACGAGATGAGGAAAGCATACCCGGAGAGCAGCCATGTGGGAGGACGCGCCGGAGTCAAGGACCCATTCCCCGCCGGAGTTGGAGGATTGCCCCTGCTGCAGGCTCATGGCGTTGAGGGCGTGGACGAGAGCTGCTTGATCCCACGCCGGCGCCTGGATGCCACTGGGTGCGTTGGTTGGGCCGTAGAGCGGGTGGTGAGGAACGACGTCGGGCTGCCAGTAGGTTGGAGGCGCACCGGCAGGCGGGGGCGGCGCCCAGGAGTGAGCCGCCATGCCCGCAAAGGGTGCAGTACCTCCAGGACGCGGGCCGAGGAACCCAGCCCCGGGAGCGTGCGGGCGCCATGGCATGGGCCAGGCATGGACCATACCCGTCCAGGGTGTCGAGTTTGGAGCAGCAGGGCGAGGGGGGCACCGCCCCCGCCGTGGTTGGACGACTGGCCACCACCAGAGCCAGACCCCTCCCCATTCCTCTGTGTCGGCCACCACCGCGCCCGCCCCCGTTGGAGCGGTTGCTGTGATCGCCGGGGCCGCCTCCGCCCGTGGGTGCAGGCGTGGGCGCGCGCCCGACATGGAGGGCGATGTCGGGCTGCGTCTCCTCGGTGTTGCGGCTCTCTTCAAGAAGAAGGAAGGCGCGGCACCGATGCAGCATCGGGAAGGGAGACTGCATGGTGAGGATGGGAACCGCATACTGGTAGCGAGGGTGGAGGCTGCGGATCATGTTCAGGACCTAGTCGCGGTCGGTGACGCGCTCGCCGAGGTCGGCGAGACGATCAGCACACTCCTTGAGCCTGGCGAAGTAGGAGAGGATGGAGGAGGAACCCTGCTCGATCCGGCGGAACGCCGTGGCGAGGAGGACGAGCTGGTGTTCGCCGTTCTCGAGGAACAGCGCGTAGATCGACTGATGAACCAAGTCGAAGACCTCGGGGCTGATGCGGTTGTAGAGCCAGGAGACGACGTGAGCGTCATCCTGGAAACAGGCAGGGTCAGAGGGACGCGGCGGCCCGGTGATGTGGTCGACGACGACGGACTTTTGAAACTGCACCTCGAAAAGGGTGCGCCACTGAGATAAGTTTGGCGGATTGAGGGAGAACACGACGGGGACGTGTTGGTTGATGAACACGCCGGCGAGAGGGGACGGGGAGATGGAAGAGCTCGCCTCGGAGTCATGGTGAGCAAGGAGGGTGCCCTGCGCGAGCGCCGCAGGGGTGACGAGCGGCGGCATGGCGCGGATAGGTGTGGGGGGAAGCGCCGTTGGTTCTGGGTGGACGGAACGGCGGAGGAGGTGGTGGAGGAGGCGGGATGGCCATGGCCGGAGCCGGAGTTGGAGAGCAGCGGAAGAGCGGCTAGGATCGGGGAGAGTAGCCGGTGTCTGATACCATGTGAGCGTGAGAGATGCGAGAGTAAGGCACCGTGTGTGCCGATCTGCTATTGCTCTGTATATATGTACAGGTTACAAGCCGTGCGCAATGGCGCAGTTAGACAGAGAGAGGAGAGGTGCGACGTGCGCAGAGAGGGAGAACGTGTGCAGTACGTGCCCATGCATGGATGGGACGTGGGCATGCACGTAGAGCGCTAGGAGTCAGTCAACAGCCTGCATATCCTCCATCCCACCGATTTTGATCAATCAGTTAGCTTGTTTTTTTATCATCATTCCTCTTGTTTTCTATTCATTTTCAGCTTTCAGTGAGCGAGAGCGAGACACTTTTCTGTCAACCGTATTTACGGTTCACATGTGTGTGTTGGTAATCTCAACACTCGAATAAGAGATTATCACATCGCATGTCTTGAGCATAACCAAACAGAAAGGTGTTGCATCTAGGAATCACATGCTTGCAATCAAACGGCGTGCTAGTGGTTAACCAAATTAGATGTAGAACATGATTTCTGGCATGCAATTTGCTCGGCCTGATTGAACTGGGCCACAGATGCAAGGAGAGCAAAGTCCATGCGGTAAACAACAAACCCTTGGTTACCACGGAAACCAAATCAAGGGTGTTTTACATGGTTTCTCAAGTTGGAACTGAAGGCGTCGGCGCGTGTACTACATTGCACAATGCTCAGTCAATAGACCACCAACTAGTGGGGGACACGTATGGATGGCACCTGTAGGGTATGGTATGGTTGGAGCCACGCCATACCCTTACCCGTTTACTCTTAACTTACCTATCACCCATATCCATACCCGTCAAAGGTACAACTTTTTCCATACCCATCATCTAACATGGTATATGGGTACCCACGGGTAAAAATACCCGCGTTAATAACACATCAAATTGAGCAGAAAATAGTTGTAAAAAACCATTTAATCATAAAGTATTAATAGCAACACATTTTAAACAACAATGTACAACAACATATTGTAGCAACAACACATTCTCATAAACAAAAAAACTTGCCTATAAAGCAACACAGGAAAGTGGTAAACAACAACACATAAGCATAAATAACAACACATAGTCACACACTTTAAAGCTAAAATCCGTCCGACTGGACGTTTGCAACAGATCCAAACGACTTTTTAGTCGTGTGATCGCGATCCAGCGGCTAGGACGGGCGGTTAGCGATTTAAAAGGAAACGTCCTCGTTTGAGGCATCGCTGCCGCGCGAGACTCGCGTTCAACGAGAGAAGGTGGGAGTTGATTGTGCGTTAAGTATCCAACTTTGGTATGGTGGGCATAAATCCAAAAAGAAAGGGTCATTAAGCAGGAATCAAACTCCGCTCTACCAACAGTGAGCTGATAGGGAGAACCATCTCAACCAAACGCTTTTGTTGTCTAATATGAAGCGATCAACTTTTTTTAACTCGTTGTCTTCAACTACCAGCGCATATCCAATATTTTTTGCATTTGATGCATGTGCCATACTAACTAATCACTGTTAGATGAAATCCTTATGTAAATAATTTATACAATCATATGCACGTCATACATAAAACATCGTATGCAAAGGTATTTTTTTCTTGATTGTATATACATGGATACTTCTAGGGTTGTTTTTCTCACAGATTTCGTTGGTGCATTATACACTATTTTTACGCACCGCGGTCCCATTAATTTACGTGGAAATACTACGGTAACTTTGATCCAGAAAGAAAAGATGTTTGCAACATACACTATTAACTGCTACGAAAATAATACGATAATTTATAAATCGCAGACCTGATAGTTTACGTACAAACATCATGATAGCTTCGATTCTGAAAAAAAAGTTAGAAACATATCTCTGCAACTCCTATGCAAATAACATAGAATGTCATGCAATCCCACGGGTCGCCTCAACGAACGAAAAGGCGGCTAGGATTTCTACCTCCCGTCGGCAGCGCCGTCGATCTACCACGTCACCAGTGGCGTTATTGCCATGGGTGCGCAGTGGATCCCGGCGCTTGCCGACGGGAGGACTCTGTTTTTTGGTGCTTTAAGTTTTGCTAGGGTTTGTGTCCAGCTCATGAAGACGAGACGGCGGTAGCTTCTTGAAGTTATCGGGCTAGATGTACTATAGTTACCAACATGGTTATTTTGTAGTTATCGGGCTAGATGTACTATAGTTACCAACATGGTTATTTGTAGTTATCGGGCTAGATGTACTATAGTTACCAATATGGTTACTATGCGGTTATCGGGCCAAATGTACTATAGTTATCAACATGGTTCATTTTCGTAGTATCTGGCTGCATGTGGTATAATACACTCCTAGTAGCTTATGCAAAAATAATATGATAATTTACACATCACAGACATGATAACTCATGCACAAACACCGTGATAACTTTGACCCGAGAGAAAAAATTGTTGAAGACACCCCCGATAGCTTCTACATGAATAGCATGATTATTTACACAGCACGGACCTGATAACTCACGCACAAACACCGTGATAACTTTGAACCGGGAGAAAAAGTTGTTGAAGACATCCCCGATAGCTTCAGCATAAATAGCATGACAATTTACACACCACAACCCTGATACTCAAGCGCAAACGCCATGATAACTTTACCTGGGAGGGGGGGGGGGGTGTTAACTTACATATAAACAGCACGGTAAGTTTGATCCAGGGGTGGTTGGAGGGGAGGAAGTTGTTTGAAAACAATTCCCCCCTCCCCCTCCCGATAACTACTCATGTTGTTGAAAATGTACCACGGTAACTCATGTGTAAATAACATGATAATAGACACTCGTCAGACCTAATAACTTACTTAGCCCAACTGTAACTATTTGCACGAAGAAAAGTCGTCAGAACATATCAACATGAGATCTAGTTTTGAAAGTCTCGTCGTGATGGATTTTATATGTGAAAACGACTTTTCTATCGGACCAACGGTTTTGAGCTGTAAAACATTTTAAAGTTTCGAACAGGGAGGACTAGGATGACTTAAAAAAATTCTTTCTAATGCATGCACGCATGTGCTTGTGAAGAGAAGGTTGGAGGAAACTTTTTATGTCTGGATAATTTCTATGTAAATAACATGATAACTTATGCACCACAGGCATGATAACTTATGTAGCACATGTGGTAACTTTTTACCTGGAAAAAAGTCATCAGAATGTATCAACATGAGATCTAGTTTTGTAGATCTCGTCGCTATGAATCTTTTATGTGAAAACAGTTTTTCAATCGGAGCGACGGTTTGAGCTACAAAACATTTTGAATTCTATTTTTAGATGAAATCTTTGGTGACATCAGGTTTTTTGTTTTTTCTGCATGCAACTATTGTCCAACACAAAGAGATGCGCGTGCACGCGAGGGAAATTTGCATGCAATGTGCATGCGTGATTAGGGACATGAGATATCGTCCGTATCTGTCGCTAACGACCAGTCGACTGGTCGTAGTTCACAAAATTATGATAAATTATAGAGATAATTTGACTATACACTAGAGTTTTTACCTAGCACGATTAGGGGGGAGAGGGGAGTTAATACATTCGGATATTAAAGGAACCCACTTGTCAACATTTTAGATGGGTACATGGATATGCGGGCATGGATAGAACGATCCCATACCTGTACCCTTTCTATCTGATGGGCATGATATTTTTCCATTTAAGTACCTATGGGTAAATTTTTGTCCCATTACCCTTACCCAAATAGAATTTTACCCGCAAGGCAGGCGGGTAATGTGTACCCATTACCATCCTAGGGACATGAGGCACCGAAACGCTTACAGAAATGGTCGAACACAAGTAGCGAACCAATAACATAGCTTCGGCGCCAACTTTCCTGCGCCCCGTTCGTTTCCGTCGCTTTTTCTCTTGAGAGGATTTTTGTTGCTTTCCGTCGTGCTTCGTGCTCCGTCCGTCCATCCATCAGGAGAAATAATATCTAGCAGCATGCCACGGACTGTTGCCTGCATATCCTCCATCCCACCGATTTTTAGCTTGTTTTTTATCATCATCCCTCTGGTTTTCTATTCATTTTCGGCTTTTAGTGAGCGAGAGCGAGACACTTTTCTGTCAACCGTGTTTACGGTTCACATGTCGCTTTGCAATCCATTCCTTAAAGCAACTCTAGCAGACCCCTTAAAATCACGACTTTTATAAGCAGGATGAGGGCCAAGAAAATCACGTTTTAAGGGCAGAAATTGGCTGCGGCGGAACATAGCCTGCTCGGGTTTGCGGGCTCTGTTCTGCAGGAGCCGATTTCGGCCCTCTAACCGTGAATGCACACAAATGAATTGACCGCGACTTTCAACAAATAAGACATAAAAATGCCAAGAATTCAAACATAATCTTCCCACCATCACATAGTTTTGACGGCCTTGCGACATAGTTTTTGCGCCACAACCTAAAAGACATCGCATCCGGCATCCATCACTTCATCATCATCATCACAAGATGATATCTTCACTGCAACCATTGCCATCACCACTTGCCGAATCGCCATGCACACCGAACCTTGGCACCGCATGGCCTCTTCCGGCTAGCCTCCTCCTCTACAAGACCTCCAACCTTGCCATGCCATGCCATTCTTTCGTGACATCGTCCATCTCATTTCGGTTCATCATCATGATCTTGATCTGCTCTTGAAGGAGTTTGGCCAAGGCTTTGCCTCCTCGGCCTTGGCTCTTCTCTCAATGGCGGCCTTGCGGTTGGACTCCTCAAGTAGTTGCCACTTCTCTTGCTTCTCTTGAGCCTTCTTCTCGGCCAATTCTTTTTTAGCCTCCAATGTCTTGATCACCAATATCTCATTGGACTTGACCATGTCATCTAGCTTCTCCCACAAGCTTGATGCCTCCGTTTCCTTCTTGATCATGTCTTTGGCCTTCTTGTTTCCGTCGGGCTTGTTCTTATTTCTTGGGTCGTCGGCATCTTCGTCGTCGTCATCATCATCATCAATCTTGGTGAGGGCACCTCTCTTCGGTGGGGATTATTTCTCAATCACCTTCCACTTCTCGCTATCTTTGAGAAGTTCCCAACAACGCATCAAGAGACACCGGCTCCCAAGCCTTGATCTAAATTTTATCTTCCAATGGAGTGTAGTTCTTCGATCTTGCGCGTTTTGCTTGCGCTTCGTCGTACACCCCCTCTTCAACCTCCTCCACATCATCTTCTTCCCCGTGACCGTGTACGCCACCATCCATCTCATTGTAGCCGTACTCACCGGTCGGTGTTTGATCGATGTCGACGGTGTCGTCGTCCACGATTTGCACGAAGCCGGTGTTGCTTGCGCTCGACATGTCACGTACAAGCGGAATGAACTCAAATGAAAGAAGTGCGGGAAATCGAAGAACCATACCTTGCGCCCATTCCGTCGAACACCTCTGGGGCGGCAACAGCACCATCGCCGTGAGTGCTGGCGGCAGCTCTTGTCGAAGCAATCGGCGGAGGTGTTGGCAGGGTAGCTCTTTCCGCGAGCTGCTTGCGTTTCACACCTGAAGCCTTCCCCTTCTTCGCTGGCGGTTGCCGGACCGAATTCGCATCGGAGGCGGCTTGGCGGGCAGGCGCGTGTGCCTTCCTGGCGGGGCCGGCGGGAGCGCCGTCCTGGACGACGACGTTGCCTTGCTGCTTCCGGGGTGGCGCGGTGCAGCCTTGAACGGCGACGGGCTTGGAGGAGCTCTTGGACGACTTGTTGGCGCCGGCGCCGTTGGAGGGCGCAGCGGTGGCGCTCCCGGCGGGGGTGCTGGGGTTGGGGAGCACGAGGGCGGGGTACGTGGGCTGCTCCGGCGCGGTCGGCGTGTCCGGCGGCGGGGACGGCGCCTGCAGCGTGGGGAAGAAGGGCGGCGCCGGGCCCGGCGGCGCCTGCGACTGCGGCGCGGCGGACGACGGGTCCGGCACGAAGGGCTGGTGCAGCTGCCTCCTCGGAGCGCGGCCGTCGACGGCGAGGACGCCGGCGCGAGAGGAGGAGGCGAGCAAGATCGGGAGCAGTATGAGCAGCGGCAGCAGCCCCCGCCGGCGGGGACGCCGTAAAGATGGCATCCTCACGGGAGAAGCAAGCTGAGTTCCGCTTGGAGATGACAGATCTTGAGAGATAGAGAGAGAAAGAGAAGGTAGAGAGAGAGTGAGGGGAGAGGTGGGAGAGGAGTGTGCGTGGTGGCGACGGTGGTGAGGAATACAGCTCGCTTTACGTGGAGGTGGAGGTGGAGGAGTATTTTGGATGAATCTCTCTCTCTTTCTCCTCTAGCTCTACGCGCACTGTCTCTCCCGGTCTCCCCCACTGCGCCTCGCTCGCTCGTCCTCTTGGCACCGTGGAATGGAGGTTGGAAGTTTTTTTTCTCCCGTTTCGGTTTTTTTTTTTAAAAAAAGGTAGATCATGTTCTACCTTATGCATTCAAAACAGGCCGGAGCCTGGATGACCAGGGTCTTTTTACATGAAGGCGTTGTGAGCGCCGCACTGAGCGTGCAGCAGGCCAACGCCAAGCCTGGAAAATGAAACAAGGAAAAGGGGAAAAGGGAATGAAAGAGAAAAGAAGTAAAGGCAGGGAGCTATTCTCGCAGAATTACATCAGCCCAGGAAGACATTCCTTCCCTGACATTTCCCTCGGGTGCTCTCAGTGTTCATAGCTTGATCAGGTCGGCCACCTCAGTAAGAATCCTCCGAACAGTCCAGCACCTGTCATGAAAAACTTGCTCATTCCGAGCATGCCAGAGTGCAACAGCAGCAGCTGCAAAGAAGACATGCCAGAGCGCACCATGGGTATCCTTTGCAATGTCAGAGTCCAAGAAAAGTGCTGCAGATTCACATGAAACTGCCAAGTCCAGTAGGCCGGCCTTGGCCCAAACAGTTTGTGCAAGTTTGCATCTAAGCAGAATATGATGCATAGTTTCGGCCGCGGGGCAAAGATCACACCCATTGTGCTTAACAAGCCTTGTCCAGTGCTTCATTAGCATGTTATCCCTGGTGTTATGCTTGTCCTTTAGGGCCAGTCATAGGAAGACGCGGTGTCGTTTGGGTATGATCTGATCCCAAATATAACGGGCCAGCGGGCAGTCCCTGCCCCTGAACGTAAGCAGCTTGTAAAAGAAAGCCGTAGAAAGTTTGCTATCAAATGCCAGCGGCCTCCTGATATCTGCTCTAGCAGTTGTTGGTGAGATGCAACTTAGTACCTGAGTTAGTGCCTCGAGCTCCCGCAGCGCTGTGTAAGATAGATTAGGGTGTAGTTGCAGCGTCCATTGTCCAGATACGTACTGTGAGGCGACCGTGCAAGACTTGCAGCTGGCAAAGGTGAAAAGGGTCGGAAAAGAGTGGGATAACCGTCCATTTTCTGTCCAAAGATCATGCCAGAAAGATATAGCTGTGCCATCTCCAAGCTCACACCTTGTGGACTATATGACAAACTGAATGGAAGATTTGATGCAGCGCCAAATGGCAGTGTCCGTACTGCGCACCGTAAGTGGTATCTCAGTACGACAGTATGTTGTTGCAAGCCATTGGTAGCATGGAACATCACCGGGCTGCAGGATCATTGTCATGACCTTGCTTATCATAGCCAAGTTATGCGCAGCGAGGTCACGTAAGCCCAAGCCTCCATTCTGCTGTGACATGGTAACAAAATCCCATGCCACCAGACACTGTCCACCTTTAGCTTGACTCTTCCCTTGCCACAAAAAGCCCCGCATAATCTGTTCTAGCTGGTGTAATGACTGCTTCGACCAGATGAAGCACCCCATGAAGTAGCTGGGGATCGCTGCCAGAACAGCATTAATCAAGGTTAGCCTTCCTCCCCAAGAAAGGAACGTGGCTAGCCAACTTGAGAGTCGTTTGTCAACTTTGTGAATAACAGGCATTAGCAGTCCATGCGTAATCTTGTGCGTTGATAGGGGCAGCCCAAGATAGATGCATGGAAAGGCAGACGGCTGACACTGTAAAATTTGAGCAATCTGTTGACAAACTGCCGGGTCAACGCAAATAGAGACAAAGGAACTCTTCTGGAAGTTAATTGATAGGCCAGTGAAGCTTGAAAAAGCATCAAGAACCCTCTTGATGATGCCAACTTGCTGTGTATCCCCTTGGATCAGCAGTAGTGTGTCGTCCGCGTACTGTAGGACGGGGAAAGGCCCCTCCCCTCCTAGCGGATGTTTGTGTCGGCCAGCTTGATGTTCTCTGTGACAGCACCTTTGTAGAACGTCAGCAACTATGATGAAAAGATAAGGTGACAGTGCATCCCCCTGTCTGAGGCCACATTTGGATTGTATCTTTTCTCCAAGTTGACCATTAAGAAGGATTTGGGAGGAGCTTGACGTGAAAATGGTAGAAATCCAGTGGTGCCAACGGCTCCCAAAACCCCTTGCCTGAAAAATTTGTAGAAGGGTGTCCCAACTGACACTATCGAAGGCCTTCCGAAAATCGAGCTTCAGCACGATCATAGGCATCTTTCTCTTGGTTGCTTGCTGTACCAACTCAGCTGCTAACATAAAGTTCTCGATGATGCATCGCCCCGGTAGAAAGCCGGACTGCAGCGGATGGATCATGGCTGGGATGCGGCGTTGCAGTCGTGCAGCAAGTACTTTTGTTATCTGTTTGGGCAAACTGTGTACCAGGGAGATGGGGCGGAAATCCCTGATATCCGTTGGTGCTTCTTTCTTAGGTATGAGCACAATGTTTGCTACATTGATGCCGTTAAGGTTGCTGTCCATTTCATAGAATTCCTGAAAGAGCCGCATCAGATCCTCCCTCAAAACCTCCTTGAAGCACTTGTAGAATTCATTTGTAAAGCCATCAGGTCCCGGGCTTCTATTGTTGGGGCTCTTCTTGATGGCCGTGGCAATCTCCGCCCAGGCGAACGGTTCTTCCAGCGTCCCAAGGTCATTACTGTCATATAGCTGGGATAGATCAACCATTGGCAGAGAGGGGGATGGTTATCCTAACAGATCCCTGTAGTACCCCGTTGCAATCTGCAGCTTGTCATTCTCCCCAAAGAACTAAACCCCGTCCTTGATCAAGAGTCTCACTTTGTTCTTCTTGTACCCCGTTTCGGTTTTTGCTTAGCGAGCTAAGCATTCCCGGCGGGTTGGTCATCGGCTCATCGCCACCGGCGCCGGTTTTAATTAGGGAGGCGGCGTGGGTGGTGGTGGTTGCTCCTGAGCTCGGCATGCGTTAATTTGTTCTCAGTCCTTGGCTGTTTCCGGTTAGTTTAGCCGGGCATAACCCTTGTTTATTACCACCATTATTAACTAATTTTTTCTTAGGGAACCATTAATAACTACTGGAAGAAGAGTTGTTGGAGAGGGGAAAGTGCAATGTGCAATGTGCAGTGTAGTGTGGAGCAGCAATAGGCACGAGCGGGCACAAGGTTTATATGGATCGTGTGCCTTTGTTGTTGATCACCAGTGACTGACCCACGCCAGCTGGTGTCGCTGTTTTTCTTTTGTGGTTGGTTAGAAGTGTGCTTGGAGTTCGAGTTGGCGTGAAATTGGATTGTTGAACTAGTATATTGGAGGAGGGAGTTGCAATGGTTTCCTACATTGAAATTGCTTATTAATTGTAGCCGTCTAGGTTTTGTAAGTTTTCAACACTTTTCTTCTTCTTCTTCAAGAATAACATGTCAATCACTACCGTGCCATTTTTGTCACCCACATTCTTTATTTTCTTTTTTATTCGCTTATTTTTCTGGTTTTAAGTGTATCAATTGTATAGTTATATTTCTTGAAACAAAAATGTATACTTGTTGCAATTGTAGCAATTTGGTGGTGGTGGTGGGGAGGGGGGGGGGGCATTAGAACTGACTGAATTTTTTTCTTCAAATTTTTAGTCACATGTGCTATATATTCGCCCCGTTGTTGTTCCTGTTAATTAATGTGGCCAATGATGCTCCGTGGAACAGTTAATATGAAGCGAAGGCCTTTCCGGGGATGTCGTGCGTACGACCATCTATGGGATCATGGCGACCCCTTTGCGGTTCGACCAGAGGGATCGACAGGCACAAAGAGCAGGGTCGGCAAAGAACGCACGGTGTTTACCCAGGTTCGGGCCACTATGAAGCGCAAAACCCTATTCTTGCTTTGTGTATTGATTGTGTATATGAGTCCAGCTACAAGGAGTGCACGTCCGGCAAGGTGCTCGGGAAATGTAGCTATGTGCGTAGTTTAATTGGATTGTTGGACTATATGGGAAACACTTACGTCCAGACGTATGATAGAAACGAAACATCAGACCAATTGCTCACCATTTATTCCAACACCATCCATCAGTCGAGATATCGCTGGAAAATATCAGTTCAAACCTCCCTATTATCATGCACCCACCCTACCATAACTCATGTATCTCTATCCCCAAATCATGGTTCATCTGGTTCCTCTCTCCTCACCTCGCCTACGAGCTCGCTATCCACCGTGCTGGCCCTGTTCTCATCCCGGATCAAGCGCCGCGTGGCCTTGATCACCGTCGATCGCACCCTTCTAGCCCTTCTTCTAGCGCACCGCAGCACCGGCCGGCCACCAATTTCCTTCATTTTGATGATCGAAGACGACCAGGTACGTATGTACGTGGGTGATCTACTTCTTCTACTTACATATCACGGTATGTTCCAGACGTCCAGAGTAAATTATTTTGCTTAAACCGGCTGGACTGTATCTTAGTCATCTTGATCTGTGTTCATACCTCATGTTCTCTCAATGAAGGGAACTAAATCAACTATTAGTTTTGTTATAATTGTTGTTCTCATCAAAAAAAATAGCGCACTCACATATTGGTAACAATCATTGGTAATTCCCAATTTAAAAAATTACGTGCTTCGCATTTCAAAACAAAAAGTGCTTCCACTATGTAAAGTTGTGCTAAAATTGCTTGATCTGGTGCTTCGAAATATACATGTTGGTTCCATCAAAATATATAGACATGTTGCTTCACGATATTTCAACCATGTTTTCCTTCTCTAAATATATACTCTTGTCTTATGTTAAGATATCATGACACTGATGCTTCCAAATATTCATGCTTCGTTAGTATTCTATATGTGTTCCTTTAGTCCAGATAGCTTGTTGAGATATTTGCTAGCCAAATTGGTTTCTTTTCTTGGAAATAGTTCGTACTCATATTTCTGGTTATATTCACATCTGCCTATGTTCATATTAGCTAATGGATTTTATTCTTGTTTTATTTGTGAAGCACAACTTTCTTCATCCAACCATGGTAGCAATTAAAATTTATACTTCTGTATGTCATATATTGTTGTGATAACAGAAACTCTTAAAAAGAAGCGATTGCTTCCTATTAGGCATGCTTCCTAATTTTATTTGTGGGCCAATTTCATTTTCCCCCTAACTTTGTCCCGAGCTCATCTTTACCCCTAAATAAAAATAGTGCTCAACTATACCCCTCTTCCGTTAGATGGCGTTATGGAAATACCCCTCCACGCCGTTTCCGTCGGGTCAAAGGCCTTTGACCGTCTCCGAACCGTGGACATTTTTGCACTCAATCTGTCTGTCCTTCAGGGTGGGACCTATAACTTGATTAGAAAAAGCAATTGGGTCCCCGCAACTTTTAAAACAAAAGCAATCAGGTCCCTGTATCATTTTTAGAAAAAGCAATCGAGTCCTTGTAATTTCTTGGAAAAATCAATCGGGTCCTTGTGGCCATGGCGGCGCCGTCCGTGGTGGTGGCCGGTCGTGTTGCTATTGCTTGCGGCGGTTGCTGTTTGCCTCGCAGCTGCTACTTAAGCCTCCCGCTACTGCCGCTGCTTGTTGTCGCCCCGCCGCTCTAGCTTCCGCCGCCGCAGCACAACTGCTTGCCGTCGCCACTGCCTGTTGCTGCTGCTTGCCCCGCTGGCCGCTGCTGCTTGTGCCGTCGCCAAGCTGCTGTTGCTTGCCCCACTGGACGCTACTGCTTGTCGTCGTGCTGCCGCCGCAGCTTGCACCGCCGTCGCACTGCTGCTTGCCACCACTGCTGCTTGTCGCCGCTGCTGCCTGCTACTCTGGCACCGCCCGCTGTAGTCGCTGCTTGCGTCGTCGTCGCGCTGCTGCTTGTGAGAGAGCTCGCTCGAGGGGACGGGAGAGGGAGCTCGCCGGAGAGGTTGAGAGGAGAGAGAGAGAGAGAGAGTTTTGTTGGGTCCCATGTGTAAGTGGTAGAGATGAGAACGTTTTTTTGTTCCTTTTTTACTTTCTTCGGGTGGGTCTCACCTGTAAGTGACTTACGAAGTGAGGGGTACAAATGTCCAGGGAACAGATCATTGACGGTCAAAGGTCGTTGACTAGACGGAAACGTCACGGAAGGGTATTTCCATAATGACACCTAACCGAATAGGGGTATAGTTGGGCACTGTTTTTATTTAGGGGTAAAGATGAGGTCGGGACAAAGTTAGGAAAAAATGTAAATGTCCCTTTATTTTGTGCATATGTTTCTATGTTCATGAACTTTTGCTTTAGCAATTTGAAGCGTGTGCTTATTTTATTGTACATCATGTTCAACCATTAGCAACACTAGTGGTTGCCTCAACCACTACTAGTGTGTGCTTTGACCACTACTAGCATGCGCTTCCAGCATTTGCTAGTGTTGCTTCCGTTAGTGCAATTTGATTGTACAATCTCTTACTAATATTAGTATCAACCAATATCAGTGTGTGCTTCCTTCTTTCTCATTGAATGCTTCTATTGTACAGACATTTTGCCACACCTGATTCCAGTCGTCCTTCTTTATTGCATAATGGCAGTGATGTTGAGTATTCTACGAGCAACTCTAAGTTGTCGGATGTACTGTTCATGACGGAGAGCTCATGCCCCGAGATGAACTTTTCCATGACCACCTTGTCGAGCGACTGCTGCTATGATGGCTATGTAAAATTGAAAATAGTGTGGCTACAATAAGGTTCTACTTTTGTTGTAAAAAAGGAGTACATTTATTTGTTATACCGGATTAATTTGTTTCAATTCTTGATCATTATTGCTAAAGTTACTATGCTTCCACATGAATTCTTTGCCAAGAAAATATTTCTGTTATACAGAAAGATTGTTTCCTTTAAACCAAAGTTTTGTTTCCAAAGCCCTTACAATATAGACTGCATTAAATGCTTGTGTTGAACAATATGTTCTTACCGTACCATACAGTAAAATTTCATGCTTTGTTGGTATATCGAATAACTTTGTGCCCGTGTATATTCTTGTTTTGCTTCCTTACAATTTAGTTTGTGAAAAGTAAACATTTCCATCAAACGCAGATATTGTTTCTGCTACACCAAAATGAATTTCCAAATCATCGACATGCTACCATAGCATAGACAAAATTCTTCCGTCAATACAAAAAATATATTTCTATTATACAACCAAAAATATGTTTCCATGGCACCATAATAGAATGCTTCTATCGATATAAAGTAATGCTTCCATGCCACCTAAAGCATGTTGCGTTGCACAAAATTGCATATTCCAGTAATAATTCATTTCTTATATTTGATTGTTGGAAGCAAATCACAACATACAAAAAAACTGATAATAAAGGATATTGAGCGTGATTTATGGGAAGCAATTTTTAATGGGAAGCACTTATTTTCAAACGCCTGATGGAAATGAAACAAATCACAATAATATTATTTTCTGAAATTTGATTGTTGGAAGCACATCACAACTTACCAAAAAACTGATAATAAAGGATATTGCACGTGATTCATGGGAATCAATTTTTAACTGGCGGCAAGTACTACCAGTCAACCATGTGATGCATGCACGTTCAATGGATGCAGCTGTTACTAGGAAGTTAGTACAAAGTTGAGTCACTTGTTTTGGGACGGAGGGAGTACTATTTAGGAAGCATTAACGCTCCAATCCAGAATTCAAACCCTTGGTTTTACTAGCTGATTGGATGACCAGGGTGCATCTGATCGGATGGCCGCGGACTGGTCTGATAGCAAGCAAATTACCAGTAGTATGATGCCTAGTGGTTTCTGATGACCCACAAGTATATGGGATTAATTGTAGCTCTTTTCGATAAGTAAGAGTGTCGAACCCAACGAGGAGCAGAAAGAAATGACAAGTGGTTTTTAGTAAGGTAATGTCTGCAAGTGCTGAAATTGTAAGTAACAAAGTAGTTTGATAGCAAGATAATTTGTAACGAGCAAGTAATGATAGTAGTAACAAAAGTGCAGCAAGGTAGACCAATCCTTTTGAGGCAAAGGACAGGCCAAATCGGTTTCTTACAATGAGCAAAGCGTTCTTAAGGGTACACGGGAATTTCATCTAGTCACTTTCATCATGTTGATTCGATTCGTGTTCGCTACTTTGATAATTTGATATGTGGGTGGACCGGTGCTTAGGTGTTGTTCTTACTTGAAAAAACCTCCTAATTATGATTAACCCCCTCGCAAGCATCCGCAACTAAGAGAAAAGTATTAAGAATAAATTCTAACCATAACATTAAAATTTTGGATCCAATCGGTCACTTACGGAATAACACATAAACTTGGGTTTAACCTTCTGTCACTCTCGCAACCCATCATCTAATAACTACTCCACAATGCATTCCCTTGGGCCCAAATATGATGAAGTGTCATGTACTCGGCGTTCACATGACACCACTAAGGGAATCACAACATACATACTATCAAAATATCAAACACATATCAAGTTCACATGATTACTTACAACATGATTTCTACCGTGACCTCAAGAACAAAAGTAACTACTCACAAATAATAAACATGCTCAAAATCAGAGGGGTATTAAATAGCATAATGGATCTGAACATATAATCTTCCACCAAATAAACCATATATTAATCAACTACAAGATGTAATTGATACGGCTCCAACGTATCTATAATTTCTGTTGGTTCCATGCTGTTATATTATCATTTTGGAGGTTTTATAATAATTTTATAGTCATTCTATATCATTTTTTGGTACTAACCTATTGACATAGTGCCAAGTGCCAGTTGCTCTTTTTTGAATGTTTTTTAAATCGCAGGAAATCAATATCAAACAGAGTCCAAACACCGCGAAACTTTTTGTGGATTTTTTATGGACCAAAAGACATCCAAAGGGACAGAGCAGCACATGGGGGGTGCCCCAAAGGGGGGCACAACCCACCAGGATGCGCCTGTGGGCCCAGGCGCGCCCAGGTGGGTTGTGCCCACCTCGGTGGCCTCCCGCACCCCTTCTTCGCCCTATAAATTCCCAAATATTCCAAAAACCCTCGGGGTAGCCCTAGATCAGAAGTTTCGCCGCCGCAAGGCCTCTGTATCCACGAGATCTAATCTAGACCCCATTCCGGCACCCTGTCAGAGTGGGAAATCATCACCGACGGCCATCTTCATCATCCCGGCGGCCACCACGATGAGGAGGGAGTAGTCCACCCTCGGGGCTAAGGGTTTGTACCAGTAGCTATGTGTTTAATCTCTCTCTCTCGTGTTCTTGAGATGTCACGATCTTGACGTATCGCGGGCTTTTTTAATATAGTCAGATCATATGGTGTTTTCCCCTCTCTATCTTGTGAGGAATTGAGTTTTCCCTTTGACATTTTGTTTTATCGGATTGAATACTTTTATGGATTTGAGAGCACTTGATATATGTCTTGCATATGAATACTCATGGTGACAATGGGGTATCATATTCATTCACTTGATGTATGTTTTGGCATTCAACTCGCGGATTCCCGCGGGGACATTGGGGTAATCTATGCATAGGGGTTGATGCACGTTCTTGTCTTTGTTTCTCCGACAGAAATCTTGGGGCACTCTTTGAGGTTCTTTGAGTTGGATTGAGTATTATGAATCTGAATTTGCTTTGGTGTTATTTTAGTACGAACTCTAGGATAGATCAAACGGAATGCATAGCTTTGTGTTATTTTAGTATGAACTCTTAAATAGATCGAACGGAAAGAATAGCTTTGAGGTGGTTCTGTACCCTACAAACAATTTCTTCTTATGTTCTCCGCTAGATAGGAACTTTGGAGTGATTTTTCATCGCACTTTGAGGGATGGTTATACGATCCAATTATATTAGCATTGTTGAGAGATTGCACTAGAGAAAGTACGGACCTTAGGCCTTGTTTTCAAGCATTGCAATACCGTTTGTGCTCCGTTTTATCAATTGCTACCTTGCTGTTTTTATTTATTCAGATTATAAAAATATATTTCTACCATCCATATTACACTTTTATCACCATCTCTTCGGCGAACTAGTGCACCTATGCAATTTACCATTGTATTTGGTGTGTTGGGGACACAAGAGACTTTTTATTATTTGGTTGCAGGGTTGTTTGAGAGAGACCATATTCATCCTACGCCTCTCACGGATTGATAAACCTTAGGTCATCCACTTGAGGGAAAATGGCTACTGTCCTACAAAACTCTGCGCTTGGAGGCCCAAGACGAGTCTACAAGAATAAAGTCGCGTAGTAGACATTAGTAATCAACACTACTAGTCACCCACGAGCACCAATCCATAGTTCCGGTACAAATATTGAACACAAGATATGAACTAGGGTTTGAGAGGAGATGGTGTTGTTGAAGATGTTGATGGAGATTTCCCTCCCCAAGATGAGAGAGTTGCTGGTGATGATGATGACGATGATTTCCCCCTCTGGGAGGGAAGTTCCCCCGATGGAATCGCTCCACCGGAGGGCAAAAGTGCTCATGCCCAAGTTCCGCCTCGAGACGGCGGCGCTCCGTCCCAAAAGTCCTGCTGTTATTTTTCTAGGTCAAAATTACTTATATACCAGAAGATGGGCACCGAAGGTGGGCGAGGGAGCACAACCCACCGAGGCGCGCTGGGCTCCTGGCGCGCCAGTGGGTTGTGCCCACCGGTGGGCCCCTCTGGTACTTATTGGCTCCAATATTTCTCAAATATTCCATAAAAAATCTCCGTAAAGTTTCATCTCATTTGGAGTTGTGCAGAATAGGTGGCCTGACGTAGCTTTTCCAGGTCCAGATTTCCAGCTGCCGGAATTCTCCCTCTTTGTGTGTACCTTGCATATTATGAGAGAAAAGGCATTAGAATTACTCCAAAAAGCATTATTATTCATAAAAAAATCATAAATAACAGTAGGAAAACATGATGCAAAATGCACGTATCAACTCCCCCAAGCTTAGACCCCGCTTGTCCTCAAGTGAAAACCGAAATCGAAAAACATGCCCACATGCTTAGAGAGAGAGGTGTCGATAAAAACAAAATACGAACATAGAAGCATCATGTAGATTATTATAACAACAACAAATTTAAACATAAAACTTTTATCATAGAACTTTTATTATAGACTTCTCATGAATAAGCAACAATTCACCACACTATTGAAGTATAAAGCATAAACTCTATTAGAAACCAACAAACTATGTTTTGAGTCAACTTTGCAACTATAACTCATCATCTTTTCAGGAAGGGTCACATATCTAAGCCTTTAGGCAAGTCCACATATTCAACCATCATATAGTGTTCTAGGATTGCTAACACTCACCACATACACATGAGCAGAACGTTTCAACCGGACACATAAGAAGATAGGGGCTTATAGTTTCGCCTCCCAACGTATTCACCTCAAGGGTGATGTCAGCAATAATAACTCATGCCACCCATATTCAACTGGACATATGTGCCTAGATCTTTCCTCACCACATGATGCTTGCCAAAGGAGAAAAATAAAAAGGAATAGAGAGAAAAACTTTGACTCTTGCATAAAAGTAAATACATAAAAGTAAAAGATAGGCCCTTCGCAGAGGGAAGCAGAGGTTGCCATGCACTTATTTGTTTGTATGCTCCACCCCTTAGTGCAAAAGAACGTCACGTTGTATTGCCCCTTGTGATGGCAACCTTTATTACGCAGTTTGTCGCTTTTATTCTTCTCCATCACAAGTTCGTACAACGCTCAATTTTCTCTTACACCAAATGATCTCACAGTTTTAGAAGCAATTTTTATTGCCTTATTGCACCGATGACAACTTACTTGAGGGATATTTCTCAATCCCTAGGTAGGTATGGTGGACTCTTGAAAATAAGATTTGAGTTTAACGTTTTTTGGATGCACAAGTAGTATCTCTACTTAGTGAGGAATTTTTGGCTAGCAAAGATAGGGGGCAAGCACCACATGTTGAAGGATCTATGACAATATAACTTCCATGTGAATATTAACAAACATAAATCATTACGTTGTCTTCCTTGTCCAACGTCAACAATTTTGGCATATAACATTTTGATGGGGGCTCACACTCACAAAAGATTTCCAGGATAGTGTATTAATATGTGAATCTTCTCTTCCCTTATTAATTCTTTCATGAGCTGCATCATTGACCAATGCTATGTTTGTCAACCTCTAATAAAATTTTCTACTTATACTTTTCCTTATGTGGTGTCATCACCTACCATAAGATTAGCATATGATTTTTTAATTTATTTCCTTTCTTTTTATTGCAACATGAAAGTAAAGAAATCAGAAACTCAAACTAAGCTTTATTATATATCTCGCACATGATTACAAGGTAGATCACTAAGAAAGCTCTCGAAAAGAAAGGATCGAACTAAAATTTTATTCATCTAAAGCAAAAGATCGAACTAAACAAGTAAAGGCAAAAGATAGTGGGGGTGATACAATACCGGGGCACCTCCCCCAAGCTTGGCAGAAGCCAAGGGGAGTGCCCATACCCGATACTCAATTTTCTGTTGGTGATGAAGAAGAAGGTGGTGGTGATGAAGTAGAGATCTTGTCCTCGGGTTTCCATGGCAGAGGTCCACCATCATAAGAGGAGGAGTGAGTCTCACGGGTCCTGTAACCGGCAGCCAAACTCATACCTTTAAACCTCGCCTCATATTCAAAGACTTGGTTTTGCAGATTGTAGATCTAGCTTTGGAGGAAGCTGATTTGCTCGTTGAGGTGAAGACGATGTCCTTCATGGAATTGACATCCACCTTGAGATCACGGGTAAGGTCCATGATCATGAGGTGATTGGCGTTGAGTCCACGCTCCACCATCCCCTTGCACCGGAAGACCTCCTACTCCATAGCTTCAAGCCTGGCCTCCATGGTTCCCGTCCCCTTGGGACCTTGCACATCACGGATGTGAAGCACCCCCTCATGCATCTGGATGACCTGAGGGTGCTGCACCACCTCCCGCGAATATGGATTGATGACGTTCTTGAAGAACTTGTCCTTGGACGAGCCTGAAGCGGCCATGGTAGATGGGATCTGACAGAAAACAACAAGGAAAAGAAAACAGAAGATTTCTTCAAGATACGGTGGTCAATAGGTTCGGGGGGTATATAAAGATTTTTTTATCTTGGGAAACAAGCAAGCTGTAGAAAAATGGAGCCCGGAACGTGCCCGAGATGGGCACAAACCACCCAGGTTGCGCTTCCCGGTAGTTTCGTATTTTCCTAATTTTTGCTATATTCCAAAACTGACAAAAAATATTTTTGCGGATTTTTTGGAGTCCGTTTACTTACCGTATCACGTACCTCCTCTTTTTCACGATTCTGGGGTATTCCAGAAGGACTCTTTTATGTGTTCTTCCGTTGTCATAGTTTGGATGATATTACTTTCAACATTAATGGGTGTACCTGAGATATAATGTTTTATTCGTTGCCCATTAACAACTTTTGGGTTAGTACCTTCGGCATTATTTATTTTGATAGCTCCAAACCGATAAACCTCCTCGATAACATACGGTCCCTCCCATTTGGAGAGGAGTTTTCCTGCAAAGAATCTGAAATGAGAGTTGTACAAAAGAACATATTCTCCAACTTTGAATTCACGTTTTTGGATTCTTTTATCATGCCATCTTTTAACGTTTTCTTTAAATAACTTGGCATTTTCATAAGCATGGGTTCTCCATTCATCTAATGAGCTAATATCAAAAAACCTCTTTTCACCGGCAAGTTTGAAATCCTAGTTGAGTTATTTGATTGCCCAATATGCTTTATGTTCTAACTCAAGAGGCAAATGACAAGCTTTTCCATAAACCATTTTATAAGGAGACATACCCATAGGATTTTTATATGCTGTTCTATAAGCCCAAAGTGCATCATCTAACTTCTTAGACCAATTCTTCCGGGACCTATTGACGGTCTTTTGCAAAATTAATTTTATTTCTCTATTGCTAAGTTCAACTTGACCACTAGACTCAGGATGATAAGGTGATGCAATTCTATGGTTAATATCATACTTGGAAAGCATTTTACGGAAATCACCATGAATAAAGTGTGAACCACCATCAGTCTTTAAGTATCTTGGGACTCCAAACCTTGGGAAAATAACTTCCTTAAGCATTTTAATAGAGGTGTTGTGATCAACACTACTGGTTGGAATAGCTTCTACCCACTTAGTAACATAATCAACAGCAACCAGAATATGTGTATACCCATTAAAGGAAGGAAAAGGTCCCATGTAATCAAATCCCCAAACATCAAATGGTTCAGCAGCAAGTGAATAATTCATAGGCATTTCTTGACGCTTACCTATATTACCTATTTTTGACATTCATCACAAGATAAGATGAACTTACGAGCATCCTTGAAAAGGGTAGGCCAATAAAATCCAGACTACAATACCTTATGAGCAGTTCTATCTCCCGCATGATGCCCTCCATAAGCTTCGGAGTGACATTTCCGTAGGATTTGTCCCTGTTCATGCTTTGATATCTTTAGGACATGGCATTTTCTCAATTGCATCAACCTTAGCTTTGTCCACTTCAATACCTCTTTCAGAAATTTTATGACCCAAGACCATACCTTCATTAACCATAAAGTGCCACTTCTCCCAATTCAAGACAAGATTCGTTTGCTCGTATCTCTGCAAAACTCGATCAAGATTGCTCAAACAATCATCAAAAGACTTCCCATAAACAGAGAAATCATCCATGAAAACCTCAACAATCTTTTCACAAAAATCAGAGAATATAGCAGTCGTACATCTTTGAAAGGTAGCAGGTGCATTGCATAAACCAAAAGGCATAAGCCTATAAGCATAAGTTCCAATGGGACAAGTGAAAGTGGTCTTTTCTTGATCAGGTTGAGAAACATGTATTTATGAAAAACCAGAATATCCATCAAGGAAGCAAAAATGTGTGTGCTTAGATAATCTTTCTAGCATTTGATCAATAAAAGGCAGAGGGTAATGATCTTTTCTAGTTTCTTTGTTTAATTTTCTAAAATCAATTACCATTCTATAGCCTGTAACAATTCTTTGTGGAATAAGTTCATTCTTATCATTAGGAACAACAGTAATACCTCCCTTCTTAGGGACACAATGAACAAGACTTACCCATCTACTATCAGCTATAGGATAGATTATACCTGCTTCCAGAAGTTTTAATATGTCTGTTCTTACCACTTCCTTCATTTTCGGATTTAACCGACGTTGGTGATCAACAACGGGTTTAGCATCAGGTTCCATATTAATCTTGTGCTGACATCGAGTGGGACTAATGCCCTTTAAATCATCAAGAGTATATCCAATAGCAGCTCAGTGCTTCCTTAGAACTTTCAATAATCTTTCTTCTTCATGTTCTGAAAGGTTAGCAATAATAATAACATGATATATCTTATTTTCATCAAGATTAGCATATTTCAAAGTGTCTGACAATTGTTTTAATTCAAACACAGGATCACCTTTAGGTGGAGGAGGACCTCCTAGAGTTTCAATAGACAAATTGTGTTTAAGCAGAGGTCATTGTTCAAAGAAAATCTTATCTATTTCATTTCTTTCATGCATATGTAAATCATTTTCATGGTCTAGCAAATATTGTTCTAGAGGATCAGTAGGAGGCACAGCAACAGAAGCAAGACCAATTATTTCATCCTTGCTAGGCAATTCCTTTTCATGAAGCTTTCTACTAAACTTGGATAAATTAAACTCATGAGACTCATCACCAAAGCTAACACCGACAATTTGTTTCTCACAATCTATTTTAGCATTAACGGTGTTCAAGAAAGGTCTACCAAAGATAATGGGACAAAAGTCATCTTATGGGGAACCAAGAACAAGAAAATCTGTAGGGTATTTTATTTTCCCACACAAGACTTCAACATCTCTAACAATCCCAATTGGTGATATAATATCTCTATTAGCAAGTTTAATAGTAACATCTATGTCTTCTATCTCTGCGGGTGCTATGTCATTCATAATTTCTTGATATAAGGTAAAGGGAATAGCACTCACGCTAGCACCTATGTCACATAAACCATGATAACAGTGATTTCCTATTTTAACTGAGACAACGGGCATGCTAACAACGGGTTTATTATCCGTTCTATTGGGTTTGACAATTCTAGTAGCTTCATTACAGAAGTAAATGAGATGCCCATCTATATTTTCTTCCAAGAGATTCTTAACCATGGCAACACTAGGCTCTACTTTAATTTGTTCATCAGGTTTAGGTGTTCTAATATAACTTTTGTTGACCACAGTTGAAACTTTAGCATGTTCCTTTATTCTAACAGGGAAAGGTGGTTTCTCAATATAAGCAGTAGGAACAACCGGATCAACATTATAAATAATAGTTTCCTCTTTAGCTAGTACCGGTTCTTTAGTTCTTCTTTAATAGGTGGGTGATATTTGAACCACTTCTCTTTAGGGAGATCAACATGAGTAGCAAATGATTCACAAAAGGAGGCTACTATATCAGAGTCAAGTCCATATTTAGTGCTAAACTTTTGAAAAGCATCGGTACTCATAAAAGATTTAACACAATCATACTTAAGCTTAATACCTGACTCTTTACCTTCGTCGAGTTCCCAATCCTCAGAGTTGCATTTAATTCTTTCTAAAAGATCCCACCAGAATTCAATAGTCTTCTTTATAAAAGAACCAACACAAGAAGTATCAAGCATGAATCGATCATTATGAGAAAGCCGACCATAAAAATTCTGGATAATAATTTCTCTTGAGAGCTCATGATTGGGGCATGAATATAACATTGATTTAAGCCTCCTCCAAGCTAGAGCGATACTTTCTCCATCACGAGGCCAAAAATTATATATGTAATTCCGATCACGATTAACTAGATGCATGGGATAATTTTTTTGGTGGAACTCCAATTTCAATCGATTCCAATTCCAAGATCCAATATCATCACATAGCCTATACCATGCCAATGCTTTTCCCTTCAAACATAAAGGGAAAACCTTCTTCTTAACTTCATCTTTGGGTAAACCTACAAGCTTAAATAATCCACAAATTTGTTCCACATATATTAAGTGCATATCAGGATGTCCGGTTCCATCTCCTGCATAAGGATTAGCTAGCAGTTGTTCTATCATACCCGAAGGAAATTCATATTCAATATTTTCAGTAGGTGCAGTAGGTTGAGAGGTAGCTAATTGTGGTTCCGGTCGAGGTGAAGATACCCCGAACAAACCCCTCAAAGGATTGTTTTCCATAGTAATAAGTGACAATAAATTTCAGCACGTAGTGATAATTTTTCCTTACCAATTTCCACTTACCAAGAGCGTTTCACTCCCCGGCAACGGCGCCAGAAAATAGCCTTGATGACTCACAAGTATATGGGATAAATTTTAGCTCTTTTCGATAAGTAAGAGTGTCGAACCCAACGAGGAGCAGAAGGAAATGACATGTGGTTTTCAGTAAGGTAATGTCTACAAGTGCTGAAATTGTAAGTAACAGGGTAGTTTGATAGCATGATAATTTGTAACGAGCAAGTAATGATATTAGTAACGAAAGTGCAACAAGGTAGCCCAATCCTTTTGAGGCAAATTATAGGCCACAACGGTTTCTTATAATAAGCAAAGCGTTCTTGAGGGTACACGGGAATTTCATCTTGTCACTTTCATCATGTTGATTTGATTCGTGTTCGCTACTTTGATAATTTGATATGTGGGTTGACCGGTGCTTAGGTGCTGTTCTTACTTGAACAAAGCACCTACTTATGATTAAACCCCTCGCAAGCATCGTCAACTACGAGAAAAGTATTAAGAATAAATTCTAACCATAGCATTAAACTTTTAGATCCAATCGGTCCCTTACGGAATACCGCATAAACTAGGGTTTAAGCTTTTGTCACTCTCGCAACCCATCATCTAATAACTACTCCACAGTGCATTCCCATAGGCCCAAATATGGTGAAGTGTCATGTAGTCGACGTTCACATGACACCACTAAGGGAATCACAACATACATACTATGAAAATATCGAACACATATCAAGTTCACATGATTACTTGCAACATGATTTCTCCCGTGACCTCAAGAAGAAAAGTAACTACTCACAAATAATAAACATGCTCAAGATCAGAGGGGTATTAAATAGCATAATGGATATGAACATATAATCTTCCACCGAATAAACCATATAGCAATCAACTACAAGATGTAATCAACACTACTAGTCACCCACGAGCACCAATCTATAGTTCCGGTACAAAGATTGAACACAAGAGATGAACTAGGGTTTGAGAGGAGATGGTGCTGTTGAAGATGTTGATGGAGATTACCCTCCTCAAGATGAGAGAGTTGTTGGTGATGATGATGACGACGATTTCCCCCTTCGGGAGGGAAGTTCCCCCGGCGGAATTGCTCCGCCGGAGGGTCAAAGTGCTCATGCCCAAGTTCCTCCTCGAGACAGTGGTGCTCCGTCCCAAAAGTCCTCCTCTTATTATTTTCTAGGTCAAAATGACTTATATACCAGAAGATGGGCACCGGAGGTGGGCCGAGGGGAGCACAACCCACCAGGGCGCGCCTGGGCTCCCTGGCGTGCCCGGGTGGGTTGTGCCCACCTGGTGGCCCCCCTCTGGTACTTATAGGCTCCAATATTCCTCAAATATTCCATAAAAAATCTTCGTAAAGTTTCAGCTCATTTGGAGTTGTGCAGAATAGGTGGCCTCACGTAGCTTTTCCAGGTCCAGATTTCCAGCTGCCGAAATTCTCCCTCTTTGTGTGTACTGATACGTCTCCAACGTATCTATAATTTTTTATTGCTTCATGCTATATTATATTCTGCTTTGGATGATTAATGGGCTTTGTTATACACTTTTATATTATTTTTGGGACTAACCTATTAACCGGAAGCCCAGCCCAAATTGCTATTTTTTTGCCTATTTCAGAGTTTCGCAGAAAAAGAATATCAAATGGAGTCCAAACGGAATGAAACCTTCGGGAACGTGATTTTCGAAACAAACATGATCCAGAGGACTTGGAGTCTACGTCAAGAAATCAACCAGGAGAGCATGAGGTAGGGGGCGCGCCTGCCCCCCTGGGCGCGCCCTCCACCCTCGTGGGGCCCATGTTGCTCCATGATAACCCACAAGTATAGGGGATCGCAACAGTTTTCGAGGGTAGAGTATTCAACCCAAATTTGTTGATTCGACACAAGGGGAGCCAAAGAATATTCTCAAGTATTAGCAGCTGAGTTGTCAATTCAACCACACCTGGAAACTTAGTATCTGCAGCAAAGTGTTTAGTAGCAAAGTAATATGATAGTGGTGGTAAGGTAACAAAAGTAAAGACTGCAAAAGTAATGTTTTTGGTATTTTTGTAGTGATTGTAACAGTAGCAACGGAAAAGTAAATAAGCGTAAACCAGTATATGGAAAGCTCGTAGGCACCGGATCAATGATGGATAATTATGCCGGATGTGGTTCATACCGTTGATTAGCCGCGTTGATGTGAGACTTTCTCCTTTTTTGTCTTCTCCACATAACCCCCATCATTATATTCTATTCCACGCATAGTGCTATATCCATGGCTCACGCTCATGTATTGCGTGAAGGTTGAAAAAGTTTGAGATTACTAAAGTATGAAACAATTGCTTGGCTTGTCATCGGGGTTGTGCATGAGGAGAGCATTCTTGTGTGAAGAAAATGGAGCATGACTAAACTATATGATTTTGTAGGGATGAACTGTCTTTGGCCATGATATTTTGAGAAGACATAATTGCTTAGTTAGTATGCTTGAAGTATTATTACTTTTATGTCAATATTAAACTTTTATCTTGAATCTTTCGGATCTGAATATTCATACCACAATTAAGAGGGTTACATTAAAAATTTATGCAAAGTAGCATTCCGCATCAAAAATTCTGTTTTTATCATTTACCTACTCGAGGACGAGCAGGAATTAAGCTTGGGGATGCTTGATACGTCTCCAACGTATCTATAATTTTTGATTGCTCCGTGCTATATTATATTCTATTTTGGATGATTAATGGGATTTGTTATACACTTTTATATTATTTTTGGGACTAACCTATTAACCGAAGGCCCAGCCCAAATTGCTGTTTTTTTTGCCTATTTGAGTTTCAGAAAAAAGAATATCAAGCGGAGTCCAAACGGAATGAAACCTTTGGGAGCGTGATTTTGAACAAACGTGATCCAGAGGACTTGGAGTCTCGTCAAGAAATCAACCAGGAGAGCACGAGGCAGGGGAGCGCGCCTACCCCCAGGCGCGCCCTCCACCTCGTGGGGCCCACGTTGCTCCACCGACGTACTTCTTCCTCCTATATATACCTCGTACCCCCAAACCAACAGAAGCATCCACGAAAACCTAATTCCACCGCCGCAACCTTCTGTACCCGTGAGATCCATCTTGGGGCCTTTTCCGGCGTCCTGCCGGAGGGGGCATTGATCACAGAGGGCTTCTACATCAACACCATAGCCTCTCCGATGATGTGTGAGTAGTTTACCTCAGACCTTCGGGTCCATAGTTATTAGCTAGATGGCTTCTTCTCTCTCTTTGGATCTCAATACAAAGTTCTCCACGATTCTCGTGGATATCTATTCGATGTAATCTTCTTTTGCGGTGTGTTTGTTGAGACCGATGAATTGTGGGTTTATGATCAAGTTTATCTATGAACAATATTTGAATCTTCTCTGAATTCTTTTATGTATGATTGGTTATCTTTGCAGGTCTCTTCGAATTATCAGTTTGGTTTGGCATACTAGATTGATCTTTCTTGCAATGGGAGAAGTGCTTAGCTTTGGGTTCAATCTTGCGGTGTCCTTTCCCAGTGACAGTAGGGGCAGCAAGGCACGTATTGTATTGTTGCCATCGAGGATAACAAGATGGGGTTTATTTCATATTGCATGAGTTTATCCATCTATATCATGTCATCTTACTTAAAGCATTACTCTGTTCTTCTGAACTTAATACTCTAGATGCATGCTGGATAGCGGTCGATGTGTGGAGTAATAGTAGTAGATGCAGGCAGGAGTCGGTCTACTTGTCACAGACGTGATGCCTATATACATGATCATACCTAGATATTCTCATAACTATGCTCAATACTATCAATTGCTCAACAGTAATTTGTACACCCACTGTAAATACTTATGCTCTTGAGAGAAGCCACTAGTGAAACCTATGGCCCCCGGGTCTATTTTTCATCATATTAATATTCCAACACTTAGCTATTTTTATTGCCTTTTATTTTACTTTGCATCTTTATTATAAAAATACCAAAAACATTATCTTATCATATCTATCAGATCTCACTTTCGTAAGTGACCGTGAAGGGATTGACAACCCCTTTATTGTGTTGGTTTCGAGGTTTTTATTTGTTTGTGTAGGTGCAAGGGACTTGAGCGTGGCCTCCTACTGGATTGATACCTTGGTTCTCAAAAACTGAGTGATATACTTACGCTACTTTACTGCATCAACCTTTCCACTTCAAGGGAAAACCAACGCATTGCTCAAGAGGTAGCATGTACCTTGCATTTTATGAGGGAAAAGGCATTAGAATTACTCCAAAAAGCATTATTATTCATAAAAACATCATAAATAACAGTAGGAAAACATGATGCAAAATGGACATATCAGTTTCCTAATATAAATGTGAGCACCTCGGCACACAATTCCACCACAAAGGGCAGTTACAGTGCGTCACATTGAACTATACCTTGATCATGAAACATAAGCAAAAACCTTGAGTCACTGCATTTAATAAGGGATGATATAGTTATCATAACTTATATCTCGATATAATTCTTAGCACTAGAACCAAGAGAACTAATATTTTCCTCCGTGCATATCATACAACTCTTTAAATGAGAGCTCTTCCAGATACAACAATAATATAAAATCTGTTTAAGGAGCTACATCTAAATATATATTTAATGCATATGATATAGCCTTAGATATACTACTACTAATATATTGGGAGTGCCATAATATCATCTTGCTAATATTTGCACAAAGGAGAATAATCTACAAAAATCAAATCACACGGCTAGCGCCATGGAAACCACATATGTAGGGATTTCTCCGTTGACTAAGAGTGAACCATGGACAACCTCATGTTGTATAAGCATGGAGCAAAAACGTCATAGCGATGTGGCCGACTATGACATCCCTGACTAGGCCGAGCTAGGACCTCACCAGAATGGGGACTAAGTGGCTGGCCGCGTCGACAGCGGTGCAGGCGAGAACAAGGGTGATGACACAAGTGGCGACAAGTGGTGGCTGATGGAAATATGCCCTAGAGGCAATAATAAAATGATTATTATAATTTCCTTAATCATGATAAAGGTTTATTATTCATGCTAGAATTGTATTGACTGGAAACTTAAATACATGTGTGGATACATAAACAAATACCGTGTCCATAGTGAGCCGCTACTAGACTAGCTCGTTGATCAAAGATGGTTAGGGTTTCCTAACCATAGATATGATTTGTCATTTGATAACGGGATCACATCATTAGGAGAATGATGTGATGGACAAGACCCATCCGTTAGCTTAGCATATTGATCGTTCAGTTTATTGCTATTGCTTTCTTGATGACAAATACATATTCCTTCGACTATGAGATTATGCAACTCCCGGATACCGGAGGAATACCTTGTATGCTATCAAACGTCACAACGTAACTGGGTGATCATAAAGATGCTCTATAGGTATCTCCGAAGGTGTTTGTTGAGTTGGCATAGATGGAGATTAGGATTTTTCACTCCGAGTATCGGAGAGGTATCTCTGGGCCCTCTTGGTAAGATACATCATAAGAAGCCTTGCATGCAAAGTGACTAAGGAGTTAGTTGCAAGATGATGTATTACGGAACGAGTTAAGAGACTTGCCAGTAACGAGATTAAACTAGGTATGAAGATACTGACGATCGAATCTGGGGCAAGTAACATACCGACAGACAAAGGGAATTACGTATGTTGTCATAAGGTTCGATCGATAAAGATCTTCATATAATATGTAGGAGCCAATATGGGCATCCAGCTTCCTTTTTTGGTTATTGACCAGAGAGGTGTCTCGGTCATGTCTACATAGTTCTCGAACCCGTAGGGTCCGCACGCTTAACGTTCGTTCACGATATAGTGTTATATGAGTTATATGATTTGGTGACCGAATGTCGTTTGGAGTCCCGGATGAGATCACGGACATGACAATGATAACCCACAAGTATAGGGGATCGCAACAGTTTTCGAGCGTAGAGTATTCAACCCAATATTTATTGATTCGACACAAGGGGAGCCAAAGAATATTCTCAAGTATTAGCAACTGAGTTGTCAATTCAGCCACACCTGGATAACTTAGTATCTACAGCAAAGTATTTAGTAGCAAAGTAGTATGATAGTAACGGTAACAGTAGCAAAAGTAATATTTCTGGGTTTTGTAGTGATTGTAACAGTAGCAATGGAAAAGTAAATAAGCGAAGAATAGTATGTGAAAAGCTCGTAGGCATTGGATCGGTGATGGAGAATTATGCCGGATGCGGTTCATCATGTAACAATCATAACATAGGGTGACACAGAGCTAGCTCCAATTCATCAATGTAATGTAGGCATGTATGCCGAATGTAGTCATACGTGCTTACGAAAAAGAACTTGCATGCCATCTTTTGTCCTACCCTCCCGTGGCAGCGGGGTCCTAATGGAAACTAAGGGATATTAAGGCCTCCTTTTAATAGAGTACTGGACCAAAGCATTAACACATAGTGAATACATGAACTCCTCAAACTACGGTCGTCACCGGGAGTGGTCCCGATTATTGTCACTTCGGGGTTGCCGGATCATAACACATAGTAGGTGACTATAGACTTGCAATATAGGATCAAGAACTCACATATATTCATGAAAACATAATAGGTTCAGATCTGAAATCATGGCACTCGGGCCCTAGTGACAAGCATTAAGCATAGCAAAGTCATAGCAACATCAATCTCAGAACATAGTGGATACTAGGGATCAAACCCTAACAAATCTAACTCGATTACATGATAAATCTCATCCAACCCATCACCGTCCAGCAAGCCTACAATGGAATTACTCACGCACGGCGGTGAGCATCATGAAATTGGTGATGGAGGATGGTTGACAATGACAACGGCGACGGATTCCCCTCTCCGGAGCCCCGAACGGACTCCAGATCAGCCGTCCCGAGAGAGTTTAGGGCTTGGCGGCAGCTCCGTATCGTAAAACGCGATGAATCTTTCTCTTTGATTTTTTTCTCCCCGAACGTGAATATATAGAGTTGGAGTTCAGGTCGGTGGAGCTCTAGGGGGCCCACGAGGCAGGGGGCGCGCCCAGGGGGCAGGCGCGCTCCCCACCCTCGTGGAAAGGGTGTGGGCCCTCTGGCCTTGATTCTTTTGCCAGTATTTTTTATATTTTTCAAAAGTAATCTCCGTTGATTTTAGGGTCATTCCGAGAACTTTTGTTTCTGCACAAAAATAACACCATGGCAATTCTGCGGAAAACAGCGTCAGTCCGGGTTAGTTCCATTCAAATCATGCAAGTTAGAGTCCAAAACAAGGGCAAAAGTGTTTGGAAAAGTAGATACGTTGGAGACATATCAACTCCCCCAAGCTTAAACCTTTGCTTGTCCTCAAGCAATTTAGTTGATAAACTGAAAGTGATAAAGAAAAACTTTTACAAACTCTGTTTGCTCTTGTTGTTGTAAATATGTAAAGCCAGCATTCAAGTTTTCAGCAAAGATTATGAACTAACCATATTCACAATAACATTTAGGTCTCATGTTTACTCATGTCAATGGCATAAGCAACTAGCGAGCAATAATAGTAAATCTCGAATGACAACACTTTCTCAAAACAATCATAATATGATATAACAAGATGGTATCTCGCTAGCCCTTTCTGAGACCGCAAAACATAAATGCAGAGCACCTTTAAAGATCAAGGACTAACTAAACATTGTAATTCATGGTAAAAGAGATCCAGTCATAGTCATACTCAATATACATTAATAATAATGGATGCAAATGACAGCGGTGCTCTCCAGCTGGTGCTTTTTAAAAAGAGGGTGATGACTCAACATAAAAGTAAATAGATAGGCCCTTCGCAGAGGGAAGCAGGGATTTGTAGAGGTGCCAGAGCTTGATTTTAAAGCAGAGATAAATAATATTTTGAGCGGCATACTTTCATTGTCAACATAACAACCAAGAGATGGCGATATCTTCCATGCTACACACATTATAGGCGGTTCCCTAACAGAATGGTAAAGTTTATACTCCCCCTCCACCAACAAGCATCAATCCATGGCTTGCTCGAAACAACGAGTGCCTCCAACTAAAAACAGTCCCGGGGGAGTTTTGTTTGCAATTATTTTGATTTGATTTGCATAAAGCATGGGACTGGGCATCCCGGTGACCAGCCATTTTCTCGTTAGTGAGGAGCGGAGTCCACTCCTCTTGAGAATAACCTGCCTAGCATGGAAGATACGGACAACCCTAGTTGACACATGAGCTATTCGAGCATACAAAACAAAATTTCATTTAAAGGTTTGGAGTTTGGCACATACAAATTTACTTGGAACGGTAGGTAGATACCGCATATAGGAAGGTATGGTGGACTCATATGGAATAACTTTGGGGTTTAAGGGATTGGATGCACCAGCAGTATTCCCGCTTAGTACAAGTGAAGGCTAGCAAAAGACTAGGAAGCGACCAACTAGAGAGCGACAACAGTCATGAACATGCATTAAAATTAATAAACATTGAGTGCAAGCATGAGTAGGATATAATCCACCATGAACATAAATATCATGAAGGCTATGTTGATTTTGTTTCAACTACATGCGTGAAAATATGCCAAGTCAAGTCACTTAAATCATTCAAAGGAGGATACCACCTTATCATACCACATCACAACCATTTTAATAGCATGTTGGCACGCAAGGTAAACCAATATACACTCCTAGCTAATTAAGCATGGCATAAGCAACTATGATCTCTAATTGTCATTGCAAACATGTTTATTCATAATAGGCTGAATCAGGAACGATGAACTAATCATCTTTACAAAAACAAGAGAGGTCGAGTTCATACCAGCTTCTCTCATCTCAGTCAATTCATCATATATCGTCATTATTGCCTTTCACTTGCACGACCGAATGATGTGAATAATAATAGTGTGTGTGCATTGGACTAAGCTGGAATCCGCAAGCATTCAATAATCAGGAGAAGACAAGGCAATATGGGCTCTTTGTTAAATCAACGACAATGAATATAAGAGCCACTTTAACAATTTCATCACGGTCTTCTCCTATCGACCCCCAAAGAAAAGAAAAGAAATAAAACTATTTACACAGGAAAGCTCCAAATAAGCAAAAGAAGAACAGGAAATATTTTTGGGTTTTCTTTTTAATTCTTACTACTACAGCAAGAAAAGTAAACTAGCTAAAGCTACAACTAATTTTTTTAGTTTTCTTAAGGTGTATCAAACACACAAGAAGAAAGCGTAAAAAGGGAAATTAACTAGCATGGATATTACAATGAAAGAGTATGAGCACCGACTTCTAGCAATAAGTGTGTGAACATAAATGTAATGTTTGTGAGAAATACGTACTCCCCCAAGCTTAGGCTTTCGGCCTAAGTTGGTCTATTGCCACGGCTGGCCTGGCGGATATCCAAAGCTGTAGCTGGGGTCATACTGAGATGCAACAGTCATTGCATTGTGGGTTGCAGCTTGGAGGCGAGCTATCTCAGCCCTCCTCTCGTACTCGTTCGCCTCCTCCTTGGTTATGAAATATCTCCCCTTTGCCTGAAAGTCAAAGAAAGTAGAAGCAAGGAGAGCGACGTGATAGGTATGTCGTCTGTCAAAGATTAGTCGGTACTGGAGGAACTGATCGTTCCTCTCAACAAAACGATGACAAACCATAGCCTCATAATCTAAATAAGCAGGAGGCAACTCGATATCATCCTCACATATGGTTACACCAAGAAAATTAGCTAAACGGGTTTCATAAATTCCACCAATGAAATCTCCATTAAATCTATTATTATGCAACCTACGTGCAACAATGGCTCTCAAATTGTAATGTTTATCTCCTAACACAGCACTCCTGAGAACACTGAGGTCAGGGACACACATGTGACATGCTTCATCCTTACCATTTATGCACCTACCTATGAAGAGAGCAAAATAATGTATAGCAAGAAAATAAATGCTCCATATGGTGGCTTGTGCTATGTCTCTAGATTCCCCCACAGTTATGCTAGCAAGAAAATCTCTAAACTCAGATTTGCGAGGCTCACTAGTACTACCCCATTGTGGAAGTTTGCTAGCAGTGGTAAAATCCTCTAAGTCCATAGTATAAGAATTTTCATAAAGATCAAACATGACAGTTTGAGAATTGCGTGAAGATGAAAATTCAAACCTCCTCACAAAGGAACTGGTGAGATAGTGGTACTGACGGCACTTATCTGCCTCGAAGCTCACAAGATCAGCGTTACGCACATATGCGTTAAATTCTTCCTTGATTCCTGCTTGATCCATGAACTCCTCTGAAGGCCATTCACAAGCCCGCACTGGAGCGTCCCTTGGTGGTTCATCATCAGCATCGCGCATTGCAAGCCTGGGTCCTTGCTTCCTTGGAGGGTCACCTTGGTACATTTTCCTAAACATATTTCTTCTTCTGAAAAATTTCTGAAAATTTTAGTAACTTCAAAATAAAAGTGAACCAAGCTCAACAAATTTGATAGCAACTACTCCCACAAGTGCCTAGAGACTATATCATGCATTAGAACTACTTGGAACCATATAAATTTGACATGCAAGCTCAAGAACATGGTCACCTAGGCAGCACAAATTTGCGATGAATAAAGCACTAGAACAAAAACTAATTGGACCATTGGAGGAGTCACATATGAAGGAACAATCCCCCAAAGCAGTTTTGTGAGAGGTGCTTTGAGCAAGGAGATCGAAAATCGCAGCAAAATGAGCTAGAACTCGTGCTTGAGCTGGTTGGTGATTTTTTGGGGAGGAAGAAGGAGTGTGTGAGTGCAGGAATAAGTGGAGGGGAGCCACCATGGGCCCACGAGGCAGGGGGCGCGCCCAGGGGGTGGGCGCGCCCTGGACCCTCGTGCCCAGGTGCTTGCTCCCCCTGCCGTGTTCTCAGTGCCAAATATTCTCAAATATTCCAGAAAAAATCATATTAAATTGGCAGGGCATTTGGAGAACTTCTATTTTCGGGGTATTTTTATATTGCACGGATAATTCAGAAAACAGACAGAAAAATACTATTTTTTTCTTTATTTCAACTAAATAAAAAAAGTAAAAATAGGGTACAGAAGATTGTGCTTTCTAACTTCATCCATCTCATGCTCATCAAAAGTAATCCACTAACAAGGTTGATCAAGTCTTGTTAACAAACTCATTCCGAATAACATGGAACCGAAGAAATTTCGAATAACACTATGCTACCTCAACAGGATATGCACATCCCCAATAATAAGAATATCATATCTCTTTTTGACAGTAGGTAGAGGAAATTCAAAACCTCCAAAAATAATCGATGGAATTTTTCCAATAGAGTTGATACTATGAACTTGAGGTTGTTTCCTCGCAAAGTGTACCGTATGCTCATTACCATTGACATGAAAAGTGACATTGCCTTTGTTGCAATCAACAACAGCCCCTGCAGTATTCAAAAAAGGTCTTCCAAGAATAATAGACTTACTATCGTCCTCGGGAATATCAAGAATAACAAAGTCCGTTAATATGGTGACATTTGCAATCACAATAGGCACATCCTCACAAATACCGACAGGTATAGCAGTTGATTTATCAGCCATTTGCAAAGATATTTCAGTAGGTGTCAATTTATTCAAATCAAGTCTACGATATAAAGAGAGAGGCATAACACTAACACCGGCAATGGAGCATGGTATAGTAGGTACTCCTGGATCTCCAAGTTTCTTTGGTATTCCACCTTTAAAAGTATAATTAGCAAGCATGGTGGAAATTTCAGCTCTCCGGTATCTTTCTTTTATTTGTGACAATATCTTTCATATACTTAGCATAAGGGTTCATTTTGAGCATATCAGTTAATCGCATACGCAAAAAGATAGGTCTAATCATTTCAGCAAAGCGCTCAAAATCCTCATCATCCTTTTTCTTGGATGGTTTGGGAGGAAAAGGCATGGGTTTCTGAACACATGGTTCTCTCTCTTTACCATGTATCCTAGCAACAAAGTCTCTTTTATCATAACGTTGATTCTTTGATTGTGGGTTATCAAGATCAACAGCAGGTTCAATTTCTATATCATTATCATTACTAGGTTGAGCATCAACATGAACATCATCATTAACATTATCACTAGGTTCATGTTCATCACCAGATTGTGTTTCAGCATCATAAATAGAAATATCATTGGGATTCTCAGGTGTGTCTACAACAGGTTCACTAGAAGCATGCAAAGTCCTATCATTTTTCTTTTTCTTCTTTTTAGAAGGACTAGGTGCATCTAAATTATTTCTCTGAGAATCTTGCTCAATTCTCTTAGGATGGCCTACAGGATACAAAGGTTCCTAAGTCATTTTACCAGTTCTAGTAGCCACTCTAACAGCAAAATCATTATTCTTACTATTCAATTCATTGAGCAAATCATTCTGAGCTTTAAGTACTTCTACTTGAGTGGTAACCATAGAAGCATGTTTACTAATGAGTTTAAGTTCACATTTAACTCTAGACATATAATCACCCAAGTGTTCAATCATATAAGCATTTTGTTTTAATTGTCTACCAAAATAAGCTTTAAAATCTTCTTGCTTAACCATAAAGTTATCAAACTCATCCAAACATTGGCTAGCAAACTTAGTAGGAGGGATTTCAGCTTTATCATATCTATAGAGAGAATTTACCTTTACTACCTGTGTCGGGTTATCAAGACCATGAGTTTCTTCAATAGGTGATGAATTAAGATCATATATTTCTTCAACAGGCGGTAAATTAAGACCATGTATTTCTTCAATAGGTGGTAAATTCTTAACATCTTCGGCTTTAATACCTTTTTCTTTCATAGATTTCTTTGCCTCTTGCATATCTTCAGGACTGAGAAATAGAACACCCCTTTTCTTCGGAGTTGGCTTATGGGTTGGTTCAGGAAGTGCCCAATTTTTTTCATTGGTCAACATATTATTCAATAGAATTTCAGCTTCATCTGGTGTTCTTTCCCTGAAAACAGAACCAGCACAACTATCCAGGTGGTCTCTGGAAGCATCGGTTAGTCCATTATAAAAGATATCAAGTATTTCATTTTGCTTGAGAGGATGATCAGGCAAAGCATTAAGTAATTGGAGAAGCATCCCCCAAGCTTGTGGGAGACTCTCTTCTTCAATTTGCACAAAATTATATATTTCCCTTAAAGCAGCTTATTTCTTATGAGCAGGGAAATATTTAGCAGAGAAGTAATAAATCATATCCCGGGGACTACGCACACAACCAGGATCAAGAGAGTTGAACCATATTTTAGCATCACCCTTTAATGAGAACGGAAATATCTTAAGGATATAATAGTAGCGAGTTTTCTCATCATTAGTGAACAGGGTGGCTATATCATTTAATTTAGTAAGATGTGCCACAACAATTTCAGATTCATAGCCATAAAAGGATCAGATTCACCAAAGTAATTATATCGAAATTAGACATAGAATTCATAATCCTTATCAAGAACAAAGATAGGTGAAGTAGCATAAGCAGGATCATATTTCATTCTAGCATTCAGAGTTTTTTGTTTTAGCTTAGCTAATAATTTCTTAAGATCGCTTCTATCATTGCAAGCAAGAAAGTCTCTAGCAGTTTCTTCATCCATAACATAGCCCTTAGGCTGTGAGCAATTCATATTTAGGGGGAGAGTCTTCATCATCACTTTCATCAATATTATCAGTTTCAATAATTTCATTCTCTCTAGCCCTAGCAAGTTGTTCATCAAGAAATTCACCAAGTGGCACAGTAGTATTAATCATAGAATTAGTTTCATTATAAGTATCATGCATAGCAGAAGTGGCATCATCAATAACATGCGACATATCCGAATTAATAGCAGAAGCAGGTTTAGGTGTCGCAAGCTTACTCAAAACAGAAGGTGAATCAAGTGCAGAGCTAGATGGCAGTTCCTTACATCCCCTCGTAGTTGAGGGATAAATTTTTGTTTTCCCGTCTTTCAAGTTCTTCACAGTGACTAGCAGATATAAATCCCAAGTGACTCAAAGAATAGAGCTATGCTCCCCGACAAAGGCGCCAGAAAATAGTCTTGATAACCCCCAAGTATAGGGGATCGCAACAGTTTTCGAGGGTAGAGTATTCAACCCAATATTTATTGATTCGACACAAGGGGATCCAAAAAATATTCTCAAGTATTAGCAACTGAGTTGTCAATTCAGCCACACCTGGATAACTTAGTATCTGCAGCAAAATATTTAGTAGCAAAGTAGTATGATAGTAACGGACAGTAGCAAAAGTAATATTTTTGGGTTTTGTAGTGATTGTAACAGTAGCAACGGAAAAGTAAATAAGCGAACAACAGTATGTGAAAAGCTCGTACGCATTGGGTCGGTGATGGAGAATTATGCAGGATGCGGTTCATCATGTAACAATCATAACATAGGGTGACACAGAACTAGGCTCCAATTCATCAATGTATGTAAGCCTGTTATTCGAATATAGTCATACGTGCTTATGGAAAATAACTTGCATGACATCTTTTGTCCTACCCTCCCGTGGCAGTGGGGTCCTAATGGAAACTAAGGGATATTAAGGCCTCCTTTTAGTAGAGTACCAGACCAAAGCATTAACACATAGTGAATACATGAACTCGTCAAACTATGGTCATCACCGGGAGTGGTCCCGATTATTGTCACTTCGGGGTTGCCAGATCATAACACATAGTAGGTGACAAAAATAATCTCCGTTGATTTTCAGGTCATTCCGAGAACTTATATTTCTGCACAAAATAACACCATGGCAATTCTGTTGAAAACAACGTCAGTCCGGGTTAGTTCCATTCAAATCATGCAAGTTAGAGTCCAAGACAAGGGCAAAAGTGTTTGGAAAAGTAGATACGACGGAGACGTATCAGACAAGGAGTCTCGAAATAGTCAAGATGTGAATTTTGATATATAGGATGATGATACTCGGACACCAGATGTGTTTTGGAGTGAATCGAGTAGCCATGGGGTCACTGAAAGGGGTTCCAGACACCCTCGGTAAGTGTATGAGCCTAATGGGCCAGGGGGGGGGGACAGAACAGCCCACTAGGAGGCTGGCGCACCCCTCTCCTTGGCTGGCCGGCCCTAGGGGAAGGAAAGGGGATGGGTGGCCCCTCCCGACTTTCCCTCCCCGTGAGAGAAATGAAAGGGGCGCCTCCTACATCTGCCTTCCTCCTGCACTCATATTTGGTAGGGGGCGCTGTTGGGGGAAACGTCACCTACGGGATCACGGAGAATCCCTTTTGCTACGGTTGGCGGGCACGGGTCTGTGGAAATAGCGGGATTAGAAGATCAACGCGAGGGGATTATCCAGGTTCGGGCCGCAAGTGATGCGTAATACCCTAGTCATGCTGTTTTATGTTTATCTGGTGTTCTTGGACTAGCTACAAAGCGTGCCGGGTCCAAAAAGTCCAAATCCCCCCTCTATACGCCGCGGGCCTCCTTTTATAGGCAAAGGGGCTGCCACAGTGGCACACAGGAGGTGGAAAATTGTATTGTAGTTGAGTCTATCTCCAGGCATCGTAAGACAAATGCATTTAATGCACATCCGACATGCCCTTCTCGCTTTATCGGGGGCGGCGAGGAAGCTCATCCCAGCTGTCGCCGCCTCGCCTGGCCTCGACACGCTGGCTGGCTTGCTGCTGAGTTGGTGCGGTGGCAGAGTCTTCACGAAGATCTGCATGCCACCACGCAGGTGCTTGCTGAGTTGGCATAGAGGCCGCATGTCGCCACGCAGGCGCTCGCCTAGTTGCTGGGCTGGCAGCTACGTGGGAATGGCGGTGGAGTCTTGGCTGGTGGGGGCTTGGCTGTGGCCCCGCGGATGTCTTCTGCAAGAGTCTTGCCGGGGCCCCGGCAAGGGTCTTACCGCGGCGTCGTAGGCGTCCCCGGCAAGCGTCTTGCCGGGGGGTCTCGTGGTTATCCTCGGCAAGGATCTTGCCGAGGATCTTCGTCTTATGATTCTCATCTAGTCTTGTATGTTCTTGGTCTTCGTGAAGATCTGCATGCCACCATGGAGGCGCTGAGGGAGTCCTGGATTAGGGGGTCTCCGGACAGCCGGACTATATCCTTTTGCCGGACTGTTGGACTATGAAGATACAAGATTGAAGACTCCGTCCCGTGTCCGGATGGGACTCTCCTTGGCGTGGAAGGCGAGCTTGGCAATACGGATATGTAGATCTCCTCCTTGTAACCGACTCTGTAACCCTAGCCCCTCCGGTGTCTATATAAACTGGAGGGCTTAGTCCGTAGGACAACAACAATCATACCATAGGCTAGCTTCTAGGGTTTAGCCTCTACGATCTTGTGATAGATCAACTCTTGTACTACTCATATCATCAAGATCAATCAAGCAGGAAGTAGGGTATTACCTCCATCGAGAGGGCTCGAACCTGGTTAAACTTCGTGTCCCTTGCCTCCTGTTACCATCCGCCTTAGACGCACGGTTCGGGACCCCCTACCCGAGATACGCCGGTTTTGACACCGACATTGGTGCTTTCATTGAGAGTTCCACTTTTTTGTCACGATAAGGCTTGATGGATCCTTCAATCATCCACAACGATGTGATCCAGGGTGAGGTTTTCCCCCCGGACAGATCTTCGTATTCGGCGGCTTCGCACTGCGGGCCAATTAGCTTGGCTATCTGGAGCAGATCGACAGCTACGCCCTTGGCCACCAGGTCAGGTTCGGAAACTTGAACTACACGGCCGACATCCGCGGAGACTTGATCTTCGATGGATTTGAGCCCATGACAGGTGCGCCGCACAGTCCCAATAAGCATGACCTAGATCTGCCGTCTGACGGTGTTCGGGATAACACACCTGCAGCTGCCCTGGCTTTAGATCCTGAGCAGATCTTTCCATCCGAGGATGGGGGGATAGACCCCGCCAAGGAGGCCGCACACTCATCGGCAATAGAGCCGAACACAGACTTTGCCTCCAATAAAGTGCATGCCGCGGACCCTCGGACTCGTCTCGGCTATGAAGCGATCCGCGCGCATCCGTGCCTATCGAATCTGATTGGGCACTGATTATGGAGTTCACCTCCGCGGATATCTTTCAGCACTCGCCCTTGGGCGATGTGCTAAGTTTATTAAAATCTCTCTCCCTGTCAGGAGACTCCCGGCCGAACTATGTCCGGCATTGACCACGTCACGACCTGCATCGGCGGGGCCGCACTGTTGCTTCTTCAAGCCGGTGTCCATCATGCCGACCTACTTCGACTCATCGGCCGACATCGAGGCTTCGACATCTCGGCTGGACCGGGGGCTTCGCCATCTCTTCATCAACCTACCCCGGAGACTTCGGCGTCACTAGGCGACCGGCTTCGTCACGTTAGCTGCACCGGAGGCTTTGCCTTGGCGAGCCAACCTTTACCAGCATCGCCATGCCGTCGCTTCGCCGTCCATCAGGCAATGAGAATGCGCATCGAGTCCCAATTTCGGGAGTCACTTTTCTTTGGATTGCTACAACAAATAAATTAGGTGCTATTAATCCTAGTATTTTTTGCTTGTTTGGGTTTATTCTTCCAAGGAATTACTCCGGTTTGTCCATCATCTGTACACATGTTTATCAAATGGTGGCCGCATTAACGATGGTCGCATGGTGGTTTGGTCAGTTTCAGTACATAGTCCGGCGAACGCTGCATCCGGAACTCGGACCGACCTGAGAATTCAGGCTTTGCCACGCCTTCACCGCGTCACGCCGTCGCCTTGCATCGACATTGACTTCGGCGCCAGGCCATATTTCTTTTATTACTCACTTTGCATAAATTATTTATTATGCAACAATTTTTATTTTTTAATTTATCATTATTACTATTATCTCCGGTTTGCACTATTTTTTGTGCACAGGAAAATGATCTGGGTTGGGCATTATCGTCAACTCGGCGTACTAACATACCACGTCACCTCGGCTGGACGGGGGGCTTCGTCAACACTTCATTACCCCATGCCGGGGACCTCGGCATCACTCTGCCGGCCTGCATTGACCGTGCTATGTCACCACTTATGAGTGCCGAGCTCTTTGCTCCGCCACCTCGGGACTAGCTTGGGGGATGGAACCTTGTCCCGCATCAAGCTCGGACCGCGTCATCAATACCGAACACATTAACCAGCTGAGTTGCCTTCATGCTCAAAGTTTTAAATTTTCAACTTGTGTTTGGTTCGACCAAGCATTGTACTTTTTTGGAAAAAAGTTGCTTGTAATTTTTTTTCTCCTTGACAAAACTTCGTTTGTGACACACAAATTCAAATACCCAGTTCACCTGGGGGCTTCCTTTATGAAGCTTTTACTCTTGCATATGATTATACTTGTACGCCTTCGTTCCTTGTTCGTGTATTACGCCACAATATGAACCATATTGACTTAAGCAATTTGCAAGCTGGGTTGCCTCACTCCTGTGTTTACCCCTACATTCCCGATTGTTCGGCTAGGGAGTAAAGGGAGCACCTCTGTGATTGTCTGTCGGGTCATCGAGCGGACCTCGACTGGGTGAAGCAAAGCTAAGCGCTCTTCTGTTTTCAATTATGGTCGGCACACAGCGGAATTCATGAGTACAAAAATCTATTGCACAAGTCTCATAGTAACAATGAGCACCAAGAAAGGTATCGGTGGGGTACTATTTTCTTCAAGATGCTTCTTACACTTAGTTAATGTCGCATAAGTTCCTGGCGCGCTTTATGCATTACAGCCTTATGGCCTGATTGCTGGTTATCGGAAACACCATCGATATTCTCGACAGGTGGAGTACATAACACTCTTCGGTCTTTGACCGAAGAGGGAGAAGCCGACGGTCGGTTAAGATGCGTTTAAAGTTCGGGTGAACATAGATATGATATAAGTACTTCGGTACACACAATCATTCTTTTACCCAAGTCACTTGGGGGCTCTTAAATTTATTTGAGCCGTTTTATAATAAGTGTTCTTCTTCTTAGTCGTTGCAAAGTTTTTATTATTATTATTATTTATCACTCCTTTTTTCGACACGAGTGTGTGGTCACCAGCCGGGGAGCCTAATTTCTCTCTCAAAGCCGCTAGAGTTTAGTTTGCTAAACTGGCCTAATGAGAAGCACTTCGCCTTTGGGATAAGGAGGTTGAAGCCGTAGGCTGACCCGCTTGAAGTCTTGACATAGGATGTGTCATTATAAAGCACGACAGAAACACAATTTTCTTTTTCTAAGACCAATTTTCGATTTGGCACCGAACACTTGATATAGTTCGGACGTCCAGTTTTTACTGAAGTTTTTTTCCCAAGTCTATGACACTTTTTAAACTATTTGTGCGTTTCCAGCATTAGTCTCGCAGTGCAACGCCGGACACCTTTAGGAATTCGGCAAAAACATTCCCGGATATTGCTATATATGCATCGGTTTGGTGTGTCTTGGTCAATAGTTGGGTTGCTGGCTCTGTGTTTGCCTCCTACGTTCCGCTTTGTTCAGATAGGTGTGCAAAGGAGAACCCTTTGCGATTGTGCTTCGAAAACAGCAGCGCGATGCTCATTTACCTCTATGCCCTTCCAATCTCGGAACCGCTGCTCCTCTTTCTTCCTCCGTGAAAGATTCGGCTCGGCCGCTTGCTGCCGCTGCACTTCATTGTCTTGATCCTTTGCTCTCTCCCAGCTGCTATGGCACCCAAACCGCAATGGCAAGGAGCGCCTAAGGATGCCGGGAGAAGGAGGCGCTAGAGTGCGAAGTTAGTGCGGCGGACTAGTCGCCGCTTACTTCCCTTTGAAGGTCGATGCGGTCCACCTCAAGAACTACTTTTGTCCCTGCGGGGAGGAAGACAACGGGCACCCTTACCACACGCCGCCCCTGGCTGACCGCTTTCAAGGCCGCCCAAATCGTACCCCCTTCTTCAATATTTCTTCTCTTGCGGCTCTGCCCTTTCTCTCGACTTCTTCAACGACGCTATGCACACCTACGGCTTCCATCTTCTAGATCTTACGCCGAATGCTGTGGCGTGCATGGCTTTCTTTGCCCACCTCTACGAGGGCTTTGCCGGAGTGCTCCCCAGCAGGGCGCTCTTCCGCCAATACTTCTCCCCTTGCCTCCAACCAGGGGACGCCATCTCCGGCTGCATTACCTGGATCCCGAGGACCCAGGAGAAGGGCACGCATCCGGAGGGTGCTCAGAAGGAGAGGCGGGAGGAATGGTGGAGCCGGTGGTGTTGGATAGAAGAGGAAGACCCGCAGGAGTTCTGCCGGGTTCGTCAGAGCCCGCTGACCCGCTGCACAGACTGGAGCGATCTCGACGTGAACGATGAGAAGCTCATGGTCGCCACCACCAGGATCCATCGCCTCACCATGGCCGGGCTCGCCCTCAATATGATCGGGGCCGACTTCATCCTGCGCCGAATCGCCCCACTGCACAACAAAGGGAGGCCATCCTGGGTTTCAGGAACGCAGCCGACATCACGAGGCTCCGCCCTGGCCTGAAGCACAACTTTACGGTGATGGGGCATGCCCACTTCGCCAGTAAAGGCTCTTCACTCGACGTGATGGAGGACAGAGCCAGAGGACCGTAGGGCCGCTGGCTGGCAAGGCTATGTCTTGTTTGGTTGCCACGGGAGGGTCCCATGAGCAACACCCGCTAATCCGCCATCATCGCCATGATGCCGATTTCAATGCGCATGGCCTTGACCTGCATGAGGCCGGCTGGCAAAGAGAAGGTGTGGAGAGTTATGTCCTGACGAGCCGCCTTGCCATCCAAGATACCACCAAGGTGGCTGGATCACACGCGCAGGGCGGTGGAGGCGGCGCCGCCTGGGAGGAGCAGCGCCGGGCACTGGGTGGGAGGACGAGGCCGACGCGCCGCTGAGGAGAGGGAGTCGCCGTGGGCGAGAGTCTGCCGGGAGGCCAGCTGCCGGGCTAGGCCTCCTGTTGAAGACGCGAGCGATTTAGTCGCTCCAAAGAGGAGATCGAGTCGGAACGATCCCCCTGCCGCGGGAGGCGGCAGCCCCTGCGCGGGCTAGCCTCGCGCAGCCGGTTGGCCCGGCAGGACCACATGCTGCAGCAGCTGCCCAGAGCAGCTCGTGGCGCCGAGGGCGAGGGATAGCGTCATGGGCAGCCGAAGAAGGCGCGGGCGGCTGCAAGGTGAAGAGGACAACGACTGCTTCCTCCTTGTCCAAGCGGCATCGGACCCCATCCCCTTCTCCTCCTCCCTCGGATAGCACCTTGGAGGCCGAGTTTGACCTCAGATCTTTTAGCCCGGCGAGGAAGAGGAAGCTAGTGGAGGAGGAGGTGGAGGACGAGTGAGTATTTCGCCCCCCACATCATCTCCTGACCTTACTCCTGTGTTATCCTCATTTGACTTGATGTTGTCTTGATAGGGACGCGGAGACGCTAGCCCTGAGGGCGGCGAAGAGGGCCAAATCCCAGATGGGTGACGGGCCCCCAACGGGTACTTCGCTCACGCCGGTGTTGGTGGATAGTAGCCCGGACAACAGCCCCCGGCGTAGCCCCCGCTTCAGCCCCCAATGTAAGCTCATCACTCACTCCTCCACTGATGAACATTGGGGTGTGAACCCTTGATGTTGACTTTGCCGGGTTTGCAGGAGAAGAACGACAACAGGAGGAGCCGCCGAGGGCCGCCCCCAACACGCCGCCCCCCTCGACTACGCCGCCCCGAGGGGCATCCCTGGCAAGGGCATCCACCACCGAGCCCACGCATATGGAGGAGGAGAAGGCGAACTTGGGTGCCGGGGGTTCTGCCCCGGCAATGAATGCGGCGGGGAGGGCGCCAGTTCTTCCCAGCCTGGTGTGGTTAAGTCGTTTGTTTCCCGTCCCTATTCTTTCTTCTTCTTTTTGAACCTCGACCTTGGCTCCGCCTCATTCCCCTTCTTGGTATCCAGACCCTTCCTCGGCGGACCGGGAGGACATTGACACCGTCATCGAGGGGGTCGCCAGGACGCCGAGGTCGAGGGGCCGACAAGATCGCCCGAGGAGGCCGCCAAGGGGCCTGCCGGGAGGCCGGGCTAGGCTGAGCGAGGGAGTCCCGATTAGGGGTATCTGCATAGCCGGATCTGTATACATCTGCACGGACTATTGAAGCGTGAAGATACAAGACTCAAGACTCCGCCCCCGGTCCGGATGGGACTCTCCTTGGCGGAAGGCATGCTTGGCATCCGGATATTATATTTCCTTCCTTGTAACCGACTCCATGTAAACCCTAGCCCTCCGTGTCTATATAAACCGGGAGGTTGGTCCTAGAAGGCCGATCACAATTACAATCATACCATCATAGGCTAGCTTCTAGGGTTTAGCCTCTACGATCTCGTGGTAGATCTACTCTTGTACTACTCATATCGTCAATATTAATCAAGCAGGAAGTAGGGTTTTACCTCCATCGAGAGGGCCCAACCCGGGTAAACATTGTGTCCCTTGCTTCCCGTTACCATCAGCCTAGACGCACACGATCGGGACCCCTACCCGAGATCCGCCGGTTTTGACAATCGACATTGGTGCTTTCATTAAGAGTTCCTTCAGTGTCGCCAGCCAAGGCTTGATGGCGCTTCTTCAATCATCAACAACGCGGTCCAGGGTGAGACTTTTCTCCCGGACAGATCTTCGTGGTTCGGTGGCTTTCACATCGCGCCAATTCGCTGGCCATCCGGAGCAGATCGACACCACGCCCGCCACTAGGTCAGGTTTGGAAACTGAACTACACAACCGACATTCACGGAGACTTGATTCACGACGGATTCGCGGGCTCATACAAGAGCACCGGACACCAATGATGAGAACGATTTCTAGACCGCTGTGGACAATGCTTGGGATATCACTTACAATAGCCCTTGACCCAAATCCGAAAGCAGGTTGCGCTGGCCAAGGACGGAGGGATGGACCTCACGCCTCACTGTGTCAAGACACTCATCGGGCGTTGGAGCCGAACACATGTCTCCACTCAGAAGCCTCAGGATTCCGGTCCCGGACTCAGATCCGTTGTAGGTTCCACCGCACACTCCCGAGCCCCCCGAGCCTGGTTGGGCTCCACATTAGAGTTTACCGCTATGGATATCTTCCAGCACTAGCCCTTGGCGACATGCTAAAATCGTTAAAGTATCTCTCTCTGTCAGAGCCTCTCCGTCATCTATGTCCGCCCGAGGGAAAGCAAAGCATTTAAGGAATTGCTGCCCACCCACCACCCACTTCATTGCCACGGTTGATGATTTAACCGACGCAGCTTGATTGACCAAGGCATCGACGGATAGATGACTATGCAGAGAAGAGTCGAATTCCGGGCATCGGATCATACCTCGCCACACGATATATACATGGTGGACACGCCCAAGGAGGACGACGCATAACCGAAGATAAAACTCCGGGCAAAAGCTAAACGACGTGCAGACGCCACCAAAGTCCAGCAGCAAGCAAAAATAGCGATAAGAGCACCGAAGAATCGACACCCGAAGTCAACTCCGAAGGTAACAATGACCATACGGACTCAGCAGAGGAACAGACGAGCCAGGTCATGCCGAACACGGTTCGGAGCGGACGCTCGATCACAATGATCCCGAGGGACGAGTCTATCAACCTGCCCCAGACAAGAACAAAGTCCAGATGACGACGATTCATCATCCCGAAACATCGGTGGAACGAGATAACCTCCACGTAAAGCTTATGGCCACCGCAAGAAGTCTAAAGAAGTAAGCAACGGCCAGCCGCAGACAGGAAACGCCAATCGCAGATGGACTAAAGTGCTAGACATCGAAGAAAGATATGGCGAGGATCGCCATACAAAGAGCTATCCAAAACGTAAGCTACCGCCTGATTCGACGACGAGGCCGCTCCACCAAATAATAACACGACCAGGAGGCCGATGTACCGCTTCATAACCACAACAAAGCTGCCACCGACGCCACCGCATGATTTGCGTGGAGCACCTAAGAAAGCCGGGCGCGGCTAGGCCCATCTACGGATCTAAAGGACACACCCGGTGAGGGACTATGGTCACCAAAGTGATCATACCAACCAAATACCAGTTCGAATACGACCGGACACAAGAATGTACCGACATGCCACAACACGCCCAGATACAGAGGGGCTGCCCACCACCGTGCTTCTCGGGCCAAGAAGTATCGACCATGAATTTCCACAAGGCTTCAAACTCAGAACATAGAGGAATACGACGAACGACGGACCTGTGGGTATGGATCAAGGATTTTATCCTGCATATTCACATGGCTCGTGGGGACGACTCCACGCCATCAAATACCTTCCCTCGTTGAAGGGACCAGCTCGACACTCGTTGAAAAGCCTCCCCAAAATTCAATTGGGAGTTGGGAGGAACTCGAGGACGCTTTCCAATTTTCAAGGACTTATGTCCGCCTCCGGATGCGGACGATAAGTCACATAATCCAACAGCCCGAGAGTCCGCTCAAGCTTTTGGAACAGATTCCTCACTAAGAAGAATCAAATTGTCGATTGTCCGATGCTGAAGCCTTTAGCAGCATTCAAACACAGCATCCGCGGGATTTGTGGTTTCCGCCAGACACCTCGCCAAGAAAAGCCAAGGACAATGGCAGCCTTAATAAGCTTTTATGACCCGCTTTTCAGCGGGTGAAGACAATCTGGCCCGGTCAGAAGGCACCAGCGATCCGAGCACATCCGAAATAAGGGATGGCAACGGGAAGCCACGGTAATAAAACAAACGCCAAAACAAGGAAAAGAGCTCGGACAACACAACGGTAAACTTTCAGTGGCTCGACCCAATCAGCAAAAGAAGCCACTTTAGCAAGAAAGAGGGACCGTTCGGTCTGAACAGAAGTTCCGACAGACCGTAAGCAAATTCACGGCATCTCCCGACAAACTCAAGAAACCACAAGCATGTAGAGGTCTTTCTTTAAGCAGGCCGCAAATTAAATGCCAAACACAAGGAAAGGGAAACACAAGTCAAGACGAGGATGAACTCGCCACCAACACCGGGGGATGTAAAAATTCTCACCAGAGGTTAAAACAGTAAACATGACCCACGCAACTCACACATCCACGAGAAGGCATTTAACGCTGGCTCAAAGACGCAGATGCTATAGAGCCCATTGTACCCACACCTAAATACTGGATGGCTTTGTCCGATCACCTTCGATCACACGGACCGCTTAACTAGTATTCGGCGCGGAGGATCAGAGGCCTTGGTGCTTGACCCAATAATCGACGGATATCATCTCACCCACGCCCTTATGGACGGCGGCAGTAGTCTCAATTTAATATACCAGACACTGTCGTAGAATGGGGATAGACCCATCCGTAATCAGCCAAAGCAACACCACCTTTGAAGGGGTAATACCAGTATGAAGCCCACGCGTGGGGCTCCATTGCATCGGAGGTAACATTAGGCTCCCTGTGCAACCCGCAAGCTTAAGAACTACTCTTCACCATCGCACTCTTCCGAATCAGCTATCACGCATTGCAAGAAGAGCGCTCATTCCGCTTCAACGCAATACCACACTATGCCTACCTTTACACTCAAGATGCCCGTCCACGCGGTGTCATCACCGAAGCGGAAACACAGCGCTTCTTCATGCGCAGAGGAACGCACGACGACGGCTCTAGCGCCGAACTCTAAGCGCCTCCGATAATTAAAAAGCATGACTGGTCGCCAAGACAACGGACACGGTTAATTAGACGCCGTCCGTAGCCTCGATAAAATGAACCAGTATGCCGATATGTAATCCCATAGAGGACACTTGGGGCTATAAATATTTAATAAAGCCCCACACTTGGCTCAACCTTATTGGGTGGCCAACATCTTACACTTTTACTATCCATCGTGATACTTACATTGTACTCTCCTACACGAAGTTTTTTTTTTACAGATTAACGACGGCAGCGATAACCCTTCCAGAAACGGCACAACAGAGACAAAGGCGCAGACGCAATGTGGCCCCGCTCAAAGGTTTCTTTTTTAGATTAAGCCCCTGTAAACCTTTTATATTGCCTCTTGTTGTTCACACATCCCATGGGTACTACACTCCATGAGGATAACGCCATATTGGCATTTCGCCACGGCTGCATTAACGCAGACGACTGAAATACAGTGGTTTATAATGAAAGGGCATTCTTTCAGCCCATTTTCTGTTACAAAGTCCTAATACCTTTGGAGTGTTCGCATCATGAGTTTGGCTTATATGCATCAGCTCCGAATCATGTCTTTGGTCAAATGTTGGGTTTTCCTGCTCGGGTTTGCCGCCTTTACGCTCCATTCTTATCGCCTAATATGGCCAAAGGAGAACTATCAATGACAGTTCTCTGGTTACCAAGCATGAGCACCTCAAGAGAGAAAGCCAAAACTGACAATCATGATACATCAAGAGACTGTTCAACCACTCAAGACTTATTGGAATCTTTAGATCCCTCCAAGATTAATCTAAGCACTGCTTCCGGTCATGTACACCCGCCGCCCGTATTCGGATGCGCTGCTGAAGTACCAGGGCTACATAGTAGCCCCACCGCTAGACTCCCATGGCTAAGCAAGGTGTTACAGCTATATAGTCCGATTGCCTAGTTCGACGTAAGAATCACCTCCTTAGTGGACCAAGATGTTGGATCAAGTGTGATTATGCATATTTTCGCTAACACCGCAAGATTATATGTGGGGGCTGAAGCCAACGATCTGCTAACTCTCGGATCATATATATATATATATATATACGTGACAGAGACACAATAATACTTTTAGCAAAAAAGTATAAATATAGCCTTACAACCAAAATAACATTGTTTTTACAATGGTTCTGATCTGTCACCGAATAAGACATTCTTTCACAAGACCGCGCTCTATTAAGCGGCACCTTCGCTACCTGGCGCCAAATAGTGCTCGCCGGATACTGTCCTCCCGCCGATTCTCGGGTCGCTACAACGGTGGCCTCCATGTTCTGTCCAATATGCTTTAACGCTGGCAGGAGCTATTCGTGCACCCTCTATGCACGCCGACCTCCTCATGGCATCGATCTGAGGCACGGCCCCAAGGAACTGCTGCACCAAACCAAAGTAATTGTCCGCTTAGGCCTCCTTGGCCAAAGATGGTCTATTACAGCATCGCATTGCAAGCCCTACAACTCGCGTGAAGCTCCGCCATAGCAGCCATCTTCTCACTTAACGGTAGCGGACGCGCTGGAGCATTGAATTGCGACCAGAAAGCTTTCCACTTTCTTTATCATCTTGATCCTCGAAAAACTTGGTTGCATCGCGCGCACTTCGCTAAGTCCGCGATACACGCATCCGCAGGACTCCAAAGCTCCATCCAGGGAGCATACTTCAGATCCAAAAACTTCGGCCCAGTAAGTAAGAGCCCCAGCCACGATTTTACCGTCCGCAGGTCCGTGATCTCCTTGTTGGCATTAAGTGCCTTGTATGTGTCAGTCCGACTAGCCTTTATTCTCCTTTTCCAGGAGTTCATACCGTCGGCGGGCGTTTCTTCAACTCCACAGCCATTTCGGCTATCTTTTTCCTTGCTTCGCGATGAGCAGTATGTTCACTCAATTCTGCCGCTTTTTAGGCAGCCGATTCTTAACCCGAAGCTTGCTCCTTGGCCTCGCAAGTTCCGCCTTAGGGATTCCACGGCAGCAGACCATCTCTGCAGTCCAAGCATATTGCATTAATATTATGCCCTTCTTATTTTCTTTCCTATAAAACATAATAAGCAAAGCAGAGCACATACCTTGTGAATTGCCCAGCCGCTTGTTCACCAGCGTGATATCGGCATTAATAGATCTGATCCGCCTCCTTAACTCGGAAACTTCAACGGAGTGGTCGGTCACCGGACTTCTAGATACCGTGCATATGCACAACACAAACATTACTATATGATCCCTCGCTTACGCTTAGGCGGGTAAACTCGAGTCTCGTGGGCTACTATCCATATGGAGCACACCTAGCTGCGCTCTCACAGCCAAACAATAGTGTATTTTTCACTACATACCTCAAAGCCTCTAAGCAGCTCAGAATGTTTCATCTAAACCGCTTTTGGCGGATGAAATCTTCTTGAGCATCGCGCTTATTAATGAGTGGTGCCCTCCGCAAAGGCAGCTCGCCTCCCAAGGCATGTCAAGATGTCAGGCCGACATCAAACTATGCCGGATCCTTCTTATTGCCCCCCGTGGGAGCCAAACGCCCGGCTCAGTGGCGGCCGACGATTGGCTTCCGCTCGCTGATCCCGACTTCTCCGTGATTTACACTCGTGTCGCTTCGCTTCATGAGGCGGAGAGGTGGTGGGTCTCGCTTCCATCATCTCTAGAGGAAGATCCCCAAGATGAACTCTATTGAGAAGAGCTGCTAGCCGGACTGCAAAAGACGAATCCTGGTTACTGATCTCGAGAAACGCAGCATTCTTCTAATTAACGCATTAACTTACAGCTCGGGTGGAGGGCTGGCCCTGCATGGCATGACGCGGTGAGGGTGTCCGGGCAGAGCCCCTTAGTGATACCTTTTTCCCTGGTTTGGGCATCTCCGCCCAAGTCTTTGAGGCAGCCTTTTCTTCCCGCTGCTGGGAGGAGGCTTTAGCCTCCCTTCTCGACTATCCTCCCTGTGGAGGTAATAATTCCCGGTTCGGATGCGAGCGCGTGAAGTTCGGCTTCTTCGTTTTCCCTTGTCTTTCCCTCGAGGGCATTTTGCCGAGCACCCGTCAAGCATCTTGGCAATGGTGGGATTAGGGCGAGCCTTCGAAGTGGCGCCGACACCTGATTCTCTCCGCCTTTATTAAGCCATTCCTGGCCAAAGATGATATTCAGAATAACAACTATGACCAATATAAAACAAAGTGTCCAGATCAAGGTTTCATACTTGGGTATCTAGGCGATTGCAGCTTAGGCCCAAGATCCTCGGTGGTGTCCGGACACTCTACTTGTGGTCCAAGAATAATTACACATCCCTTTCAGCTTCAGTCAAGAAGTGCTTAATAGTCCATGGACCTTCTAGATTGAACTCCCACATCCCGAGAGGCCGGCCATGCTAACGCAACATCCATCGGATTAATATCACTTGAATTATGTCGATAAGGTTAATGTCCTCTAGAAGCTCCCGGATGCGGTTCTGCTTGTACTGTACATCACCGTCCGCCAATTCCGGCCCCACGCCGGTCCAAGACGCCCGGCCAGACGGAGGGCCCAAGCGAAACTCGGGGCGGCTACCCACTTTGTGCCTCCGGGAGCCCTATTATAAAACCACCTCCATTGCCATACATCGATACTTCTCGAAAGAACCTTCCGCCATGGGGCATCGGGCGTTTCGCTTATTATGGCACCTCCAAGACTTCAACATGTCGCCGATCATTCTTCGGCTTCACATTAAAGGTCTTGAGTCATAAGTCAAGTGTGGAGTGACGTGGAGAAAAGCCTCGCACACAATGATAAACGATTTAGATATGGAGGATAGCGTCCGGAGCTAGATCATGAAAATCCAACCCGTAATAGAACATGAGCCCCTCACAAAGGGATCGAGGGTGAGGCCCAAGCCATGGAGGAAGTGAGGAACTAACACGACGCCTCATTGGGCTCGTGTAGGGATGACCTGCCTCGAACAGGAAGCCTGTGCTGGATGTCGGCGGTCGACATCCGACCTCCCTAAGCCTCGCAATGTTCTCCTCTTGGATTGAGGAGGCCACCCACCGCCTTGAGGGTTGGATCCGACACAATGGAGGATCTAGGGCGGAAGCTTAGATCTTTGTGTTAGGAACTCGGGTGCAAGAAGGCGAGGGAGGTGGAAAAGAGGCACAGGCCTCGCCCCTTTATAAAGAGGGTGAATATCAAGAGTCCTCGGCGTGACCGCTGAGGTTTATCTAAAAACACACTCGAAGTCATACCAACGGTCGCTTGTAGGGGTTACACACGCTCAATTGATGGAAGATCCCGCGATAAGAGGAACACGATCTTTGCTTTGGCAGACGTACCAATAAAACCGCCTTTGCAACACGAAGTCGAGGTGGGGGTGAGAAACGCCTTCCAGGTTGGACCGGCCACGACGCAAAGGCACGATTGCGGAGATTGCTGCCAGATCGGATTTATGCTATGTTCCATGCGATGGTATGTGAGAATCACCTCACCGATCCGGACACGGTCTAAGTGTTTGACAATTACTTTGAGTATTCGGAGATGGAACCTACCTGCAATGCCAAGACAAGACGCGTGGCGGACTCGTCACCATTGAAGCCTGGTTCAGGGGCTACTCAGTGGAGTCCCGGATTAGGGGTATCCTGGACAGCCTGATCAGATAACGCCGTCCTGACTATTGAAGCGTGAAGATACAAGACTCAAGACTCGGCCCCGTGTCCGGATGGGACTCTCCTTGGCGGAAGGCAAGATGGCGATTCGATATTATATTTCCTTCCTTGTAACCGACTCCATGTAAACCCTAGCCCCTCTCCGTGTCTATATAAATCGGGAGGTTGGTCCTTAGAAGGCGTATCACAAGTACAATCATACCATCATAGGCTAGCTTCTAGGGTTTAGCCTCTACGATCTCGTGGTAGATCTACTCTTGTACTACTCATATCCTAATATTAATCAAGCAGGAAGTAGGGTTTTACCTCCATCGAGAGGGCTCCAACCTGGTAAACATTGTGTCCCTTGCTTCCTCGTTACCATCAGCCTAGACGCACGATCGGGACCCCTACCCGAGATCCGCCTGGTTGACACCCCACAGCCGCCGAGGAGGCCAGAAGGGCCTGAGAGGCCGAAGGTCACTGCCGAGGAGGGGTGGTTGATGACCAACCTTCTCCTCTGCCTCTCGCTCGGGAAAGTACTTGAAGGTGGGTGATTTACTTATTCGCCCACCTCCCAGAACGGCAAGCACTGTGGCGCCAACCGAGGGGAGGTGTTCCATGATGAGGCACTCGCCTCCCGCCTGGCTTGAGGTTGTTGATTAACCGAGCACCTGCTGTGGCGGTTCCCAAGTGGAGCAGCGCCAGCTGGGCCATGTGCGCCAACTTCCGTAAGCTCCAAGTGCTTAACCTGCCCGCTGGACAAGGCAAAATCCAGTGCTGGCGGCCATGGACAAGGCGGAGGCGGATCTTGAGGAGCGGTGGTCACGAGACACAGGCCTGGGTTCCGCTGGCCCATGATGAATCAAGGTTGCCCAGATTTGTTGGCCAAATGAATAGGAGCTCATCCTCAAGCAAAGGATGCTCAGAAGCCTGTGGAGGCGCGGCGAACATGCCGCCAAGGACGAGGCCACTCGGCACTGCCAAAGCACCGTGCCGAGCTTGAACTCAGAGGAGGACTCTGCCACTGTGAGGAGGAATTCGCCGCCACACTCCATGTCAAGGATGAGGAGGTCGAGAGGCCTGTCCGCAGAGAGTAGACCCAGGAGCCGGAGCATGTGCACAAGGAGGCACTTCAATGCTCAGCCCCTGGTCCACGCCGACAAGGTGAAAGAGCCGAGGTGGAGCTGGACGGCTGAAGAAAAGGTCCTAGAGTCGATGAAGGAGAAGGATACGATCAACGGCGCTTTAGTGGGAGGCGCAGATACAGTCTCGGCAAGGCCGAAGCTACTCTCCTAGGCCAACGACTCATCAACGACCAAGAAGCTGGAAGGCCTTGATGGATCGCGAGGAGGCCGTGGCCTTGGAGGAGACCTCGCCAAGGACCTCGAGGAGGAGAGGGCAGCTGCGGGAGGAATGGCGCCACGAAAGTACGAGGATTATGTGAAGGGCGTGAACCTCGATCGAAGGCCCGATTGACGCTGCTGGAAGATCACCGCCCAGCTAGCTGTCATGGGCATGCCAGACGCCGCTCTCCGAGGACAGGAACACGAGCCCCAATGCTAGATCGATTTTGTTCTTCGAAGCGATCCTCGACGCCTCGATCAGCCCGCCCAACCGGGCATCTTATCTGGCCAATGAGTCCCGGAGGCTCTGCCGGGGCGCCCTGACCAAGGTGGTGTTCTGGAACCCCACCGTCAACTTCGCTGATGCACTAGAGAGCTTGCCGGAGGGTACGGACTCGCGGTGCTCAAGGAGCGATTAAGCTTCCATCGTCGATCGCGCCGATGGAGTGCGTAGGGTGGAGGGCCGCCGACTAGGCACCCCGCTTTCGCGCTGCCATGTAGTTCAAGACCAAGACAATTTTATCTTAAGTTAGAACCGCAGCGCATCATTTGATGTAATATAACTCGCAGATTTCAATATCACGCATGCTATCTTCCCGCTAGATATTTCTTGTATGTTTGCACCCCACGCCAGGAGGTAAGGCTGCCGCACGTAAACCCATGCCATGGTGCTTTGAGGACGGATTCTTAGCCTCCCGCCGGAGAGCACTTGCTGCTAGGCAAACCACCTTGCCATTATATGCAGCGCTGCCGCCTCAACTCAGAGCAGACTCGTAGATGTAGACAAGGGCTTTTGCTAATAGCGGTTAGGCCACCTTGTCGCTCTCGCCGCATGGCCGATGAACTGCCGAGCGGACTCGACATAGAGAAAAGGGCTTCCCATAGTGGAAGGGTCCCATTATGTGCAGGTTACCAAGGGAACGAGATCTTACGGGAAGACAAACTTATATAAATGAAATTAGCCAAAATTTTGCACGACGGCTTTTCTGTGGCCACGCCGGATGGTTTGTTGAAGTCATGGATGGCACCAGAGGGCTGCCGATCGATGTCGCCTCTTCCTTCGTGCCATCCTCATGAAAGATCGCTATGCCGACCAAAACCATATTTCCACGGCTTGGCGCCCCACGTGGCGCGCCCAAGATGTCGTAGGAAACGACACCTCACGGATCACGGAGAATCCCTTTGCTACGGGTTGGCGGGCTGGCTCGTGGAAAGAGCGGATTAGAAGATCAACGCGGGGATTATCCAGGTTCGCCGCAAGTGATGCGTAATACCCTACTCCTGCTGGTTTTATGTTTGATTCCGTGTTCTGGACCAGCTACAAAAGCCGTGCCAGGTCCAAGAAGTCTCAACCCCTCCAGACGCTCACCGGCCTCCTTACAGTGCAAAGGCTGCCACAGCGGCATTACCATGAGGTGGAAAGTTGTACAAGAGTCGTAGTCCATCTCCGCACCGTGAAGACAAACGCATTTAATGCACTGTCGATGTGCTCTTCTTCGCTTTTATCCGGGACAGCGAGGAAGCTCGTTCCCAGGGCCTGTCACCGGGTTTCGCCTGCCTCGACACGCCAGCCCGAGCCGGCTGAGGGTGTGTAGTGCCACGCCGCTGGTTGGCTATCGAGTTGGTGCGGTGGCAGAGTCTTCACTTAAGATCTCGCGATGCCACCATGCAAAAGCTTGTCGAAGTTGGCTGATACGCCTCCAACGATCTATAATTTTTATTGCTCCATGCTACTTTATCTACTGTTTTGGACTATATTGGGCTTTATTTTCCACTTTTATATTATTTTTGGGACTAACCTATTAACCGGAGACCAAGCCCAGAATTGCTGTTTTTGCCTATTTCAAAGTTTCAAGAAATAGAATATCTAACGGAATACAAACGGAATGAAACCTTCGAACGTGATTTTCTCACCGAACGTGATCCAAGGGACTTGGACTCTACTCCAAGGAACGAAGAGGCGGTCACGAGGTGGGAGGCTTCTCTAGGGCGCTCGCCTCGTGGGCCCCACTGCGCCCATTTACTCATTCTTCCTCCTATATATACCACGTACCAACAAACGATCGTAAGAGGAGCCAAAACCTAATTCGACCGCCGCAACTTCCCAGATCCACGAGATCCCATCTTGGGGCCTGTTCCTGAGCTCCGCCGAGGGGGCATCCACCACGGAGGGCTTCTACATCATCACCATAGCCCCTCCGATGAAGTGTGAGTAGTTAACTTCAGACCTTTGGTCCATAGCTAGTAGCTAGATGGCTTTTCTCTTTTTGGATCTAAATACAATGTTCTCCCTCTCTCGTGGAGATCTATTCGATGTAATCTTCTTTTTATGTGTGTTTGTTGAGATCGATGAATTGTGGGTTTATGATCCAAATTATCTATGAATAATATTTGAATCTTCTCTGAATTATTTTATGTATGATTGGTTATCTTTGCAAGTCTGCTCGAATTATCCGCTTTGCTTTGGCCAACTAGATTGGTAGTTCTTGCAATGGGAGAAGTGCATAGCTTTGGGTTCAATCTTTATGTCTCTTACCAAAGGATGTAAAGGGTTGCAAGGCACGTGATGTATTGTTGCCATCGAGGATAACAAGATGGGTATTTATCATATTGCATGAATTTATTCCTCTACATCATGTCATCTTGCTTACATGCTATCTCTGTTTTAACTTAATACTCTAGATGCATGCCGGATAGCGGTCGATGAGTGGAGTAATAGTAGTAGATGCAGAATCGCTTCGGTTCACTTGTCTTGGACGTGATGCCTATATACATGATCATACCTAGATATACTCATAACTATGCTCAATTTCACAATTGCTCAACAGTAATTTGTTCACCCACCGTAGAATACTTATGCTCTTGAGAGAAGCCACTAGTGAAACCTATGGCCCTCGGGTCTAATATTCTCATCATATCAATCTCCATCACTTTTAATACTTGCTTTGTTTTTACTTTGCTTTTTACTTTTCACTTTGCATCTCTATACCAAAAAATACCAAAAATATTATCTATCATCTCTATCGATCTCACTGTAAGCGACCGTGAAGGGATTGACAACCCCTAATCGCATTGGTGGCTAGTAGCTATCATTTTGTGCAGGTACGAGGGACTTGTGGTGGCCTCCTCACTGGATTGATACCTTGGTTCTCAAAACTGAGGGAAATACTTACGCCACTTTTGCTGCATCATCCTCTCTTCGGGTAATCCAACGCAGTGCTCAAGAGTAAAAGTAAGAAGAATTTCGCGCTGTTGCCGGGGAGTCTACGGAGAAGTCAACATACCAAGTACCCATCACAATCCCTATATCTTGCATTACATTATTTGCCATTTGCCTCGCGTTTTCTCTCCCCCACTTCACCTTTGCTGCTTTATTCGCCTCTCTCTTTCCCAATCTCCTCCTCTTTTTCCCTGCTTGCCTTTTTTCTCTCATCCGCTTGTTGCTGCTCAAAGAAGTTAGTTTGCTTGCTTGTCAGTCATGACTAATCTCTACATCTTCTCCGTTATCTCCCGAGAATGAAGTTCTAAATTTTAAGCAAAAGGAGGGAGAAATCTAAAAGACTCTTTGGTATAGAATTTGCAAAGTTTCAAAATAGATCTACCAGAAGCAATCTACCAGTTCTTCTTCGTAATTTTTACGAGGTGCTAATCCTGGTATAGATATATCCTTGATACCATTAATCGAGGAATTTCTTGGGTAGCCATACTTTGATTCTTATAATGCTTTAATAGATTTATTTGGCTCACCACCTCTTTTGGTTAATGGAACTATGTTAACTTTGGAGCATGTTATGCAAAGACTTGAAATTATTGAGAATAAAGTTGCTACCATTGAATCTAATTACCCAATATGGATCTAAGGTAGAAATGACTTTAAAAATATTAAAGAAAATCTAACCTATAGTTAATGAGAAAATAAATCTAGATTCCACAAGAATCGATAAACTTGAGGGTATCATTACCAACTTGGGAACCACTTTCCTTTTCCGGGTACAAAACACTCCAAGTTCGTTTACTAAAATACTAATGCTTATTTATCTTCCTAAGAATAAGAAGGTGAATCATCTAGTAAGGAAACCGCTGGATCTTAAATCTATAAGTGTTCATCCCAATCTTTTTTGCCATCATTATGGAACCATTTGCTATGAATGAATTTTTCAATTTTTCGCTTCTGAAAATTTGATAATTACTAGAAAGAAAGAAAATTCTAAAGGAGGTAGATTCTCATTGAAGAATCTGCCTACCAAAGATGGCAATACCTAGATCTATCCTTGCTTTTATGCCTAGCTAGGGCGTTAAACGATAGCGCTTTGTTGGGAGCCCGTGTCTCGATGGGACTCTCTTGGCGGAAGGCGAGCATAAATATGATATGTAGATCTCCTCCTTGTAACCGACTGTGTAACCCCAGCCCGCCTCCGGGTTCTATATAAACCGAGGGCTTAGTCCGTACGACAACAACAATCATACCATAGGCTAGCTTCTAGGGTTTAGCCTTATGATCTCATGGTAGATCAACTTGTACTACTCATATCATCAAGATCAATCAAGGTGAAGTAGGGTATTACCTCCATCGAGAGGGCCCAACCTGGTAAACTTCGTGGTCCCCGCCTCCTGCTACCATCCGCCTTAGACACACAGTTGGGACCCCTGCACCCGAGATCCATCGGTTTTGACATCGACAGCGCCCGAGCTTTGGTTCCAATGTGGTCGAGGGCGCCTGAACTCTAGGCTCAAGGGTGGCAGGCCTGCTGGTGTTGGGTTGCCTGCAAGGTTCTTGCCGAGCAGAAAGGCCGCCTGTAAGGACCTTGCCGAGTTTCACCTCAAAGACTTTATGCTGGTCTTGAGCACGGGCCTCGTAATTTTTACTTATTCTCGCTGCTGGCGTGGGCACGGCATGGGGTGATCGACCACCACAAGAAGTAAATGGGTACAAAAAGGACCCATACTTTTGTACACCGAAGAGCCCTGGCCTGGGCATATAAGGCGTTATTGGGCCAGCCCAGAGTTGCGCTGGGCGCATGTATGCTGCATTGTAGTAATTCCTTGCTCGCTATGCTCCATGATCTGCGTTGAATGCGTGATGGGGGGTCGGCGGGGCGGCCTTACACGCTACAAGGCCACATCATGGAAATGGTAAAGAGGTGGCCCGCGGCTTCCCATTAAAAGGAAACAGCAGCGCGATGCTCATTTACCTCTATGCCCTTCCAATCTCGAACCGCTGCTCCTCTTTCTTCCTCCGTGAAAGATTCGCTTCGCCGCTGCTGCCGCTGCACCCCATTGTCTTGATCCTTTGCTCTCTCCCAGCTGCTATGGCACCCAAACCGCAATGGCAAGGAGCGCCAAGGATGCCGGGAGAAGGAGGCGCTAGAGTGCGAGGTTAGTGCGGCGACGAGTTTCGCTTACTTCCTTTGAAGGTCGATGCGGTCCACCTCAAGAACTACCTTGTCCCTGGGGGGAAGACAACGGGCACCCTTACCACACGCCGCCCCTGGCTGATTTCGCCAAGGCCGCCCAAATCAAATTCTCTTCGTCGATTTCTTCTCTTGCGGCTCCCCTTTCTCTCGATTTCTTCAACGACGCTATGCACACCCACGGCTTCCATCTTCTAGATCTTACGCCAATGCTGTATGCATGGCTTTTGCCCACCTCACGAGGGCTTTGCCGGAGTGCTCCCAAACAGGCGCTTCTTCCAATACTTCTCCCCTGCTCTCCAACTGGGGACGCCATCCGTTGCATTACCTGGATCCCGAGGACCCGGAGAGAAGGCACGATCCGGAGGGTGCCGAAGGAGAGGCGGAGGAATGGTGGAGGTGTTGGATAGAAGAGGAAGACCAGGAGTTCTGCCGGTTCGCCTGGTCACGACCGCTGCATGATCGAGCGATCTCGACGCGGAACGCAGAAGTCATGGTCGCCACCACCGTGATCCATCGCCACCATGGCCGCCGCCTCAATATGATCGGGCCGATTTCATCCGCGCCGTAATCGGCCCCACCGCACAACAAAGGGAGGCCATCCCGGTTTCGCGGAACGCAGCCGATACCAGGGCCCGCCCGCCCGGCACAACTTTACGGATGGGGGCATGCCCACTTTCTTTTCAGTTTGACGGTTACTGGCCGCTGTGGAGGACGAAAGGCCGACGCGCCGCTGGAGGGAGTAGGGAGCGCCTCAAAGGCGGAGTCTGCTGGGAGGCTGCTGTGCTGCCTGGAAGCCTCCTTGTTGAAGACGCGAGCGACGAAGCCGCCCAAAGAGGAGATCGAGTCGAACGATCTCCGCCATGGGAGGCGGTGGCAGTCCCTCACAAGGGCTAGCTCCGCGAGCGTTTGGCCTTACAGGACTGCTGCAGCAGCTGCCCAGAGCAGCTCGTGGCGCCGAGGGCGGCGAAGGGTCATGGGCAGCCGAAGAAGGCGGTGAAGGTCATGGTGAAGAGGACAACGACTGCTTCCTCCTTGTCCAAGCGGCATCGGACCTCATCCCTTCTCCTCCTCCCTGATAGCACCTTGGAGGCCGAGTTTGACCTCGATCTTTTAGAGGCGAGGAAGAGGAAGTTAGTGGAGGAGGAGGTGGAGGACGAGTGAGTATTTCCCCACATCATCTCCCCACCTTACTCCTGTGTTATCCTCATTTGACTTGATGTTGTCTTGATAGGGACGCTGAGACGCTTAGCCCGAGGGCGGCGAGAGGGCCAAATCCCAGATGGGTGACGGGCCCCCAACGGGTACTTCGCTCACGCCGGTGTTGTGATAGCCCTGATAACAACCTGGCGAGCCCCCGTCAGCCCCCAATGTAAGCTCATCACTCACTCCTCCACCGATGAACATTGGGGTGTGAACCTTGATGTTGACTTTGCCGGGTTTGGCAGAGAAGAACGACAACAGGAGGAGCCGAGGCCGCCCTCAACACGCCGCCTCGACCACGCGCCCCGAGGGGCATCCTCGCAAGGGCATCCACCACCGAGCCCACGATATGGAGGAGGAGAAGGCGAACTTGGGTGCGGGGTTCCGCCCTGCAATGAATGCGGCGGGAGGGCGCCTTCCCAGCCTGGTGTGGTTAAGGCTTGTTTCCCGCCCTATTCTTTCTTCTTCTTCTTGAACCTCGACCTTGGCTCCGCTCTTCATTCCCTTCTTATCCAGACCTTTCCTCGGCGGACTGGAGGACATTGACACCCATCGAGGGTCGCCAGGACGCCGAGGCCGAGCCGACAAGATCGCCCGAGGAGGCCGCCAAGGGGCCTGCTGGGAGGCTGGCTAGGCTGATGAGGGAGTCTCGATTAGGGTATCTGCACAGCCGGATCTGTATACATCGATGGACTATTGAAGCGTGAAGATACAAGACTCAAGACTCGCCCCGTGTCCGGATGGGACTCTCATGGAAGGCATGCTTGGCATCCGGATATTATATTTCCTTCCTTGTAACCGACTCCATGTAAACCCTAGCCCTCCTGTCTATATAAACCGGGAGGTTGGTCCTAGAAGGCCGATCACAATTACAATCATACCATCATAGGCTAGCTTTAGGGTTTAGCCTCGATCTCGTGGTAGATCTACTCTTGTACTACTCATATCGTCAATATTAATCAAGCAGGAAGTAGGGTTTTACCTCCATCGAGAGGGCCCAACCTGGGTAAACATTGTGTCCCTTGCTTCCCGTTACCATCAGCCCAGACGCACACGATCGGACCCTTACCCGAGATCCGCCGGTTTTGACAATCGACATTGGTGCTTTCATTAAGAGTTCCTCTGTGTCGTCAGCCAAGGCTTGATGGGCGCCTTCAATCATCAACAACGCGGTCCAGGGTGAGACTTTTCTCCCGGACAGATCTTCGTGTTCTGGGGCTTTCACACCGCGCCAATTCGCTGGCCATCCGGAGCAGATCAGCCACGCCCGCCACTAGGTCAGGTTTGGAAACTGAACTACACAAACGACATTCACGGAGACTTGATTCACGACGGATTCGCGGGCGCTGAGAAATCGACGCACAATGGCGAGAACGATTTCTAGACCCGCCGGACAATGCTTGGGATATCACCTACAATAGCCCCTGACCTAAATCCGAAAGCAGGTTGCGCTGCCTAAGGACGAGGGATGGACCTCCCGCCTCACAGGTCAGACACTCATCGGGCGTTGGAGCCGAACACATGTCTCACCTCAGAAGCCTCGTGATTCCGGTCCCGGACTCAGATCCGTTGTAGGTTCCATCCGCACTCCCGAGCCCCCCGAGCCTGGTTGGGCTCCACATTAGAGTTTACCGCTATGATATCTTCCAGACTAGCCTTTGGCGACATGCTAAAATCGTAAAGTATCTCTCTCTGTCAGAGCCTCTTGGTCAACTATGTCCGCCCGAGGAAAGCGGCATAAGGAATCGCTGCCCACCCACCACCCACTTCATTGCCACGGTTGATGATTTAACCGACGGCTTGACTGACCAAGGCATCGATGGATAGATGACGATGCAGAGAAGAGTCGAATTCCGGGCACTGATCTACCTCGCCACATCATATATACATGGTGGACACGCCCAAGGAGGACGACGATAACCGAAGATAAAACTCCGGGCAAAAGCCAAACGACGGTGACGCCTCAAAGTCCAGCAACAAGCAAAAATAGCGACAAGAGCACCGAAGAATCGACACCCGAAGTCAACTCCGAAGGTAACAATGACCACGGACTCAGCAGTGGAACAGACGAGCCAGGTCATGCCGAACACGGTTCGGAGCGGACGCCCGATCACAATGATCCCGAGGGACGAGTTCATCAAACTGCCCCAGACAAGAACAAAGTCCAGATGACGACGATTCATCATCCCGAAACATCGGTGGAACGAGATAACCTCCACGAAAGCTTATGGCCACCGCAAGAAGTCTAAAGAAGTAAGCAACGGCTAAAAGCCGACAGGAAACGCCAATCGCAGATGGACTAAAGTGCTAGACACCGAAGAAAGATATGGCGAGGATCGCCATACAAAGAGCTATCCAAAACGTAAGCTACCGCTGAATTGACGACGAGGCCGCTCCACCAAATAATAACACGACCAGGAGGCCGATGTACCGCTTCATAACCACAACAAAGCGGCTACCGACGCCACAAGATGATTTGCGTGAGCACCTAAGAAAGTCGGGCGCGGCTAGGCCCATCTACGGATCTAAAGGACACACCCGGTGAGGGACTATGGTCACCAAAGTGATCATACCAACCAAATACCGTTCGAATACGACCGGACACAATAGCCGACGGCATGCCACAACACGCCCAGATACGTAGGGGCTGCCCACCACCGTGCTGCTTCGGCAAGAAGCATCGACCATGAATTTCCACAAGGCTTCAAACCTGGAACATAGAGGAATACGACGAACGACGGACCTGTGGGTATGGATCAAGGATTTTATCCTGCATATTCACATGGCTCGGGGACGACTCCACGCCATCAAATACCTTCCCTCGTTGAAGGGACCAGCTCGACACTGGTTGAAAAGCCTCCCCAAAATTCAATTGGGAGTTGGGAGGAACTCGAGGACGCAGGCCAATTTTCAAGGACTTATGTCCGCCTCCGGATGCGGACGACGGTCACATAATCCAACAGCCCGAGAGTCCCCTCAAGCTTTGGAACAGATTCCTCACTAAGAAGAATCAAATTGTCGATTGTCCGATGCTGAAGCCTTTAGCATTCAAACACGCATCTGCGGACGCAGTGGCTCGCTGCACACCTCGCCAAGAAAAGCCAAGGACAATGGCAGCCTTAATAAGCTTTTATGACCCGCCAGCGGGTGAAGACAACCGGGCTGGTTCAGAAGGCACCAGCGATCCGAGCACATCCGAAATAAGGGATGGCAACGGAAGCCACGGTAATAAAACAAACGCCAAAACAAGGAAAAGAGCTCGGACAACACAACGGTAAACTTTCGCTCTCACCCAATCAGCAAAAGAAGCCACTTAGGCAAGAAAGAGGGACCGTCCGGTCCTAACAGAGTCTCGACAGACCGTGCAAATTCACGGCACTCCCGACAAACTCAGAAACACAAGCACAGAGTGTTGGGTCTTTAAGCAGGCCGCAAATTAAATGCCAAACACAAGGAAAGGGAAACACAAGTCAAGACGAGGATGAACTCGCCACCAACACCGGGGACAGTAAAAATTCTCACCAGAGGTTAAAACAGTAAACATGACCCACGCAACTCACACATCCACGAGAAGGCACGTAACGCTGGCTCAAAGACGCCGATGCTATAGAGCCCATTGTACCCACACCTAAACATCGATGGCTTGTCCGATCACCTTCGATCACACGGACCGCTTAACTAGTATTCGCGCGGAGGATCGAGGCCTTGGTGCTTGACCCAATAATCGACGGATATCATCTCACCCACGCCCTTATGGACGGCGGCAGTAGTCTCAATTTAATATACCAGACACTGTCGTAGAATGGGGATAGACCCATCCAATCAGCCAAAGCAACACCACCTTTGAAGGGGTAATTGTATGAAGCTTACCAGGGCTCCATTGCATCGAGGTAACATTAGCTCCCTGTGCAACCTGCAAGCGAAGAACTACTCTTCACCATCGCACCTTCCGAATCAGCTATCACGCATTGCTTGAAGAGCGGTCATTCCGCTTCAACGCAATACCACACTATGCCTACCTTACACTCAAGATGCCCGTCCACGTGGTGTCATCACCGCAGGAAACACAGCGCCTTTCATGCGCAGAGGAACGCACGACGACGGCTCTAGCGCCGAACTCTAAGCGCCTCCGATACTTAAAAAGCATGACTGGTCGCCAAGACAACGGACACGGTTAATTAGACGCCGTCCGTAGCCTGGATAAAATGAACTGTATGCCGTATGTAATCCCATAGAGGACACTTGGGGCTATAAATATTTAATAAAGCCCACACTTGGCTCAACCTTATTGGCAGGCCAACATCTTACACTTTTACTATCCATCGGATACTTACATTGTACTCTCCTACACGAAGTTTTTTTTTTACGTATTAACGACGCTGCGATAACCCTTCCAGAAACGGCACAACAGAGACAAAGGCGCAGACGCAACAGGCCCTGCTCAAAGGTTTCTTTTAGATTAAGCCCTGTAAACCTTTTATATTGCCTCTTGTTGTTCACACATCCCATGGGTACTACACCTACGAGGATAACGCCATATTGGCATTTCGCCACGGCTGTAGACACGCACGACGGAAATACAGGTTTATAATGAAAGGGCATTCTTTCAGCCCATTTTCTGTTACAAAGTCCGATACCTTGGAGTGTTCGCATCATGAGTTTGGCTTATATGCATCAGCTCCGAATCATGTCTTTGGTCAAATGTTGGGTTTTCCCGGCTCCTGGGTTTGCCGCCTTACGTTCCATTCTTATCGTCTAAGGCGGCCAAAGGAGAACTACTGCGATTGTGCCCTGGTTATTCCGCATGAGCACCTCAAGAGAGAAAGCCAAAACGATCATCATGATACATCAAGAGACTGTTCAACCACTCAAGACTTATTGGAATCTTTAGATCCCTCCGATTAACGGCATCGCTTCCGGTCATGTACACCCGCCGCCAGATTCGGATGCGCTGCTGAAGTACCAGGGCTACATAGTAGCCCCACCGCTAGACTCCCATGGCTAAGCAAGGTGTTACAGCTATATAGTCCGATTGCCTAGTTCGACGTATGTATCACCTCCTTAGTGGACCAAGATGTTGGATCAAGTGTGATTATGCATATTTTCGTAACACCTCTGATTATATGTGGGGGCTAGCTAACGACTGCTAACTTTCGGATCATATATATATATATATATATGTACGACAGAGACACAATAATACTTTTAGCAAAAAGTATAAATATAGCCTTACAACCAAAATAACATTGTTTTTACAATGGTTCGATCTGTCACCGAATAAGACATTCTTTCACAAGACCGCGCTTATTAAGCGGCACCTTCGTTACCTCGCGCCAATAGTGCTCGGCCGATACTGTCCTCCCGCCGATTCTCGGGTCGCTACAACGGTGGCCTCCATGTTCTGTCCAATATGCTTTAACGCTGGCAGGATATTCGTGCACCCTATGCACGCCGACCTCCTCATGGCATCGATCCGAGGCACGGCCCCAAGGAACTGCTGCACCAAACCAAAGTAATTGTCCGCTTAGGCCTCCTTGGCCAAAGATGGTCTATTACAGCACCGTGACAAGCCCGACAACTCCGTGAAGCTCCGCCATAGCAGCCATCTTCTCACTTAACGGTAGCGGACGCGCTGGAGCATTGAATTGCGACCAGAAAGCTTTCCACTCTTTATCATCTTGATCCTCGAAAAACTTGGTTGCATCACGCACTCTTCGCTAAGTCCGCGATACACGCATCCGCAGGACTCCAAAGGTCCATCCAGGGAGCATACTTCAGATCCAAAACTTCGCCCCAGTAAGTAGGAGCCCCAGCCACGATTTTACCGTCCGCAGGTCCGTGATCTCCTTGTTGGCTGCCTTGTATGTGTCAGTCCGACTATTTTATTCTCCTTTTCCAGAGTTCATACCGTCGGCGTTCTTCAACTCCACAGCCATTTCGCTATCTTTTCCTTGCTTCGCGATGAGCAGCATGTTCGCTCAATTCTTCGGCCTTTAGGGCAGCCGCATCCTAACCCGAGCTTGCTCCTTGGCCCGGCAAGTTCCGCCTTAGGGATTCCACGGCAGCAACCATCTGCGTCCAAGCATATTGCATTATTATGCCCTTCTTATTTTCCTATAAAACATAATAAGCAAAGCAGAGCACATACCTTGTGAATTGCCCAGCTTTGTTCACCAGCGTGATATCGGCATTAATAGATCTGATCCGCCTCCTTAACTCGGAAACTTCAACGGAGTGGTCGGCCGCCGGACTTAGATACCGTGCATATGCACAACACAAACATTACTATATGATCCCCGCTTACGCTTAGGGCGGTAAACGTGAGTCTCGGGCTACTATCCATATGGAGCACACCTAGCTGCCTCACAGCCAAACAATAGTGTATTTTTCACTACATACCTCAAAGCCTCTAGCAGCTCAGAATGCTTCATTCAAACCGCTTGTGGCGGATGAAATCTTCTTGAGCATCGCGCTTATTAATGAGTGGTGCTCTCGGCAAAGGCAGCTCGCCTCCCAAGGCATGTCAAGATGTCAGCCGACATCAAACTATGCCGGATCCTTCTTATTGCCCCGTGGGAGCCAAACGCCGGCTCGTGGCGGCCGACGATTGGCTTCCGGCCGCTGATCCGGATTTCTCCGTGATTTACACCTGTGTCGCCGCTTCATGAGGCGGAGAGGTGGGTCTCGCTTCCATCATCTCTAGAGGAAGATCCCCAAGATGAACTCTATTGAGAAGAGCTGCTAGCCGGACTGCAAAAGACGAATCCTGGTTACTGATCTCGAGAAACGCAGACTTCTAATTAACGATTAACTTACAGCTCGGTGGAGGGCTGGGCTACATGCATGACGCGTGAGGGTGCCCGTGCGTGGCCCCTTAGTGATACCTTTTTCCCTGGTTTGGGCATCTGCCTCCAAGTCTTTGAGGTAGCCCCTTTCCTGCTGCTGGGAGGAGGCTTTAGCCTCCTTCTCGACTATCCTCCCTGTGGAGGTAACAATTCCCGGTTCGGATGCGAGCGCGTGAAGTTCGGTTTCTTCGTTTTCCCTTGTCTTTCCCTCGAGGGCATTTTGCCGAGCACTTGGCAAGCATCTTGGCAATGGTGGGATTAGCGAGCCTTCGAAGTGGCGCCGACACCTGATTCTCTCCGCCTTTACTAAGCCATTCCTGGCCAAAGATGATATTCGAATAACAACTATGACCAATATAAAACAAAGTGTCCAGATCAAGGTTTCATACTTGGGTATCTAGGGACAGTAGCTAGGGCCCGATCTCGGTGGTGTCCGGACACTCTACTTGTGGTCCAAGAATAATTTACATCCCTTTGAGCTTCAGGCCGAAGAAGTGCTTAACAGTCCGCGGACCTTCTAGATTGAACTCCCACATCCGGAGAGGCCGGCGTTGGCACGGCAACATCCATCGGATTAATATCACTTGAATTATGCGACAAGGTTAATGTCCTCTCTAGCTCCGGATGCGGTTCTCATTGCATGGTACATCACGGTCCGCCAATTCCGGCCCCACGCCGGTCCAAGACGCCTGGCCAGACGGAGGGCCCAAGCGAAACTCGGGGCGGCTACCCACTTTGTGCCTCTCGAGCCCTATTATAAAACCACCCCATTGCCATACATCGGACTTCGAAAGAACCTCCGCCATGGGGCATCGGGCGCTCCGCTTATTATGGCACCTCCAAGACTTCGCATGTCGCCGATCATCTTCGCTTCACATTAAAGGTCTTGAGTCATAAGTCAAGTGTGGAGGACGTGGAGAAAAGCCTCGCACACAATGATAAACGATTTAGATATGGAGGATAGCGCCCGGAGCTAGATCATGAAAATCCAACCTGAATAGAACATGAGCCCCTCACAAAGGGATCGAGGGTGAGGCCCAAGCCATGGAGGAAGTGAGGAACCAACACGACGCCTCATTGGGCTCGTGTAGGGATGACCTGCCTCGAACAGAAGCCTGTGCTGGATGTCGGCGGTCGATATCCGACCTCCTAAGCCTCGCAATGTTCTCCTCTTGGATTGAGGAGGCCACCCACCGCCTTGAGGGTTGGATCCGACATAATGGAGGATCTAGGGCGAAGCTTAGATCTCGGTGTTAGAACTCGTGTGCAAGAAGGCGAGGGAGGTGGAAAGAGGCATAGGCCTCGCCCCTTTATAAAGAGGGTGAATATCAAGAGTCCTCGGCGTGACCGCTGAGGTTTATCTAAAACACACTGAAGTCATACCAACGGTCGCTTGTAGGGTTACACACGCTCAATTGATGGAAGATCCCGCGATAAGAGGAACACGATCTTTGCTTTGGCAGACGTGCCAATAAAACCGCCTTTGCAACACGAAGTCGAGGTGGGGTGAGAAACGTTCGTGTTGGACCGGCCACGATGCAAAGGCACGACGGCGGAGATTGCTGCCAGATCGGATTTATGCTATGTTCCATGCGCGGTATGTGAGAATCACCTCACCGATCCGGACACGGCCTAAGTGTTTGACAATTACTTTGAGTATCCGAGATGGAACCCGCCTGCAATGCCAAGACAAGACGCGTGGCGGACTCGCCGCCATTGAAGCCTGGTTCAGGCTACTCAGTGGAGTCCTGATTAGGGGTATCCTGGACAGCCGGATCAGAGTACGCCGTCCTGACTATTGAAGCGTGAAGATACAAGACTCAAGACTCCGCCCCGTGTCCGGATGGGACTCTCCTTGGCGGAAGGCAAGATGGCGATCGGATATTATATTTCCTTCCTTGTAACCGACTCCATGTAAACCCTAGCCCTCTCCGTGTCTATATAAATCGGGAGGTTGGTCCTTAGAAGGCGATCACAAGTACAATCATACCATCATAGGCTAGCTTCTAGGGTTTAGCCCTACGATCTCGTGGTAGATCTACTCTTGTACTACTCATATCCTAATATTAATCAAGCAGGAAGTAGGGTTTTACCTCCATCGAGAGGGCCCAACCTGGTAAACATTGTGTCCCTTGCTTCTCGTTACCATCAGCCTAGACGCACGATCGGGACCCCTACCCGAGATCCACGTTTTGACACCGACAGCCGCCGAGGAGGCCGCAAGGGCTCAGAGGCCGAGTCGCTGCCGAGGAGGGGTGGTTGATGACCAACCTCCTCCGCTGCCTCCGCTCGGGAAAGTACTTGAAGGTGGGTGATTTACCTATTCGCCCACCTCCCAGAACGGGCACCAGGCGCCAACCGAGGGGAGGTGTTCCATGATGAGGCACTCGCCTCCGCTGGCTTGAGGTTGTTGATTAATCAGCACCTGCTGTGGCGGTTCCCAAGTGGAGCAGCGCCAGGGGCCATGTGCGCCAACTTCCGTAAGCTCCAAGTTTAACCTGCCCGCTCGACAAGGCAAAATCCAGGCTGGCGGCCATGGACAAGGCGGAGGCGGATCTTGAGGAGCGGTCGCCAGACACAGGCCCTGGTTCCGCGGGCCCATGATGAATCAAGGTTGCCCAGATTTGTTGGCTGAAGCAATAGGAGCTCATCTCGGCAAAGGATGTCGAAAGCCTGTGGAGGCGGAAGGAACATGCCGCCAGGACGAGGCCAACGGCACTGCCAAAGCACCGTGCCGAAATGAACTCGGAGGAGGACCTTGCCACTGTGAGGAGGAATTCGCCGCCACACTCCATGTCAAGGATGAGGAGGTCGAGAAGCTCGCCGCAGTAGACCCAGGAGCCGGAGCATGTGCACAAGGAGGCACTCAATGCTCAGCCCCTGGTCCACGCCGACAAGGTGAAAGAGCTGGTGGAGCGGGACGGCTGAAGAAAAGGTCCTAGAGCTGATGAAGGAGAAGGATACGATCAACGGCGCTTTAGTGGAGGCGCAGATACGCCTCGGCAAGGCCGAAGCTACTTCCTAGGCCAACGACTCATCAACGACCAAGAAGCTGGATGGCCTTGAGGATCGCGAGGAGGCCGGGCCTTGGAGGAGACTCGCCAAGGACCTCGAGGAGGAGAGGGCAGGCGGAGGAATGGCGCCACGAAAGTACGAGGATTATGTGAAGGGCGTGAACCTCGATCGAAGGCCCGATTGACGCCGCTGGAAGATCACCGCCAGCTAGCCGCTGGGCATGCCAGACGCCGCTCTCCGAGGACAGGAACACGAGCCCCAATGCTAGATCGACCTTGTTCTTCGAAGCGATCCTCGACGCCTCGATCAGCCCGCCCAACCGGCATCTTATCCGCCAATGAGTCCCGGAGGCTCGCCGGGCGCCGACCAAGGTGGTGTTTCGAACCCCACCGTCAACTTCGCCGATGCACTAGAGAGCTTGCCGGAGGGTACGGACTCGCGGTGCTCAAGGAGCGATTAAGCTTCCATCGTCGATCGCTACGATGGAGTAGAGGTGGAGGGCCGCGGACTAGGCACCCCGCTTTCTCGCTGCCAAGTAGTTCAAGACCAAGACAATTTTATCTTAGTTAGAACCGCAGTATCATTTGATGTAATATAACTCGCAGATTTCAATATCACGCATGCTATCTTCCCGTTAGATATTTCTTGTATGTTTGCACCCCACGCCAGGAGGTAAGGCTGCCGCACGTAAACCCATGCCATGGTGCTTTGAGGACGGATCCTTAGCCTCCCGCCGGAGAGCACTTGCTGCTAGGCAAACCACCTTGCTATTATTTCCAGCGCTGCCGCCTCAACTGTGAGAGACTCGAGATGTAGACAAGGGTTTTGCTAATAGCGGTTAGGCCACCTTGTCGCTCTCGCCACATGGCCGATGAACTGTCGAGCGGACTCGACATAGAGAAAAGGGCTGCCCATAGTGGAAGGGTCCCATCATGTGCAGGTTCCCAAGGGAACGAGATCTTACGGGAAGACAAACTTATATAAATGAAATTAGCCAAAATTTTGCACGATTTTAGCTGTGGCCACGCCGGATGGTTTGTTGAAGCTATGGATGGCACCAGAGGGCGGCCGATCGATGTCGCCTCTTCCTTCGTGCCATCCTCATGAAGATCGCCGCGCCACCCAAACCATATTTCCACGCTTGGCGCCCCACGTGGCGCGCCCAAGATGTCGTAGGGAACGACACTTCACGATCACGGAGAATCCTTTTGCCATGCCATGGGCTGGGCCGGAAAGAGCGATAAAGATCAACGCGGGGATTATCCAGGTTCGCCGCGGTGATGCGTAATACCCTACCCTGCTGGTTTTATGTTTGATTCCGTGTCTTGACCAGCTACAAAAGCCGTGCCAGGTCCAAGTAGTCTCATCCTCTCAGACGCTCACCGGCCTCTTTACAGTGCGGGGCTGCCACAGCGGCACTACCATGAGGTGTAAGTTGCAGTAGTCGTAGCTCATCTCCGCACCGTGAAGACAAACGTGATGCACGCACCGCCGACGCGTTCTTCTTCGCTTTTATCGGGGACAGCGAGAAGCTCGTTCCCTGGGCCTGTCACCGCTTTTCGCCGCTCGACACGCCAGCCCGAGCTGGCTGAGGGTGTGTAGTGCCACCGCTGGCTGGCTACTGAGTTGCGCTGTGGCAGAGTCTTCACTTAAGATCTGCATGCCACCATGCGTGTGCTTGTCGAAGTTGGCTGATACGCTCCAACGATCTATAATTTTTATTGCTCCATGCTACTTTATCTATCTTTTGGACTATATTGGGCTTTATTTTCCAATTTTATATTATTTTGGGACTAACCTATTAACCGGAGGCCCAGCCCAGAATTGCTGTTTTTGCCTATTTTAGTGTTTCAAAGAAACAGAATATCAAACGGAGTCCAAACGGAATGAAACCTTCGGAAACGTGATTTTCTCACCGAACGTGATCCAGGAGACTTGGACCCTACCCAAGGAACAGAGGCGGTCACGAGGGTGGGGCGCCTCTAGGGCGCTCGCCTCGTGGGCCCCTCTGCGCCCACCGACGCATTCTTCCTCCTATATATACCACGCACCTCAAACGATCGAAGAGGAGCCAAAACCTAATTCCACCGCCGCAACTTCCCATCCACGAGATCCCATCTTGGGGCCTGTTCCGAGCTCCGCCGAGGGGGCATCCACCACGGAGGGCTTCTACATCATCACCATAGCCCTCCGATGAAGTGTGAGTAGTTACTCAGACCTTTGGTCCATAGCTAGTAGCTAGATGGCTTCTTCTTTTTGATCTCAATACAATGTTCTCTCTCGTGGAGATCTATTCGATGTAATCTTCTTTTATGTGTGTTTGTTGAGACCGATGAATTGTGGGTTTATGATCCAGCTTATCTATGAATAATATTTGAATCTTCTCTGAATTCTTTTATGTATGATTGGTTATCTTTGCAAGTCTCTTCGAATTATCCGCTTGGTTTGGCCAACTAGATTGGTAGTTCTTGCAATGGGAGAAGTGCTTAGCTTTGGGTTCAATTTGCGTGTCCTTACCCAGTGATGAAAGGGTTGCAAGGCACGTATTGTATTGTTGCCATCGAGGATAACAAGATGGGTATTTATCATATTGCATGAATTTATTCCTCTACATCATGTCATCTTGCTTACATGCTATCGCTTTTTAACTTAATACTCTAGATGCATGCCGGATAGCGGTCGATGAGTGGAGTAATAGTAGTAGATGCAGAATCGCTTCGGTCACTTGTCTGGACGTGATGCCTATATACATGATCATACCTAGATATACTCATAACTATGCTCAATTTCACAATTGCTCAACAGTAATTTGTTCACCAACCGTGATAATATGCTCTTGAGAGAAGCCACTAGTGAAACCTATGGCCCCGGTCTATTCTCATCATATCAATCTCCATCACTTTAATACTTGCTTTGTTTTTACTTTGCCTTTTACTTTTCACTTTGCATCTCTATACCAAAATACCAAAAATATTATCATCATCTCTATCGATCTCACTGTAAGTGACCGTGAAGGGATGGCGTTGGAGCCGAACACATGTCTCACCTCTGTAGAAGCCTGTGATTCCGGTCCCCCGGACTCGTATCCGGTTGTAGGTTCCAGTCCGCACACTCCCGAGCCCCCCGAGCCTGGTTGGGCTCCAATATTAGAGTTTACCGCTGCGGATATCTTCCAGCACTAGCCCTTTGGCGACATGCTAAAATCGTTAAAGTATCTCTCTCTGTCAGGAGCCTCTTGGCCGAACTATGTCCGGCCCGAGTGGAAAGCAGGCGACGAAGGAATTCGTTGCCCACCCACCACCCACTTCATTGCCACGGTTGATGATTTAACCGACGTGCTTGACTTCGACTCCGAAGGCATCGACGGGATAGATGACGATGCAGGAGAAGAGTCAGAATCTCTGGGGCACTGGACTGCTACCTCGTCACACGATATATACATGGTGGACACGCCCAAGGAGGACGACGGCGACAATCCGGAAGATAAAACTCCGGGGCAAAAGCCAAAACGACGGTGCAGACGCCGCTCAAAGTCCAGCAACAGCAAAAATAGCGACAAGAGCACCAGAAGAATCGACACCCGAGTCAACTCCGAAGGTAACAATGACCATACGGACCCAGCAGTGGAACAGGACGAGCCAGGTCATGCCGAACACGGTTCGGAGCGGACGCCCGATCACAATGATCCCGAGGGACGAGTTCATCAAACTGCCCCAGGACAAGAACAAAGTCCGGATGACGACGCATTCATCATCCCGGAAACACGCGTGGAACGAGATAACCTCCACAGAAAGCTTATGGCCACCGCAAGAAGTCTAAAGAAGCAGAAGCAACGGCTAAAAGCCGCACAGGAAACGCTCAATCGCAGATGGACTAAAGTGCTAGACACTGAAGAAAGATATGGCGAGGATCGCCATACAAAGAGCTATCCAAAACGTAAGCTACTGCCAGAATTCGACGACGAGGCCGTTCCACCAAATAATAACACGACCAGGAGGCCAGATGTACCGCTTCATAACCACAACAAAGCGGCTACCGACGCCGCGCATGATTTGCGTGAGCACCTAAGAAAGCCGGCGCGGCTAGGCCCATCTACGGATCTAAAGGACACACCCGGGTGAGGGACTATGGTCACCAAAGTGATCATACCAACCAAATACCAGTTCGGAATACGCACCGGACACAGCAACAGCCGACGGCATGCCACAACACGTCCAGATACAGAGGGGCTGCCCACCACCTGTGCTTCGCCGAAGAAGTACTGGACCATGAATTTCCACAAGGCTTCAAACCTGTGAACATAGAGGAATACGACGGAACGACGGACCCAGGGGTATGGATCAAGGATTTTATCCTGCATATTCACATGGCTCGTGGGGACGACCTCCACGCCATCAAATACCTTCCCCTCAAGTTGAAGGGACCAGCTCGACACTGGTTGAAAAGCCTCCCCAAAAATTCAATTGGGAGTTGGGAGGAACTCGAGGACGCTTTCAGGGCCAATTTTCAAGGGACTTATGTCCGGCCTCCGGATGCGGACGATTTAAGTCACATAATCCAACAGCCCGGAGAGTCCGCCCGCAAGCTTTGGAACAGATTCCTCACTAAGAAGAATCAAATTGTCGATTGTCCGGATGCTCAAGCCTTAGCAGCATTCAAACACAAGATCCGTGACGCAGTGGCTCGCTGGACACCTCGCCAAGAAAAGCCAAGGACAATGGCAGCCTTAATAAGCCTTTATGACCCGCTTTTGTGCGGGTGAAGACAACCGGGCTGGCTCAGAAGGCACCAGCGATCCGAGCACATCCGAAATAAGGGATGGCAACGGGAAGCCACGGTGTAATAAAAACAAACGCCAAAACAAGGAAAAGAGCTCGGACAACACAACGGTAAACTTTCAGGGGCTCTCGACCCAATCAGCAAAAGAAGCCACTTAAAGGCAGTAAAGAGGGACCGTCCGGTCTGAACAGAGTTCTGGACAGACTGTGCCAAATTCACGGCACTCCCGACAAACCTGCAAACCACAAGCACAGAGAGTGCTGGGTCTTTAAGCAGGCCGGCAAATTAAATGCCAAACACAAGGAAAGGGAAACACCAAGTCAAGACGAGGATGAACCTCGTCAGCCGAACACTGGGGGACAGAAAAAATTCCCACCAGAGGTTAAAACAGTAAACATGACCCACGCAACTCACACATCCACGAGAAGGCACGAACGCGGGCTCAAAGACGCGTATGCTATAGAGCCCATTGTACCCACACCTAAATACTGGATGGCTTGTCCGATCACCTTCGATCACACGGACCGCTTAACTAGTATTCGGCGCGGAGGATCAGAGGCCTTGGTGCTTGACCCAATAATCGACGGATATCATCTCACCCACGTCCTTATGGACGGCGGCAGTAGTCTCAATTTAATATACCAGGACACTGTCGGTAGAATGGGGATAGACCCATCCAGAATCAGCCAAAGCAACACCACCTTTGAAGGGGTAATACCAGGCATTGAAGCCTACGGCAGGGGCTCCGTCGTACTGGAGGTAACATTAGGCTCCCCAGGCAACTCCAGAAGCGAAGAACTACTCTTCACCATCGCACCCTTCCGAATCAGCTATCACGCATTGCTTGGAAGAGCGGCCTTCGTCCGCTTCAACGCAATACCACACTATGCCTACCTTACACTCAAGATGCCCGGTCCACGTGGTGTCATCACCGTTAGCGGAAACACAGAGCGCTCTTCATGCGCAGAGGAACGCACGACGGCTCTAGCGGCCGAACTCTAAGCGGCCTCCGATACCAAAAAGCATGACTGGTCGTCAAGACAACGGACACGGTTAATTAGACGCGTCCGGTAGCCTGGATAAAAATGAACCAGGGCGTCGTATATGTAATCCCATAGAGGACACTTGGGGCTATAAATATTTAATAAAGCCCCACACTTGGCTCAACCTTATTGGCAGGCCAACATCTTACACTTTTACTATCCATCGCATACTTACATTGTACTCTCCTACACGAGTTTTTCTTTTTTACAGACACGACGTGTGCGATACCCTTCCAGGAAACGGCACAACAGAGACAAAGGCGCAGACGTGCAACAGGGCCCTGCTCAAAGGTTTCTTTTTAGATTAAGCCCCTGTGTAAACCTTTTATATTGCCTCTTGTTGTTCACACATCCCATGGGTACTACACCCACAGAGGATACTGCCGTTATTGGCATTTCGCCACGACAGATTAACGCACGTACCTGGAAATACAGGGTTTATAATGAAAGGGCATTCTTCAGCCCATTTTCTGTTACAAAGTCCGAATACCTTCGGGAGTGTTCGGCATCATGAGTTTGGCTTATATGCATCAGCTCCGAATCATGTCTTTGGTCAAATGTTGGGTTTTCCCGGCTCCTGGGTTTGCCGCCTTACGTTCCATTCTTATCGTCTAAGGCGGCCAAAGGAGAACTACTGCGATTGTGCCCTGGTTATTCCGCATGAGCACCTCAGTAGAGAAAGCCAAAAACTGACTGTCATGATACATCAAGAGACTGTTCAACCACTCGAAGACTTATTGGAATCTTTAGGATCCCTCCGCATTAACAACGGCATCGTTTCCGGTCATGTACACCCGCTACCAGATTCGGATGCGCTGCTGAAGTACCAGGGCTACATAGTAGCCCCACCGCTAGACTCCCATGGCTAAGCGAAGGTGTTACAGCTATATAGTCCGATTGCCTAGTTCGACGTGCGATCACCTCCTTAGTGGACCAAGATGTTGGATCAAGTGTGATTATGCATATTTTTCGCGAACACCCCCGCATTATATGTGTGGGGGCTGAAGCCAACGACTGCTAACTTTCGGATCATATATATATATATATATATATGGCCGCACAGGAGACACAATAATACTTTTAGCAAAAAGTATAAATATAGCCTTACAACCAAAATAACATTGTTTTTACAATGGTTCGATCATCACCGAATAAGACATTCTTGGCACAAGATCGCCTCTTATTAAGCGGCACCTTCATTACTGCGCCAAATAGTGCTCGGCCGATACTCGTCCTCCCGCCGATTCTCGGGTCGCTACAACGGTGGCCTCCATGTCCATCCAATATGCTTTAACGCGGGCAGGAGCTATTCGTGCACCCTCTATGCACGCCGACCTCCTCATGGCATCGATCTGAGGCACGGCCCCAAGGAACTGCTGCACCAAACCAAAGTAATTGTCCGGCTTAGGCCTCCTTGGCCAAAGATGGTCTATTACAGACCGCATTGCAAGCCCGGACAACCTGTGAAGCTCCGCCATAGCAGCCATCTTCTCACTTAACGGTAGCGGACGCGCGGGAGCATTGAATTGCGACCAGAAAAGCTTCTCCACTTCTTTATCATCTTGATCCTCGAAAAACTTGGTTGCATCAGCGGCACTCTTCGCCAAGTCCGCATACGCATCCGCAGGACTCCAGCGTCCATCCAGGGGAGCATACTTCGTATCCAAAAACTTCGTCCGCAGTAAGTAGGAGCCCCCAGCCACGATTTTACCGTCCGCAGTAAGGTCCGCATCTCCTTGTTGGCATTAAGTGCCTTGTACAGGTCGTCCGAATTAGCCTTATTCTCCTTTTCCAGGAGTTCATACCGGTCGGCGGCGTTCTTCAACTCCACAGCCATTTCGGCTATCTTTTCCTTGCTTCGGCGATGAGCAGCATGTTCGGCTCTCAATTCTTCGGCCGCCTTTAGGGCAGCCGCACTCCTAACCCGAGCTTGCTCCTTGGCCTGGGCAAGTTCCGCCCTTAGGGATTCCACGGCAGCAGCACCATCTGCAGTCCAAGCATATTGCATTAATATTATGCCCTTCTCTTATTTTCCTATAAAACATAATAAGCAAAGCAGAGCACATACCTTGTGAATTGCCCAGCCGCTTGTTCACCAGCGTGATATCGGCATTAATAGATCTGATCCGCCTCCTTAACTCGGAAACTTCAACGGAGTGGTCGGCTGCCGGACTCTTAGATACCTGTGCATATGCACAACACAAACATTACTATATGATCCCCCGTTTGGCGCCTAGGGCGGGTAACCAGAGTCTCAGGGGCTACTATCCATATGGAGCACACCTAGCGCGTGCCTCACAGCCAAACAATAGTGTATTTTTCACTACATACCTCAAAGCCTCTAAGCAGGCTCGTAAATGCTTCATTCAAACCGCTTGTGGCGGATGAAATCTTCTTGAGCATCGCGCTTATTAATGAGTGGTGCTCCTCCGACAGTGCAGCTCGCTCCAGAAGGCATGTCAGTATGTCAGGCCGGACATCAAACTATGCCGGATCCTTCTTATTGCCCCCCGTGGGAGCCAAACGCTCCGGGCTCAGGGCGGCTGACGTATTGGCTTCCGGCTTCGGCTGATCCGGACTCCTCCGTGACGACACCTCGGTGTCGCTCGCTTCATGAGGCGGAGAGGTGGGTGGGGTCTCGCTCTCCATCATCTCTAGAGGAAGATCCCCCGAAGATGAACTCTATTGAGAAGAGCTGCTAGCCGGACTGCAAAAGACGAATCCTGGTTACTGATCTCGGAGAAACGCAGTACCTTCTAATTAACGATTAACTTACAGCTCGGTGGAGGGCTGGCCCGTTGGCGGGCATGACGCGGTGAGGGTGCCCGTCGTGGCAGAGCCCCTTAGTGATACCTTTTTCCCTGGTTTGGGCATCTCCGTCTCCAAGTCTTTGGAGGCAGCCCTTTTCTTCCCGCGCGGGGAGGAGGCTTTAGCCTCCCCTTCCCGACTATCCTCCCCAGGGGAGGTAACAATTCCCCCGGTTCGGATGCGTAGCGCGTGAAGTTCGGTTTCTTCGTTCTTCCCCTTGTCTTTCCCTGAGGGCATTTTGCCGAGCACCCGGTCAAGCATCTTGGCAATGGTGGGATTAGGCGAGCCTTCGGGAAGTGGCGCCGGACACCTGATTCTCTCCGCCTTACTAAGCCATTCCTGGCCAAAGATGATATTCAGAATAACAACTATGACCAATATAAAACAAAGTGTCCAGTATCAAGGTTTCATACTTGGGTATCTAGGCGATTGCAGCTTAGGCCCGCATCCTCGGTGGTGTCCGGACACTCTACTTGTGGTCCGAAGAATAATTTACACATCCCTTTGAGCTTCAGGCCGAAGAAGTGCTTAACAGTCCGCGGACCTTCTAGATTGAACTCCCACATCCGGAGAGGCCGGCGTTGGCACGGCAACATCCATCGGATTAATATCACTTGAATTATGCTGACAAGGTTAATGTCCCTCTCTAGAAGCTCCCGGATGCGGTTCTGCTGTACTGGTACATCACCAGCGGTCCGCCAATTCCGTCCTACGTCGGTCCAAGACGCCAGTTGTGACGGAGGGCCCAAGCGAAACTCGGGGGCGGCTACCCACTTTGTGCCTCTGGGAGCCCTATTATAAAACCACCTCCATTGCCATACATCGGATACTTCTGGGAAAGAACCCTCTGGCCATGGGGCATCGGCGTTCCTGCTTATTATGGCACCTCCGCACTCCGCATGTCGCCCCTCGATCATCTTCGGCTTCACATTAAAGGTCTTGAGTCATAAGCCGAAGTGTGGAGTGACGTGGAGAAAAGCCTCGCACACAATGATAAACGACGAGATATGGAGGATAGCGTCCGGAGCTAGATCATGAAAATCCAACCCGTAATAGAACATGAGCCCCCTCACAAAGGGATCGAGGGTGAGGCCCAAGCCGCGGAGGAAGTGAGGAACGAACACGACGCTCTCATTGGGCTCTGGTGTAGGGATGACCTGCCCTGGAACAGGAAGCCTGTGCTGGATGTCGGCGGTCAGATATCCGACCTCCCTAAGCCTCGCAATGTTCTCCTCTTGGATTGAGGAGGCCACCCACCGGCCTTGAGGGTTGGATCCGGACATAATGGAGGATCTAGGGCGTGGAAGCTTAGATCTCGGGTGTTAGAACTCAGGGTGCAAGAAGGCGCGAGGGAGGTGGAAAAGAGGCATAGGCCTCGGCCCCTTTATAAAGAGGGTGAATATCAAGAGTCCTCGGCGTGACCGCTTGAGGTTTATCTAAAAACACACTGAGTCATACCAACGGTCGTTGTAGGGTTACACACGCCCGAATTGATGGAAGATCCCGCGATAAGAGGAACACGATCTTTGCTTTGGCAGGACGTGCCAATAAAACCGCCTTGCAACACGAGTCGAGGTGGGGTGAGAAACGCCGGTTCGTGTTGGACCGGGCCACGATGCAAAGGCACGACGTGCGGAGATTGCCAGCAGATCGGATTTATGCTATGTTCCATGCGATGGTATGTGAGAATCACCTCACTGATCCGGACACGGTCTAAGTGTTTGACAATTACTTTGGAGTATCCGGAGATGGAACCCGCCCTGCAATGCCGAAGACAAGACTGCGTGCTGGACTCGTCGTCATTGAAGCCTGGTTCAGGGGCTACTCAGGGAGTCCTGGATTAGGGGGTATCCGGACAGCCGGACTGTATACGTCGTCCGGACTATTGAAGCGTGAAGATACAAGACTCAAGACTCCGTCCCGTGTCCGGATGGGACTCTCCTTGGCGTGGAAGGCAAGATGGCGATTCGGATATTATATTTCCTTCCTTGTAACCGACTCCATGTAAACCCTAGCCCTCTCCGGTGTCTATATAAATCGGGGAGGTTGGTCCTTAGAAGGCGATCACAAGTACAATCATACCATCATAGGCTAGCTTCTAGGGTTTAGCCTCTACGATCTCGTGGTAGATCTACTCTTGTACTACTCATATCCTAATATTAATCAAGCAGGAAGTAGGGTTTTACCTCCATCGAGAGGGCCCGAACCTGGGTAAACATTGTGTCCCTTGCTTCCTGTTACCATCAGCCTAGACGCACAGATCGGGACCCCCTACCTGAGATCCGCCGGTTTTGACACCGACAGCCGCTGTCGAGGAGGCCAGCAAGGGGCCTGCTAGAGAGGCCGGAAAGGCCGCTGCCGAGGAGGGGTGGTTGATGACCAACCTTCCTCCTCTGCTGCCTCTGGCTCGGGAAAGTACTTGAAGGTGGGTGACGACCTATTCGTCCACCTCCCAGGAACGGCAAGCACCAGGGCGCCAACCGAGGGGGAGGTGTTCCATGATGAGGCACTCGCCTCCGCCGGGCTTGAGGTTGTTGACGAACTGAGCACCCGCGGTGGCGGTTCCCAAGTGGAGCAGCTGCTTCGGGCCATGTGCGCCAACTTCCAGAAGCTCCAAGTGCTTAACCTTGCCCGCCTGGACAAGGCAAAATCCAGGCTGGCGGCCATGGACAAGGCGGAGGCGGATCTTGAGGAGCGTGTCGCCGAGACACAGGCCTGGTTCCGCCGGGCCCATGATGAACTGAAGGTTGCCCAGGATTTGTTGGCTGAGCGCAAATAGGAGCTCATCCTGAAGCAGGCTGATGTCGAGAAAGCCCAGGAGGCGGCGAAGGAACATGCCGCCAAGGACGAGGCCACTCGGCACCAGCACCAGGCCGAGCTGAACTCCAGGAGGAGGACCTTGCCACTCGTGAGGAGGAATTCGCCGCCACACTCCATGTCAAGGATGAGGAGGTCGAGAAGCTCGTCGCAGAGTAGACCCAGGAGCTGGAGCACAGGCACAAGGAGGCACTCAATGCTCAGGCCCTGGTCCACGTCGACAAGGTGAAAGAGCTGGAGGTGGAGCGGGACGGGCTGAAGAAAAAGGTCCTAGAGCTGATGAAGGAGAAGGATACGATCAACGGCGCTTTAGTGGAGGCGCAGGACACAGTCCTCGGCAAGGCCGAGCTACTCTCCTAGGCCAACGACTCCATCAACGACCCGAAGCTGAAGCTGGATGGCCTTGAGGGGACGCTTTAGGAGGCCAGGGCCTTGGAGGAGACCCTGGCCAAGGACCTCGAGGAGGAGAGGCAGCTGCGGAGGAATGGCGCCGCCGAGTACGAGGATTATGTGAAGGGCGTGAACCTCTGGATCGAGCGCCTGATTGACGTCGCTGGGAAGATCACCGCCCAGCTAGCTGTCATGGGCATGCCAGACGTCAGGCTCTCCGAGGACAGGAACACGAGCCCCAATGCTAGACTGACCTTGTTCTTCGAGCGCATCCTCGACGCTCTGGATCAGCTCCGCTCCAACCGGGCATCTTATCTGGCCAATGAGTCCCGGAGGCTCTGCCGGGGCGCCCTGACCAAGGTGGTGTTCTGGAACCCCACCGTCAACTTCGCTGATGCACTAGAGAGCTTGCCGGAGGGTACGGACCTCGCGGTGCTCAAGGAGCGTATCAAGCCCATCGTCGACTGCGTCGATGGAGTGCAGAGGGTGGAGGGCCAGCGCCGGGACTAGGCACCCCGTTTCTCGTTGCCGCTGCGAGTTCAAGACCAAGACAATTTTATCTTAAGTTAGAACCGCAGCGATCATTTGATGTAATATAACTCTGCAGTACTTCAATATCACGCATGCTATCTTCCCGTTAGATATTTCTTTGTATGTTTGCACCCTACGCTTGGTGAGGTAAGGCTGCCGGCACGTAAACCCATGCCATGGTGCTTTGAGGACGGATCCTTAGCTCCCTGCCGGGAGAGCACTTGCTGCTAGGCAAACCACCTTGCCATTATCGGCGCGGCCGCCTGAACTGTAGAGCAGACTCGAGACAGAGACAAGGGCTTTGCTAATAGCGGTTAGGCCACCTTGTCGTTCTCAGCGCGGCCGGATGAACTGTCGAGCGGACTCGATACAGAGAAAAGGGCGTTGCCCATAGTGGAAGGGTCCCATTGCGTGCAGGTTCCCATACAAGGAACGAGATCTTACGGGGAAGACAAACTTATATAAATGAAATTAGCCAAAATTTTGCACGACTTAGCTTTTCGTGGCCACGCGGATGGCTGTTGAAGCTGCGGATGGCACCAGAGGGCGGCTGATCGATGTCGCCCTCTTCCTTCGTGCCATCCTCATGAAAGATTCGTTGCGTCGACTCCAAAACCATATTTCCACGGCTTGCGCCCCCTACGTGGCGCGCCCAAGATGTCGAGGGAAACGACACCTACGGGATCACGGAGAATCCCTTTTGCTACGGTTGGCGGGCGCGGGGCTGTGGAAAGAGCGGGATTAGAAGATCAACGCGGGGGGATTATCCAGGTTCAAGCCGCAAGTGATGCGTAATACCCTACTCCTGCTGGTTTTATGTTTATCTGGTGTTCTTGGACTAGCTACAAAGCGTGCCAGGTCCAAGAAGTCCGAATCCCCCCTCTGTACGCCGCTGGCCTCCTTTTATAGGCAAAGGGGCTGCCACAGTGGCACACATGAGGTGGAAAGTTGTACAGTAGTCGAGTCTATCTCCTGGCACCGTAAGACAAACGCATTTAATGCACTGTCGACGTGCCCTTCTCGCTTTATCGGGGACAGCGAGGAAGCTCGTCCCAGCTGTCACCGCCTCGCCTGGCCTCGACACGCGTCCGAGCCGATGAGGTGTGTAGTGCCACGCTGGCTGGTTGGCTACTGAGTTGGTGCGGTGGCAGAGTCTTCACGAAGATCTGCATGCCACCATGCAGGTGCTTGCTGAGTTGGCTGATACGTCTCCAACGTATCTATAATTTTTTATTGCTCCATGCTACTTTATCTACTGTTTTGGACTATATTGGGCTTTATTTCCCACTTTTATATTATTTTTGGGACTAACCTATTAACCGGAGACCCAGCCCAGAATTGCTGTTTTTTGCCTATTTCAGTGTTTCGAAGAAATAGAATATCTAACGGAATACAAACGGAATGAAACCTTCGGAAACGTGATTTTCTCACCGAACGTGATCCAAGGGACTTGGACCCTACTCCAAGGAACGAAAGAGGCGGTCACGAGGGTGGGAGGCGCCCCCCCTAGGGCGCGCCCCCTGCCTCGTGGGCCCCCTGTCGCTCCACCGACGTACTCCTTCCTCCTATATATACCTACGTACCAACAAACGATCAGAAGAGGAGCCAAAAACCTAATTCGACCGCCGCAACTTCCTGTATCCACGATATCCCATCTTGGGGCCTGTTCCGGAGCTCCGCCGGAGGGGGCATCCACCACGGAGGGCTTCTACATCATCACCATAGCCCCTCCGATGAAGTGTGAGTAGTTAACTTCAGACCTTTGGGTCCATAGCTAGTAGCTAGATGGCTTCTTCTCTCTTTTTGGATCTAAATACAATGTTCTCCCCCTCTCTCGTGGAGATCTATTCGATGTAATCTTCTTTTTGCGGTGTGTTTGTTGAGATCGATGAATTGTGGGTTTATGATCCAGCTTATCTATGAATAATATTTGAATCTTCTCTGAATTATTTTATGTATGATTGGTTATCTTTGCAAGTCTGCTCGAATTATCCGCTTGGTTTGGCCAACTAGATTGGTAGTTCTTGCAATGGGAGAAGTGCATAGCTTTGGGTTCAATCTTGCGTGTCCTTACCCAAAGGATGTAAAGGGTTGCAAGGCACGATTGTATTGTTGCCATCGAGGATAACAAGATGGGGTATTTATCATATTGCATGAATTTATTCCTCTACATCATGTCATCTTGCTTAAGGCTACTACTCTTTTTTAACTTAATACTCTAGATGCATGCCGGATAGCGGTCGATGAGTGGAGTAATAGTAGTAGATGCGTAATCGCTTGGTCTACTTGTCTTGGACGTGATGCCTATATACATGATCATACCTAGATATACTCATAACTATGCTCAATTCATCAATTGCTCAACAGTAATTTGTTCACCCACCGTAGAATACTTATGCTCTTGAGAGAAGCCACTAGTGAAACCTATGGCCCCCGGGTCTATTCTCATCATATCAATCTCCATCACTTTAATACTTGCTTTGTTTTTACTTTGCCTTTTTACTTTTCACTTTGCATCTCTATACCAAAAATACCAAAAATATTATCTATCATCTCTATCAGATCTCACTCTCGTAAGTGACCGTGAAGGGATTGACAACCCCTAATCGCATTGGTGGCGAGTAGCTATCATTTTGTGCAGGTACGAGGGACTTGTGGTGGCCTCCTACTGGATTGATACCTTGGTTCTCAAAAACTGAGGGAAATACTTACGCTACTTTACTGCATCATCCTCTCCTCTTCGGGTAATCCAACGCAGTGCTCAAGAGGTAGCAAGAAGAATTTCTGGCGCTGTTGCTGGGGAGTCTACGGAGAAGTCAACATACCAAGTACCCATCACAATCCCTATATCTTGCATTACATTATTTGCCATTTGCCTCTCGTTTTCCTCACCCCCACTTCACCCTTGCCGTTTTATTCGCCCTCTCTTTCCCAATCTCCTCCTCTTTTTCCCGTTGCCTTTTTCCTCATCCGTTTGTTTGCTCGTGTGTTAGTTTGCTTGCTTGCTGTCATGACTAATCTCATATCTTCTCCGTTATCTCCCGAGAATGAAGTTCTAAATTTTAAGCAAAGGGAGGGAGAAAATCTAAAAGACTCTTGGTATAGAATTTGCAGTGCTCAAAATAGATCTACCAGGAAGCAATCTACTTCAGTTCTTCTTCGTAATTTTTACGTAGGTGCTAATCCTTGGTATAGATATATCCTTGATACCATTACTGGAGGGAATTTCTTGGGTAGCCATACTTTTGATTCTTATAATGCTTTAATAGATTTATTTGGCTCACCACCTCTTTTGGTTAATGGAACTATGTTAACTTTGGAGCATGTTATGCAAAGACTTGAAATTATTGAGAATAAAGTTGCTACCATTGAATCTAATTACCCAATATGGATCTAAGGTAGGAATGACTTTAAAAAATATTAAAGAAAACGAACCCATAGTTAATGAGAAAATAAATCTAGATTCCACAAGAATCGATAAACTTGAGGGTATCATTACCAACTTGGGAACCACTTTTTCTTCCGTACAAAACACTCCAAGTTCGTCTACTAAAAATACTAAGCTTATTTATCTTCCTAAGAATAAGGGTGAATCATCTAGTAAGGAAACCGCGGATCTTAAATCTATAAGTGTTCATCCCAATCTTTTTGCCATCATTAAGGAACCATTTGCTATGAATGAATTTTTCAATCTTTTGCCTGAAAATTTGATAATTACTAGAAAGAAAGAAAATTCTAAAGGAGGTAGATTCCTCATTGAAGAATTGCCTACCAAAGATGGCAATACCTAGATCTATCCTTGCTTTTATGCCTAGCTAGGGGCGTTAAACGATAGCGCTTGTTGGGAGGCAACCCAATTTTATTTTTAGTTTTTTAGTTTTTGCTTCTGTTTAGAAATAAATAATCCATCTATCCTCTGTTTAGATGCGGTTTTATGTTTTAATTAGCGTTTGTGCCAAGCTAGACCTATTGGATCTTCTTGGATGATAGTTATTTGATCTTGCTGTAATTTCCAGAAACTTTGCGCTCAGTGCCTGAATTATTAAAAATCACCAGAACGTGATAAAATACTGATTCCAATTGATACTGATCGATAAACCAATTGTCTAGGTCGTCTAATTTTGGTAGAAGTTTTGGAGTTCCAGAAGTTTGCGTTAGTTACAGATTACTACAGACTGTTCTGTTTTGACAGATTCTGTTTTGCGTGTGTTGTTTGCTTATTTTGATGAATCTATGGCTAGTAAAATAGTTTATAATCCATAGAGAAGTTGGAATACAGTAGGTTTAACACCAATATAAATAAATAATGAGTTCATTACAGTACTTTAAAGTAGTCTTTTGTTTTCTTTCTCTAACGGAGCTCACGAGATTTCTATTGAGTTTTGTGTTGTGAAGTTTTCAAGTTTTGGGTAAATTCTTTTGATGGATTATGGAACAAGGAGTGGCAAGAGTCTAAGCTTGGGGATGCCCATGGCACCCCCAAGATAATCCACAGACACCAAAAGTCAAAGCTTTGGGATGCCCCGGAAGGCATCCCCTCTTTCATCTACTTACATCGGTAATTTACTTGGAGCTATATTTTTATTCACCATATGATAAGTGTTTTGCTTGGAGCGTCTTGTATTATTTGTGTCTTTTCTTGTTAGTCTACCACAATCATCCTTGCTGTACACACCTTTTGATAGAGCAATACATGAATTGGAATTTGATAGAATACTCTTTGTGCTTCACTTATATCTTTTGAGCGTGATAGTTTTGCTCATAGTGCTTCACTTATATCTTTTGAGCGTGATAATTTTTGCTCTAGTGCTTCACTTAGATCTTTTAGAGCACGGTGGTGGATTTGTTTTAAAGAAACTATTGATCTCTCATGCTTCACTTAGATTATTTTGAGAGTTGTTAATAGCATGGTAATTTGCTTAATGTTAATATACTTGGTATTCAAGATATGTGAAACTTTCTTTTGAGTGCGTTGAATACTAAGAAAAGTTTGATGCTTGATAATTGTTTTGAGATATGGAGGTGATAATATCAAAGTCATGCTAGTTGGGTGATTATGAATTTAAAGAATGCTTGTATGGAAGTTAGCAAATCCCGTATCATGCACGTATGGTTAAAGTTGTGTAACAAATTTGAAACATGAAGTGTACCTGGCATGTGCATCCTTATGAGTGGCGGTCGGGGACGAGCGATGGTCTTTTCCTACCAATCTATCCCCCTAGGAGCATGCGCGTAGTACTTGATTTTTGATCACTTCTAAATTTTTGCAATAAGTATATGATTTCTTTTGACTAATGTTGAGTCCATGGATTATACGCACTTTTACCTTTCCGCCTTTGCTAGCCTCTTCGGTACCGTGCATTGCCCTTTCTCACCTTGAGAGTTGGTGCAAACTTCGTCGGTGCATCCAAACCCCGTGATATGATACGTTCTATCACACATAAACCTCCTTATATCTTCCTCAAAACAGCCACCATACCTACCAATTATGGCATCTCCATAGCCATTCCGAGATATATTGCCATGCAACTTTTGACCGTTCCGTTCATCATCATCATGACATACATGTCACGCCTGATTCATTGCACCATCCTGGTACACCGCCGGAGGCATTCATGTAGAGTCATATCTTGTTCTAGTTTCGAGTTGTAATCCTTATGTTGTAATCAATAAAAGTGTGATGATCATCATTAGTAGGGCATTGCCCAATTGAAAAAAAAAAGAGAAAGGCCAAAAAGAAAAAAAAGAAAGGCCCAAAAAAAGAAAAAAAAGAAAAAGGGCAATGTTACTATCTCTTTTTCCACACTTGTGCTTCAAAGTAGCACCTTGTTCTTCATGTAGTGAGTCTCATATATTGTGCTTCAAAGTAACACCATGTTTTTTCATATAGTGAGTCTCATAAGTTGTCTTTCATACTAGTGGGAATTTTTCATTATAGAACTTGGCTTGTATATTCCTACGATGGGCTTCCTCAAATGCCGTAGGTCTTCATGAGCAAGCAAGTTGGATGCACACCCACTAGTTTTCTTTTGTTGAGCATTCATAGCTCTAGTGCATCCGTTGCATGGCAATCCCTACTCCTCATGTTGACATCAATTGATGGGCATCTCCATAGCCGCTGATTATCCTTGTCAATGTGAGACTTTCTCCTTTTTGTCTTCTCCACACAATCCCCATCATCATATTCTATTCCACCCATAGTGCTATATCCATGGCTCACGCCATGTATTGCGTGAAGGTTCAAAAAGTTTGCGATTATTTAAGTATGAAACAATTGCTTGGATTGTCATCGGGGTATAGAAGTTGGGAACATCTTTGTGTGATTTAAAATGAAGCATAGCCTAACTATATGATTTTGTAGGATGAACTTTCTTTTGCCATGCTATTTTGAGAAGACATGATTACTTTGATTAGTATGCTTGAAGTATTATTATTTTTATGTCAATATGAACTTTTGTCTTTAATCTTTCGGATCTGAATATTCATACCACAATTAAGAAGATTTACATTGAAATTATGCCAAAGTATCACTCCGCATAAAAAAATTCGCTTTTTATCATTTACCTACTCGAGGACAAGCATGAATTAAGCTTGGGGATGCCTGATACGTCTCGAACGTATCTATGATTTTTGATTGCTCCATGCTACTTTATCTACTGTTTTGGACTATATTGGGCTTTATTTTCCACTTTATATTATTTTTGGGACTAACCTATTAATCGGAGGCCCAGCCCAGAATTGATGTTTTTTGCCTATTTCAGTGTTTCGCAGAAACAGAATATCAAACAGAGTCCAAACGGAATGAAACCTTCGAAAACGTGATTTTCTCACCAAACGTGATCCAGGGGACTTGGACCCTACTCCAAGGAACGAAAGAGGCGGTCCCGAGGGTGGGAGCGCCCCCCTAGGGCCTGCCCCCTGCCTCGTGGGCCCCCTGTCGCTCCACCAACGTACTCCTTCCTCCTATATATACCTACGTACCCCCAAACAATCAGAACAGGAGCCAAAAACCTAATTCCACCGCCGCAACTTACTGTATCCACAAGATCCCATCTTGGGGCCTGTTCTGGAGCTCCGTCGGAGGGGGCATCCACCACGGACGGCTTCTACATCATCACCATAGCCCCTCCGATGAAGTGTGAGTAGTTAACTTCAGACCTTCGGGTCCATAGCTAGTAGCTATATGGCTTCTTCTCTCTTTTTGGATCTCAATACAATGGTCTCCCCCTCTCTCGTGGAGATCTATTCGAAGTAATCTTATTTTTGCTGTGTGTTTGTTGAGATCAATGAATTGTGGGTTTATGATCCAGCTTATCTATGAATAATATTTGAATCTTCTCTGAATTATTTTATGTATGATTGGTTATCTTTGCAAGTCTCTTCGAATTATCCGTTTGGTTTGGCCAACTAGATTGGTAGTTCTTGCAATGGGAGAAGTGCATAGCTTTGGGTTCAATCTTGCGTGTCCTTACCCATTGATGTAAAGGGTTGCAAGGCACGATTGTATTGTTGCCATCGAGGATAACAAGATAGGGTATTTATCATATTGCATGAATTTATTCCTCTACATCATGTCATCTTGCTTAAGGCGTTACTCTGTTTTTAACTTAATACTCTAGATGCACGCTGGATAGCGGTCGATGAGTGGAGTAATAGTAGTAGATGCAGAATCGTTTCGGTCTACTTGTCTTGGACGTGATGCCTATATACATGATCATACCTAGATAGATATACTCATAACTATGCTGAATTCTGTCAATTGCTCAACAGTAATTTGTTCACCCACCGTCGAATACGTATGCTCTTGAGAGAAGCCACTAGTGAAACCTATGGCCCCCGGGTCTATTCTCATCATATCAATCTTCATCACTTTAATACTTGCTTTGTTTTTACTTTGCCTTTTTACTTTTCACTTTGCATCTCCATACCAAAAATACCAAAAATATTATCTATCATCTCTATAAGATCTCAGTCTCATAAGTGACCGTGAAGGGATTGACAACCCCTAATCGCGTTGGTTGCGAGTAGCTATCGTTTTGTGCAGGTACGAGGGACTTGTGCGTGGCCTCCTACTGGATTGATACCTTGGTTCTCAAAAACTGAGGGAAATACTTACGCTACTTTACTGCATCATCCTCTCCTCTTCGGGGAAATCCAACGCAGTGCTCAAGAGGTAGCATTGGCCTAGAGGCCGCACGTCGCCACGCAGGCGCTCGCCTAATTGGTGGGTTGGCAGCTGTCTGGGAACGACGGTGGAGTCTTGGCTGGTGGGGGCCTGGCTGTGGCCCCGCGGATGTCTTCGGCAAGAGTCTTGGCGGGGCTCCGGTAAGGGTCTTGCCGCGGCGTCGTAGGCGTCCCCGGCAAGGGTCTTGTCGGGGGGTCTTGTGGGTATCCTCGTCAAGGATCTTGCCGAGGATCTTCGTCTTCTGATTCTCATCTAGTCCTGTATGTTCTTGGTCTTCACGAAGATCTGCATGCCACCATGGAGGCGCCTCCCGAGCTTTGGTCCCAATGTGGTCGAGGGCGCCGGAACTCTTAGGCTCAAGGTTGGCAGCCCTGCTGGCGTTGGGCAAGTTGCCCCGGCAAGGTTCACCGGGGCTGCAAAGGCCGCCCCGGTAAGGACCTTGCCGGGGGAGTTTCACCTCACCCCTCAGCTCTTCATGCTTCTGGTCTTGAGCACGGCTCTGATAATCTTTGCTTCTTCTAACCCGCCAAGCGTGGCCACGGGCGTGGGGCCGCGACTGCCCGCGCACAAGTAAAGGGGTACAAAAAGGGACCCCTACTTTTGTACACCGACAGGCGCGGCTTGGGGAAGTCCCCAAGTAGGATTCGGTCCTACCTGGGGTGCCCCTTGGCCTCTCCCCTCTCCCTCACCTATATATATGTGGGGAGGGGCGCACACATAACCACAACATTGTCTTAGCCATGTGCGGCGCCCCCCTCCACCGTTTACACCCTCGGTCATATTTTCATTGTGCTTAGGCGAAGCCCTACAGAGGTAGCACCACCATCACCGTCACCACGCCGTCGCGCTGCCGGAACTCATCCACTACCTCTCTGTATTGCGGGATCAAGAAGGTGTGGACGTCACCGAACTGAACGTGTGCTGAACGCGGAGATGCCTGATATGTCTCCAACGTATCTATAATTTTTGATCGTTCCATGCTATTATATTGTCTGGTTTGGATGTTCTATATGCATTAATATGCTATTTTATATTATTTTTGGGACTAACCTATTAACCTAGAGCCTAGTGCCAGTTTCTATTTTTTTCCTTGTTTTTGAGCTTCACAGAGAAGGAATACCAAACTGAGTCCAAACAGAATAAAACCTTCGCGATGATTTTTCTTGGACCAGAACACACCCAGGACACTTGGAGATGAAGTCGGAGGAGCCATGAGGCGGTCACTAGGGTGGAGGGCGCACCCAGGGGGTAGGGCGCGCCCCCTGCCTTGTGGGCCCCCGTGACTCCCCTGACCTAATTCTTTCGCATATATATTCACATATATCCCCAAACCACTAGAGGCATCCACAAAAACACTTTTCCACCGCCGCAACCATCTGTACCCGTGAGATCCCATCTAGGGGCCTTTCTCAGCATCCTGTCAGAGGGGAATTCGATCACGGAGGGCTTCTACATCAACTCTATTGCCCTTTAGATGAAGCGTGAGTAGTTTACCTCAGACCTACGAGTCCATACCTAGTAGCTAGATGACTTCTTCTCTCTCTCTCTCTCTCTCTCTCTCTCTCTTTGATTCTCAATACCATGTTCTCCTCGATGTTCTTGGAGATCTGTCTGATGTAATCTTCTTTTGTGGTGTGTTTGTCGAGATCCGATGAATTGTGGATTTATGATCAGCTTATCTATGAATATTATTTGAATCTTCTCTGAATTCTTATATGCATGATTTGGTATCTTTGTAATTCTCTTTGAACTTTCGGTTTAGTTTGGCCAACTAGATTGGTTTTTCTTGCAATGGCTGAAGTGCTTAGCTTTGGGTTCAATCTTGTGGTGTCCTTTCCCAGTGACAGCAGGGGCAGCAAGGCACGTATTGTATTGTTGCCATCGAGGATAAAAAGATGGGGTTTTCATCATATTGCTTGAGTTAATTCCCCTACATCATGTCATCTTACATAATGCGTTACTCTGTTTTTCATGAACTTAATACTCTAGATGCAGGCAGGAGTCGGTCGATGTGTGGAGTAATAGTAGTAGATGCAGAATCGTTTCGGTCTACGTGACATGGACGTGATGCCTATATTTCATAATCATTGCCTTAGATATCGTCATAACTTTGCGCTTTTCTATCAATTGCTCGACAGTAAGTTGTTCACCCACCGTATTATTTGCTATCAAGAGAGAAGCCACTAGTGAAACCTATCGCCCCCGGGTCTATTTTCCATCATACAAGTTTCCGATCTACTATTTTCCTTCATATTAGTTTCCGATCTACTATTTTGCAATCTTTTACTTTCCGATCTATAAACCAAAATATCAAAAATATTTACTTTATCTTTTGTTTAGTTTCATCTATCTCTATCAGATCTCACGTTTGCAAGTAACCGTCAAGGGATTGACACCCCTTTATCGCGTTGGGTGCAAGTTGTTTGATTGTTTGTGCAGGTATTGGTGATTTGTGCGTTGTCTCCTACCGGATTGATACCTTGGTTCTCTAATTCAGCGAAATACTTACCTCTACTTTGCTGCATCACCCTTTTCTCTTCAAGGGAAAAACCAACGCAAGCTCAAGAAGTAGCAGTTTCGTACGTTCGGTACTCGACCGGTTGGATCGCGAAGAAGTTCGACTACGTCAACCGCGTTACTAAACGCTTCCGCTTATGGTCTACGAGGGTACGTAGACACACTCTCCCTTCATTGCTATGCATCTTCATGGATAGATCTTGGTGAAAATTTTGTTTTTGCCACTCTAGATTTTGCCAATTTTCCTTATGCCACTCTAGATTTGACATTTCATTTTGCCTCTCTTAGTTTTTGACAATTATCACAATTGCCATGCTTTACGGCTTAGAACCGGGACTTGTGATAATTGTCAAAAGCTAAGAGTGGCAAAATGAAATAAAATTATTTTGCTTTCGCCATAGAATGGCAATTGTGATAATTGTCAAAAACAAAGAATGGCAAAAGTGAAATGTCAAAATCTAGAGTGGCATAAGGAAAATTGGCAAAAACTAGAGTGGCAAAAACAAAATTTTCCCCGTGTGCATAGATTTTTTTTGTTTTACATGCAACGCTTCCCAACAGTGGCATCCAAGCCAGGTCTATGCATAGATGATATGCACGAGTAGAACACAAAGAGTTGTGGGTGGTGATAGTCATACTGCTTACCACCAATGTCTTATTTTGATTTGGCGGTATTGTGAGATGAAGCGGCCTGGACCAACCTTACATGTCCACACACATGAGACTGGTTCCCCCGACTGAGATGCTACTAGTTTTGCATAAAGGTGGCTGGCGGGTGTCTGTTTCTCTTACTTTAGTTGAATCGATGTTGACTACGGCTGGTCCTTGAAGAAGGTTAAAACAACAAACTTGATAAATCACCGTTGTGGTTTTTGCCGTAGGTAAGAACAGTTCTTGCTAGAAGCCCGTAGCAGCCACGTAAAACTTGCAACAACAAAGTAGAGGATGTCTAACTTGTTTTTGCAGGACATGTTGTGATGTGATATGGTCAATATATGATGTGATATACGTTGATGTATGAGATGATCATGTTTTGTAATATCAGCAACCTGCAGGAGCCTTAGGGTTGTCTCTTTACTGTATGAAATGCAAACGCCATGTAATTGCTTTACTTTATCGCAATGCGTTAGCAATAGTTGGCGAGACGGCCCCAACGCAACGATGGAGATCAAGGTGTCAAGCCGGTGATGATGGAGATCATGACGATGCTTTGGAGATGGACATCAAAAGCACAAGATGATGATGGCCATATCATGTCACATATTTTGATTGCATGTGATGTTTATCCTTTATGCATCTTATTTTTCTTAGAATGGAAGTAGCATTATAAGGTGATCCCTTCACTAAATTTCAAGACAAAAGTGTTCTCCCCGAGTATGCACCATTGCCAAAGTTTGTCATTTTGAAGCACCTCGTGATGATCGGATGTGATAGACTCTACGTTCACATAGAACGTGTATAAGACAGTTTTGCACATGCAGAATACTTGGGTTAAACTTGACGAGCCTAGCATGTACAGACATGGTCTCGGAACACTGGAGACCAAAAGGTCAAACGTGAGTCATATAGTAGATATGATCAACATAGAGATGTTCACCATTGATGACTACCCCATGTCACGTGATGATCGGACATGGAATAGTTGATTTGGATCATGTATCACTTAGATAACTTGAGAGATGTTTATTTAAGTGAGAGTTCATTGGTAATTTGATTAATTGAACTTAATTTATCATGAACTTACTCTTAATAGTTTTTGCATATCTATGTTGTAGATCAATAGCTCGCGATATAGCTCCCCTATTTTTGATATCTTCCTATAGAAAATTAAGTCGAAAGATGATGGTAGCAATAATGCGGACTGGGTCCGTGATCTAAGGATTATCCTCATTGCTACAAAGAAGAATTATGTCCTTGATGCACCGCTAGGTGACACACCTATTGCAGAAGCAGATGTAGACGTTATGAACGTTTGGCAAGCTCGATATGATGACTACTTAATAATTTAGTGCGCCATGCTTTACGGCTTAGAACCGGGACTTCAAAAATGTTTTGAACGCCATGTAGCATATAAGATGTTCCAAGAGCTGAAATTGGTATTTCAGACTCATACCCATGTCGAGAGGTATGAGACCTCTGACAAGTACTGTGCCTACAAGATGGAGGAGAACAGCTCAACCTGTGAGCATGTGCTCAGAATTTCTGGGTACTAAAATCACTTGAATCAAGTGGGAGTTAATCTTCCAGATAAGATAGTGAATGACAGAGTTCTCTAGTCACTATCACCAGGCTACTAGAACTTCATGATGAACTATAATATGCAAGGGATGAAGAAAACGATTCCCGAGCTCTTCGTGGTGCTGAAATCAGCGAAGGTAGAAATCAAGAAAGAGCATCAAGTGTTGATGCTTAACAAGACCACTAGTTTCAAGAAAAAGGGCAAGGGGAAGAAAGGGAACTTCAAGAAGAATGGCAAGCAAGTTGCCACTCCCGTGAAGAAGCCCAAAGTTGGACCTAAGCGTGAAACTGAGTGCCTCTACTACAAAGGATAAGAAGGATGACAAAGTGAACAAAGGTATATTTGATACACATGTTATTGATGTGTACCTTACTAGTATTCATAGTAGCCCCTGGGTATTTGATATGGGTTCAGTTGCTAAGATTAGTAACTCGAAACAGGAGTTGTAGAATAAACAAAGACTAGTTAAGGGCGAGGTGATGATGTGTGTTGGAAATGATTCCAAGGTTGATACGATCACCATCGCATACTCCCTCTACCTTCGGGATTAGTGTTGAACCTAAATAAATATTATTTGGTGTTTGCATTGAGCATGAATATGATTTTATCATGTTTATGTTGGGAAACGTAGCATGCAATTTCAAAAAACTTCCTATGCTCACGCAAGATCTATATAGGAGATGCATAGCAACGAGAGGGGGAGAGTATGTCCACGTACCCTCGTAGACCGAAAGCGGAAGCGTTTGTTAACGCGGTTGATGTAGTCGAACTTCTTCTCGTTCCAACCGATCAAGTACCAAACTTATGGCACCTCCGAGTTCTGCACACGTTCAGCTCGATGACGTCCCTCGAACTCTTGATCCAGCAAAGTGTCAAGGGACAGTTTCGTCAGCACGATGGCGTGGTGACGGTGATGGTGAAGTGATCCGCGCAGGGCTTCGCCTAAGCACTATGTGAAAACGACCGACGTAAACTGTGGAGGGGGACGCCACACACAGCTTGGAATAGTTGATGTGTATTCTAGGCGCCACCTCCCCATGTATATAAAGGAGGGAGGGGGGAGCCATCCCTAGGCGCACCCCAAGTAGGAGGAGTCCTACTTGGGCCCCTAGTAGGATTCGGCTCCCCCTTTCCTTTTACCAGAAGGGGAAGAAGGGAAGAGAGGGGGAAGGTGGGAAAGAGGGGGGCTGAGGGAGTCCCGGATTAGGGGGTGTCCGGATAGCCGAACTATAACCTTTGGCCGGACTCCTGGACTATGAAGATACAAGATTGAAGACCTCGTCCTGTGTTCGGATGGGACTTGCCTTGGCGTGGAAGGCAAGCTTGGCGATACGGATATGTAGATCTCCTCCCATTGTAACTGACTCTGTGTAACCCTAGCCCTCTCCGGTGTCTATATAAACCGGAGGGTTTTAGTCCGTAAGACGAACAACAATCATACCATAGGCTAGCTTCTAGGGTTTAGCCTCTCTGATCTCGTGGTAGATCTACTCTTGTACTACCCATACGATCAATATTAATCAAGCAGGAGTAGGGTTTTACCTCCATCGAGAGGGCCCGAACCTGGGTAAAAACATCGTGTCCCTTGTCTCCTGTTACCATCCGCCTAGATGCACAGTTCGGGACCCCCTACCCGAGATCCGCCGGTTTTGACACCGACATTGGTGCTTTCATTGAGAGTTCCGCTGTGCCGTCACCATCAGGAAGGATGCCTCATCCCGTCTTTAAAGACGGCATTGCTGCTAAAGGAGCTTTGGCTATCGGCCAAACTCTCCGGCTAGGCGGTTTTCTTATGACCGCCTGTTCGGCCGCCTCGCCGACGATGACTTCTCGGGTCACCGAAAGAAATCTTCACGTCAACTCGGAACTTGCCAAGCAGTTAGATCCGATGGAGCTCTCTTCCTTAAACGAGCTCTTGGATCGCATTGCCGCCCTGGGAGTCACTACAGACTACGATCAGATTGGGCCTAAACCCGATCTGAGGGAGATTAACTCTCCCCAGGTCACTCATCACATTGCAGTGGTGGAGGAACAATGCGGCAAACCTTCATCTATCTTAAGGACTAGTTATGTCCGGATTCCCGATCCCTCCAAGCCGGATACCCGCGGAGGGTAGGACGTCACTCAAGCCCTGAACCTAAAGTCAGGCAGCGGGCTAGATTCATTGGACAACATCCAAGAACCCAAGCTTCCGAGTTCGGAAACTCCTTGGCCCCTGAGTCTTAAATTGGACGAAGTTCCGGATTTAATTCCACCCGCCCACCCAAACATAAACGATCTATCCCAAATTTGGCAAGAGCCCGCAGAAACAGTACACCATTACTGGGCCAGATTCCTCCTGGTCATGAACAGGATAAAGGACTGCCGCGAGGAGGACGCAATTTTATTCTTCTGCAATAATTGCACGGACAACGGAATCCTCAACGCCATAAGTCGCCGTGAAATTACACGCTTCGCTGACTTGGCGACCATAGTACGAAAGTACTGTGCGATGGAAAGCGCCTGGAAAACCGAAATAAAATTTTGGGACAATCCGGTCCTCAATACAACCCCAGTCCGAAATAAAAGGGTGCATTATCGCCAGGCACCTGGGTTAAACACCAAAAAGCAAAAACCCTCTATAGGGCATGGAACCGTACTGGAGGGATGGCTCAACGGACCCTGTAAAATTCATAGTACAGAGGGCGCCATGCCAACTCATAGCCTTAGAGCATGTTGGATACTCCGGCAGGTGGCCATAAGTAAGCTTCTAACTCCAGAATCCACAGAGCACCAGCCCAGGGATACTAGTACGGTATTAACAGTCTTCGAGACTTTCGCATCAAATAATATGCGGAAACGAACACTCCGCAGCCTTGCGGAAGTCTACCAAGTAGCAACAATAAACCCATGGAGTGACACGGCTATTACCTTTAACGCCAGTGATGAACCTAAATTCCGAACAGCCCGAGCACCACCGCATTGGTCCTCATTCAATAGTGGATTTTTCGCTTACCAAGGTACTCTTGACGGCGGCAGCGGATTGAACCTCATTTATGAGGAAACCCTTCAAAAATGGAAATAGACTGGAGCCGCATTGAGCGAAGCAGCACAACCTTTAGAGGAATAATCCCTAGTCGGAAGCGTCTTTGTCAGAAAAATCACACCGGATGTGGTGTTCGCACACCGATAATTACAGGTCCGAGGAGGTCACGCCCAAGTGGCCCTGCTCAGCAGCGGATACCAAGCTCTATTAGGCGAGAGGCATTCACAGCTTTTCAAGCTATACCCCATTACGGGTACATGAAGCTCAAAATGCCCGGCCCAACGGAATCATCACTCTTGCTAGTGACCGGACATAGCACTCCTACTGAAAATAAGACAGCCGCTGGCCCTTGAGGCACTATCCGAAGCCCTAGCGCCGAGGAACTAACTGTGCTGCGCCCACGGTGAACAGGACGATGTGATACTCGATAAAAGATCCAAGTCCACCTCCTTTAAACCGGGCGGACGAAATAGTCAAATTCCAAGTCCATCCAATGACTCTACAAAACGGCTCCATCGGGCGCAATTAAACCCTGATGTAGATGCCGACCACGAGAATTCCTACGCCGAAAATTGGGACATTTTTGCCCGCACCCTTCGACATGCCAGAATCCCACGCCGCTGGCCGAGCACAGCCTAAATATCCTAAAAGGATTCAAGCTACCAAGCAGGCTCTTCAAGCCCGAACCTAAGAGACAAGCCATGGTAGAGGAGCTAGCCAAACTACTGGAGACCGGATTCATCTGAGATATAAAACATCCGGACTGGCTAGCAAACCTGGTGATGGTACCAAAGAAGGACAAATCCTGGCGCCTATGCGTCGACTTCAAGGACCTCAACAAGGCTTGCCCAAAGGATCCCTTCCCCCTCCCCCGCATCGATCAAATTATCGACGCTACCGCAGGACACGATTCATTGTGTTTCCTCGACGCATACTCCAGCTACCATCAAATTAAGATGGCAGAGCCAGACCAAGCCGCAACGACATTCATCACCCCATATGGCCCATTCTGCTTCAACACAATGCCCTTCGGGCTAAAAAACGCCGGCACAACATATCAACGCATGATTCAGACATGTCTGGCAAGCCAGATCGGCAAAACAGTGGAGGTATACGTAGATGACGTGGTCGTCAAAACCAAGCATGTCGAAACTCTAGTAGACGACTTGAGACTCACATTCGATAACCTCCGAACATACAACATCAAGCTTAACCCGAAAATGCGTTTGCGCATCACCGAAAGCTCTTGGGCTTCATTGTAACCGTAGAGGAATTGAAGCAAACCCAGCCAAGATCCGAGCTCACACAATTGGATATCCCAAAGGACCTCAAACAAATACAAAATTGATCGATGCATGGCGGCTTTAAGCCGCTTTATCTCCCGCTGGGAGAAAAGGCATTACCCTTTATCGCCTCCTCCGCAAGACCAACACTTCGAGTGGACGGATGCTCCACGGCCGGACTCAAGAATTAAAAGCCATATTGGCAACAAACCCAGTCCTGGCCGCGCCTAACATGGGCGAACCAATGCTATTATACATCGCGCAACTCATCAAGTTGTAAGCGCAGACTTGCCGTTGAACGAGAAACGGACGGACACAAATTGCCCTTCAAAAGCCAGTTTACTACGTGTCCACCGTCCTCACTCCATGCAAGTCGCGTACCGCATTATCAAAAGATAGCTTACCGTATTTATGGCATCTCGAAGCTGCGACACTACTTTCAAGAGTGTTCGATAACAGAGCCTCAAGTACCTCTTAACGATATTATAAACAACTGCGATGCGACGGGCCGGATTGCCAAATGGGCCATTGAGCTCCTCCCGTTCGACATAACCTATAAGCCATGGTGAGCTATTAAGTCGCAAGTTTTGGCCGACTTCGCCGATCGGATCAAGACGAACTCCCTAAAGAGTACGGCACATATTCCAACTAGATCATGCACTTTGACGGCTCCAAAATGTTGGTTGGTCTGGGGTCAAGCGTCGCTCGACGTCCCCAACAGAGATACAGTTCAATACGTACTCCAGATAATGTATACAGACTCCAACAACGCAGCCGAATATGAGGCCCTTCTACATGGTCTCCGGATGGCAGTCTCCATGGGCATTCAACGCCTAGAGGTGCGCGGGGATTCAAACCTCGCGATATCCCAAATAAATGGAGACTTTAATGCCAAGGATCCGAAAATGGAAGCTTATCGCAATGCCGTCCTAAAAATGCCAGCTCGGTTTGAAGGGCTCGAATTTCATTATATAGCTCGGGAAAACAATCAGGCAGCAGAAGTCTTGGTACGCATTCGCGCAAATCGCGATACCGTCCCCCCCCACCCCCCCCAATATCTTCTTGGAGAGGCTGTTCAAGCCATCCGCATTATGGGAAGGGGAGTCCGGAAATAACAACCCAGATCCAACCGCACTGCCCGACACCGAACATTCTGACACAACGGGAGGCTCTACCAATGAAGTAACACCTTCAGCCCACGTAATAATGGCAGTCATTACCCCGTGGACAGAACCATTCCTAGCCTACCTAACCAGGCAGGAACTTCCCGAGGACCAAAACGGGGCACGCTGCATAGTGCGGCGATCTAAAGCCTATAAAGTCCATGAGGGAGAGCTTTATAAGAAAAGCACCACCGGAGTCCTTCAAAGGTGTATCTCCGAAGAGGAAGGGCGGAATCTTCTGGCTGAAATTCATGCCGGACTCGGCGGACACCACGTCGCAGCCCGGGCCCTTGTAAGCAAGGCCTTCCGTACAAGATTTTATTGGCCGACGGCCCGGGCAGATGCTCAGGACTTAGTCCAACGATGCGTCGGTTGCCAGCTCTTTGCTAACCAAATCCATATGCCACCTACCACCCTCCAAAGCATACCCATCACCTGGCCCTTCGCGGTCTAGGGGCTTGACATGGTTGGACCCCTTAAAGGAGGAACCCACAAGCAAAAATACCTACTGGTCATGGTGGATAAATTCACCAAATGGATAGAGGCCAAGCCGGTTAAGACAGCCGAATCCGGACCGGTGATAGACTTCATATCAGGAGTCGTACACCGGTACGGCGTCCCCCACAGCATGATCACTGATAACGGCACGAACTTTACGGCCGACGAGGTCAAACTCTGGTGCAAAAACATGGGCATCAAGCTCGACTATGCTTCAGTCTATCACCCACAAACTAACTGTCAAGTCGAACAAGCAAATGGTCTAACAATGAGGGGCATCAAACCCAGATTAGTGCGATCCCTCAAGGAATCTAACATGCACTGGGTAGAGGAGCTCGACTCCGTACTCTGGGGGCTGCGGACCACGCCGAATCGCACCACCGGATTCACTCCATTCTGTAGGATCTTGAGAAGAGGTGTCTAGAGGGGGGGGGGTGATTAGACACTAAGTACCAAAGTTGCAGTTTTTAACTTCTTTAGGTTTAAGTCGAGTTTAGGCACAAGTTTAACATTCACAATACATAACAAGCAAGTATGCAAAGAGTGTATGAGCAGCGGAAAGTAAAGCATGCAACTTGCACGAATGTAAAGGGATGGGTTTAGGAGGATTCAAACGCAATTGGAGACACATATGTTTTTGTCGTGGTTCCGATAGGTGGTGCTATCGTACATCCACGTTGGTGGAGACTTCAACCCACGAAGGGTAATGGTTGCGCGAGTCCACGGAGGGCTCCACCCACGAAGGGTCCACAAAGAAGCAACCTTGTCTATCCCACCATGGCCGTCGCCCACGAAGGACTTGCCTCACTAGCGGTAGATCTTCACGAAGTAGGCGATCTCCTTGCCCTTACAAACTCCTTGGTTCAACTCCACAATCTTGTCGGAGGCTCCCAAGTGACACCTAGCCAATCTAGGAGACACCACTCTCCAAGAAGTAACAAATGGTGTGTTGATGATGAACTCCTTCCTCTTGTGCTTCAAATGATAGTCTCCCCAACACTCAACTCTCTCTCACAGGATTTGGATTTGGTGGAAAGAAGATTTGAGTGGAAAGCAACTTGGGGAAGGCTAGAGATCAAGATTCATGTGGTTGGAATGGAATATCTTGGTCTCAACACATGAGTAGGTAGTTCTCTCTCAGAAATAGGATGATGGAAGTGTAGGCTTGTTCTGATGGCTCTCTCCACGAATGAAGAGGAGGTGGAGGGTATATATAGCCTCCACACAAAATCTAACTGCTACACACAATTTACCAAACTCGTGGGACCGAATCAACAAACTCGGTCGGACCGATTTAGTAAACCTAGTGACCGTTAGGGTTTTCGTGGATCGACATGCATCTCGGTAGGACCGATATGGTTAGGGTTAGGGCATAACGTAATCTCGATGAGACCGACACACAAACTCGGTGAGACCGATTTCGTAATTAGCTAACCGAGAGTTGGTCAGCAAACTCGGTGAGACTGACACTCAAACTCGTGGGACCGATTTTGGTAATAAGCTAACCAGAAAGTTTGCATTGTAATCTCGGTAGTACCGATTGCACAAACTCGGTGAGACCGGTTTTGGTAATGGACATACACAGAGAGATTACAATCCCATCTCGGTGAAACCGAGATCCCTATCGGTGAAACCGATTTGCCTAGGGTTTGTGGCAGTGGCTATGACATCTGAACTCGGTGGCGCCGGATAGAAAGAATCGGTGGGGCCGAGTTTGACTTTGGGTTTAGGTCATATGAGTGGAAGTGGGAAAGTAGTTGAGGGTTTTGGAGCATATCACTAAGCACATGAAGCAAGAGGCTCATTAAGCAACACCTCATCCCTCCTTGATAGTATTGGCTTTTCCTATAGACTCAATGTGATCTTGGATCACTAAAATGTAAAATGTAGAGTCTTGAGCTTGAAGCTTGAGACAATCCTTTGTCCTTAGCATCTTGAAGGAGTTCCCACATCCTTTAGTTCATGCCACTGCATTGTTGAACTTATCTGAAACATACTAGATAAAAGTGTTAGCCCAACAAGAGATATGTTGACATTAATTACCAAAACCACCTAGGGAGCACTTGTGCTTTGAATCTCCCCCTTTTTGGTAATTGATGGCAACATACATCAAAGCTTTAGATAAATATATAAAGAGTAGCAAGTAAATCTTCGGAAAGACATGTAACAAACATAGGCTCCCGCTACATGTATGCAATCATGTGAATATGGAATATAGAAGCATATGAGAGCATAACCATGATAGAGTAGGCAATGTGTTACATGTATCTTGGCCATATGCATCAGAGCAAAAGATTATTAAGGAAAATACCTTCATGCTCATGAGTCCTTCTTGCAAACAGTATGTACATCAGCAAGAATTCCTCATACACATGATTGTGATGCATATACTTACCTTGTAGTCTTGAGTTGGCTTAGGATGGAATGAACCTGCACAAACAAGGTTAGATAACACAGGTACATCTACTAGCCTGAGCAAACAAAAGAAACCACAAGAATACCAAGACTGGGATGACATGTAGAAAGGTGAGTACTAAGTACCACATTGTATTAGACATGTCCCCAAGAATAAAGATATGCAATGAATTTAAATGATTTCTTTCCCTTAGATGTCTTGCTCCCCCTGAATCTAGCATGGGATATTGGGAGAAGATAGGGAACAGAAAATCAGAGCTGAAAGATATAAATGAACAGAGCTTAATGCAAATAAGCATATGTGAACATGTCTTTCCCCCAAAAAGACATGTGGCATCTCTCCTCTTGAACATCAAGCATCTGGTATCCTTGAGAAATACTTTTAGTATTCTCTCCCCTGGAGATCTCTTTCTCCCCCTTAATACTTTCTCCCTTTTGGAAGTGATAAGCTTTGATGTGATCTCTCTCTCCCCCTTTGACATCAATTTCCAAGAAGGGTCTTCTGGAAGTTGTTGTGAATGGGTTTGGTCCTTGAGTCACAACACAAAGCACTGGATAAAATTGTGATGCTTGTAGAGGACAAGATTCATTGAGTGGAGCTGGATCAGAAGAAACATAGAACAAGTGGCAAACTATTTTTCCTGTTGTGAAATCGGTGGCACCGAGTGGTATGCTTCGGTTGTACCGAGAGGATTCGGCTGGACCAAAAACAACAAATCGGTGAAACCGAGTTCATCACAGAGAAAACACTTGTCACCTCAGCTCACTAGACTAGTAAGATCTCTCAAAGATCTGCAAGGAATTAACTGAAGGATGTGTAATGAATTTGATGCAGGAAATGCAGAGCAACTGAAAAGAAAGAGAGAAAACTAGATGAAGTTTTTTTTTGAAAGGGGAAGCAAATATGCATGAGACAAATGCAAAAACACAGATAAGAACACGAGAGAACTTCATCTAGAGATGGTCGGTGACAAAGTCACCTATGTTAGAGTATATTGACTTATGAGTCAAGTGAGATCACTTGATCATGGGTCATACTCATCGTTTAAGCTCAAAATGGGGTTACCATTTTTCATTTAAGTATTTTGTTGTATTCACATCTTGTCGAGTTGCTTTAGCTCATGACTCGGATTAAAGCTTCTCTAAGATGGAATAACATACCTTGGTTGGTGGTGTTGACCATGTAGTTGAACTTGTGTGGGTTGCTCAAGGTTGATGTAGTTCATCAAGAGTTGGGGCACCACTTGGAATTGAGTCCATCTACCTACATGGGTTAGTTCTTGCAAGGAGTAGCACTTGTGTAAAAGAGAACTTAATCATGAAGTTCAATCATTGAGTTTTTCAAAGGATGTGTTTGAAAGATTCCGTGCTTCCTTGACTTCAACCACCATAGTGTAGAGACTTGGTGATGTAGAGATTGCTCAAGATGTGAGTGGTCTACAATCTCATGGAATTTGATTCAACCAAGTACCTACATGGGTTAGATAACATGCAAGATGCAAATATATCCAAGATATAATATATTCATCATAAGAGAGATATCATGGATTAGTCATAAGATCATGTCTTGCATGTATCCAACGGAGTTTCTACTCCAAGTTTGAAGCATCTATGATGTTCAATTCTCCTCTCAACCTGCAAAACACTTTCTCATCAAGAGGTTTTGTGAATATATGCACTAATTGCTTTTCGGTGTGAACATGCTTAAGATTAATGTCACCCTTAGCAACATGATCTCGAATGAAATGATGACGAACTTCAATATGCTTAGTTCGAGAATGTTGTACGGGATTATGACCAATTTTGAGAGCACTTTCATTGTCACAAAGCAATGGAACATGTCTCACATATATCCCATAATCTTTAAGAGTTTGGGTCATCCAAAGTAATTGAGCACAACATGAACCAGCGGCAATGTACTCCGCTTGGCGTAGATAAGGATACTGAGTTTTGTTTCTTGGAGGACCAAGACACAAGAGATCTACCAAGAAATTGAAAAGTACCAAGTGGACTTTCTATCAACCTTGTCTCCGCATAGTCCGAGTCGGAGTAGCCAACAAGATCGAAGAGGCCTCTTAGGATACCAAATGACAAAATTTGGTGTATGAATTAAGTATCTCACTATCCTTTTACGGCCTTAAGATGACATTCTTTAGGAGCAGCTTGATATCTTGCACACATGCACACACTTAGCATAATATCGGACGTGAAGCACATAGGTATAACAATGAACCAATCATAGAGCGATAAACTTTTGGTCCACGGGTTTGCCATCTTGGTCAAATCAAGATGTCCACTAGTAGGCATGGGTGTAGACATACCTTTGCATTCTTGCATATTGAACTTCTTGAATAAGTCCTTAGTGTACTTCGTTTGAGACACAAAAGTACCTTCCTTAGTTTGCTTGATTTGCAACCCAAGAAAGAATTTGAGTTCACTCATCATTGACATCTCAAACTTCTCCGACATTAGCTTTCCAAACTTTTCACTAAAATGAGGGTTAGTTGATCCAAATATAATATCATCAACATAAATTTGGCATACAAATAGTTCCCCATTAACCCTTTTAGTAAAAAGTGTGGAATCAATTTTCCCAATTTCAAAGCCTTTTTCAGTAAGGAACTTGGTCAAGCATTTATACCAAGCCGTAGGAGCTTGTTTAAGACCATAAAGAGCTTTGTGAAGTTTGTAAACATGATTTGGTTTCTTAGGATTGACAAAGCCGGGAGGTTGTTTAACATAAACTTCCTCCTCTATTTCACCATTAAGAAAAGCACTTTTAATGTCCATTTGGTACAAGGTGATATTATGGTGATTAGCATAGGCAAGTAAGATGCGAATGGACTCAAGTCTAGCAACGGAGCATAAGTCTCACCATAGTCCATACCTTCGACTTGTGTGTAGCCTTGGGCGATTTAGACGTGCTTTCTTGTAACTACTTGTCCATCTTCATCTTGCTTGTTGCGAAACACCCATTTGGTACCGATGATGTTATGGTTGTTGTCGGGCTTCTCAACCAATGTCCAAACTTGGTTTCTCTCAAAGTTGTGTAGCTCTTCATGCATAGCATTTATCCAATCCGGATCTTCCAATGCTTCTTCGACCTTCATAGGTTCAATGCTAGAGATGAAAGAATAGTTTTCACAAAAGTTAGCTAAACGAGTTTTAGAGCGAGTGATTCTCCCGGTTTGAATATCATTGTAGATTTGCTCGACGGGATGGTCTTTAGCAATTCTTGCTCGAACTCGTGAAAGCTTTTGCTTGGGTCTCGGTTGAACATCTTCTTCATCTTGTTATTCTTCTTCTTAATCTTCTTCATTGTTGGCGTCGTTGTTCTCTTGTCGTGGTGGAGAAGGAGGTTGTTGACATTCGTGATGTTCTTCCTTGTTTTCTTCATTTGATGTGTTCCACTTGTGGATGCTTCCGTATCAACTCTTGGTTCACCTTGTCGTGAAATAGAAGCCGCCACTTGGACAGACGAGGTACTCTCCTTCACCTCCATTGGACGGATCTTGCCAATAGACAAGTCTTGGATTGCTTCCGAAGGGTCTTTGTCTCCTACATCAATTGGCAATTGCTCTACTTGCGAGCCATTAGATTCATCAAACTTCACATCTACCGTCTCTTCAACCTTTCGGTGAAATTGTTGTAGACACGGTAAGTGTGAGAGTTTGAGCCATAACCAAGTAGGAATCATTCATGAGATTTAGGAGCAAATTTTGAACGACGATGCTTATCAAGAATGTAGCACTTTGAGCCAAATACTTGAAAGTATCCAACTTGGGGTTTGTTACCGGTGAGGAGCTCGTATGCCGTCTTGCCGAGTAGCTTGTGAAGATACAAGCAATTTGTTGCATGACAAGCTGTCTCAACCGCTTCTACCCAAAAGTGCTTCGGCGTCTTGTACTCATCAAGCATCGTTCTCGCCATTTCGATGAGCGTCCGGTTCTTCCTCTCAACAACTCCATTTTGTTGAGGTGTGTATGTAGCCGAGAACTCGTATGAAATCCCTTCTTCGTCAAGAAAGGTGTCCACATTTGCATTCTTGAACTCCGCTCGTTGTCGCCGAACCTTCTTGATCTCCACTTCAAATTGATTTTGGGCCTTCCTAGCGAAGTTTTTGAAGATCTTTTGGACCTGCGATTTATCATCGAGAAAGAATAGCCACGTAAATCTTGAAAAATCATCAACTATAACTAGACCAAAAGAATTTCCACCGAGACTTTTGTAAGCGTTGGGACCAAAGAGATCCATACGAAGAAGCTCGAGTGGCCTCCTTGTGGTCATGATGTTCTTCACGGGATGCCTTCCTCCAACCTGTTTACCTACCTGACAAGCACTGCACAGTCTATCCTTATCAAATATGACATCGTTAACTCCAAGAATATGATTTCCTTTAATAATCTTGTCAAGGTTTATCATGCCAACGTGACCTAGTCGTCTATGCCATAACCAACCTTTTGAGGATTTAGCAATGAAGCAAGTTTTAGGTTGTGCCTTTTTAGAGAAATCGACAATGTAAAGATCACCTCTACGTATACCGGTAAAGACCATTTTATGGTTGTCTTGATGAAACACTTGGCAATCTACTTCAGTAAATAGGACATTTAAACCTAAATCTGCAAGTCTAGATACTGAAAGTAAGTTGTAGCCAAGGGACTCAACGAGCATGACATTTTGTATGGAGCTATCATGTGAGATGGCCACCTTACCGAGGCCAACCACCTTACCCTTTGAGTTGTCACCGAAAGTGACATACTTTCGAGGACTATCATTTTCAGCAAGCTCACGAAACATGTCTTTATCTCCGGTCATGTGATCGGTACATCCACCGTCAAGAACCCATTCCTTTCCTCCCACATATCCTCAAGATTTGCCATAAGACCAAAATGTCTCATTGCATCAACAAGATCAAGTCACTATCATCATCCTCATCATAGTATCCATGTTCAACATCGTCAAGTGGTGGATCAAGTCCTAGAGAGGGTAATTCGTTAGAGTGAGTTTGACAATGATCTTGCTTATGAATTCTTATAGCTTCGGAAATAATATCACCAATAATTCCAACATCTCCTTTGGCACGCATAAGGTCGATGAGTTCAAATAGACGATCACCAAACATAGGATTACTAGTATTCATCTTACTCAAGGCAATAGACTTATAGAGAATCTCATCTGGATTTTTCAAGGAATAATTTGGAAAGCGTTCCTCAAGAAATTTCCATATAGTGTAGGCACACTCAAGAGTAGGCAAGATTCTAATCAAGTTTCTAGGCAAGCCTTTAGTGATAAGATTAACAGTTCTAAGATTTCTAGTCATGTCAATAGATTCATCAAGGGTAGGATGCATAGGATCAACATGAGGTGCACAAGGGCTAGCAATGTACTTGTTCAAATGATATTGATTGAAAATTACAAGCATCTCATTTTTCCACTCATGAAAATACTCTCCATCAAGAATAGGCACTCTATGTCTAAGACTCCCCAAAGTAGACTCATCCATCTTCCTCCAATGGTGATTAAACCAAGGCAATGGAGACCAATGCTCTGATACCACTTGTAGGATCTTGAGAAGAGGTGTCTAGAGGGGGGGTGATTAGACACTAAGTACCAAAGTTGCAGTTTTTAACTTCTTTAGGTTTAAGTGGAGTTTAGGCACAAGTTTGACATTCACAATACATAACAAGCAAGTATGCAAAGAGTGTATGAGCAGCGGAAAGTAAAGCATGCAACTTGCAAGAATGTAAAGGGATGGGTTTAGGAGGATTCAAACGCAATTGGAGACACGGATGTTTTTGTCATGGTTTCGATAGGTGGTGCTATCGTACATCCACATTGGTGGAGACTTCAACCCACGAAGGGTAACGATTGCGCGAGTCCACGGAGGGCTCCACCCATGAAGGGTCCACGAAGAAGCAACCTTGTCTATCCCACCATGGCCGTCGCCCACGAAGGACTTGCCTCACTAGCGGTAGATCTTCACGAAGTAGGCGATCTCCTTGCCCTTACAAACTCCTTGGTTCAACTCCACAATCTTGTCGGAGGCTCCCAAGTGACACCTAACCAATCTAGGAGACACCACTCTCCAAGAAGTAACAAATGGTATGTTGATGATGAACTCCTTGCTCTTGTGCTTCAAATGATAGTCTCCCCAACACTCAACTCTCTCTCACAGGATTTGGATTTGGTGGAAAGAAGATTTGAGTGGAAAGCAACTTGGGGAAGGCTAGAGATCAAGATTCATGTGGTTGGAATGGAATATCTTGGTCTCAACACATGAGTAGGTAGTTCTCTCTCAGAAATAGGATGCTGGAAGTGTAGGCTTGTTCTGATGGCTCTCCCACGAATTAAGAGGAGGTGGAGGGTATATATAGCCTCCACACAAAATCTAACCGCTACACACAATTTACCAAACTCGTGGGACCGAATCAACAAACTCGGTCGGACCGATTTAGTAAACCTAGTGACCGTTAGGGTTTTCTTGGGATCGACATGCATCTCGGTAGGACCGATATGGTTAGGGTTAGGCATAACGTAATCTCGGTGAGACCGACATACAAACTCGGTGAGACCGATTTTGGTAATTAGCTAACCGAGAGTTGGTCGTGCAAACTCGGTGAGACTGACACTCAAACTCGTGGGACCGATTTTGGTAATAAGCTAACCAGAAAGTTTGCATTGTAATCTCGGTAGTACGATTGCACAAACTCGGTGAGACCGGTTTGGTAATGGACATACACAGAGAGATTATAATCCCATCTCGGTGAAACTGAGATCCCTATCGGTGAAACCGATTTGCCTAGGGTTTGTGGCGTGGCTATGACATCCGAACTCGGTGGCGCCGGATAGAAAGAATCGGTAATGAAGTTTGACTTTTGGGTTTAGGTCATATGAGTGGAAGTGGGAAAGTAAGTTGAGGGTTTTGGAGCATATCACTAAGCACATGAAGCAAGAGGCTCATTAAGCAACACCTCATCCCTCCTTGATAGTATTGGCTTTTCCTATAGACTCAATGTGATCTTGGATCACTAAAATGTAAAATGTAGAGTCTTGAGCTTGAAGCTTGAGCCAGTCCTTTGTCCTTAGCATCTTGAAGGAGTTCCCACACCCTTTAGTCCATGCCACTCCATTGTTGAACTTATCTGAAACATACTAGATAAAAGTGTTAGTCCAACAAGAGATGTGTTGACATTAAGTACCAAAACCACCTAGGGAGCACTTGTGCTTTCACATTCTTTATGGTATACGGCGCAGAGGCGGTTCTGTCCTGCGACATAATTCATGACTCACCTCGCGTGCGCATGTACGAAGAAAGAGAAGCCGAACTTGATCGGCAGGATAGTTTGGACGCCTTGGAGGAGGAGCGTGATGTGGCAAAATCCCGTTCTGCATTCTATCAATAGCAGGCTCGAAGATATCAAAGCAGAGAAGTACGGGCCAAAACTTACAATGTTGGCGAGTTAGTTCTACGCCTACCGGACAAGAAAAAGGACAAACTCAAGCCCAAATGGGAAGGTCCCTTTATTATCGACCAAGTCCCGACCGGTGGAGCGCACTGCCCGCGAGATGCATCGGATAACCGACTCGAGCCGAACCCATGGAACGCTGCCCGCCTCCCGAGATTCTATGCCTAGCGCCGACTCGTGTTCGCCTCCTTCCTCTGCTCTATTTTTACACATTAGCTGTCTTTTATTTCTCTCCTTATCCCTCCCTTTCTCTTATAGCCTTAAGGGCCTGTTCGTGCCTTGTTCAAGACATTAACCGACGCGCTTATCCGCTACCATTATACCCGAGGGCTTCTTTAATGTAAGCTTATTTATACGGGCTTTATGCCCAACACATGTGTCACACTTCCACATGTATCTTTTATTCACCATTATATGCATCGATAGGACTTAAGTTTTGGCCAAGCTGGGTTGCTGGCTCTGTGCTTACCCCTCGCTCCCGATTGTTCGGCTAGGCGGTAAAGGAGCACCTCTGCGATTGTTACTGCTGGTCAGCCGGATGTGTACCTTAGACGGGTGAAGCCGAAAGCTAGCGTTCTTAAGGGAATATTCGGTCGGTGAACTAAAGATGATTCCTCACTTGTTTATTTATCTGCCCCCAGATGCTTTTCTGCTTTTTTCGCAGTCCGGACATGCACTTTAGGGCATGCCTCCCAGGGAAAGGAACCCCTAACGGAACTATTCTCCCTGGACGATGTTTCTTACTAACCATGTAATATAACATAACTAGTTGGGCACTTGTCTGTTCAAGCACTAATGAACCCTACGCCTGGTCTCCATGCATGCCCCGGTTCCTACATAACCGAGAGGGTATTCAGACACACTCCGGACTATTGGGTCCCGAGGTTGAAGAGAAAAGGTCCGCCATGACAAACAATCTACAATCCGGCTAGAATGCATTTTAAATTACATAGTCAATTTGACTGAGCATATTCCTCTTCAATACCATCCAACAGGCTGTCTAGTTTACAGTACTGTTGGGAATATTTGGCGGCCAACTCTACTTGGCCGTACACTAAGCTCACAGGGATCACCTTCCCATCGGCCCCCACAGGTCCGACCTCGGCCATGTGGTTTGGGTCAGCCTTTGTGTACCGCGTCTTCACCATGGCCCAGGCCTCCCTGGCACCTTGACGGCAGGCCGATATCTTCCATAATCGGAAGCGCCACCGCGCTCCCTTAAGCCTCTCTGCAAGCTCTCCAAGACCTTCGGGCATGGAGACAGATGGCCACAAGGCCTGGGCGACGCCTTCCATCACCTACCGAACTCGTTCGTCCAGTTGTAAGAGCTCGAAGAAGGTCACCAGAGAACCGGCATTTCTCGCCAGGACGACCTGTGAGCATACCTCTGCACATAACTCGTTAGTCGACTTCCTTGCGCTTCGCTCAAGCACTTACTAAAATGCCGCGTCGAAGCCGCCAATTCTCCTTCACGGAGTCCGGCTAGCCAGGCACGAACATCCTTTAGTTCCTCGCCCAGCTGGGTGTTGGCATCTTGAGATTATTCTTCCCTGCCTCACCTCGTAAGCACGCCTCGCCAGCCTTTAACCGTGCAAGATTTGTTGCTTGTCCGATCTACTCCGCGCCATCCGCAATGATATTGTCGATTTGCACACACGCCGCACTTCACAACATACTTATCTTCAAGCGATATTACCGAGGGGTCTCTTGGCCTCCCCTGTCGCGGCTAGTGCGGCCTCAAGTTGGGCTTTGCACTCTTCTAGCTCCTGGGACAGTTGGGTATTCTTTTTTGTAAGATCCTGCATAACAAATGATCCTTAAATCAGTTATTCTATCAAGTCTCGGGGGCTACTGACATATATAACCATCAAATTTTCTCACCCGTATGTCTTTCACATACTGCTCTGTGGCTCGCTAGACCATTTTGAGCGGAACGGAGGTACGCATCTCCCGAATTGACTGCATCCAATGCCTCTTGGGAGAAACAAGCGTCACGAAGAACTGTCCGGCGACGCCTGTGATTCATGGCACTCTCCACCTCGGAATTGGTGGCGGACAGTATGTGAGCATCCTCTGTCGGAGGAGCGTCCGGCGCACGCCTCGTGTTCGCCTCTGCTTCTGGACCTGGCTTTGGAGCCTGGCTGGTGGAGGCTCGATTGGCAATTTCTCCGGATATAGTCCGGCGAGCCCTCTTTTTCCTAAAAAAAAAGAGAGAGCACGGGCGTTAGTATGCATCGTAAGAATAATACCTTGGAATAAGGCAGCGCGCCTTATCAAGCGCGCCGTGCCTCACCTGCATCAGGTCTCTTTAGCCTACCTACCTCGGGTCCCTTGTTGGCTAGTCGCCGCAGGCTCGGCATTCCGCCTCGAGATCCTCCCCTGCGAAACACCATTGGTATACGGTTGGATCATCTTCGGAGTATTAGGACTTCGGTCTCGATTACTTGTGAGGCGGGGAGCAGTCCAGGGTAATCAGCCGTAATAGCCACCAAGGCATTGTCGATGCTCAATTGGTGAAATACCCCATCGACCAGCTCCACGGATATGTCCGGGTCCTCTCGGGAGGCCGGATCGAGGGACCGTTTCGGATCCTCGGGTTGTGGAGGAGGGTTGTTTATATCCTTTACAGCCCGGCGCAATTCCTGCGTCGAAATCACAAGATAAGGTACTTGACTATGGGAATATGGAACGGATGGGCAAAAAGAAGTGTCCGCTTACCCAGCTTCGAGGATTGTGCATAGAAAATCCGCCCTGTGGATTGACACGGAGAAATTCCTCCTCTTCTCCCTTGTACAATGCGGACAAGATCTTCGTCAGAGCGGCAACCGATCCCGGCCCCTTACGGCCGTAGAGGGTGGCATCATCCTCCCGCTGAAATCCCACATGGGTGGCCTCTATGTTGAAGCGGCTGCACCCCGCATAATGCATGTGGCCATGACCCGATCATGGTCATCCGAATGAGCTAACAACCTTATCCGCTCATCAGGTAAAGGACGTCCTTGTCATTCTCCTTCTGAGGGCTCCGTGGACGCCAGCTTATGCGCTTCTTCAAAGGAGCATTATTGAACTCAGGGAGGCCGATCCGAACATGGTTCGGCAGGGGGACATCTTCTATATAAAACCATTCTGAAGGCCAGTCTTCGGACGCCTTCCTTGGGGTTCCGGATAGATATCCTGTCCCGGCGATGCGCCATAGTTTGGCTCCGCCCACTTGATATATCGACCCCTCCTGAGAACGGGCACAAGGCGTAACAGCTTCTTCCACAAATAAATGAGCCTCGATACCCAAAAACAGCTCGCAAAGGGCTACGAAGCCCGCAATATGCAATATGGAGGCAAAGCGAAGGTTATGCAACCGAGGTCGAGAACTCCGTGGAGCCCCGGAGAAACGGATGAATTGGAAACCGAGCCCTCTTATCAAATAAGGGACAAGCATATACCGCTTCCTTCGGAGGGATTGGGGACGCCTCCGCTTGCTTTCCACCATTGAAGGTGGCAAGCCCGCTCGAACCGGGACCATGTAGGCTGGGGAGAAACCCTTGGCTTGAGCGCCACTAGGTCGCCAAAGGGACGGAGCATCAATCCCAATCTCCAGGCTGAGGGCTGGGAGGGCGAGAGGAGGAGTTGCGTCGATTGGCCATGATGGAATGGATCTCTGTCGGATGCGCTCCGATGAATGCTCGCGAAGGGAAGATGGTGTGATTCGGATCTAAATCCTCGTCTCCTTTATAGGCAGCTCATTTGCGCAGCTAGGGGGGTAAATGAAAAAACACCCTGGCTTTTCGCATTCGTTTGACACGTGGAAGATGGCCATTATTGGGCGTGGAAGCCAAGGAGCGCAATATTCATGAGAAGCCGAACACTATTAAACAGGTACACGGAATTTGGAGAAGAACCCGCCTTGCAATGCCGAAGACAATCTGCGCGCCAGACTCATCGTCATTGAAGCCTGGTTCGGGGGCTACTGAGGGAGTCCCGGATTAGGGGGTGTCCGGATAGCCGAACTATAACCTTTGGCCGGACTCCTGGACTATGAAGATACAAGATTGAAGGCTTCGTCCGTGTCCGGATGGGACTTTCCTTGGCGTGGAAGGCAAGCTTGGCGATACGGATATGTAGATCTCCTCCCATTGTAACCGACTCTGTGTAACCCTAGCCCTCTCCGGTGTTTATATAAACCGGAGGGTTTTAGTCCGTAGGACGAACAACAATCATACCATAGGCTAACTTCTAGGGTTTAGCCTCTCTGATCTCGTGGTAGATCTACTCTTGTACTACCCATATCATCAATATTAATCAAGCAGGAGTAGGGTTTTACCTCCATCGAGAGGGCCCGAACCTAGGTAAAAACATCGTGTCCCTTGTCTCCTGTTACCATCCGCCTAGACGCATAGTTCGGGACCCCCTACCCGAGATCCGCCGGTTTTGACACCGACAGGGGCGCTGCCCCCTCCTCCTACTCCAATTCGGCCTCCTTCCTTGGGGGGGGGGGCACCCCTCTGTGGGCTGGTCTGATCCCTCCTAACGCCCATATTGCCCATATCTTCCCCGGGTTCCGATAACACCCCCCACCCCCGTACTCCGATATGTACAGATACATTTCGGAACACTTCCGGTGTCCGAATACTATCATCCAATATATCAATCTTTACCTCTCGACCATTTCAAGACTCCTCGTCATGTCCGTGATCATTTCCAATCAACAATATGTCGTCCACATATAATATTAGAAATGCTACAGAGCTCCCACTCACTTTCTTGTAAATACAGGCTTCTCCAAAAGTCTGTATAAAACCATATGCTTTGATCACCTCATCAAAGCGTATATTCCAACTCCGAGATGCTTGCACCAGTCCATAAATGGATCGCTCGAGCTTGCACACTTTGTTAGCACCTTTAGGATCGACAAAACCTTCTGGTTACATCATATACAACTCTTCTTTAAGAAATCCATTAAGGAATGCAGTTTTGACGTCCATTTGCCAAATTTCATAGTCATAAAATGCGGCAATTGCTAACATGATTCGAACATACTTAAGCATTTCTACGGGTGAGAAGTTCTCATCATAGTCAACTCCTTGAACTTGTCGAAAAGCTTTCATGACAAGTCGAGCTTTGTAGACAGTAACATTACCATCGGTGTCAGTCTTCATTTTGAAGATCCATTTATTCTCTATGGCTTGCCGATCATCGGGCAAGTCAACCAAAGTCCATACTTAGTTCTCATACATGGATCCCACCTCAGATTTCATGGACTCAAGCCATTTTGCGGAATCTGAGCTCATCATCGCTTCCTCATAGTTTGTAGGTTCGTCATGGTCTAGTAACATGACTTCCAGAACAGGATTACCGTACCACTCTGGTGCGGAACATGCTCTGGTTGACCTATGAGATTCGGTAGTAACTTGATCTGAAGTTTCATGATCATTATCATTAGCTTCCTCACTAGTTGGTGTAGGCATCACAGGAACGGTTTTCTGTGATGAGCTGCTTTCCAATTCAAGAGAAGGTATAATTACCTCATCAAGTTCTACATTCCTCCCACTCGCTTCTTTCGAGAGAAACTCCTTCTCTAGAAAGGATCCATTCTTAGCAACAAAGATCTTGCCTTTGGATCTGTGATAGAAGGTGAACCCAATAGTCTCTTTTGGGAATCCTACGAAGATGCACTTCTTCGATTTGGGTTCGAGCTTATCAAGCAGAAGCTTTTTCACATAAGTATCGCAACCCCAAACTTTAAGAAATGACAGCTTAGGTTTCTTGCCAAATCACAGTTCATACGGTGTCGTCTCAATGGATTTAGACTGTGCCCTATTTAACGTGAATGCAGCTGTCTCAAATGCCTAACCCTAAAATGATAGTGGTACGGTTACGATGTTCGGACACACCATTTCGCTCTGGTGTTCCAGGTGGCGTGAGTTGTGAAACTATTCCACATTGTTTTAAATGATGGCCAAACTCGTAACTCAAATATTCGCCTCCTCGATCAGATGATAGAAACTTTATTTTCTTGTTACGATGATTATCCACTTCACTCTGAAATTCTTTGAACTTTTCAAATGTTTCAGACTTGTGTTTCATGAAGTTGATATACCCATATCTGCTCAAATCATCTATGAAGGTCAGAAAATAACGATACCCGCCGCGAGCCTCAACACTCATTGGGCCGCATACATCGGTATGTACTATTTCCAATAAGTGAGTAGCTCACTCCATTGTTCCGGAGAAAGGAGTTTTAGTCATCTTGCCCATGAGGCATGGTTCGCAAGCATCAAATGATTCATAATCAAGTGATTCCAAAAGTCCATCCGCATGGAGTTTCTTCATGCGTTTAACACTAATATGACCTAAACGGCAGTGCCACAAATATGTTGCACTATCATTATCAACTTTGCATCTTTTGGCATCAATATTATGAATATGTGTATCACCACGATCGAGATTCAACAAAAATAGGCCACTCTTCAAAGGTGCATCACTACTGCAGGATGGCCCAAACGCGACACTACAATCAGAGACCCTTTGACAAAATTGTGTGTGATGCCATAATCGCAAACGATGGTGTAAAAAACCGTCAAAAAAGGTGCAAAACTTTTGCAATGACGGATGCATCAAACACGGTTCAGAATTTAGTTGTGTGTGCGATGCAGGGAACACGGTTAACCTCAATTATCTGTTTGGGATGAGGAGGAACAAAAGAAACGGGCAGCCAGATGAAGGCGTGTGCGATATATAGCATACGGTTCACTGGGATGAACTGTGTGTGATTAGGCTACACAGAGGAAACGGTTCAACTGACCAAGATGTGTGTGATACACGGCCAACAGGTCCGTAATCAGAAATGTGTGCGAAGACCAATAATAACACAGACGATTGCTGCTAATAAGCCGTGTAAATTGCTCTGTCTATAGTAGAATAACATATATATATAACTAAAATAAACATCCAATTACATATGTGACTATACAGATCATTCACACACACCTCAATAAACAATTGCATGCATTCTAAAGTAGGGGAAACGATCGTCTAATCATCTACTTCTTGTGACGCCCCGCCATCGCTATGTGGCTCGATCCTCGTCTGGTCAGAAGAAGACAGTTCCTCATGTCAACGATCCGCCTGTACATCTCGTAGCTTGTGTACGCGTCCATGGCCGCGTACTTGACATGTTGTTCATCCAGTCTCTCATGCCACACACTGTGCCAGGCGTTCTTGTCCTTATTGCTCTCTTCCTTCATCTTCGCGTAGTAGAGGTCGATGATGGCCGAGGCGAGGTCAACCAGGGAGTTCAGTTTGTTTTTGTCGCTGCCCCAGACCTTGTAGTGGTGCTGGATGTTGACAAGATTCGGGCATTTCAAGTCCAAAACCTTGAGCACTTTTAGGTCGTTGGTGGTGTCCACCGTAGCGAAACTGTAGTCGGAGTTGTTGATAAACCTGGAGAAATGCTCGCAAGGCCTTGTGGCAACGTGGTAGTGGTAGAGGAGCACGTCATGTCGCATGCACAACTGGGTGACGGCAACCTTCTGATCGTGCCTGGCACGACCGACGGTGTACTCGAGGTCGAAGCCGACCACTCGGTACTTGTTCTCGGCAAGGAGCTGCTCCATAGTTTGGATGGAGCTCTCCACTGAGACCGAATCGTTCGTGTACACCACCGAGAGGGCCTTACCCCTCACCTGGGTGTCCACTACTTGATGTGTGGTGAACTGCCCGCCGTTGTCGTCGCCGTCACCGGAGCGCCATTGAGCCACGGGAGCGCCATTGAACCGCTGGATGTCCTCTCTGTATGTGTCCTCATGGGTGTGCTTATTGTGTCGTGTGAGACGAGAGATGAAGGTAAATGGCCACAGGAATAAAAGGGGGCCGGGCGGCGTGGATTCTTGGCGCGTCCGCATGGCAGTTTTTGCAGCGGGTAACTGCATCGTCGCGCCGCGCCCGGCGCAACCGCTTACACACAAACGTGCGTGATCGTGCGTCGGCCCCAAACACTGGCAGCGCACATGGTGGGACGAGGGCAGAGCACCCGGAGGGACGCGAGAGCAGAGTGCGCGCGGCTGGACGCGAGCAGAGCGCGCCACGGCCGCCTGAACCGCAAGCAACCACACACATAGAGCAGTTGAACACGCAGGAAATGGTCGCCAACAAGCCGCCGACAGCTTGCCGCGCTGAGAGCGCCGTGTGCTACCACCTCCGTCTAGTCTATAGTCTCCTTTATATTCTGTGCCATACTTTGCCCTCAAATTTAACAAAAAAAGTGTTAACGCATGTTACAAAAATTGTATAGCTGGAAACTATGTTCAAATACGACTCCAACGATATAATCTTTGGCAACATGATTCATATTTTATTAGTTAAATCCTACTTATAAAGCAGGACGGGGGTATAGTAGGTAATTAAATCGCAAACGTTTTTTATTAACCGTATGTGTACGTGTCCTTTAGTCCTCCTCTGGCACGTCTTGTCACCCCGCTGCCGCAGACGGCTTACAGCGCAAGCTTGCGCAGCGCGCGGGGGCGTTCTTTTGTCCAAACGGTGGCGCCAATGAATCATTGGTGAGCCCATTCCCGCGTAACCTCACAGGTTCCCTCGCAAGCTTCCCGCCCGACTCGGTGAAATCCCCCAAAATCTCAATGCTTACCGGCCTGCTATAAAAACCCTCACGGCCGACGAGTCCTGCGTCGCATTTTCCCCTCCCTCCCTGTAGCTTATCTCCTCTGCTTCTCCCACAATCGCCAATGGCACCGTTCCATCATCGTCGCTCAGCCACTCCGCTGTCATCATAGGACAGCTCCAGCTGGGAGGCTACACTGCGGCGGCGGCGCAGTCCCTGGCATAGTGTAGTGCGCATGGCGTCCTTGGGTGTGCGCGGAACACCCAGCACACGCTCCGCCGCCGCTGCCCGTCGGCAGCTGTTGCCGGCTGCCGTTGCCGCCACACCACCCTCGAAAGCCAGGGCCATCGCACGCTCCGCCGCCGTGTCCCGAAGGTGGGAGGCGGCCGTCGTGGCCACCACCCCACTACCAGCCACTGTGGCCATCACCCGCTCCGCCACCGCAGCCCGAAGGCGGGAGGTGGTGGTCGTGGCCGTCACCCCGTCATCGGCCGCCATGGCCGGCAGCCCACCGTCGACCACCAGGGTCATCACCTGCTCCGCCACCGCCGCCCGAAGGCGGGAGGCGGAGGTGGATGCCCGCACGTGCGTCAGTGACCTTGTGTGCTACGCCGAGTTCCTGCGGAAGGAGGAGGAGCGCCTCGTCGAGCATGCAAAGAGCCTTACCGCCGCCGTGGCCGCGGCACACGCCGCCTCAGAGGCGAGGAATCAGGAGATCTACGAGGAGAACCACCACTTCGAGAGGGGTCGTCTGGAGCTGCAGAGGGCGTTCGAGGTGAGCGTCGCTGAAGCCGAACAGCGGGCAGCACCGTGACAGGTTGCCCAGCTCGTCGGTAGGCTCCTCCCCCTCCGCCTATTACTGAGCGCGCTCGGCAGAGGAGAGGCAGCCGGAAGTAGCTCCGTAGTAGTAGTGGTGGTGGTGGTGGTAGTGGTAGTAGTAGTATATATAGTTGTGGAGGAACTGTATAACGTACTTAAAATTAGCTAGTATATATAGTTGAACTAGCTATTTCAGTACGTGGTTGGCAACAATTGGGGAGAAGTTTGCTCGGTTCAGCTGTTGAGTTGAACTGTTTATATAAATTAAGAACGACTGCTTAATCTATAAATGATATCTATGCTTAATTGCTGAATTTTAGTTACAAAAATTAGATACTGCTAGTGATTTTTAGCTTCATATTTTGACTAATCGCAGTGTTACAAGGATTGACAAATCTTACCAAATTGTTTGTACGTGGTTGCACACGGGTCATCCAAAACAACCGTTTGCGTTGAAGGGATGCACAAATCCTGCGCTGCTCTCACTTTGCACACGGGTGTTCTATCTAAAACGTTTGCGATCAAGAGCTGCAGAAATCCTGCCTAGCACATTTTCTCCTAGCTTCCTGGGGAAGCTGTCGGTTTACATACGGGTGTTCTAACTAAAACCTTTGCGATGAATGTTTTATATTTAAAAAGCAAATTAAACTGCGGCTTGGGCGCCATTAATGGAGAGGATGCGAGCAAGGCGGGCAGCCATGGAAGTCAAAGGGCTCGCTTCCTAGTGAGCCTGTGCAGCGTACAGCTCGCACGCTTCCTGGTGAGCCTACGCATTCGAGGTCAGCTTGCACGCCTCTTGGACAGCCTGCGCTCTGCACAGCACTCGCACGCCTCCCGTCCAGTCAAGGTCAAGCAGCTGTCCGCACGACACCTCCTATAGCCATTAAAACCAAGACACGTGGAGTCACGTGAATGATTAACAGAACGCACACTATTTGAATTATACAAGCGTTTGAGATATTAAAGTGGCAGCTATTTTTTCAAAGTGCCTTTGTTGGCTATCATTATCCGAGTGCGCCTTCTCTCAAAACGGAGATGAAAAATACCAGAGCATGTCGGGTGCCATTCCATGATAGAATGCCAAGTTTCATGAATTTCAGACGACTTTTGGATTTACTAGAATTTAAAAATAAAGTACTCAACATTTTGCGGGCAATCAACGGTGCCCTGGTGTTTGAAATTCATTCCCATTTCTTGCATGGGACCTAAGCATGCACCCAAGGACACATAATTGATTTTTCAACCAATTTATATGCACTGGAGCATGTGCATGTAGTTCAGTTTTGAATTACGCACATAAATGCATTGACAAATCAGTTAATGCATAAAAATGTCCAAACGAACCCCGAAAAATCACAAAAATTCACACAACACTCCTGTTGTTCTATGTTGACAAAAGAAAAAATTTGAAAGCAATAAGAGGCAATGGATATTGTTTCATCCCCAAAGGTGGGACGTTCCCTACCGAAAACCATCATGCTTGTTGTGAGAAGCTCCGGTTTGTGAGAAGCATATACCCAAACCCGCCCCAAATGGGACAAAAATTTTACAGCGGCATGTTGATGCCGCTCCATGATAGCATGCCAAGTTTCATGGATTTCAGGCGTGTTTTGGATTTACTAGAATTTAAAAACCAGGAATCTCAATGTTTTGCCGGCAATCAACATGCCCTGGTAAATTCATTCCCATTTCTTGCATGGGACCTAAGCATGCACCCATGGACACATATTGATTTTTCAACCAATTTATATGCACTGGAGCATGTGCAAGTAGTTCAAATTTGAATTATGCACATAAATGCATTAAAAACTCAGTTAATGCATAAAAATGTCCGAACGAACACCGAAAAATCACAAAAATTCACACAACACTCCTCTTGTTCTATGTTGACACGAGAAAATTTTGAAAGCAATAAGAGGCAATGGATATCGTTTTGTCCACAAAGGTGGGACATTCCCTACCGAAACCATCAGGCTTGTTGTGAGAAGCTCTGGTTTGTGAAAAGCATATCCCCAAACCTGCCCCAAATGGGACAAAATTTTTACCACGACATGTTTATGCCGCTCCATGATGGCATGCCAAGTTTCATGAATTTCAGATTTATTTTGGATTTACTAGAATTTAAAAACCAGGCATCTCAATGTTTTGCCGGCATTCAACGGTGCCCTGGTGTTTGAAATTCATTCACATTTCTTGCATGGGACCTAAGCATGCACCCAAGGACACAGATACGATTTGTCAACCAATTTATATGCACTGGAGCATGTGCATGTAGTTCAATTTTGAATTATGCACATAAGTGCATTGAAAACTCAGTTAATGCATAAAAATGTCCAAACGAACCCCGAAAAATCATGAAAATTCACACAACACTCCTGCTATTCTATGTTGACACGAGAAAATTTTGAAAGCAATAAGAGGCAATGGATATCATTTCGTCCCCCAAGGTGGGACGTTCCCTACCAAAAACCATCATGCTTGTTGTGAGAAGCTCCGGTTTGTGAGAAGCATATACCCAAACCTACCCCAAATGGGGCACAAATTTTACCACGGCATGTTGATGCCGCTCCATGATAGCATGCCAAATTTCATGAATTTCAGACGAGTTTTGGATTTACTAGAATTTAAAAACCAGGCATCTCAATGTTTTGCCGGCAATCAACGGTGCCCTGGTGTTTGAAATTCATTCCCATTTCTTGCATGGGATCTAAGCATGCACCCAAGGACACATATTTGATTTTTCAACCAATTTATATGCACTGGAGCATGTGTATGTAGTTCAATTTTTAATTATGCACGTAAATGCATTGAAAACTTAGTTAATGCATAAAAATGTCAAAAGGAACCCCGCAAAATCACAAAAATTCACACAACACTCCTATTGTTCTATGTTGACACAAGAAAAAATTTGAAAGCAATAAGAGGCAATGGATATCGTTTCGTCCCCAAAGGTGGGACGCTCCCTACCGAAAACCATCATGCTTGTTGTGAGAAGCTCCGGTTTGTGAGAAGCATATACCCAAACCTGCCCCAAATGGGACAAAAAATTTACCACGGCCTGTTGATGCCGCTCCATGATAGCATGCCAATTTTCATGAATTTCGGACGATTTTTGGATTTACTAGAATTTAAAAACCAGGCATCTCAATGTTTTGTCGGCATTCATCGGTGCCCTGGTGATTGAAATTCATTCCCATTTCTTGCATGGGACCTAAGCATGCACCCAAGGACACATATTTGATTTTTCAACCAATTTATATGCACTGGAGCATGTGCATGTAGTTCACATTTGAATTATACACATAAATGCATTGAAAACTCAGTTAATGCATAAAATGTCCAAACGAACCTCGAAAAATCACAAAAATTCACACAACACTCCTGCCGTTCTTTGTTGACACGAGAAAAATTTGAAAGCAATAAGAAGCAATGGATATCGTTTCTTCCCCAAAGGTGGGACGTTCCCTACCGAAAACCATCATGCTTGTTAGAGAAGCTCGGCCAGAGAAGCATATACCCAAACCTGCCCCAAATGGGACAAAAAATTACCACGGCATGTTGATGCCGCTCCATGATAGCATGCCAAGTTTCATGAAGTCTAGACGAGTTTTGGATTTACTAGAATTGAAAAACCAGACATCTCAATGTTTTGCCGGCAATCAACGGTGCCCTGGTGTTTGAAATTCATTCTCATTTCTTGCATGGGATCTAAGCATGCACCCAAGGACACAGATTTGATTTTTTCAACCAATTTATATGCACTGGAGCATGTGCATGTAGTTCAATTTTGAATTATGCACATAAATGCATTGAAAACTCAGTTAATGCATAAAAATGTCCAAACGAACCCCGTAAAGTCACAAAAATTCACACAACACTCCTGTTGTTCTATGTTTACATGAGAAAAAAAATTAAAAGCAATAAGTGGCAATGGATATTGTTTCGTCCCCAAAGGTGGGACGTTCCTACCGAAAACCATCATGCTTGTTGTGAGAAGTCTGCCAGAGAAGCATATACCCAAACCTGCCCCAAATGGGACAAAAATTTACCATGGCATGTTGATGCCGCTCCATGATAGCATGCCAAGTTTAATGAATTTCAGACGAGTTTTGGATTTACTAGAATTTAAAAACCAGGCATCTCAATGTTTTGCCGGCAATCAACGGTGCCCTGGTGTTTGAAATTCATTCCCATTTCTTGTGTGGGACCTAAGCATGCATCCAAGGACACAGATTTGATTTTCCAACCAATTTATATGCACTGGCGCATGTGCATGTAGTTCAAATTTGAATTGTGCACCTGAAATAGCTAGAAAACCAATTGAATGTATAAAATGTTCAAACGAACCCTAAATAATTCCAATTCTTTTATGACACACATGTAGTTGCATGTTCACTCCGGATAAAAGGTCTAGCAATTCAAACACCGTCCATTGCCGCTGTGACCCCATTATGTAATTCAAATCAAGATGAAAAATCAAGTAGATCGCAGACAGTTTACTATCAACAACCGTGTGAGATGCAGCACAAAATATCCTGGAGCACCGTCGGTGTATAGTACGCCTATGGCTTACGCGAGAATGTGCGTCAGCTACAATCCACAGCCGGCGTCTCAAGCACACTAGCTCGCTCCCCAAATATCATTTCACTGTTCAATCATCGCCTTTGAAAGATGGGCACGTGGACCTGCGTCGTGAGGGCTACTTCGGTGGCCCACTCTGGCGAGAGCGCAGCCGCAGCCGCCATGCGCGTGCTAACAAGGTGCATGAGCGAGGTCGCAATCTGCGACCGGGCGGCAAAGGCAGCCCAAACGGCCGCTGTTTCTTCTCAGGTGGCGGCAACAACATCTGCCTCGGGGATAGCAACTGGCGAGAGTGGCACAACCGCTGTCCATTCCGCAGCGGCGGCCTTAGCCCTGATGGAGGCCGCCCATAACCATGTTGAGGCCGCCCACGTCCAGCTCCTTGCGGTCATCGCACAAATCGAACGAAGCTTCTCCGACAATGGTCGGCAACTCACGGCCGAAGAGCTGGGAATCACCGAGAGCGTCCGATCAGCCGTCCGTTCCTCCGCCACATACCTTGCAACGACGGAGCCCGTCCAAGCCCAGGTCGCATCCGCCCACGCCCAGCTCATGGAGGCCTTTTCCAAAGAGATGGCGGACGCGGATGGCGAGATGCTTTCCGAGTATGGTGCGATGGATGCCATGGAGCCCCTTCCCCAAGAGACCGTTGGGCGCGAGCTGGACATGGAGGCGGCGGCGGAGATCGAAGAGCACCAGCCGTAGTAGTACTCTTTGTTTTTCTTAATTAAGAGCGTCGGTCTTTAATTTATTAGAGTAATGTTTAGGTCAGCTAGCTCTGTTTAATTGCTGAACTTGCTCGATTAAGAAGTGTGGGTGTGCTGTAGTCTCCTTTGTGTACCCAAATTATGCAATGACATGGATGACCACTGTAACCATGGAAATTCAAACCAAAACTTTTGACGTTCAAACTCATCACACACGGGTTAAGCTATCTGAATTGTTTGTGATGTCCACATATCGTACACAGTTCTGAATAAGGGACCGTGTCTGGTGACACTTTGCGCGCCAGTTTTAAGCGATTCCAAATTTTCGGCTTTCGTGGAAATATCTACCTCCCCGCCCCCTCCCGCTTACCAAAAGCCACATTTCCCCCTCTTTTTGCCTTCCTTTCCAAGTTGAAACCTTCACTCCTTACTTGCAGCGCCGCCTCCTCGTCGGCGACCCTCCTTCACGCTGCTCGGCCTCGTCTATCCAGGCAGGTAATCCACACCCGACCCCCATCGTCCTCCTCCTTCCACATCCCACATGCCCCGACCGCCGGTGCGAGCGCGACACCTTCCACCCAAATCACCGACCCCTCCACAAAATATGCACCAGCCTAAGCCATGGTGCACGCAGTATAGCCAGGATCTCAAGGAGCATTTGGCAGCGGAGAAGCAAATCGCGGCCGCACGCGTGGATGAGGTCGCTATGGCTGCCATTTGTGCCGGCACCCAGATCTTGGAGGAGCACCTTGCCATTTGCTAGCTACGCCGGTTAAGCATGCTCGGTTACCCGTTGCGTGTGCTGCTCCTGCCTTTCCTTCACAACCTCTAGTGTATATGTTCTATATGTCGTGCAGTGTGGTGCTCACTTATTAACTATTTTGTTAATTAGTTGTCGTCTTCAGTTAACTGTTTGGTTCAATTCTGCAAATGTGATGTTCAATTCTTCAGGCTGCAATTTTGTATTGTCTTCCATGTGAGAAATAAATCGAATTTATCTTTACAAAATACATGAGAAACGAATACAATTGCTATATTTCCAAGTTGTCAAGCATGCTTGGGTTGGTTATGCATTGTGCAATGTGGTGCTCAGTTAACGTTTGGTCCATTTGTGTTGTGGTGTTTAGTTAACTATTTGGTTCAATTCTGCAATGCGATGTTCAATAGTTGTGGGTGCATTCTGTTATTGTATACCATGTGAGGAATAAATTGAATTTGGCTGTAGTAAATACATGAGAAACAAATACAATTGCTACAATTGGCTGTAGTTAACTGTTTGGTTAACTGTCTGGTCTTCTATTAGGAGTATGTTATATTGTGCAATATGGTGCTTAGTTAATGTCTGGTTCATTTGTTGTGGTGTTTAGCTAACTGCTTGGTTCAATCCAATTGTCATGGGTAGAATTTTGTATTGTTGTGCATGTGAGGAATAAATCGAATTTGGCTGCACTTAATACATGACATACATATACAAGTGCTATATTTCCTAGTTCTTAATCATGCTTGGTTTGGATAAATGGGTTTTCTGCATGACTTCAATTAATCTGATGAATCTACAATGTGTTTATATTTCATCAACATATTTTACTAATAGCATGCGAACCCTTACTTAACCTAATAACTAACTACCTTATATGTGTTGCAGGGAAACAATGGGAAGCACTGAGGTTTACAATCGAGGTTAGCACGTGCATGGTCCGTTCTCTAATAGCACATTATTGCGCAATTGCAGGAACCATTCTAATATTTTGGTTTTTAACAATTCGGTCTTGCACATGTAGGTCCTGATGTCAGAGGTTTTGACCCACTGTTCGACCCTTTTTGCATATGGGGAAATGAGTTGTCCATGAATATCAATCAAATCAAGAAACTCAGAAAGATTGTTAGGATAAAGAAATTAGCGACAAAAAACAACCAGATCTTTGTCTGCACAATGAAGAAGACATCATTTCACTACAAGATGGTACTAACTATTATACCTTGACTTTTTTTTTATTCCTTTGCCCCATTTCCAATATAGAGTAAGATATTTATGCACATCCTTGTTTTTAGGCATTTCCAAAGCAATTGTTGGATCAATGAACAATCACACACGACATCTCTTGAAAACTATATGCGTTAGGCCACCTTGCGCAAACGTTTACCATATAAAAACGGTGTGGCATGGACAGCCTTTGCCACACAGTTTCTTCTATGGACCGTGTGTGATACATTCAATAACGCAAATGATTTAACGGGAAAAATTGTGTGTGATGTACCTGTGAACGAAAACGTTTTCCTTGGAGCGACTATGTGGGATGTACATATGAACGGAAACATTTAGTAGGGACTGACTGTGTGGGATGTACTTGCGACCGGAAACAATTTTGCCATATAATTGTATTATTTTAGCTCTATTGTGCGTTTTTCCGTATTTGAGCGCTCGCCGGTCGCACATGACCTCATTTTGCCGGGTGTGTGTATAAGGAGGGCATATCCCCGACGGTTTCTGGGCCGTGTGGGAAGGACCCCTCCTATCGCCCACACTCACTTGGCGACGGTTCCAAATACCATCGCGGAAAGGGGTTAAAAACTGTTTGTTTAGGACCGACGCGCACCAGTGCATGACCATAAAAGATATTACTCATATAAATAGAATAACCATTATTCTCTGATTTAAATGAATAACCGTGTCGCATTAAACAAGATCCAGATATAATGTTCATGCTCAACGCTGGCACCAAATAACAATTATTCAGGTCTAAAACTAATCCCGAAGGTAGATGTAGAGGTAGCGTGCCGATGGCGATCACATCGACCTTGAACCATTCCCGACGTGCATCATCACCTCTTCCTTAGCCAATATTCATTTAATCCGTAGTCCCTGTTTCGAGTTACAAATATGAGCAACCGAACCGGTATCAAATACCCAGGCACTACTACGAATATTAGAAAGGTACATGTCGGTGTCAAAACCGGCGGATCTTGGGTAGGGGGTCCCGAACTGTGCGTCTAGGCGGATGGTAACATGAGACAAGGGGCACGATGTTTTTACCCAGGTTTGGGCTCTCTCGATGGAGGTAAAACCCTACTCCTGCTTGATTAATATTGATGATATGGGTAGTACAAGAGTAGATCTACCACGAGATCAGAGAGGCTAAACCCTAGAAGCTAGCCTATGGTATGATTGTTGTATATGATCTATCGACTAGCCTGGCCTTAGTTTATATAATGCACCAGAGGCCTAGGATAACAAGAGTCCTATACGAATACGCCGGTGGGGGAGGAGTCCTTGCCTTGATCGCCAAGTCTTGTGGAATCTTCCTTGTATGCGGCAACTGTCCGGACTGGCCCATGAGTATACAACCATGGGGGTCCTTGGCCCAATCCAACTGATCGGGAGACGACGTGGTGAGTACCCCCTAGTCCAGGACACCGTCAGTAGCCCCCTGAACCGGTCTTCAAGTTGGGGACGCTCCTCGATTCTTCCGAACTGTTCTTCATCTTCGATCGTCGGTCTTGAAAACTGGTTCAACATATCTTCTCATCTTCGATCTTGAGGATCGCCGAAGTGCATCCGAAGATTTTACATGTTGGGTATCCGAGGGGCCCCTTTAAGTTTCCGGCCTTTATCAATGCCTCGTTATTTTTATGCCATGCCTCGGGTTTGAAGTTGTTCCCGAGAGACAGTGTCCTCTTGCGTCCGAGCTCTAACGCCGGACTGCATTCGAGGTATCTTTTGCAGCCGAGCACCAATGCCGGACTTCTTCCGAGCTCCAACGCCGAAATGTATCTGAGCTCCAACGCCGGACTGTGTCCAAGCTCCAAATATTGACTATATCCAAGATGTCATAGATCATCTTGGTACAAAAAGTTGAAGGAGTGTAGCCGAGCTTAATGCCGGAAATGCCCTTTATAGAGCTATTACCGGCGCCGAGCTTTATGCCGGACTGCCTCCGAGGTGGTGCACCACCCGCCACGGGCTGATTTTCAGTGAATATTTTTAATCGGTGCAGTTTATCCTCCGCCGAGATATATAGCCATATCCTCAAGGTGTGTATCGCCTAAAACCCGAGATGCACTCAAGGAAGCATAAAACCGCTGTTCCCAAGAGTCTCGAGACTCGTGTCGATGCGCGAAATCGGCCTGAGGATCAACTCCTAGCTCGGCAGCATACATAGGAATTAAAATGCAGTGTAACATATAAGCGGTAATAGTGATCTGCGAACGGGCCCCTGAGAGAGGGTCGTGAGAAGTCGCAGCAATATAATAGCTTGATGCCGGATAGGTCCATATGGTACCTATTATTGTCCGAAGACATGCATGCGCATAGTTCGGTCAAGCCGAACACTGAGCACTTTTGAATTCTTTGCATTGAATAAGCAATGCAGTAGCCCCCGAGACACTGGTCGGGTGGCAACACCAGATCAGGGGATTGATGTGCCCCTTTTAATATTTATAGATAATGAGCGCAAAGCCCAGTAGCCCCCGAGCGTTAATGTGGGCACGGGTGGCCGAATTAAGGATCGATATCCAGAGTAAAATCACAGATTATATGTAACGATTCTATGTATCCAAGTACTTTACATCATTATTTTGACTCCATTGCACTGCTTATCGCCTGAAAGTGGCCCATCGTCGGCTTCTACCCCTTGGTAGATACTACATTGGGTGTTTCGCACTAACAAAACAACCCTTAGCCGACGCCTCGGTGCGGGCGGTTGTGTTAGCGGAAACGAGGCAATCAGATATGCGGGCTTTATAACTTTCGCTTAGTCATAGGAACTTTAAACTGGGGAAGCTAACTATGAGCCCCCGGATAGTGTTCAGCGACATCCAAGGTCAAGCCGTAAACACTTCGGCCAATGTTATGAACACCCCGTCATTTAACATAGTCATCGGATCGCTGACCAGTTTACGCCTATTGTGACAGTCAGTTTTCGGCTTTCTCCACTGAGGTGCTTGACCATGCGAGCTGGAAGCACAATCGCTGTGGTTCTCCCTTTGCACACCTAGCCGAACAAAGCGGAACGTAGGAGGCAAGCACAGGGGCCGGGCAACCCAACTATTGACCGAAGACACAATTCAAAACCGATGCATATATAGCAATATCCGAGAATGTTTTTGCCGAATCCCTTAAGTGTCCGGCGTTGCACTGCGAGACTAATGCTGGAAACGCATAAATAGTCTAAAAGTGCCATAGGCTCGAAAAGCCAAAAAACTTATTCAAAAGTTTAATGTCCGAACTAGATCAAGTGTTCGGTGCCAAATCGAAAATTGGTCTTAGAAAAAAAGGGGTGTTTCTGTCGTGCTTTAACATGTCACATCCTATCTCGAGACTTCAAGCGGGTCAGCCTATGGCGTCAACCTCCTATCCCGAAGGCGGAGTACTTCTCGTTGGGCCAGTTTAGCAAACTTTAGCGGCTTTGAGAGAGAAATTAGGCGCCCCGGCTATTGACCGCACACTCGCGTCGAAAAAAGGAGCGGTAGATAGTAATAATAATAATAACTTTGCAACGACTAAGAAGAAAAACACTTATTATAAAACGGCTCAACTAAACTTAAGAGCCCCCAAGTGACTTGGGTAAAAGAATGATTGTATGTACCGAAGTACTTATATCATATCTATGTTCACCCGAACTTTATACGCGTCTTAACCGACCATCGGCTTCTCCCTCTTCGGCAAGGGCCGAAAAGTGTTATGTACTCCACCTGTCGAGAATATCGATGGTGTTTCCAATAACCAGGCAATCATGCCATAAGGTTGTAACAGACAAAGCGCGCTCAAGGAACTTATGCTATATTACTAACAAAGTGTAAGAAGCATCTTCGAAGAAAGTAGTACCCCCACCGATGTCTTTCTTCGGTGCTCATTATTACTATGAGACTTGTGCAATAGATTTTTTTTGTACTCATGAGTTCCGTTGTGTGCCGACCATGATTGAAAACAATAAGAGCGCTAGCTTACGGCTTCACCCAGTCTGAGGTCAGAGCTCGGAGGACCCGGTCATGACAATCGCAGAGGTGCTCCTTTTACTCCATAGCCAAACAATCGGGAACGTAGGGGTAAGCACAGGAGCCAGGCAACCCAGCTTGCAAATCGCTTAAGTCAATATGGTGCATATTGTGGCCTAATACACGAACAAGGAACGAAGCTGTACAAGTATAATCATATGCAAGAGGAAAAAGCTTCATGAAGGAAGCCCCCAAGTGAACGGGGTATTTGAATTTGTGTGTCACAAACGAAGTTTGGACAAGATTTTTTTTTACAAGAAACCTTTTTCCAAAAAAGTATAATGCTTTGTCGAACCGAACACAAGTTAAAAATTAAAACTTTGAGCACGAAGGCAACTTAGCTGGTTAACGTGTTCAGTATTGATGACGTGGTCCGAGCTTGATGCGGGACAAGGTTCCATCCCCCAAGCTGGTCCCAAGGTGGCGGAGCACAGAGCTCGGCACTCCGAAGTGGTTACATAGCACGGGCAATGAAAGCCGGCAGAGTGATGCCGAAGTCCCCGGCATGGGGTAATGAAGTATTGACGAAGCCCCCCATCCAGCCGAGGTGACGCAAAGGATATAGTCCGGCTGGATCATTTTCCTGTGCACAAAAAATAGTGCAAACCGGAGATAATAGTAATAATAATAATAATAAATCGTTGCATAATAAATAATTTATGCAAAGTGAGTAATAGAAGAAATATGGCCTGGCGCCGAAGTCAACGTTGATGCAGGGCGTCAGCGTGTTGTGGTAAAGGCGTGACAAAGCCTGAATTCATAGGTCGGTCCCAGTTCCGGATGCGGCGTTCGCCGGACTATGTATGGAAACTGACCGAACCACCGTGCGATCGTCGTTAATGCGACCACCATCTGATAGACCTGCGTACATATGATGGACAAACCAGAGTAATAATTCCTTGGGAAAAATGAACCCAAACAAGCAAAAAATACTAGGATTAATAGCACCTGGTTTATTTGTTGTAGCAATCCGAAGAAAGGTGATTCCCAAAATTGGGACTCGATCCGCACACCCATTGCCTGATGGGCGATAGAGCGACGGCATGGCAATGCTGGCAAAGGTAGGCTTGCCGAGGCAAAGCCCTCAGTCCAGCTAATCGTGACGAAGCTGGTCGGCCGGTGACGCCAAAGTCATCGGAGTAGGTTGATGAAGAGATGGCGAAGCCCGCGGTCCAGCCGAGACGTCGAAGCCTCGATGTCAGTCGATGAGTCGAAGTAGATTGGCATGATGGAAACCGGCTTGAAGAAGCAATAGTGCGGCCCTGCCTATGCAGGTCGTGATGTGGTCAATGCCGGCTTGATGAAGTGATCGTGCGGCGATGCCGATGTGCCTGCTCCGTGTAACCCGTGGGGCGGCGAGGTTGATGACGATTTATCCTTCGCGATGCCGAACTCTTGTTCGGCTTGTCGAGATGATGATCCAAAGAAGTTGAGCTCGGCTCAACAAAGTGACGGTGTGTCTAGCGCAGGTCGGCAGCCGTGGAGCAATATTGCCGGACTGGTTTGACACCAGCATGATGTTGAAGATCATGTTCGAAAGATTTTAAAGTTAGAGGGATGTGTTCGGGAACAAAGCACAATACTCCATACAAAACTTCCTTCAAGAAGGATGTCCGAAATAATGTTCGTAAAAAAGACGAACTCGGGTCAGATTCGTTTTCGCGCAGAAAACAGATCCGAAAAGTGATGCACTAATCGGAAGGTTCCCGGAGTTTGGATGGTCGGATCGAGCTGAAATTTTGAGGGGTGGTAGATATAGGAATTCCGCAGCCGATCAACGGTTGGATCTTCCAAAGGAAGTCCGAGCTAGAAGCTGGACACCACGCCGTAAACTCGTCCGGATTCTCGTCCAGAATCAATGCGGCTCCGGTATATCGGAGATTGCCAAAGATTCCTCCATCGGAACTCGGCGAAATTTTCCAGGGTTGTTGTAGACTCAATTCCGCACAATTCCACCGAAGCAATCGTTAAAATGACACTTGAGGAGGCGGTGGCGGCGGACACAAGTCCGCTGTCCAGAAAAACAGTACGGTCGCCCAAGGGCAATATTGACGTTGAGCCCCCGGGCTCCCTGGATGATTCCTCCATGATCTTGATAGAGATTGGAGTTGATGTTGATGAAGGCCCTCATCCGAACATGACGATCGAAGGTAGGGCGCAGCCCTTGGTCGAACCAAGGCGACCAGTTGAGATGGTGACAAAGATGCCGAAGTCGCAGTTGATCTGCAGGCGAGCCATCGACCTTTTTCCGAACACACAGCGGAACTCTCAATGAAAGCACCAATGTCGGTGTCAAAACCGGTGGATCTCGGGTAGGGGGTCCCGAACTGTGCGTCTAGGCGGATGGTAACAGGAGACAAGGGCACGATGTTTTTACCTGTGTTCGGGCCCTCTCGATGGAGGTAAAACCCTACTCCCGCTTGATTAATATTGATGATATGGGTAGTACAAGAGTAGATCTACCACGAGATCAGAGAGGCTAAACTCTAGAAGCTAGCCTATGGTATGATTGTTGTATATGATCTATCGACTAGCCTGGCCTCGGTTTATATAATGCACCAGAGGCCTAGGATAACAAGAGTCCTAGCCGAATACGCCGGTGGGGAGGAGTCCTTGTCTTGATCGCCAAGTCTTGTGGAATCTTCCTTGTATGCGGCAACTGTCCGGACTGGCCCATGAGTATACAGCCATGGGGGTCCTCGGCCCAATCCAACTGATCGGGAGACGACGTGGTGAGTACCCCCTAGTCTAGGACACCGTCGGTACACATAAATAACATGTATATCAAATATACCTTTCTTCACTTTGCCATCCTTCTTATCCGCCAAATACTTGGGGAAGTTCCGCTTCCAGTGACCAATCCCTTTGCAGTAGAAGCAATTAGTTTCAGGCTTAGGTCCAGACTTGGGCTTCTTCCCGGGAGTGGCAACTTGCTTGCCAGTCTTCTTGAAGTTCCCCTTATTTCCTTTGCCCTTTTTTCTTGAAACTAGTGGTCTTGTTAACCATCAACACTTGATGCTCCTTCTTGATATCTACCTCCGCAGCTTTGAGCATTGCGAAGAGCTCGGGAATAGTCTTCTCCATCCCTTGCATATTATAGTTCATCACGAAGCCTTTATAGCTTGGTGGCAGTGATTGAAGAACTCTGTCAATAACACTATGATCTGGAAGATTAACTCCCAGCTGAGTCAAGTGGTTATGATACCCAGACATTCTGAGTATGTGTTCACTGACAGAACTGTTCTCCTCCATCTTGCGGCTATAGAACTTGTTGGAGACTTCATATCTCTCAACCCGGGCATTTGCTTGAAAGATTAACTTCAACTCCTGGAACATATCATATGCTCCATGACGTTCAAAACGTCTTTGAAGTCCCGATTATAAGTTGTAAAGCATGGCACACTGAATTATCGAGAAGTCATCAGATCGAGCTTGCCAGACGTTCATAACATCAACATCTGCTCCTGCAGCAGGCCTTTCACCTAGCGGTGCATCAAGGACATAATTCTTCTGTGCAGCGATGAGGATAATCCTCAAGTTACTGACCCAGTCCGTGTAGTTGCTACCATCATCTTTCAACTTAGCTTTCTCTAGGAACGCATTAAAATTCAAGGGAAGGTAGCACGGGCCATTATCTACAACATAGATATGCAAAAACTATCAGGACTAAGTTCATGATAAATTAAGTTCAATTAATCATATTACTTAAGAACTCCCACTTAGATAGACATCCCTTGAGTCATCTAAATGATCACGTGATCCAAATCAACTAAACCATGTTTGATCATCACGTGAGATGGAGTAGGTTTCAATGGTGAACATCTCTATGTTGATCGTATCTACTATATGATTCACGCTCGACCTTTCGGTCTCCAGTGTTCCGAGGCCATGTCTGTACATGCTAGGCTCGTCAAGTTTAACCCGAGTTTTCAACATGTGCAAAACTGTCTTATACACGTTCTATGTGAACGTAGAGTCTATCACATCCGATCATCACGAGGTGCTTCGAAACGACAAACTTTGGCAATGGTGCATACTCGGGGAGAACACTTCTATCTTGAAATTTAGTGAAGGGATCATCTTATAATGCTACTACCATTCTAAGAAAAATAAGATGCATAAAAGATAAACATCACATGCAATCAAAATATGTGACATGATATGGCCATCATCATCTTGTGCCTTTGATCTCCATCTCCAAAGCACTGTCATGATCACCATCGTCACCGGCGCGACACCTTGATCTCCATCGTAGCATCGTTGTCGTCTCGCCAACTATTGCTTCTACGACTATCGCTACCGCTTAGTGATAAAGTAAAGCAATTACAGGGCGATTGCATTGCATACAATAAAGCGACAACCATAAGGCTCCTGCCAGTTGCCGATAACTTTTACAAAACATGATCATCTCATACAACAACTTATATCACATCATGTCTTCACCATATCACATCATAACATGCCCTGCAAAAACAAGTTAGACGTCCTCTACTTTGTTGTTGCAAGTTTTACGTGGCCGCTATGGGCTTCTAGTAAGAACCATTCTTACCTACACATTAAAACCACAATGGTGTTTCGTCAAGTTTGTTGTTTTAACGTTCAACAAGGACCGGCCGCAGTTAAATTCAATTCAACTAAAGTTGGAGAAACAGACACCCGCTAGCCACCTTTATGCAAAATTAGTTCCATGTCTGTCAGTGGAACCGGTCTCATGAACGTGGTCAGGTAAGGTTGGTCCGGGCCGCTTCATCCAACAATACGGCCGAATCAAAATAAGACGTTGGTGGTAAGCAGTATGACTATCACCGCCCACAACTCTTTGTGTTCTACTTGTGCATATCATCTACGCATAGACCTGGCTCGGATGCCATTGTTGGGAAACGTAGCCTGCAATTTCAAAAAAAAATCCTACGCTCACCGTCGGCGTCCTGGGACTGGGGGTACCCAGACTTGCCTACCTGCGGCCCATGGCGTGGCTCCGTCGATGGCCTGGTATGGCCCAGCTTCAGCAACAACAACTCAAGACCCTCGCAAGGCGGATGACACCAAGAACTCCATGAGGGGTGGCCTCCCCAGGCTGGCTCCTGATAAGCGGAGATATCAATGCAGCCTGCACCTCGCGAGGTTCACATGACGTGAGCCGTGACGACCAAGGCCAGGCGGGTGCCAGCGGGCGCAGTGTACCGGTTTCCTCTTTGGTGCTAAGGAGGCAAGTGTAGGCGCTGGGTCCCGAGGAATTAAGCAAAGGTTTCCATATCGGTGCAACAAGACCAAGACCGCCAGGCCGGCAGGACGGAGGTCATCGCGGAGCCCACTGCAGCGTCACCACCAGAGGCTTTTGCAGGTGAAGACCACTTTTGTCAGGATAACTTGTACTAGTTCTCTCCCTTTGAATTTGGCCATTGTGGGATCCCTTCCCGCCTACATTTGGGAAGAGGACCAAGGCCACTATAAATAGGACTTAGCTAACACCATAGAGGGGATGGATCCATTCCACCATGACCACCTCACCAGCTCATCGAACTCAAGAACACCTCACCTCCTGAGGCTGTTCCACCACTGTATTAGTTCATCCTCGGCCCCTCGAGGCGATCCACCACAAAGCTGGAGTAAGGTATTACACCGCAAGGTGGCCCGAACCAGGATAAATTGTTGTGTCTCTTGTCCCTTGGGTTCGTCGATCTAGGCCTTGGAATCATTGAGCGGGCAGACTGCGGAAGACGAGTTCTTCACACACACCCCAGAGTTCAAACCTCTCAAGGGTCTGCAGAACCCTCAATCCGATATTTGGCGCGCCAGGTAGGGGTGCATCGAAGTTTCACCTCTTCGCCCGCTTCGCCTCTCCGTCCGCTTTGCTTCTCTGTTCAGCTCTCATGGCGGGCACCGCTCCTCTGGCCGAACCGACGGGCGCGCTCCGGGCTTTCTCCCCCGCCTTGCGACAAGTGCAGTGGCCACCCAAGTTCAAGCCAGGGATGCCACCTCGCTATGATGGTCCGGCAGACCCGGTAGCCTTCCTCCAGGCGTACAAGGAGGCCGTTCAGGTGGCTGGAGGCGACGACAAGGTCATGGCCAACTGGTTTCTCACAGCCCTCGCTGGCTTGCCACGCGCTTGGCTGCCCAACCTGCCGGGATCTCATGTGGCCTCCTGGGAGGAGCTGTGTTGTCTCTCCGTCACGCGCTTCGCGGCACCGGTGCCCCTCGCCGTTGCAGCCCTCCTCGGCGGCTCGCAGGTGCCACCCTCGGACCGCCACATCAAGCAGTTCCTCTGCCAAGTGGGAGCTGCCCACAAGCAGCAGGGAGCTCCCCGGGATGGGCGGCGCCCAAGGCCGACCTCACCTTCGACTCGAGGGACCATCCAGCAACCGCCGTGGGTGCAGGTGCGCTCCCGATGCTCTGCGCCCCCACCATCTACAACGTGGCGGTTACCAAGACCCTCATCGACGGTGGGGTTATCCTCAACGTGCTCTCTGTGGAAGCTTCCGGCTTGCTCCATGTGTCGCACGGCCGGCAACGCCCCACCAAGCCCTTCTCCGGAGTTGTCGACAGTTCCACCAGCCCCCTGGGGCAGCACCGAGCTTATCGACTTCGACATCGCCCGCATCAGCCTCCCGTACAACGCCATCCTCGGGTACCCAGCCCTGGAAACATTCATGGCAGCGACTCACCCTGCCTACAACCTCATGAAGATGCCAGGGAGCGGCGGCGTCCTCACCGTGGCCGGAGACACCAAGGAGGACCTGACGGCCCTCAAGCTCGCCTTCAGGGCCGCGGCGGCAGCACGCCCTGCCGACGAAGGGGCTCCTGAGGCCCTGGGGGCTGCATCAGCGAAGAAGAACCAGTTGTTCTCTCAAGATCTGGCCGAGACGAAGCAGGTGCCGGTTGACGAAGATGGGGCATCAGGAGCCACATTCACCATAGGTGCCAACCTTCCCCCAGATCAAGAAAAGGCGTTGGAGCCCAAGGATCTGGTTGGAATCTCAAGAGGAATAATCAAGCATCACCTGAGGGTATGCCCTAACGCACGGCCGGTGAAGCAGAAGGCACGACGGCAGTCCATAGAGAAGCAATCGTTTCTTGTCCAAGAGACCTGCAAGCTGCACGATGCTGGGGTCATCCGGGAGGTGCGGTATCCGGAATGGCTAGCAAACCCGGTTGTCGTGCCCAAGAAGGGCGGGAAAGAGCGCATGTGTGTCGACTTCACCAACCTCAATAAAGCTTGCCCTCAAGACCCCTTCCCTCTCCCGTGCATCGATCAGATCGTCGACTCCATCGCCGAGTGTGACCTACTGTGCTTCCTGGACGCCTTCTCGAGCTATCATCAAATCAAGATGGCGGTACAAGATGTTGAGAAGACGGCCTCCCTGACCCCATGCGGGGTGTGCTGCTACACTTGCATGCCGTTTGGCCTACGCAACGCTGGGGCAACCTTCCAGTGGCTGATGCACATCACTCTAGGCCAGCAGCTCGGGAGGAACGCTGAGGCATACGTCGATGACATAGTGGTGAAGTCTCAGGAGGCAAGGACCCATATCGAGGACCTAGAGGAAACATTCACCAGTCTGCGCGCGGTGGACCTACGGCTCAACCCAGAGAAATGCGTGTTTGGCGTCCCCTCCGGCAAGCTGCTAGGGTTCCTGGTGTCACACAGGGAATCGAGGTGAACCCAGAGAAGGTCAAGGCCATAGAAAGGATGAACCCGCCACAGACTCTCAAGGAGATGCGGAAGCCGGCAGGCTGCATGACCTCGCTAGGGCGCTTCATCTCCAAGCCGGGGGAGCGCGCCCTCCCGTTCTTCAAGCTGACGAAGAAGAAGGAGCCGTTCAAGTGGACTCCGGAGGCTGACGCAGCGTTTCAGGACCTCAAGAGATACCTTACCAGCCCACCAGTAATGGTGGCGCCGCGACCTCTTGAGCCCTTGGTGCTTTACCTGGCCGCCACGCCACACGCTGCCTGTGAAGCGCTAGTGGCGGTCCTGGAAGAGCACCAGGCCAGGGGCCCATCGGGCAGCGCTGCACGCCAGGACGAGACGATGCAGCTTCGGGACGGTGCTGGTGAGGCCCCGGCGGCACCAGCAGATGACCAGGCCCCTCAGGACAATGCTCTTGAGGCCCAGGCTACCCTTACAAGAAGACAAGCTCCCGAGGACCCCTAGCCTCAGGAGGTACAAGATATCACAAGCGCTCCAACCCTCGTCGAGCACCCGGTGTACTTCATCAGCACGGTACTGCGTGACGCGCGGGCGCGCTACCCCATGCCGCAAAATCTCCTGCTCGTGCTCCTTGTCGCCTCCTACAAGCTGTGCCACTACTTCCAAGGCCACCCCATCAAGGTCGTCTCGGCTTACCCACTCGAGAGGGTGCTCCGGAGCCCCAATGATGCGGGGAGAGTCGCAGAATGGAACATCGAGTTGTAGGCATTCCCGTTGGAGTTCAACACCACCAGAGTCATCAAGGGTGCCGCGCTCACCGACTTCGTGGGGGAATGGACCGACGTTCCCAGCCCCGAGGCAGGCGAGGAACACCCACTCTCACCAGGAAGCGTGGCGCCAGACGGCTTGGTCATGTACTTTGATGGTGCATTCGCGCGTCAGGGCGCGGGGGTTGGAGCCGTGCTCATCTCGCCCACCCAGGAAAACCTCTACTACGTCGTGCGGCTCTGCTTCCAGCAGGGCGAGAAGGTCTCCAACAACATCGCGGAGTACGAAGGCTTGATCGCCGGTCTCAAGGCTGCGGCAGCCTTGGGAGTGAAGCGCCTCACCATCAAGGGCGATTCCCAGCTCCTCGTCAACTTCTCCAACAAGGTATATGAGCCGAAGGACGAGCACATGGAGGCATATTTGGCGGAGGTACGCAAAATCAAGAAACAATTCTTGGGCCTAGAACTGCAGCACGTGCCGCGCGGCACAAACAAGGAAGCCGACGACATCGCCAAGAGGGCGTCCCGGCGCCTACCTCAGGAGCCCGGCGTCTTTGAGGAGCGGCTCTTCAAGCCTTCAGCAGCCCCGCCTGCTGCGGAGGCAACACTACCTCAGGAGGAGATCCCCCCAGCACCAACCTCGGGAGCCCCTACCTGTGGCCCAACTTCAGGTGTGCGCTTGCTCCTCGCGCTCGAGACTCGGGAGGGGTGCTGGATGAAAGAGTTCAGGGCGTACCTGCTTCAGGGAACCCTGGCGGACAAGGAGGAAGACGCAGAGCGGGTGGCACGCCAGGCTATAGCATACTGCATTCTGGATGGTGAGCTTTTATCGAAGGCATCCGAACGACGTCTCCCTACGATGGATTTCCAGAGAGCAGGGGCAGGACCTGCTGGCAGACATACATGGTGGGGACTGATGGTAGCTACAACTACGTCAGTATTTCCCCGGAGAGGGAGGGATGATGTAGCACAGCGACGTAGGTATTTCCCTCAGTTATGAAACCAAGGTATCGAACCAGTAGTAGAACCAAGCAACACAACGTAAACAGCACTTGCACACAAACAACAACACTCGAAACCCGACGAGTTAAAGGGGTTGTCAATCCCTTTCGGGGTACGACGCCTCAAGATAGGCAAGCGGACGTGAGGTAAATTGTAATAGATTGATAGATCGAATGCCAAATAAAATAAATGAAGATAAAACGCAGCAAGGTATTTTTTTTATTTTTTGGTTTAATATATCTGAATAAAAATGCAAAGGAAAATTAGATCGCAAGGCAAATATATGAGTAAGAAGACCCGGGGGCCATAGGTTTCACTAGTGGCTTCTCTCGAGAAAAATAGCAAACGGTGGGTAAACAAATTACTGTTGGGCAATTGATAGAACTTCAAACAATTATGATGATATCCAGGCAATGATCATTACATAGGCATCACGTCCAAGATTAGTAGACCGACTCCTGCCTGCATCTACTACTAATACTCAACACATCGACCGCTATGCAGCATGTATCTAGTGTATTAAGTTCATGAAAAAATGGAGTAATGCAATAAGAACGATGACATGATGTAGACAAGATCCGTTTATCTATATGGCGGTAGATATAGATCTCGTCTTTTTTACCTTAATAGCAACGATACATACGTGTCGGTTCCCTTTATGTCACTGGGATCGAGCACCGCAAGATCGAACCCACTACCAGGCACCTCTTCCCATTGCAAGATAAATAGATCAATTTGGCCAAACAAAACCCAAATATCGGAGAAAAAATACGAGCCTATAAGAGATCATGCATATAAGAGATCAAAGAAACTCAAATAACTTTCATGGATATAAAAAGATATGACTGATCATAAACTTGAAGTTCATCGGATCCCAACAAACACACCGCAAAAAGAGTTACATCATATGGATCTCCAAGAGACCATTGTATTGAGAATTCAGCTAGAGAGAGAGAAAGCCATCTAGCTACTAGCTACGGACCCGAAGGTCTACAAGGAACTACTCACGCATCATCGGAGAGGCACTAATGGAAGTGGTGAACCCCTCTGTGATGGTGTCTAGATTGGATCTGGTGGTTCTGGACTCTGCGGCGGTAGGATGAATATTTCGTCGACGCTTCTAGGGTTCTGGGATTTTTGGGGTATTTATAGAGAAAAGAGGCGGTCCGGGGGGCACCCGAGGTGGGCACAACCCACCGAGGCGCGCTGGGCCTCTGGCCATACAGTGGGTTGTCCCCTCCTCGGGACTCCCCCCAGGTGCAGCCAGGGCCCATCTTCTTCCTTCTGGCCCATAAAAAATCTCCATAAAGTTTCGAGGCATTTGGACTCCGTTTGATATTGATTTCCTGTGATGTAAAAAACATGGAAAAAATAGCAACTGGCACTTGGCACTATGTCAATAGGTTAGTACCAAAAAATGATATAAAATGACTATAAAATGATTATAAAACATCCAAGATTGATAATAAAACAGCATGGAACAATCCAAAATTATAGATACGTTGGAGACGTATCAGCATCCCCAAGCTTAACTCCTACTCGTCCTCGAGTAGGTAAGTGATAAAAACAGAATTTTTGATGTGGAGTGTTGTTCATCAAGTCATATCATATTATTTTCTTTATAGCATGGCCATTTGAACTTTTATGTGATTCAAAGCAATAGTCTAGTTTTGAGATAATAATTTAGATACTCAAGCATATCAACAAGCAACCATGTCTTTCAAAATATCAATGCTAAAACAAGTTATCCCTAGTCCATCATGCTCAAACATTGATCCATTCAAGAAACACACTTGAATATTAACTACACCCAATACTTGAGCACGATCATATTGCCTCCTAGTTGGTGCTTTTGTAAGAGAAGATGGAGACTCAAATTCAAAAATTAAAATTGCATAAAGTAAAAAAGAAAGGCCCTTCGCAGAGGGAAGTAGGTATTTGTAGAGGTGCTAGAGCTCAAAGCGAAAAAATTAGAGATAAAAACATTTTGGGAGGTGTATCCATCCCACCAACGAAAACTACTCAGAGTTCTGAACACTTTCCATGCTAGATATGCCATAGGCGGTTCCCAAACAGAAAATAAAGTTTATTCCTTTTTCCACCATACTTTCACTTTCCATGGCTAACCGTATCCACGGGTGCCCTCCATACCAACACTTTCCAAGGAATTTATTATTTGACAACATAAAGTAAATTCATTTTTGCAATTCGGAACTGGGCATCACTAAAACCTTTGCCTTACTCTCATGCAATGACAAGTGAATAAACACTCATCGTGAGAATAACACATCTAGCATGGAAAAGATTAGCCACCCGTTACAGTTCCGCGAGTGAAACAAACACACAAAAAAGAAGTTTATTTTGAAAATTAGAGATGGCACATGCAAATTTGCTTAGAGCGGCAAAACAATACCACATATAGGTAGATATAGTGGACTCATGTGGTAAAACTGGTTTAAAGGATTTTGGATGCACAAGTAGAGATCATACTTAGTGCAAAATGAAGGCTAGCAAAAAGATTGAGAAGCGACCAATCAAGAAACGTTTAATCTCATAAGCAAGCACTAAGCATAATTAACACCGAATAATGCACCACAAGTAGGATATAATTTTCATTGCATGATTATTGAATTTCGTGCATGCATAGGGAATCACAAACCTTAACACCAATATTCTTACTAGAGCACAATTACTCATCAACATAACTCACATATCACATCATCATATCTCAAAACTATTACTAAGAATCAAGTTTATTTTGTCCAATGATGTTCATGACATTTTCTTTTTCTTTATCCTTCTTGGGTATCTATCACTTTGGGACTAATTATCATGTGTTGATTTTCATAAGCTCAAACAAATATAAGTGAAGATCAAGAGCATAGCATATTTTCTTTCTCTCAAAATAATTTAAGTGAAGCAAGAGAGAATTTCTTCAAAATTTTACTAACTCTCAAATAAATCTAAGTGAAGCAAGATAGCATTTATTCAAAAATACTAAGCACACCGTGCTAAAAAAAATATAAGTGAAGCACTAGAGCAAGTCCTAGCTCATAAAAGATTTCAGTGAAGCACAAAGAGCGATTCTAACAAATCATGATATAATTTTGGCTCTCTCAAATAGGTGTGTCCAGCAAGGATTGATGACTTAAAACACAAAATAAATCAAGCAAAGACACATATCATACAAGACGCTCCAAGCAAAACACATATCATGTGACGAATAAAAATATAGCCTCGAGTAAAATACCGATAGTTGTTGGAAGAAAGCGGGGATTCCACTCGGGGGCATCCCCAAGCTTAGTTGGTTGCTCATTCTTGGATAATAGCTTGAGATGCCGGGGTATCCCTGAGGGAGTCCTGGATTAGGGGGTATCCGGACAGCCGGACTATATACATCGTCCGGACTATTGAAGCGTGAAGATACAAGACTCAAGACTCCGACCCGTGTCCGGATGGGACTTTCCTTGGCGTGGAAGGCAAGCTTGGCGATCCGGATATTATATTTCCTTCCTTGTAACCGACTCCATGTAAACCCTAGCCCTCTCCGGTGTCTATATAAACGGAGAGGTTGGTCCTAGAAGGCCGATCACAATTACAATCATACCATCATAGGCTAGCTTCTAGGTTTTAGCCTCTCGATCTCGTGGTAGATCTACTCTTGTACTACCTATATCTTCAATATTAATCAAGTAGGGAGTAGGGTTTACCTCCATCGAGAGGGCCCGAACCTGGGTAAACATCTCTGTGTCCCTTGCTTCCTGTTACCATCGGCGAGACGCATGATCGGGACCCCCTACCGAGATCCGCCGGTTTTGACACGACATTGGTGCTTTCATTGAGAGTTCCTACGTGTCGTCGCTCGCTGCAGGCTCGATGGCTCTTTCAACCATCGTCAACAACACGGTCCCGGTGAGACCTTTCTCCCGGATGGATCTTCGTGTCCGGCGGCCGCCCTGCGGTAATTCGCAGCCATCTGGAGCAGATCGATAGCCGCCCCTAGCCACCAGATCAGGTCGAAACCTGAAGCGCACAATGGACATCCGTGGAGACTGGATCTTCGACGGATTCGGGCCTATGCCGAGAGCACGGACGATCCACGACGAGCACGGCTTAGACCTGCTGTCGGACAAAGCTCGGGGTATCACCCCCGCAGTAGCCTTGGACCTAAATCCGGAGCAGGCTGCATTGCCCAAGGACGGGGGGCTGGAACCCGCCCCGCAGGTCGCGCACTCATCGGCGGTGGAGCCGAACACGGGCCTTACCTCTGTGGTGGCCTGTGAATCCGGACCCCCGGATTCGTATCCGGATGTTGGTTCCGGTCCGCGCACTCCCGATCCAGTCGAGCCAGGTTGGGCTCCGGTAATGGAGTTCACCGCTGCGGATATCTTCCAGCACTCGCCCTTCGGCGACATGCTGAACTCATTAAAGTCTCTCTCTTTGTCGGGGTTCTTGGCGAACTATGTTCGGCTCAAGTGGGAAGCAGGCGATGAAGGAATTCGTTGCCCACCCACCACCCACTTCATTGCCACAGTCGATGATTTAACCGGCGTACTGGACTTCAACTCTGAATACATCGATGGAATAGACGACGATGCAGGAGAAGAACATGAAGCACCGCTCACTGGGCGGTGGACAACCGCCTATCCCTATGATATATATATGGCGGACACTCCGAAGGAAACCAATGGCGATGAGGCATCGGAGGATAATCCCTCAGGGAGAAAAGCAAAGCATGGGCGTCATTGGCGCTGCTCCAAGCCCCGCCACAGGAATACCGGCCCAGAAGACGAAAACAATCCAGATGGCGCCGAAGATAACCCTAGTCGGCTTGCCTTTCAGAAGGCCAGACTGGCCACTGTGGGATACTTGGAGAGGGACAACTATTCGCCCCCCTTCAAGAACGAGGCAAGCCTCGGCAATGACGAATTCGGCGTGCCTGAAGATCCAGTGGAACAAGCTCGCTTCAAGCGACGGCTCATGGCCACGGCAAAGAGCCTGCAAAGGAAGCAACAGCAGCTTAAAGCTGACCAAAATTTGCTGGTGGACAGATGTACCAAGTCCTGGCCACCGAAAGATACGGACCCGACCACCCCGACAAAGGGCACACAGGGCACAACCGGCCACCCCAACCTAAGCAGGAGAACCCAAGGCACATGCCCCGACATCAACACACCACTACGGTCCAAAACAATACGAAGGACACAAGAAGAAGCATCCTCAGGCCTCGGCGCAATGGTCATAAGCGTCAAGTCAGGAAAGCTGGTGCTAATTCCAACAACTCCCAGTCCTGTTAGCGGACAAAGAACAGCTCAGACCTATCCGGCCCGAGCCACACACTCGATCAACCATGTGAAATTCGTGGTACTCCTAGAAGGACGTCAAAGCTTTACCAATAGAGAATGCCGGATCCTCAAAACAAAGCGGTTGGTCGCGTGCCGGAAACAATGAAGGGAGGCATCTGGTCAAGAGCCCCCCCCATAGCATAAAAGTACGGCTGATCGCCCCCGACCGCATTAACCACAACAACTCAATTGCAGTACCTCTGGACATAGCAAACCGGGGGCTCCATAACACATAAAACCCCCGCAGGTGTAAATCACAAACAACATCTCCAAAAAGATGCTAGGGGCAAAGGCCAAGTTTTTCTGGCCCATCACTCTAAACGTTGTCTTCGGATCACCAAAAAATGCTACGCCAAAGAATAAATCTTCGGCACCTTCCCACCATGCGGTAATTTACCGTATGCTAACGGGACGAACCACGTTGACTAGATTCCATGTGGTAAATCACTCAGGCCAACACCATGTGATGCAATCACACCTATGGACAAGGCCGAACCCCGCCCTCAGGGCGGAAATCATACAGCTGCCGGAGTAGCGAGTTGTGCATGCCTATCAAAATTTTGATATGACAGCCAACTATCCTGACACAACTGAGGAGTCCGCGCTACCCAACGGTATAACGGCTGGGTTTACCAGGATCCGATCAGGAGCCCTCGGACCAACCACAAGAGGACGCTCGGCTACCTCCGAGTATTTGCCTTACAAACTAACTTTGATGCGAGCAGGATTGGTGGCGTGGAATCGGCGGGACACACAAGGAGCCCCATAAAAGAAGGCAGTCGGATTCCTCTTGATCCACTCACAACTCCCTCGATCCGCCATCACGAGTTCCGCCAAAACACCTCTTTTCATAATCATACATCGTACTCATATGCATAGACATATCATCTTACTACAATCGTGACTTAAATAACACCTATCGGCCGTCGCTTTTCATGACACCTCGTGTTACACCGGATTATCGAGGGCTTCTGTCTGACAATAAAGTCCGACCACCTTCTCGGTCGCTCGGCACCCTCAACTTATAGCACTATATGCATCAGCTCGAATCATGTCTTGGGTCATTGGTTGGGTTTGCTGGCTCCCTTGTTTTGGTACCTTACATTCCGTTATATCGGCTAAGGTAGCGCAGGAGAACTCTGCGATTGTGTCCCGGATCTGCGGACGAGCACCTCGATGAAAGCCGGCCCGTTGTCATGATCTGCGAGAGCTGGTCAGCTGTTCGAGAGGTTGTAAAATCCTTAAAGATTTATTCTGCTGGCGCCATTATAAATGCAGAGTCGACGGATCGGTCTTCCGATCGGTAGCGAATAGAGCCCCTAGTTCAGCCTTCTGAACACTAGGGGTTGCGCCGACCATACTCGAATTCCTATGGCCAAGTGGGAGTAATAAAGCCTTATAGTCCGATTGCCTGGTTCGTGGTGAGAAATGCCTCCATAAAGGACCCAACTATGGGATAAGAGCGTTCAGATATATCCCTAACACCCCGTATTCTTTTTACGTAAAGGCGAGAAGCGACAATGGCCAACTCTCAGGATTTACATACAATAAACAGCCGCACAGGAAGAACATATGTTCAAACAAAACAGGCAATATATAAATGCCATAATCCCATATTACGAAAAGTGGCACGAATGCCCTCGAGGAAATATAATGTCTTTGGTACACTTATCCGCGCCAAAAGTAACCCCTTCGATACACTTTCATTATACAGTTAAGACTTGCAGTGCTCCTTACCCTCTGGCGGCCCTCGGTCATCGGCTTCTCGCGTCAAGCTTCCCCAATGCACTTTTGCAGGCAAGCGCCATCGCGCACCCTCTATGCAGACCGATTGCTTAACAAACATCAAGCCGAGGCAGCGCCCACAATCCGCTTCACGAGCCGAAGTAACGGTCGAATTGGCTCCGCCGTACACCCGGACAACCAAGTCCTTCATGGCTAGTTCGGACGCTGGTGCAGTTCGACCAGCTGCTTCACCGATCGACAAAGGGCACCGGATAGTTCGGTGCCAAATCGTGACCAGAAATCCTCTCTGCAGACTTCTTTTCCTCGGTTGGTGGAATTGGGCGGCATCGATATGCTGCGAGGAAGATCATAAGCATACGGAAAAATAAGAATCCAGCTTGCTGCTTAGAATTCTTCCCATTATCATGAACAAATGGCTAAAAATACGAAGGCCTTACTAGCCGCAACTTTCCGGCCTCTTGAATGTCTCGTCTGACACCTCGGGCTTCTTCGAGCATCTTCCGCTGACTTGGAGCGCTTGGCGGTTCAGATTCTTTCCCTATTAGACTCTGCTCCAAGCCCTCGCTTTTCTTCACAGCCTCCTGGAGCTCCCTCTCAGCTGTGACAACCCTGGCCTCGTGTTTTTCACGAAATGCCTATTCGGCGTCAGCCTTCTCGTTGGCATCATCCACAGCCTTCTTCAGTGCCTCATATTCGGCACTCGCTCCTAGGGCATACAACACAAATACTTTTCAATAAGCACAATTACTTATTCGTGCCTAATGCAAGACAATGTTTCAACATACCTTGCTTATCCTCTAATTGCTTCCTCACGCGGCCAAGTTCTTCCTCGGCCCGTTCCAGGCTCCGCTTCAATTCGGACACTTCCGCATTATGAGCGGTCGTATTCTCCAGAGCGCTTTGTTTTCAACCAAAGAGGTACCGTCATTAACATAAGTTCCCACGACAAGAGAGGATTTTATCCTGCTTGGCTCCCTCTCTTTACGCGGACAAAGTATCGGGGCTACTACTCATATTATGACGATTCCTCAAAGGTTTCATAGGAAAAAAATACCTCAAAGGCCTTTATAAGGCCCAGCGAGACTCGTTCAGCCCGCTCTCGACGGATGAATCTTTTCAACCACCGCACCCATAAGGGTCCGATGTTCATCGACGATAGACGCGTTCTTTACTTGTCGATGAACCGCTGGCAACTCTGCTTGAACAGAGGTTGCGGCGGATAAACGAACCTCCCACCGTCGAAGGTGGCCGCTCGCCCGGTCCGGGAGCCTTAAAGGTCTCCTAGACCTTGTTCGGCTGTGGGCCAAACCCAAGATTGCCCCCGCTGACGGCACACTCAGGGGCCATCGCTCCCGTGTGCCCGACTCCAGTGATGTGCCCCCCTGGTCAGGGCCCCGTTGAGACGACACCTCAGTGTCGCGCCGGGACTTTGGGGAAGGGGCCTCTGGAGGCGTCTCGCTCGCCAAGGCGTCCGAGCTCGGCGAATCCTCGGATGAGGACTGTCCGGCGCGAGACCTTGCCGGACTGTGCAAAATATAGCAACAGTTAAAACTACTATACCCAAAAACAATCTCAGACGCATATGCGTGTTCGGATTTTGTATACTTACGACTTCTCCAGGGGCTGGGCCCTGGGATCCCACTCCGGGCTGCTATCGGCAGTCGTGGTGGATGCCTCTAGGAGGGAGCATTTTCTCCTCTTGGGCGATTCAGCCTCCAGGGACGAGGAAGCTGCACGCTTCTTACCACCTTCAGAGTGAGGCTCGTCCTCCTCTGCTTCTTCCTCTTCGTCTTCCGAAGAAGGAGCATCGCGTGAGTCTATGGATTTTGTGTCCGAGGCCTCGCGGTGACGGAGGCCACTCCGGGTCTTCTTGACCTTCTTGGAGGCCTCCTTCTTTGGCGCCTCGTAAGGCGCGGGGACCAGCATCTTCATCAGAAGAGGTCCGGCCGATTCCTCCGGCAGCGGGGACGGACAATGAATCCGCTCCACCATCTTTATCCATCCCCGAGGTCACGACAAAACATGATTATGATGTCTCCCTCATGACATGCCAACCGAAGCGTGGATGGACAGAGCGTGGCTGTAACTTACCGGATTTGCAGCATGGGATAATTGATACCCACGGTCCTCGGCGGAGCCCGGCCACGATTTGACGGACTTGAAGAGCACCTTCCAGATATCCTTGTGGGAGGAGTCGTAGAGCTCCTGAAGGGTTTGGTGCTCGGTTGGGTCGAACTCCCACAGAGTGCAGGCTCGGCGCTGACAAGGGAGAACCAGGCGAACTAGCATCACCTGGACCACGTCGACGAGTTTGACGTCCCTGTCAACCAAACTCGGGCCAGCGTCGGAGCAATGATAGCTCATCGGACGAGGACCAGTTCGGGCCCTTCTTGCGCCAGGACGTGAGCCGCAGTGGAGCTCCGGATCTGAACTCAGGAGCTGCAGCCCACTTTTTGCCGCGTGGTTCGGTGATATAAAACCACTGCTGCTGCCACTCCTTGACGGAGTCGTTGAAAGCGCCCTTCGGCCAAATGGCCTTGGGCATCTTGCTCACCATGGCGCCGCCACACTCGGCGTGTTCGCCACTCACCACCTTGGGCTTCACATTAAAAACCTTCAGCCACAGGCCGAAGTGAGGTGAGATCCGAAGAAAAGCCTCGCACACGACGATGAACATCGAGATATTGAGGAAGGAGTTGGGGAAAGATCATGAAAATCAATCCCGTAGTAATACATGACTCCGCGAACAAATGGGTGCAAGGAAACCCAAGCCAGCGGACAAAATGGGGAAGGAACACGACTCTCGTGAGGTTCGGAGTGGGGCGACCTGTCCCGCGGTGGGAGGCGGTGGCGATCTTCTGGGCCAAATACCCGAGTCCCGAGCTTCTTGATATCCTTCTCCCGGACAGAGAGGCCATCCATCGCCTCTGCTCCGGATCCGGACATCTTTGGAAAACCTCTCTTTGGTGTAAAGAAGAGTGCTTGGGCGTTAGGGCTCGAAAAGAGGGGAATGAGCTAGCGGAAGGAGAAAGGCGTGGGTAAAGAGAAAGAGGCCTTGTCTTTTTATAGGGGCGGTAAGTGCTTTTTGCGCCTCCCCACTTGCCTGGTGGAACCCATTTGCCTCCCGCTCGCCGCGATTAGCGGTGCGGTTGGATTGCCCATACCAGTATTGTTGAGAATCCCGTGATAAGGGGACGCGATCTCTGCTTTGACAAGACGTGTCAAGGAAACCGCCTCGCAATATGCGTTGTGGCGGGTTGTGGGAAAACGGTTCAAATAATGACCCGACCGTAATGACACGTCGCGTTGCCTAAAAAGTTGTCAGCAGATTGCATTTGTGAAATACCATTCTCTCTACAATGGCATGTGAAGATCATTTTGTGGATCCGGACACGGTTCAAGTGTTCGGTAATTACTTTGGAGTACTCGGAGAAAGAACCCGCCCTGCAATGCCGAAGACAAGACTACGCGCCGGACTCATTGTCATTGAAGCCTGGTTCAGGGGTGTGACGCCCCCGATTCAATCGTACACTAATCATACACGCAAACGTGTACGATCAAGATCAGGGACTCACGGGAAGATATCACAACACAACTCTACAAATAAAATAAGTCATACAAGCCTCATAATACAAGCCAGGGGCCTCGAGGGCTCGAATACAAGTGCTCGATCATAGACGAGTCAGCGGAAGCAACAATATCTGAGTACAGACATAAGTTAAACAAGTTTGTCTTAAGAAGGCTAGCACAAACTGGGATCTGAGATCGAAGAGGCGCATGCCTCCTGCCTGGGATCCTCCTAAACTACTCCAGGTCGTCGTCAGCGGGCTGCACGTAGTAGTAGGCACCTCCGGTGTAGTAGTCGTCATCGATGGTGGCGTCTGGCTCCTGGGCTCCATCGTCTGGTTGCAGCAATCGAGTAGAGATAGGGGGAAAAGGGGAAAACAATGCAACCGTGAGTACTCATCCAAAGTACTACAAGCAAGGAGCTACACTACATATGCATGGATATATGTGTAAAGGGCCATATCGGTGGACCGAACTGAGAATGCCGAATAAGAGGGGATAGCTAGTCTTATCGAAGACTACGCTTCGTCACCGTCTTGCAACAGTAGGAGAGGGCGATCTGAATGTCCTCCAAGTAACATCACATAGCAATAATCCTACCCGCGATCCCTCCTCGTAACCACGAGAGAGAGCGAACACGGTTGTATCCGCACTTGGAAGGGTGTGTTTTATCAAGTATCCGGTTCTAGTTGTCATAAGCTCAAGGTACAACTCCAAGTCGCCACTGCTATCAAGATCACGGCTATTGAATAGATTAACTTCCTGCAGGGTGCACCAACTTACCCAAGACGCTTGATCCCATTTGGCGGACACATTTCTGGGTCATGCCCGGCCGCGGAAGATCAACACGTCGCAGCCCTACCTAGGCTCAGCGGAGAGGCCAGCACGCCGGTCTAAACCTAAGCCGCAGGGTCCAGGGCCCATCGCCGAGCACACACTGCACGGTGCGTGACACGGCCGGAAGACCTAGCCTAGTGGCGTTCAGTCCAATCCGTGGCGCGCCACTCGATCGTGGCGTCACGAAGTGCCGGCTGATACCACGGCGCCGGATACCCATAACTACTCCCGCGTAGATGGTTAGTGCGTATAGGCTCGTAGCCAACTCAGATCAAATACCAAGATCTCGTTAAGCGTGTTAAGTATCCATGAGCGCGAACAGGGCCAGCCCACCTCTCTCCTAGGCGGTCTCAACCTGCCTGTCGCTCCGCCTCAAAGATCCACTCATGGGTGCTCCACCGACCGACCCGACTTTAGTCTCCACATGTATCATGTATAAGTATATAGGATATACCCGTGATCACCTCCCGAGTGATCACGGCCCGATAGTATAGCACGGCAGACGGACAAGAATGTAGGGCGCATATCAATATACTAGCATCCTATACTAAGCATATAGGATTGCGGTAAAGGTAACAACAGAGTAACAAGGACGGGCTATGCATCCTGATAGGTATAACAGAAGCGATAACATGCTACACTACTCTAATGCAAGCAAGATAGAGTAGAATAGGCGATATCTGGTGATCAAAGGGGGCTTGCCTGGTTGCTCTCGCAAGAGAGAGGGTCAATCAACTCCGTAGTCGAACTGGGCGCGGCGAGTGTCGGTCTCGTAGTCTACCGGAGAGAAGAGGGGAAGAAACAATGAATACCGTGTAAACAGATGCATATCGATGCATGACAAGTCAAATAACGATGCTAGGCGTGCCCTAACGTGGTATGAGGTGATGCGGTTAAGGGGAAACATCCGGAAATTATCCCCTGTTTACGTGTTTTCGGCGAGGAGCCGGGAGGAAAGTTGGGTTCGATAGGTTAGGGGTGTGTGGCGAAAGAACGGACTGCGTGTCCGGATTCGCCTCGCTTACGAGCAACTTTCATGTTGAAAATATTTTAATCGAGTGCGGATTAAAGATATGATTTTCTAAAGATTTTATTAATTTCGAATTTAATTAATTATTAAATTTAATTCGAAAATGAAATTATGACATCGACATGATGTCATCTTGACGTCGGCGATCAACAGGGGTTGGTGGTCAACTGACCATGGGTCCCAGCGTCGATGACATATTAATTAAATAATTGAATTAACCTAATTAGTATTAATTAGGATGTGGGCCCCATTGTCATACTAATTAATTAGCTAATTAACTAACCAGGTTAATTAGATCACTAATGCTTAATTAGTTTAATTATTTGATTAGTTTAATTAATCAAAATTAAATAAGTTAATTATTTATTTAACTAATTAATTAATTATATTTTTATTATATACATTTTTTAATTCCCTTTTTTTATTTTTTTATTTTTTTTATAAACGTTCTGGGGCCTTGAGGCCGCACTTGTCATAGGGCCAACGGGGTTAATCTGGCGCGGTGGGTGGCGTGGGCGCCCGTTTGAGGCCGAACCCGTCTGGCGCGGCGCAGGCGCCAAGGCGGCAAGGCGTGCCCAAGGTGGCGGTGGTGGCGGGTCGACGAGCGCAGGCGCTGCTAACGTAAGCGTCCGAGCCCGAGGAGGGGCGAACCCAAAGGTGCGGGGGGTCATGGCGCGGCGTTGCGGCGAGCTGCGCCGTCGTGCAGGGTGACCATGGTTGCGGGAAAACGGCGCGGTCGGCGCAGCCAGCGCCTGACGCGATGGCGGAGCGGGCGCGTGAGGCGGGGCGCGGTGGAGTGCGTCGAGGCGGGAGGCGATTCTGAGCTCCGCGAGCTCGAGCGATAGTGGGGAGAGAGGAGGAGGGCGGGCCTCACTTGCGGTCTGAGGGAACAGCAACATGCTCGAGGAGGAGGACGAGCAGCGACGTAGAGGAAGAGGTCCGCGAGGAGCGGTCCGATGAGTCGGCCGGGCGACAGTAGTCGGCATCGAGCGACGGGCGCGGTGTGTGGCGTCGCCAGGTCGAGAACAGCGCCCGGCGACGTCGGGACGGCCCCCTCCCGATCCAAATCGGGCAGAGGGGGGGCAGGGAGAGGGAGGGTCGGCGAGGAGGAGGTCGAGGACGAACTGCCCGGGAGGCGGCGGTTCAAAGAACGCAGGCGCGCCGACGAGGTGGAAGCGGCGGCGGCGGCGGCGACGGTCGCCTGCCCCGATCCAGATGCGAGGAGCGAGGAGGCTTGGGCGACTTCGGGGTGAGTGAGGAGGAGGTGGTGGCAGGCGGCGGCGCCGAGGATGGGTGCCATGAGGTAGCTTTGGGCGGTGATGGGCAGCGCCAAGGGATAGATCCTGTCCCGATGGGATCGGGAGTGGGAAGAGAGAACGTGGGGGAGCGAGGGAGGGGGTGTGCGGGTGGCGGCTAGGGTTTGGGGAGTGGGGAGGGATTATCTTTGGGCGAATGGGCGGCTGGGGCCCGACGGCCACCGGGCGATCGGTGGGCCTTTGCCAGATTAGGCTGGCACTGGCCCCTGATGGCCAGATGGGGGGGGTTGCCTCTCTTTTTATTTTTAGTTAGATTTGTCTTTTCCTTTTGTTTATTTCACTTTTCCGTTTTATTTCATTTTAATATATTTAGACATTTTCAAAAAGGGTGTTTGTTGCGCTATAATCACCTAGGCACTTAACTGCACACTCCGAACATTTTAGTTTAATATTTTGAAAACTTTGTCGTTTGACATTACTTTGAATTTGAATTTGAAAAGGTTTCGAATCATTGCGAGGTTAGCAACAGTAAGAGGGGTGACGTGGCATCAGTAACAGAGGTTACTGTAGCTTGATTATCCGGGCGTCACAATTCTCGTCCACTACAAGAAATCTCGTCCCGAGATTTTGGAGCGGTTATAAGGGGGGAAGGGACTTGGTTACGAAATTCTAACGATTCTTCTAGGTCATAGTTGCTCTTCTCGAAGTGGTCGATCCAATACATTGATGTCTACATTTTTCTGCTTCAGGTCATTAAGATGAAGTCGGCATCCTTTCTTCGAAAACTCCATCGTACTTACGAATAGGTCACGGGGTACATCGGAAACGACAGAATTCTATAAGGGTAATAACCTGGGGTTAACCCATAAATGAGCATATGAGTACCTCTCGAGTTGAACATATGAAATACCTCGAGATTAAGGTACGAAGGTACCATAATAGGCTCCAAGCGGATAGATAGTTGCTCGAAGCCTGAACCAGAGTGAGAAAGGGGTTCAGAGTAGCGAGAGTAGTTATTGCGTCTGATACCAGAATAGATCACTAGGACAATGGCCCGTGGATTACATACGAGTCCACGCGCGAGGAATAACTTTGGGAATAGGGGGTGTACAGGACAGTCAGGTTTCGATCCTGTGGAACTGTGGGTTATGGGCCCACCATGTGGTTTTTTTTAATAGGAGCAGTGACATCATTCACGGTCATGATAGCAAGGCATGTCAGAGAGTACCATGTCAGTTATGTCGGCTTCAACGTTGGTACCAAGGGCGAGGGACGAAGAGAACCACTTTCCTGCTCGTTGAACGAGGCGGACCAATAGGCAAGGTTCTCGTCCATCGGTGGCTACCTAATGTCATCAACAATAGTAACAGGTCTTCTTGTGAGTTGTACCTCGAGGTGTTAGCACAAGCGGTGGATTATTACTGCTTATATCATATAGATCATAGAAAAGGTCCAAACAAACCAATGGAAGGAAAATATGATCATCGGATTAAATGTAACAATGGAAAGGAAAATATGTTTAAACACATATTTCAAGGGTATATCCTTCCCAAGGACAAGCGAGCAAGATATCCATGACAGGATATAAAGTAGAAAACCATTTAGGTAAGGGGGGAGGAATCTCATGATATTACCCATACAACGGTGTTAGGATAAATGATAGATAAAATTTAGCATCGTGCTTCAAATGTTCCTATTGAAAATCGGAGTACCATTGACATGCTTCGAGATAGCATTGACATGGTCTTCAGGTGAAGATCAGACTTTGAAACACGAAGGATCCATCAGAATAACTTGTAGAATAAGTCTTACAATTTCCTCATGGATGAATGGATAACCTTGCTAAAAGGAATCTATAATGATAAGTCCTCCAAATTGGGTGCTAGGCATGACATCAGGTTACCGGGTCACCAAAGGATCAACATCATAACTCTCGGAAAGTTGTCCCAACCATCATATCTGGCCGAGATTCATATCCAATTGGTGTCATGATACCTCAAACTCAGGGGTTCCGAGAGGAAAAGGTGCAACACAAACCGACGAAATGACATTGCAAGATTCTCGAGAAATGAACTATGGGAGCGGGTTTCTGAAGCAATAGTTCATCATTAAACCAAGGAGGGGATGAGAAGGTGGCTGATGGGCTCAGCGACAATTCATCGAGAATTCCAAACGGATGGATTTCCACGATAATGTGAACAAAAAGATGACATTTGTTAGATCAAATGATATAATGGGATATGCTCGAGGAAAACATACATAATTAAACATTGGTTGAACGGTGCACCCGAAATATGGGTTGGGTTGCACGGCCAATGTTAGAATGGTGATTCAATTATCGAAAGACTTAGAATGAACTATCGCCCATTCACTTCAAAGTAATAGGGTTGCTAGAAGTTTTGAATTCACACGTCTTAGCTCAATTGTCGGTATTCCGGTTGAAAACAATACGGGGACCAAGGAAGAATGGTGATGGTGAGAAGTATCACCATACCAAGAATTCTTAAGAGGTGGTGCAATCCTCACCACATTCTTGTCATCAAAGATGGTAATACTCCAAGGTAAAGAACAAATTCTGGATAGCAAGGGGATCAAGGTACAACACAAAATACAAACAAGTTTGTGTTGGGGGGAAGGCAACAAAGTTGTCGATGACAACAAAAATCATCAAGGCAAGGATGGTATTTCTCATCATGAATTCAATTGATATCTTGGAAAAGCTCGGAATACTGATGATGATCACGACACATTTGTCACGAGAGTTCATGAAGATGTAATCGATCGGCGACGACATCAAGTCAAAGTAATGATGAAGTGAAAGGTTATTGGAACCAAGGGTACGACACAAACTCGAAACCAAGCTTGTTGTTCAAGGCGAAATGATATGACGATGAGGATCGAAGTAAGGTTAGTTCATCGTCGAAAATTGTGCTCTGAGAGGAAGGACCGGGTAGCACAGTTAAAATCATCACGACAATGATATAGCCAAACAGGCTAGGAATGGCGTGATCGGGTACAAACTCGTACTTATAGAAGCTTACTTAAGAGTTGTTGAACCGTAGTGCGGATTTGGTTCAGTTATCGGTGTCTTTGAGTGTTTAATAACTCAGAGCCCATGAAAAATTGGAATCAGTGGGAAGGTAGCACTTGATGAAGAACTCATAAGATGTTATGCAGTTCCATGATAATCTCGAGATACCAGGGGGTAACACTCAACGACAGATCAAGTCGAGGTTGGACTGGGGTAATGCTCTGCAGAAGACAAGTACTCTAGCTTGTCTGAGAAATAGAATCAAGGGAGAACAACATGGTCGGAACCACGGTTGCGTAGGATCAATTCACGGATACCAGATGATATTTATCAAGAAAATAGTTATTATTACAAGAAGTTTCCATGATAGGATCTACATCGTGTCCATGGGCATGAACACAAAGTTCAAGGTCGACTCCCACTTCTTCAATGTATAACCTTCCATACACTTCTCGCTTTGATAAAGGCATTAGTGTTGAAAGTTTTACCTGGCGAAATACCAGATGAGTATGACTCGTGAAAACTTCCGAGTTCACACATATAAAGGAAGGCATAGGTTCAACCCGTCAGGGTATCATGGAAACATATACCACAAGCTTCAATAGTAAATACCACCAGCTCGAAAGCAGAGCATGGTTGGTCAATCAGAGGGTAGGATTTACCAATGGAGAAAGAACTTCCAAAGTGATTGAATATGAAGGACGATGTCGGATGAAATCCAACAATGGATCGGTGGTCCACAAGGGATATGACGTGAGCATCGGTACTCAACTAGAGGAAGCAGATTATAGAAACAACTGACTAACTCAATTGTCAAATGCAAAGGAATTATGATTTCCAAATCAAGGGATCAGAAGCAATGCTCTGATTAGGGGTGGATAAGTTGAATAGCCTTAGGGTACAATCAAAGACAATTGGATTGGTCGAGAACCAATTTCAGTTAAAGAATGGCAGCTCAGCCGGAAAAGTAATTTATAAGGATCAATGATGATTGCGTGTATTCGCAAACATATTGAGTCAACAGACTCAAAATGATAATGACAAGGAATGTCAATATGACTACGAGACTTATGGGATTAACCATAATGCAAGCAAGCAAGAATTTCAAGAGCCAAAGGCCCCAAAGGATTTTCGGTAGATCGAATATTATTTTGAAGACTTTTGTGAAACACATGAACAACTGGGGATGAGCGGATACTCGACAAGTGTGAGGATTTATTTAAAGGGGTATTCATGTGGCAAAGAACTGCTAGGCAGTAGGCACAAAGTATTCTCGGAACAATAGAGAAAACTTCGGGGTATCTTGTAATAACAAGATCAATGGGGGATGATCATATGAATGGCAAGTGTAAGTAGTTATCCATACGGAATTATCGGTGGTCAGGAATAGCAAAAGTGATGGGCACAAAGTCTCGAGAGAACATCGAGAGTATCTTGGAATCTTCGATGTAGCAAAGCGATCCTCTGCGTAAGGGGCTCTCCGGTGGATGCGATCACGAGATCCTAATCTTAGAGTTAGCAAATTCATTTAACCCGAATAGTAGAGAGATCGAGTCCCGAGTATAGGTCGAGGAGTAAAAGATCCTACTACCACCAATGGCGGCGCAGCCCATAAGACACACAGCCATGTTAGTAAAAGTTTTGCAATGTCTAGACTCGACTTGCCAAGGAGTTGGAAGGGGATTCCTGAGCAATCGGCTCTGGTACCAACTTGTGACGCCCCCGATTCAATCGTACACTAATCATACACGCAAACGTGTACGATCAAGATCAGGGACTCACGGGAAGATATCACAACACAACTCTACAAATAAAATAAGTCATACAAGCATCATAATACAAGCCAGGGGCCTCGAGGGCTCGAATACAAGTGCTCGATCATAGGCGAGTCAGCGGAAGCAACAATATCTGAGTACAGACATAAGTTAAACAAGTTTGCCTTAAGAAGGCTAGCACAAACTGGGATACAGATCGAAAGAGGCGCAGGCCTCCTGCTTGGGATCCTCCTAAACTACTCCTGGTCGTCGTTAGTGGGCTGCACGTAGTAGTAGGCACCTCCAGTGTAGTAGTCGTCATCGACGGTGGCGTCTGGCTCCTGGGCTCCATCGTCTGGTTGCAGCAATCGAGTAGAGATAGGGGGAAAAGGGGAAAACAATGCAACCGTGAGTACTCATCCAAAGTACTCGCAAGCAAGGAGCTACACTACATATGCATGGATATATGTGTAAAGGGCCATATCGATGGACTGAATCTGCAGAATGCCGAAATAAGAGGGGATAGCTAGTCTTATCAAGACTACGCTTCGGTCACCGTCTTGCAACAGTAGGAGAGGGCAGTCTGAATGTCCTCCAAGTAACATCACATAGCAATAATCCTACCCGGCGATCCCCTCCTCGTAACCCTGAGAAAGAGCGAACACCGGTTGTATCTGGCACTTGGAAGGGTGTGTTTTATCAAGTATCCGGTTCTAGTTGTCATAAGCTCAAGGTACAACTCCAAGTCGTCCTGCTATCAAGATCACGGCTATTCAATAGATTAACTTCCCTGCAGGGTGCACCAACTTACCCAAAGACGCTTGATCCCATTTGGCGGACACACTTTCTGGGTCATGCCCGCCGCGGAAGATCAACACGTCGCAGCCCTACCTAGGCTCAACAGAGAGGCCAAAGACGCGGTCTAAACCTAAGCGTCCAGTGCAGGCCCATCGCCTCGAGCACACCTCGACGCGTTGACGCTGCCGGAGCGCAGACCTAGCCTAGTGGCGTTCCAGTCCAATCCGGCGTCGCCACTCGATCGGCTGGCGTCAAGAAGTGCTTGGTGATACCACGACGCCGGATACCCATAACTACTCCAGCGTAGATGGTTAGTGCGTATAGGCTCGTAGCCAACTCAGATCAAATACCAAAATCTCGTTAAGCGTGTTAAGTATCCGCGAGCGCCGAACAGGCCAGGCCCACCTCTCTCCTAGGCGGTCTCAACCTGCCTGCCGCTCCGCCTCAAAGATCCACTCATGGTGCTCCACCAACCGACCCGACTTTAGTCTCCACATGTATCATGTATAAGTATATAGGATATACCCGTGATCACCTCCCGAGTGATCACGGCCCGATAGTATAGCACGGCAGACGGACAAGAATGTAGGGCCACAGATCAATATACTAGCATCCTATACTAAGCATATAGGATTGCAGGTAAAGGTAACAACAGTAGTAACAAGGACAAAGCTATGCATCCGGATAGGTATAACGAAAGCAAGAACATGCTACACTACTCTAATGCAAGCAATATAGAGTAGAATAGGCGATATCCGTGATCAAGGGGGGCTTGCCTGGTTGCTCTGGCAAGAGAGAGGGTCGTCAACTCCGTAGTCGAACCGGGCAGCAGCGAAGGTCGGTCTCGTAGTCTACCGGAGAGAAGAGGGGGAAGAAACAGTGAATACCATGTAAACAGATGCATATCGATGCATGACAAGTCAAGTAACGATGCTAGGCGTGCCCTAACGTGGTATGAGGTGATGCCGGTTAAGGGGGGGAACATCCGGGAAATTATCCCCGGTGTTTCGTGTTTTGAGCGGAAGGCGGAGGGGAAAGTTGCGGTTTGATAGGTTAGGGGTGTGTGGCGGACGAACGGATGCGTATCCGGATTCGCCTCGTCGTTACGAGCAACTTTCATGTTGAAAATATTTTAATCCGAAGTTACGGATTAAAAGATATGATCTTCTAAATATTTTATTAATTTCGAATTTAATTAATTATTTAATTTAATTGAAAATGAAATTATGACATCGACATGATGTCATGTCGACGCCGCCAGCAACAGGGTTGATCGTCAACTCGACCATGGGTCCCACCGTCAGTGACACATATTAATTAAACAATTGAATTAACCTAATTAGTATTAATTAGGATGTGGGCCCCACTGTCATACTAATTAATTAGCTAATTAACTAACCAGGTTAATTAGATCACTAATGCTTAATTAGTTTAATTATTTGATTAGTTTAATTAATCAAAATTAAATAAGTTAATTATTTATTTAACTAATTAATTAATTATATTTTTATTATATATATTTTTTTAATTCCCTTTTTTTACTTTTTATTTTTTTTATAAACGTTCTGGGGCCTTGAGGCCCCACTTGTCATAGGGCCAACGGGGTTAACGGGCGCGGGGTGTGGGCGTGGGCGCCCGTTTGAGGCCGGAGCCCGTCTGGCGCGGCGCGAGGCGCCAGCCAGCGGCGGGGCGCCCAAGGTGGCGGTGGTGGCGGGTCGACGAGCGCAGGGCGCTGCGAACGTGGGCGTCCGAGCCCGAGGAGGGGCGAACCCGGGTGGGGGGTCATGGCGCCGGCGTTTGCGACGAGCTGCGCCGTCAGCGGCAGGGGTGACCATGGTTGCGGGGAAAACGGCGCACGGTCAGGCGCAGCCCGACGCACAGGCAGTGGCCGGAGCGGGCACGTGAGGCGCGGGGCGTGGTGGAGTGCGTGCAACGAGGGGGGAGGGCGGTTACGAGTTCTGGCGAGCTCGAGCGATAGTGGGGGAGAGAGGAGGAGAGGCCGGGCCTCACTTGCGGTGCAGGGGAACGGCAGCATGCTCGAGGAGGAGGACGAGGAGGTGACGTAGAGGAAGAGGTCCGGCGAGGGAGCGGCCCGGTGAGTCGGCTTCGGGCGACGGTAGTCGGCATCAGGCGACGGGGCGCGGGTGACGGCGTCGCCAGGTCAGGGCAGCGCCGGCGACGTCGGGACGGCCCCCTCCCGATCCAAATCGGGCAGAGGAGGGCCAGGGAGAGGGAGGGTCGGCGAGGAGGAGGTCGAGGACGAACTGCCCGGCGGGGAGGCGGCGGTTCCAAGGGCACGGGCGCGCCGACGAGGTGGAAGCGCGGCGACGGCGGCGACGGGGTCGCCTGCCCCCGATCCAGATTGGAGGGAGCGAGGGAGGCTTCGGGGGCGACTCGGGGGTGAGGTGAGGAGGAGGCGGTGGCGGGCGGGCGGCCTGGGATGGTGCCGCGAGGTAGCCGGCGGCGGTGATGGGCAGCGCCGGGCGGGATAGATCCCGGTCCCGATGGGATCGGGAGTGGGAGAGAGAGAACGTGGGGGGACGAGGGGAGGGGGTGTGCGGGTAGCGGCTAGGGTTTGGGGAGTGGGGAGGGATTATGCTGGGGCGAATGGGCCGGTCTGGGGCCCGACGCCACTGGGCCGATCAGGCTGGGCCTTTGCCCAGTTAAGCTGGCCACCGGGCCAGATGGCCCAGATGGGGGGGGCCTCTCTTTTATTTTTAGTTAGATTTGTCTTTTCCTTTTATTTATTTCACTTTTCTGTTTTATTTCATTTTAATATATTTAGACATTTTCAAAAGGGTGTTTGTTGCGCTATAATCACCTAGGCATTTAACGCACCTCCAACATTTTAGTTTAATATTTTGAAAACTTTGTCGTTTGACATTACTTTGAATTTGAATTTGAAAAGGTTTCGAATCATTGCGAGGTTAGAAACAGTAAGAGGGGTGACGTGGCATCGGTAACAGAGGTTACTGTAGCTTCATTATCCGGGTGTCACAAGGGGCTACTGAGGGAGTCCTGGATTAGGGGGTATCCGGACAGCCGGACTATATACATCGTCTGGACTATTGAAGCGTGAAGATACAAGACTCAAGACTTCGACCCGTGTCGGGATGGGACTTTCCTTGGCATGGAAGGCAAGCTTGGCAATCCGGATATTATATTTCCTTCCTTGCAACCGACTCCGTGTAAACCCTAGCCCTCTCCGGTGTCTATATAAACCGGAGAGGTTGGTCCTTAGAAGGCCGATCACAATTACAATCATACCATCATAGGCTAGCTTCTAGGGTTTAGCCTCTACGATCTCGTGGTAGATCTACTCTTGTACTACCTATATCTTCAATATTAATCAAGCAGGGAGTAGGGTTTTACCTCCATCGAGAGGGCCCGAACCTGGGTAAACATCTGTGTCCCTTGCTTCCTGTTACCATCGGCCGAGACGCACAGATCTGGACCCCCTACCCGAGATCCGCCGGTTTTGACACCGACATTGGTGCTTTCATTGAGAGTTCCTCTGTGTCGTCGCTGCAGGGCTCGATGGCTCTTTCAACCATCGTCAACAACACGGTCCCGGGTGAGACCTTTCTCCCCGGATGGATCTTCGTGTCCGGCGGCTTCGCCCTGCGGGCCAATTCGCTTGGCCATCTGGAGCAGATCGATAGCCATGCCCCTAGCCACCAGATCAGGGTCAGAAACCTGAACTGCACAGCGGACATCCGTGGAGACTGGATCTTCGACGGATTCAGGCCTATGCCAGGAGCACCGGATAGTCACGACGAGCACGGCTTAGACCTGCTGTCGGACAAAGCTCGGTGTCTATATAAACCGGAGAGGTTGGTCCTTAGAAGGCCGATCACAATTACAATCATACCATCATAGGCTAGCTTCTAGGGTTTAGCCTCTACGATCTCGTGGTAGATCTACTCTCGTACTACCTATATCTTCAATATTAATCAAGCAGGAAGTAGTGTTTTACCTCCATTGAGAGGGCCCGAACCTGGGTAAACATCTGTGTCCCTTGCTTCATGTTACCATCGGCCTAGACGCACAGATCGAGACCCCCTACCCGAGATCCGCCGGTTTTGACACCGACAATCCCCAAGCTTAGGCTCTTACATCCTTCCTTCATCCATCGTAAGATAAGCCAAAACTTGAAAACTTCAATCACACAAAACTCAACAAAACCTTTGTGAGATCCGTTAGTAAGTTAAAGCAAACCACTACTATAAGTGTTGTATCAAACCAACTCATATTTTGTTTTTGTACTATATCTACTGTATTCCAACTTTTATATGGCAAAAACTTATCAAAGAAAACCATAGAGCCATCAAAATAAGCACACAACACAAAGGAAACAGAATCTATCAAAACAGAACAGTCTGTAGTAATCTGGAACTTTCGAAAACTTCTGGAACTCCAAACATTCCACCAAATTAGGATGGCTAGCGTAATTTGTATATTAATCTTCTGCAAAAGGAATCAGGGCAAAAGCTCTTTTCTGCGATTTATGAAAATTATTTTCGTGAGCGCAAAGTTTCTGTCTTTTTCAGCAAGATTATGCAACTATCACACAAGAAGATCCTAAAGGCTTTACTTGGCACAAACACTAATTAAAACACAAAAAACACAATCATAACAGTTGCATAATTCAGAAAGCAAAAAGCAAAAACAAATTTTATTCATTGGGTTGCCTCCCAACAAGCGCTATAGTTTTATGCCCCTAGCTAGGCGTAAGGCAAGGATCTAAGTTTTGTCATCCTTCTTCTCCTTAATCTTCCTGGGGGTATTTTTATCAGAAGGTTTTGTAAACACAACATAAAACATGTTATCCACAGAAACTTTAGCATTCCTTAGTTGGTTTTTGTTGGGGAACGTAGAAATTTCAAAAAAAAATCCTACGCACACGCAAGATCATGGTGATGCATACCAATAAGAGGGGAGAGTGTGTCCACGTACCCTCGTAGACCGAAAGCGGAAGCGTTAACACAACGCGGTTGATGTAGTCGTACGTCTTCACGATCCGACTGATCAAGTACCGAACGCACGGCACCTCCGACTTCTGCACACGTTCAACTCGATGACTTCCCTCAAACTCCGATCCAGCCGAGCTTTGAGGGAGAGTTCCGTCAGCACGACGGCATGGTGACGACGATGATGTTCTACCGACGCAGGGCTTCGCCTAAGCACCGCTACGATATTATCGAGGTGGACTATGGTAGGAGGGGCACCGCACATGGATAAAAGATCCAAGAGATCAATTGTTGTGTCTATGGGGTGCCCCTCTCCTCCGTATATAAAGGGGGGGAGGAGAGGGCCAGCCAAGGGGAGGAGGCGCGCCGAGTCCTACTCCCACCGGGAATAGGACTCCTCCTTTTCCTATTTGGAGAGGGAGAGGGAAAGAAGAGGAAAGAGGGAGGAAGGAAAGGGGGGCCCGGGCCCCCTCCCAATTCGGATTGGGCTTAGGGGGGCACGCCCCCTCCCTTGCTCCTTTCCCCTCCTTTCCACTAAAGCCCATTAAGGCACATATACCTCCCGGGGGGTTCCGATAACCTCCCGGTGCTCCGGTATTGTCCCGATCTCACCCGGAACCATTCCGGTATCCAAATATAGTCGTCCAATATATCGATCTTTACGTCTCGACCATTTCGAGACTCCTCGTCATGTCCGTGGTCACATCCGGGACTTCGAACTACCTTCGGTACATCAAAACACATAAACTCATAATATAACCGTCATCGAACTTTAAGCGTGCGGACCCTACGGGTTCGAGAACTATGTAGACATGACCGAGACACGTCTCCGATCAATAACCAATAGCGGAACCTGGATGCTCATATTGGCTCCTACATATTCAACGAAGATCTTTATCGGTCAAACCGCATAACAACATACGTTGTTCCCTTTGTCATCGGTATGTTACTTGTCCGAGATTCGATCGTCGATATCTCAATACCTAGTTCAATCTCGTTACCGGCAAGTCTCTTTAGTCATTCCGTAATACATCATCCCGCAACTAACTCATTAGTTGCAATGCTTGCAAGGCTTAAGTGATGTGCATTACCGAGTGGGCCCAGAGATACCTCTCTGACAATCGGAGTGACAAATCCTAATCTCGAAATATGCCAACCCAACAAGTACCTTCGGAGACACCTGTAGAGCACCTTTATAATCACCCAGTTATATTGTGACGTTTGGTAGCACACAAAGTGTTCCTCCGGTAAACGGGAGTTGCATAATCTCATAGTCATAGGAACATGTATAAGTCATGAAGAAAGCAATAGCAACATACTAAACGATCAAGTGCTAAGCTAACGGAATGGGTCAAGTCAATAACATCATTCTTCTAATGATGTGATCCTGTTAATCAAAAGACAACTCTTTGTCTATGGCTAGGAAACATAACCATCTTTGATTAACGAGCTAGTCAAGTAGAGGCATACTAGTGACACTCTGTTTGTCTATGTATTCACACATGTATCATGTTTCCGGTTAATACAATTCTAGCATGAATAATAAACATTTATCATGATATAAGGAAATAAATAATAACTTTATTATTGCCTCTAATGCATATTTCCTTTAGTCTCCCACTTGCACTAGAGTCAATAATCTAGATTACACAGTAATGATTCTAACACCCATGGAGCCTTGGTGCTGATCATGTTTTGCTCGTGGAAGAGGCTTAGTCAACGGGTCTGCAACATTCAAATCCGTATGTATCTTGCAAATTTCTATGTCTCCCACCTGGACTTGATCCCGGATGGAGTTGAAGCGTCTCTTGATGTGCTTGGTTCTCTTGTGAAATCTGGATTCGTTTGCCAAAGCAATTGCACCAGTATTGTCGCAAAAGATTTTCATTGGACCCGATGCACTAGGTATGACGCCTAGATAGGATATGAACTCCTTCATCCAGACTCCTTCATTTGTTGCTTCCGAAGCAGCTATGTACTCCGCTTCACATGTAGATCCCGCTATGACGCTTTGTTTAGAACTGCACCAACTGACAGCTCCACCGTTCAATAAAAACACATATCCGGTTTGCGATTTAGAATCGTCCGAATCAGTGTCAATGCTTGCATCGACGTAAAGATTTACGATGAGCTCTTTGTCACCTCCATAAACGAGAAACATATCCTTAGTCCTTTTCAGGTATTTCAGGATGTTCTTGACCGATGTCCAGTGATCCACTCCAGGATTACTTTGGTACCTCCCTGCTAAACTAATAGCAAGGCACACATTAGGTCTGGTACACTGCATTGCATACATGATAGAGCCTATGGATGAAGCATAGGGAAAATCTTTCATTTTCTCTCTATCTTCTGCAGTGGTCGGGCATTGAGTCTTACTCAACTTCACACCTTGTAACACAGGCAAGAACCCTTTCTTTGCTTGATCCATTTTGAACTTCTTCAAAACTTTGTCAAGGTATGTGCTTTGTGAAAGTCCAGTTAAGCGTCTCGATCTATCTCTATAGATCTTGATGCCCAATATATAAGCAGCTTCACCGAGGTCTTTCATTGAAAAAGTCTTATTCAAATATCCTTTTATGCTATCCAGAAATTCTATATCATTTCCAATCAACAATTGTCATCCAAATATAATATCAGAAATGCTACAGAGTTCCCACTCGCTTTCTTGTAAATACAGGCTTCTCCAAAAGTCTGTATAAAACCATATGCTTTGATCACACTATCAAAATGTTTATTCCAACTCCGAGAGGCTTGAACCAGTCCATAAATGGATCGCTGGAGCTTGCACACTTTGTTAGCTCCCTTTGGATCGACAAAACCTTCCGGTTGCATCATATACAACTCTTCTTCTAGAAATCCATTCAGAAATGCAGTTTTGACATCCATTGCCAAATTTCATAATCATAAAATGCGGCAATTGCTAACATGATTCGGACAGACTTAAGCATCGCTACGGGTGAGAAGGTCTCATCATAGTCAATCCCTTGAACTTGTCGAAAACCTTTTGCAACAAGTCGAGCTTTATAGACAGTAACATTACCGTCAGCGTCAGTCTTCTTCTTGAAGATCCATTTATTCTCGATGGCTTGCCGATCATCGGGAAAGTCAACCAAAGTCCATACTTTGTTCTCATACATGGATCCCATCTCAGATTTCATGTCCTCAAGCCATTTTGCGGAATCTGGGCTCACCATCACTTCTTCATAGTTCGTAGGTTCGTCATGGTCTAGTAACATAACCTCTAGAATAGGATTACCGTACCACTCTGGTGCGGATCTTACTCTGCTTGACCTACGAGGTTCTGTAACAACTTGATCTGAAGTTTCATGATCATCATTATTAACTTCCTCACGAATTGGTGTAGACGTCACAGGAACCGGTTTCTGTGACGAACTATTTTCCAATAAGGGAGCAGGTACTGTTACCTCATCAAGTTCTACTTTCCTCCCACTCACTTCTTTCGAGAGAAACACCTTCTCTAGAAAGGATCCATTCTTAGCAACGAATGTCTTGCCTTCGGATCTGTGATAGAAGGTGTACCCAACAGTTTCCTTTGGGTATCCTATGAAGACAAATTTCTTCGATTTGGGTTCGAGCTTATCAGGTTGAAGTTTTTTCACATAAGCATCACAGCCCCAAACTTTAAGAAATGACAACTTTGGTTTCTTGCCAAACCACAGTTCATAAGGCGTCGTCTTATCGGATTTTGATGGTGCCCTATTTAACATGAATGCGGCCATCTCTAAAGCATAACCCCAAAACGATAGCGGTAAATCAGTAAGAGACATCATAGATCGCACCATATCTAGTAAAGTACGATTACGACGTTCGGACACACCATTACGCTATGGTGTTCCGGGTGGCGTGAGTTGCGGAACTATTCTGCATTGTTTCAAATGTAGACCAAACTCGTAACTCAAATATTCTCCTCCATTATCAGATCATAAAAACTTTATTTTCTTGTTACGACGAGTTTCAACTTAACTCTGAAATTCTTTGAACTTTTCAAATGTTTCAGACTTATGTTTCATTAAGTAGATATACCCATATCTGCTAAAATCATCTATGAAGGTGAGAAAATAACGATACCCACCGCGAGCCTCAACATTCATTGGACCACATACATCAGTATGTATGATCTCCAACAAATCAGTTGCTCGCTCCATAGTTCCGGAGAACGGCGTTTTAGTCATCTTGCCCATGAGGCATGGTTCGTAAGTACCAAGTGATTCATAATCAAGTGATTCCAAAAGTCCATCAAGATGGAGTTTCTTCATGCGCTTTACACCAATATGACCCAAACGGCAAGGCCACAAATAAGTTGCACTATCATTATCAACTCTGCATCTTTTGGCTTCAACATTATGAATATGTGTATCACTACTATCGAGATTCATCAAAATAGACCACTCTTCAAGGGTGCATGACCATAAAAGATATTACTCATATAAATAGAACAACCATTATTCTCAGATTTAAATGAATAACCGTCTCGCATCAAACAAGATCCAGATATAATGTTCATGCTCAACACCGCACCAAATAACAATTATTTAGGTCTAAAACTAATCCCAAGGTAGATGTATAGGTAGCGTGCCGACGGCGATCACATTGACTTTGGAAACATTTCCCACGCCGCATCGTCACCTCGCCCTTAGCCGTGATCGCTAATCAGTAGTCCCTGTTTTGAGTTGCAAATATTAGCAATGTAACCAGATCAAATACCCAGTGCTACTGCGAGCTCTGGTAAGGTACACATCAATAACATGTATATCACATATACCTTTGTTCACCTTGCCGTCCTTCTTATCCACCAAATAATTGGGGCAGTTCCGCTTCCAAAGGACCGACCGCTTGCAGAGAAGCACTCGATCTCGTGCTTAGGTCCAGACTTTGGTTTCTTCTCTTGAGCAGCAACTTGTTTGCTGTTCTTCTTGAAGTCCCCCTTCTTCTTCCCTTTGCCCTTTTTCTTGAAACTGGTGGTCTCATTGACCATCAACACTTGATTCTCCTTCTTGATTTCTACCTCTGCAGCCTTTAGCATTGCGAAGAGCTCGGGAATCGTCTTATCCATCCCTTGCATGTTATAGTTCATCATGAAGCTCTTGTAGCTTGGTGGCGTGATTGAAGAATTCATCAATGACGCTATCATCCGAAAGATTAACTCCCGCTTGAATCAAGTGATTGTTATACCCGCACATTCTCGAGTATATGCTCACCGACGAACTATTCTCCTCCATCTTGTAGCTGTAGAACTTATTGGAGACTTCATATCTCTCAATCCGGCATTTGCTTGAAATATTAACTTCAACTCTGGAACATCTCATATGCTCCATGACGCTCAAAACGCCGTTGAAGTCCCGATTCTAAGCCGTAAATCATGGCACATCGAACTATCGAGTCATCGCTTTTGCTCGCCAGACGCTCATAACATCTGGTGTTGCTCCTGCAGCAGAGTTTGGCACCTAGCGGTGCTTCCAGGGCGTAATTCCTCCGTGCAGCAATGAGGATAATCCTCAAATTCGGACCCAGTCCGTGTAATTGCTACCATCATCTTTCAATTTTGCTTTCTCAAGGAACGCATTAAAATTCAACGGAACAACAAAGACGAGCCATCTATCTACAACAAACATAGACATGCAAAATACTATCAGTACTAAGTTCATGATAAATTTAAGTTCAATTAATCATATTACTTAAGAACTCCCACTTAGATAGACATCCCTCTAATCATCTAAGTGATCACGTGATCCAAATCAACTAAACCATAACCGATCATCACGTGAAATGGAGTAGTTTTCAATGGTGAACATCCCTATGTTGATCATATCTACTATATGATTCACGCTCGACCTTTCGGTCTCAGTGTTCCGAGGCCATATCTGCATATGCTAGGCTCGTCAAGTTTAACCTGAGTATTCTGCGTGTGCAAAACTGGCTTGCACCCGTTGTAGATGGACATAGAGCTTATCACACCCGATCATCACGTGGTGCCTGGGCAGGACGAACTTTGGCAATGGTGCATACTTAGGGAGAACACTTTTATCTTGAAATTTAGTGAGAGATCATCTTATAATGCTACCGTCAATCAAAGCAAAATAAGATGCACAAAAGATAAACATCACATGCAATCAATATAAGTGATATGATATGGCCATCATCATCTTGTGCTTCTGATCTCCATCTCCAAGCAATCACATGATCACCATCGCCACCGCGCGACACCTTGATCTCCATCGTAGCATCGTTGTCGCCTCGCCAACTATTGCTTCTACGACTATCGCTACCGCTTAGTGATAAAGTAAAGCAATTATGTATGCGATTGCATTGCATACAATAAAGCGACAACCATATGGCTCTCGCCATTGCCGATAACTCGGTTACAAAACATGATCATCTCATACAATAAAATATAGCATCATGCATTTACCATATCACATCACAACATGCCCTGCAAAAACAAGTTAGACGTCCTCTTCTTTGTTGTTGCAAGTTTTACGTGGCTGCTACAGGCTGAGCAAGAACCATTCTTACCTACGCATCAAAACCACAATGATAGTTCGTCAAGTTAGTGTTGTTTTAACCTACTCAAGGACCGGGCGTAGCCACACTCGGTTCAACTAAAGTTGGAGAATTTGACACCCGCCAGCCACCTGTGTGCAAAGCACGTCGGTAGAACCAGTCTCGCGTAAGCGTACGCGTAATGTCGGTCCGGGCCGCTTCATCCAACAATACCGCCGAACCAAAGTGTGACATGCTGGTAAGCAGTATGACTTGTATCGCCCACAACTCACTTGTATTCTACTCGTGCATATAACATCAACGCATAAAACCTGGCTCGGATACCACTGTTGGGGAACGTAGTAATTTCGAAAAAATTCCTACGCACACACAAGATCATGTGATGCATAGCAACGAGAGGGGAGAGTGTGTCCACGTACCCTCATAGACCGAAAGCGGAAGCGTTAGCACAACGCAGTTGATGTAGTCGTACGTCTTCACGATCCGACCGATCAAGTACCGAACGCACGACACCTCCGAGTTCTGCACACGTTCAACTCGGTGACGTCCCTTTAACTCTGATCCAGTTGAGCTTTGAGGGAGAGTTCCATCAGCACGACGGCGTGGTGACGATGATGATGTTCTACCGACGCAGGGCTTCGCCTAAGCACCGCTACGATATTATCGAGGTGGACTATGGTGGAGAGGGGCACCGCACACGGCTAAAAGATCTAAGAGATCAATTGTTGTGTCTATGGGGTTCCCATCTCCTCCGTATATAAAGGGGGTGTAAGTGCATCTAGTGCCCCTTAGTGATTTTGGTATATTGAAGACTTATAGGTTAAGTAACTAATGTGTTTATGAGTGTACACAGGTCTATAAGTCTATGAGGAGTTTGATATTTACAGAGAAAGTCGACCCCTAAAACTGAAGTTCTTCGATCAAGACTTTGATATTCGAAGACTTTACAAGACTTTGAAAGTGAAGAAATTGGTGTGACCTTGAAGACTTGGTATTCATTTGAGGAACATGAAGCGTGAAGACTTTTGTTTTCGTAGTTTCGCTTTTCTCTTTCTTGAGTCATAGGAAACACCGTCTTTCGTTAAAGGGTCGAGGAAATACTAAGGAAAATTTCAGTGTGATGCTCAACTCAAAATCCTACACCTACCAATCCCTTCGAGTGAAGCCTTTGGAAATCTCATACAGCTTCAGTCAATTTTTTCAAAGGATGAGACGAAGTTCTTCCGTCACGAGAGAATTTGTTCGACCGAGGAGTTAGGAATTCGCCAAAGTCGGATTGCCTACACATGAGGAACATGATAGCCCTAAGGAATTTGAGATTCAAAATTCCGACCGTTCTTTATCTTCTTGCTACCACCTGTCCCAAAATATCTTATCCACCTAACGGTCATATCATTGAAGGGCATTTATGTCTTATCATGTCGGGCTGCTCCCTAGGCTATAAATAGCCGCCCCTACAACCACTAGCTGGTTGGCTGCTCCGAGAGAAACTTGACACTTGTCATTTGAGAGCAACCCATCCTCCGAGGACTTTGAGCGAAAATCATCGAGTGAGGAAAACCCAAAACCAAACCCCTACAAACCCAAAGTGATTGAGCATCATCAAGAGATTGATCCTGCGTGGATCCGACGCTTGTTACCTTTGAAGACTGTGCTTCTTCCAGACGGTTAGGCGTCATGGTCTAGAGCATCCAAGAGGAATTGTGGATCGCCGAGTGACCAAGTCTGTGAAGGTTTGGAAGTCGCTCAAGACTTACCACGAGTGATTGGACGAGGTCTGTGACCTTAGTTCAAGGAGAATACGGTGAGGACTTGGTGTCCCGAGCTGCGTGCTCAGCGATCGGGTGTCCGGACTGTGTCCTCGAGTTTAAATACTCAGCGTCTCCAACCAGACGTATAACCGAGACAATGCTTGGAACTGGTCTACCAAATCATTGTCTTCACCAACCTTACTGGTTCTATTTCCTCAACCCTTTCATTTCCTCATTATTGGGTTGAGTGTTTGTTCATATCTGTGTTTGAAGACTTTGATCAAGACTTTCTCAATTTCCTCAGTTCAATTTCTTCACTCTGTTTGTCTTCATCTTGTGCTATCCTGTGTTTACGCTTTCATACTCTTTGATTGTCTTCATTTCATCATGATGACCATGCCCGCATTCTCTTATGCTTACTTCGAGTACTTATTCCGCTATAAGTAGTTCTTCGCTAAGGAATTTCCTCACCGCAAATTCCTCGATGAAGAATTCATAAAAATCGCCTATTCACCCCCCCCTCTAGTCGATATAACGCACTTTCAATTGGTATTAGAGCAAGGTACTCCCTTGTTCTGTGTGATTTTGGTTTAACCACCTGGAGTTTTAGTTATGTTGACCGCAGGTATGATCAAGGTCTCAGCAGGGTGTCCTACCTTTGATGGGACGGACTACCCCTACTGGAAGAACAAGATGCGAATGCATCTTGAGGCAATTGACAACGATCTCTGGTATGTTGTGGAAAATGGTGTTCCTCACCACACCTTCTCCGAATGCTGCCGATGTGAAGAGATTCAAGCATCTCGATTCTCAAGCGAAAGAATATCATATGTGGCCATCGAGCAAAGGACAATATGGAAGAGTGAGTGCTTTGAAACTGCTAAGCTCATTCTCGACAGGTTGTCCAAAGTAAATGAAGGAGTCTCAACTCAGCGTGACTCTCGAGTTGATGTTCTTCGCAATCTCTTCAACCGCTTCAAAAGACTCGACAACGAAAATGTTCAACAAACCTTCGATCGCCTCACTGACATCTCAAATGAGCTTCAAGCACTTGGCGCCACTGACATCACCGACCATGAGGTGGTGAAGAAATTGTTGAGATCGCTGATTCCTCATTTGATACTCGCACCGATGATACAAGAGCGTGCTAACTACAAGTCAATTGATCCAGTGATATCCTCGAGAGGCTAAATACACATGAGTTCCACTTCTTTGAAAGAGAGATCTCTATGGTTCTAGCTATGGAAAACTCGTGCCTCAAGGCCAAGGTTGTGTCTCGAATCTAAGTGTGAAGACTCGTAGTAGCCTTGGAGATCCCAAGAATTAGGCCAGAGCTAGCACTTGCTCGTGAAGAAATTCCAAGTTCTCAAGACATGGTCGCTTTGGAAAATCCTCAAGAAGCGTGATTCCTCATCCAAAGGACTATAAGAGAAGACTTTGTCACAAATGCAAGAAACCTGGTCACTACATCCAAGATTGTCCTCGGTGGGAAAAGGAATTAAAGAAGAAGAAACACAAGGATTACAGCCTGATGACGCTAAGAAGAAGAAGAAATCATCGAAATCTTCATCATCAAAATCCTCAAAGCCTTCTTATCACAAGAAGAGCAGCTCCAAAAAGGCTCGGGCATTCATTGGCAAGGAAATGGACTCAAGCTGAATCGAGGAACATGAGGAAGAGGAGGCATCGAAAGAATCTGAGTCCGTGTGGCGAATCTAGCTCGCCATCGCTTTCGTCGCAAGTCCATCTTCAACTCAAGAAAATGACCTCACCAACAAAGCTGATGAAGATAGTGATGACTACGCTCCCACCTATTGCTTCATGGCAAAGGGTGCCAAGGTACTCAAATATACCTCCTCTGAATCTAGTGAGAATGAATCTGATGAAGATCTCAAGCCCAGCTACTCTAAACTTGCTAAGATTGTTGTAAAACAACAAAGGGCATTTGAAAAGGTTCAAAACATGCTAGACAAAAGTGATGATATGTTGGGTGAAGAAATGGATCGCACTAAAGCCCTGACTGAAAATCTTCAGAGACTTCATCTAGGTTTGACAACCTTCAAGGTCATCATAACACTCTCTTATCTCGATCATGAGAAACTTTCTTATGAATTTCTTCAAAGAAAGCAAGATCTTGAGAAGCTAAGAGTGAATTATGAAGATCTTCGAAGGAGCGCGATTCATTACTTGCTCAACAAATCAGCGCTTCTCGTGAAGAATTTGTTCCTCCATGCTTAAAGTGCATTGAACGTGAATCGCTAATTCTTCACCTGAATGTTCAAATGCTTCAACTGTTACAAATTCTTCACTTGCCTCTGCTATCACTAATTCCTCATCTGAGGACATTGCTAGTATCACTGACGATGCATTATATGACAGGCATGTATAAATGCCTCAAAGGGCATCAGACTCTTTGTGATGTGCTTAAAAAGCAGATCCTCAACAGGAACCCTAGGAAAGAGGGTATTGCCTTTGAGAGGAAACTCAATGCTGATGGAACATATTGGAAGCCTGAGCAGTATCCCAAAACCTCATGGGTTGCTGCAAAGGGACCTCAAGTTGATCCATCTAACTTATCTGGCTTTACATGCGAATCTCCTCATTCTTCTGATGAGTCATTTGACTCTAACTATAAACTGTTCAAAAATCAGAATGGTGAAGTATTTGCTAGATATGTTGGCACTAACTGCAGGAACGGTTCCCCTATGAAGAAAATCTGGGTTCCCAAGAAGTGCCTTGAAAGTCTTCAGGTGAATGTCCTCATGACACCACCTGTGAAGAATAGGAACCCCAGATCAAATTCTTCATATGGATCCAAGTCCTCATACGGACCAAACTCCTCACGTGGATCTAAGTCCTCAAATGATTATCATCGTGCTAACAACTCTGTTTCGCAGGGTAGAGCTAAGGGCTATGAATATGTGCATTATTCTTCAAACCAATATGTTCATAAGTCCTCGAAGAATTTCTCTGCTTATTTATATGCTTACCCTAACCCCTCTTATGTGAAACGAAATGGATTGGCCTCTATGCCACCATTCTCATATGGTGCTCGCAGAGTGATGAACTCTTTGCCACCCCTTCAGATGTGGGTGGTGAAGAAAACAACTAACCTCTTCTGCAGGTCAGGTCTCGGGCGTGTTTTAAATGTCTCAAGAATTTGCCGGGGCCCGATAAAATGCTCGAAAGGACGCAGTTAATCATGATGAAATGAAGTTTCATTTCACACGCCCTCATACGCTTATCTGTTATATCGCTCGATGAAATTCATCTGATGAACTTGATATCATATTCTTCACTGATGAAGTATATGAGATCGTAAGTTGCACTAATTCATCTGCAGGATGATCAACCCAAAGCCACTGAGTGGGTTCTCGATAGTGGATGTACAAATCACATGACTGGTGACAAGAATCTATTGATGGATGCTCCTTATCACCATCTCATCTCAAGCATATCATCTTTCTTGACAAAGGCAAAAGTCAGGTATTGGGTCTTGGTAAGGTTGCGATCTCTAAGGACATACACATGGACAAAGTCATGCTTGTTGAGTCCTTAGGATACAACCTCATGTCAGTCTCAATGCTTTGTGATCTTGATATGGTTGTTATCTTTGGCAAGTATCGTTGTGTTGTGATTATGGAAGCCGACAATTCCAAAGTCTTCAGGGCTTTAGGAGAGGAGACTTGTATATTGTTGATTTCTCTACAGACCACAACCAGCCGTGTGTCTACTTGCAAAAGCTTCTGTAAGGCTGGCTATGGCATCGGCGACTTGGTCACGTGGGCATGAGGAATTTGAACACGCTTGCAAAGAAGAAGCATGTCATTGGCATTGAGAATGTCAAATTCCTCAAGGATCACTTGTGTGGAGCTTGTGAAGCTGGAAAATGACCAAGGCCAAGCATCCAAATAAGACTATCATGACCACTACTCATCCCTTCGAATTGCTTCACATGGACCTCTTTGGTCCTAATCATTACTCAGTTTGTCACTAATGACGCATCTCTATATGGCTTTGTTATTGTTGATGATTACTCTCATTACACATGGGTACACATTGTTACTTACAAAAATGAAGTGCAGGAAGTCTTCAAACGATTTTCCTCGAGGGCTTCAACTAACTTTGGTGTGAAGATCGACACATCAGAGTGACAATGGAACTGAGTTCAAGAATTCGGTCTTGATGCCTATCTTGATGAACTTGGTATTACTCATGAGTTATCTGCTCCCTATACTCCTCAAAGAAATGGCGTCGTGGAGCGCAAGAACAGAACTCTTGTTGAGATGGCTCGCACTATGCTTGATGAATACAAAACGCCTAGTCGCTTTTTGGATTGATGCAATTGATACTGCGTGCCACATCATCAACAGTATATCTTCACAAATTCTTCAAGAAGACTGCCTATGAACTCCTCACCGACAAGAAACCCAATGTAAGTTATTTCAAAGTCTTGATGCTAAATGCTGGATTAGAGATCCTCATCACAATTCTAAATTTGCACCAAAGCACATGAAGGTTTTATGCTTGGTTACAGAAGGACTCGCACACCTACGAGTCTTCAACATCGCTCTTCACAAGATTGTTGACATCAGATGTGCGGTTCGATGAAACTAATGGCTCGCAAAGAGAGCACCTACCTTCGTGTTAGATGAACCAGCACCGAGGAATCTATCAAGTTCAAGGCAACCGAGGATGTCATTCCTATCGGAGAATCAGCTGAAGAATTCATTCCAAGACGCGAGAACGCCGAGTGATGCACTCAAGATAATGTCAAGACAATGGTGCCGAGGAAAATGATCAAATTCCTCGACGACAACCAGCTCATCCTCGCGTTGCAAAAGAAGTACAAGTTGACAAGATCATCGATGACATTGAAGGCCAGTCCTCTCACACGCTCAAAAGCTTCACATTTATCTAACTTTTGTGGGCACTATGCTTTTGTCTCTATCACAGAGCCCACTAAGGTAGATGAAGCATTTCTGGAGCCTGAGTGGATTCAGGCCATGCAAGAAGAATTACATCAGTTCGAGCTCAACAATGTCTGGGAACTGGTCAAACGTCCAGATCCTCGCAAACATAATATCATTGGCACAAAGTGGATCTACCGCAACAAGCAAGATGAAAATGGCCTAGTGGTGAGGAATAAGGCACGACTTGTAGCTCAAGGATACACACAGGTTGAAGGAATTGATTTCGATGAAACTTTTGCACCTGTTGCTAGACTTGAGTCTATTCGCATATTACTCGCCTATGCTAACCATCACAATATCACTTTATATCAAATGGATGTGAAAAGTGCATTCCTCAATGGTAAGCTTGAGGAAGAAGTATATGTTGCTCAACCCCCAGGTTTTGAAGATCCAAAGAATCCCGACAAAGTCTTCAGACTCAACAAGGCTCTCTATGGTCTCAAACAAGCCCCACGGGCGTGGTATGATACATTGAAGGAATTCTTCGTGAAGAATGGCTTCACACCCGGTTCACTCGACCCTACTCTCTTTACTAAATCATATGATGGTGAACTGTTTGTGTGCCAAATATATGTTGATGATATTATCTTTGGCTGTCTCGACCAACGTTATAGTGATGAATTTGCCTATATGATGAGTGAATAATATCAAATGTCTATGATGGGAGAGTTGAAATTCTTCTTAGGTCTTCAAATTAGTTAACAACACAATGGCATATTCATATCTCAGAGAAATACCTCAAAGATGTCCTCAAGAAATTCGCATGCAAGATTGCAAAGGCGTCAAAATTCCTATGCCCACAAATGGCCATCTATGCAATCGATGAAAATGGTATTGACTTCGATCACAAGGTATACCGCCCATGATTGGTTCTCTATTGTACTTATGTGCATCTAGGCCAGATATAATGCTTAGTGTTTGCATGTGTGCCCGATTTCAAGCTACACCGAAGGAATCACACCATAAGGTTGTGAAGCATATTCTTTGATATCTAGCTCACACACCAACACTAGGGTTATGGTACCCCAAGGGCTCTACTTTTGATCTCATTGGATATTCTGACTCTGACTATGCTGGTGATCGTGTGGACCGCAAGTCAACATTTGGTACTTGTCATTTCCTCGGACGATCTTTGGTCCATTGGTCCTCGAAGAAACAGAACTTCAGATCACCGCTCATCTCTGCGGAAGCTGAATACATTACTGCTGGCTCGTGTTGTGCTCAATTGCTGTGGATGAAGCAAACTCTCAAGGACTACGGCATCAACGTGAAGAATGTGCCTCTCATCGTGACAATGAGAGTGCCATCAAGATTGCTCACAACCCAGTTCAGCACTCAAGACAAAGCACATTCAAATTCGCCATCATTTTCTTCGTGATCATGTGTTGAAGGGCGACATCTCCATCGAGCATGTGAAGACCAAGAACAGCTAGCCGATATCTTCACTAAGCCCTTGGATGAGAAGAGATTTAGCAAGTTGCGTGTGAGCTAAATATCTTAGAATCTTCAACGTTCTTTGAAAAGGACACACATCCCGACACTTATGCAAAATTGATGACTTAGATGTGCAACACATGAAGAAACGTTTTCTTCAATCAATGAAGAATAACACTCTAAATGTGAAGAAATTAATGAAGAATTTGATTCTCGTAACCCTCGACAATTGTACGCGGTGTCTGAAATCATCATTCTTATACGGTGGGTCACGCCACCACCAAAATTGAAAATCTTCAATTTGAGTTTTTCCTCAGTTTTTCAAATTTTTCAACTTTGCAAAATCTTCACTGATTCCGTCGTTTTTCTTCATTGGCAATACATATATATATATATGGGTTTATGTCCTCTACAGGATTCACTTATGGCTATTTCTTCAAGTCGTTTTTTCTGCTAAGTGAATGTGATCGGACCCTTCCCCCTCTATGCTATACTCAACCCAATCTATTCACAAATTCTTCATGTGCGTTCTATTTGAAACTCGCTCAAAATCTTCACTTGTGTCCTTGTCGGTCAAGAAATTGCGAACGAAACTATAAAACTGATCTTATCCAAACTTTTGGTTTTGCCATTAAACCGCTCCGCATCCCACGATGCATTATTTTACTCACCCACGATCGTACACGATCTCCACTACACAAGACGTGGGTGACACATGTCGTGAGAAGGAGAATGGTCAGGCACGCTCGTCTCTAAATCTTCAGGCGAACAGTTGTTCACTTCCTCTATAAATACCCCTCTCTCCATCCTCACTTCCTTTACTCCGCTCGACCTCTCTCTACTGCTCGAGCTCCTCAAACCCTAGCGCCGCCGCTACTCCATCGTCGCCGGTGAGGAAGAGCTTCGCTGCCTCGACCTCACATCGACGTACTCGCGCCGATCACAAATCCCCACCGCCGCCAGAGCCATCTTCCTCCGTCGAGTTAGGGCGTGGAAGATCTGAACAGATGAGCTTCACATCTACAACACCCAGTTCGTCGTGTTCTTCATTTAGGGTAATTAGAAGTTACTTTTACTGCCCTCGTTGATCCAAATTTTACACTACAAAATCTTCAAATGTGTTTTATTCTTCAAATCCTCACACACAAACACCTCACTAGTTATATGCTCTTGATTCGTTTCTCTAAGCAATCATTTTTTTTCAAGATTCCTAAATTGTGTGGATCCTCGATCTGTACAACTCTGGAACCTAAGACAAAGAACGCTTAGTGAAATTCTTCAAGGCTCATCTGGTCAAAATCCTCAAAACTTGTTCTTTTGAAAACCTTCCGAGAACGCATATGACCTCTCCAAATTCCTCGCAACTATACTCTGCTCACATCGCATTCATGTCCGCTGCTGAATCACTAGGTTCTCATCAACTTAACTCATTTGCAGCGTTCCTCGAAGAAAAGTTGCATACTTCTTCAGAGAAGTCGTTTGTTCAAATTCCTCACCAAGAATATGGCGTAAGGAAAGAAGCCACGTAAAGGAGGAAAGAGGCCTGAGGTCATGACCGCGTTTGAAATCCCTGAGGAAATATATGCTGATTATTGCACACCTGATGAAGCCGAGTTCGGCAAAGAGAACAAAAATCAGCGCAAGGTGCGCACCCAAAGGATTGAACGGAGATGGGCACGGGAATGGAGGGAGTACCGATATGTAACTCCAAAGTACATGAAGAAATTCGCACTCAATCCTCCATGCCCAAGAGCTCCATTGGCACCTGGTCAAGAAGCTGACCCCACCAGCATCAAGCGTAGTGAGGACTTTCCTGAAGAATGGGCCAAGCGCCAAGCCAAGTTGGCAAGACAATGTTGGGAAACGTTGCAGAAAATTAAAAATTTTCCTACGGTTTCACCAAGATCCATCTATGAGTTCATCTAAGCAACGAGTCATGGGAGATGCATCTACATACCACTTTATAGATCGCGAGCGGAAGCGTTCGAAAGAACGGGGTTGAGGTAGTTGTACACGTCATGATCCAATCACCGGAGATCCTAGCGCTGAACGGACGGCACCTCCGCGTTCAACACACGTACGGTCAGCGTGACGTCTCCTCCTTCTTGATCCAGCAAGGGGAAGGAGAGGTTGATGAAGATCCAGCAGCACAACGGCGTGGTGGTGGATGCAGCAGGATCCGCAGGCTTCGCCAAGCGCCTGCATGGGAGGAGGAGGTGTAGCAAGGGGAAGGAGGTGCCAAGATGCGGGTCTTGCGCCTTCCTCCCTCCACTATATATAGGGGCTAGGGGCGATGCCCCTTGGAGATCCCATCTAGATGGGGGCGGCAGCCCTGGGCAACGGCCCCTTAGGGTTTCCAACCAGGGGCGATGCCCCTGGGGCAACGGCCCCTAGGGTTTCCAACCAGGGGCGATGCCCCTGGGCAACAGGTCCCCTAGGGTTTCCAACCCTAGGCGCCTTGGGCCCTTGGGTGGGCGCACCAGCCCACCAGGCTGGTTCCCACGCCACTTCAGCCCATGGGGCCCTCCGGATAGGTGGCCCCACCTGTGGACCCCGGGACCCTTCCGGTGGTCCCAGACAATACCGGTGACCCCAAAACTTTCCTGTGGTCAAACTGGACTTCCTATATAAATCTTTACCTCCGGACCATTCCGAACTCCTCGTGACGTCCGGGATCTCATCCGGACTCAACAACTTTCGGTTACTGCATACTAATATCTCTACAACCCTAGCGCCACCGAACCTTATGTGTAGACCCTACGGGTTCGGAGATATGCGAACATGACCGAGATGCCTCTCCGGTCAATAACCAACAGCAGGATCTGGATACCCATGTTGGCTCCCACATACTCTCGATGATCTCATCGGATGAACCACGATGTCGAGGATTCAATCAAACCCGTATACAATTCCCTTTGTCAATCGGTACGTTACTTGCCCGAGACTCGATCGTCGGTATCCCAATACCTTGTTCAGTCTCGCATCGGAAAGTCACTTTACTCGCATCAGAATGCATGATCCCGTGACTAACCACTTAGTCACTTTGAGCTCATTATGATGATGCATTACCGAGTGGGCCCAGAGATACCTCTCCGTCATACGGAGTGACAAATCCTATCCTCGATCCGTGTCAACCCAATGACACTTTCGGAGATACCGTAGTGCACCTTTATAGTCACCCGATTACGCCAGACGCTTGGTACACCCAAAGCACTCTTACGGTATCCGGAGTTACACGATCTCATGGTCTAAGGAAGAGATACTTGACATTGGAAAAGCTCTAGCAAAACGAACTACACGATCTTGTGCTATGCTTAGGATTGGGTCTTGTCCATCACATCATTCTCCTAATGATGTGATCCCGTTGTCAATGACATCCAATGTCCATAGTCGAAACCATGACTATCTGTTGACCAACGAGCTAGTCAACTAGAGGCTCACTAGGGACATGTTATGGTCTATGTATTCACACGTGTATCACGATTTCCGGATAATACAGCTTATAGCATGAATAAAAGACAATCATCATGAACAAACAAATATAATAATAACACTTTTATTATTGCCTCTAGGGCATATTTCCAACAGACTCCCACTTGCACTAGAGTCAATAATCTAGTTACATTGTGATGAATCGAACACCCATAGAGTTCCGTGTTGATCATGTTTTGCTCATGAGAGAGGTTTAGTCAACGGATCTGCGACATTCAGATCCGTATGTACTTTGCAAATTTCTATGTCTCCATCCCGAACGCTTTCACGGATGGAGTTGAAGCGACACTTGATGTGCTCTGGTCTTCTTGTGAAACCTGGCTCCTTGGCAAGTGCAATAGCTCCAAGTGTTGTCACGAGAAGAGTTTGATCGGCCCCGACGCATTGGGTATGACTCCTAGGTCGGTGATGAACTCCTTCACCCAAATTGCTTCATGCGCTGCCTCCGAGGCTGCCATGTACTCCGCTTCACATGTAGATCCCGCCACGACGCTCGCTTGCAGCTGCACCAGCCATCGCTCCACCATTCAACATATACAAGTATCCGGTTTGTGACTTAGAGTCATCCAAATCTGTGTCGAAGCTAGCGTCGACGTAACCCGCTCTGACGAGCTCTTCGTCACCTCCATAAACGAGAAACATGTCCTTTGTCCTTTCGGTACTTCAGATATTCTTGACCGCTGTCCAGTGTTCCTTGCGGGATTACTTTGGTACCTTCCTACCAAACTTACGGCAAGGTTTACATCAGTGTCCGTACACAAGATGGCATACATAATAGATCCTATGGCTGAGGCATAGGGATGACACTCATCTCTTCTTTATCTTTTGTCGTGGTCGGCATTGAGCTGAGCTCAATCTCACACCTTGCAATACTGCAAGAACCCTTCTTGGACTGATCCATTTTGAACTTCTTCAAAATCTTATCAAGGTATGTGCTTTGTGAAAGACCTATGAGGCGCCTCGATCTATCTCTATAGATCTTGATGCCTAATATATAAGCAGATTCTCCAAGGTCCTTCATTGAAAAACACTTATTCAAGTAGGCCTTAATGCTGTCCAAGAATTCTATATCATTTCCCATCGAAGTATGTCATCTACATATAATATGAGAAATGCTACTGAGCTCCCACTCACTTTCTTGTAAACGCAGGCTTCTCCATAAGTCTCAAGATAAACCCAAACGCTTTGATCATCTCATCAAAGCGAATGTTCCAACTCCGAGATGCTTGCACCAGCCCATAAATGGATCGTTGGAGCTTGCATACTTTGTTAGCGTTCTTAGGATCGACAAAACCTCCGGCTGCATCATATACAGCTCTTCCTTAAGATATCCGTTAAGGAACGCTGTTTTGACGCCCATCTGCCATATCTCATAATCATAGTATGCGGCAATTGCTAACATGATTCGGACGGACTTAAGCTTCGCCACGGAGAGAAAGTCTCATCGTAGTCAATCCCTTGAACTTGCCGATAACCCTTAGCGACAAGTCGAGCTTTATAGATGGTGACATTACCATCCGCGTCCGCCTTCCTCTTAAAGATCCATTTGTTTTCTATCGTCACGATCATCGGGCAAGTCACCAAAGTCCACACTTTGTTTTCATACATGGATTCTATCTCGACTTCATGGCTTCTAGCCATTTGTTGGAATCTGGGCCGCCTTCGCTTCTTCATAGTTCAAGGTTCATTGTTGTCTAACAACATGATTTCCAAGATAGGGTTGCCGCACCACTGGTGCGGAACGTGTCCTAGTGGACCTCTGAGTTCAAGAGCAACTTGATCCAAAGTACCTTGATCATCATCATGAATTTCCTCTTCGTTGGTGTAGGCATCACAGAACATTTTCCCGAGCTGCACTACTATCCTGTTCAAGAGGTAGTACTTCATCGAGTTCTACTTTCCTCCCACTTACTTCTTTCGAGAGAAACTCTTTTTCCGAAAGGATCCGTTCTTGGCAACAAAGATCTTGCCCTCGGATCTTAAGTAGAAGGTATACCCTACGGTTTCCTTAGGGTATCCTATGAAGACGCATTTTTCCGACTTGGGTTCGAGCTTTTCAGTTGAAGTTTCTTGACATAAGCATCGCATCCCCAAACTTTTAGAAACGATAGCTTAGGTTTCTTCCCAAACCATAATTCATACGGTGTCATCTCAACGGACTTAGACGGTGCCCTATTTAAAGTGAATGTAGCTGTCTCTAGAGCGATCCCCAAAATGATAGCGGTAAATCAAGAAGAGACATCATAGACCGCACCATATCCAATATAGTGCGACACGACGCTCGGACACACCGTTCTTACTGAGGTGTTCCAGCGGCGTTAGTTGTGAAACGATTCCACATTTTCTTAAGTGTGTACCAAATTGTGACTTAAATATTATCCTCCACGATCCGATCGTAAGAATTTTATCTTTCGGTCACGTTGATTCTCTACTTCATTCTGAAATTCCTTGAACTTTTCAAAGGTCTCGGACTTGTGTTTCATCAAGTAAACATACCCATATCTACTCAAGTCATCTATGAGAGTAAGAACATAACGATATCCTCCATGAGCCTCAACGCCATTGGACCGCACACATCGGTATGTATGATTTCCAACAAGTTGGTTGCTCGCCCATTGTTCCAGAGAATGGAGTCTTGGTCATCTTGCCCATGAGGCATGGTTCGCATGTGTCAAATGATTCATAATCAAGAGACTCCAAAAGTCCATCAAGATGGAGCTTCTTCATGCGCTTGACACCAATGTGACCAAGGCGGCAATGCCACAAGTATGTGGGACTATCGTTATCAACTCTACATCTTTTGGTATTCACGCTATGAACATGTGTAATACTACGCTCGAGATTCATTAAGAATAAACAATTGACCATCGGAGCAAGACCATAAAACATATCTCTCATATAAATAGAACAACCATTATTCTCGGATTTAAATGAGTAGCCATCTCGCATTAAACGAGATCCAGATACAATATTCATGCTCAAACTTGGCACCAAATAACAATTATTAAGGTTTATAACTAATCCCGTGGGTAAATGAAGAGGTAGCGTGCGACGGCGATCACATCGACTCTGAACCATTCCCGACGCCGCATCGTCACCTCGCCCTTCGCCAGCCTCCGCTTATTCCGCAGCTCCTGCATGTGAGTTACAAATATGAGCAACGGCACCGTATCAAATACCGTGAGTTACTACGAGTACTGGTAAGGTACACATCAATTACATGTATATCAAATAAACCTTTGGTGTTGCGGCCTTCTTGTCCGCTAAGTATTTGGGGCAGTTCCGCTTCGAGGACCCTTCCCTTGCAATAAAAGCACTCGGTCTCGTGCTTGGGTCCATTCTTTGACTTCTTCCCGCAACTTGCTTACGGGCGCGCAACCTCCTTGCCGTCCTTCTTGAAGTTCTTCTTGCCCTTGCCCTTCTTAAACTTAGTGGTCTTATTGACCATCAACACTTGATGTTCTTTCTTGATTTCAACCTCGGCTGACTTCAAAGATAGAGAATACTTCAGAATGGTCTTTACCATCCCCGCATATTGTAGTTCATCACAAAGCTCTTGTAGCTTGGTGGAAGCGATCGGAGGATTCTGTCAATGACCGCCTCATCGTGGAGGTTAATATTCAGTCTGGGTCATACGGTTGTGCAACCTGACATCTTGAGAATGTGCTCACCGACGAACTATTTTCCTCCATCTTACAACTGTAGAACTTGTCGGAGATGTCATATCTCTCGACCGGGCGTGAGCTTGGAAAACAAGTTTCAGCTCCTCGAACATCTCATATGCTCCGTGATGCTCAAAACGCTTTTGGAGCCCGGTTCTAAGTCAAAGCTTGCCGCCCGAACGAGGGAGTAATCATCAAGACGAGACTGCCAAGCATTCATAATGTCTTGGTTCTGCAGGACGGAGCGTCACCTAGCGGTCCTTCTAGGACATATTGTTTCTGGCAGCTATGAGGATGATCTCAAGTTCCGGACCCATCCGTATAGTTGCTGCCGTCATCTTTCAGCTTGGTTTTCTAGGAACGCGTTGAAGTTCAAGTTGACATGAGCGTTGGCCATTTGATCTAGAAGACATATCATTCAAAATTTTAGACTAAGTTCATGATAATTAAGTTCATCTAATCAAATTATTACAATGAACTCCCACTCAGATTAGACATCCTCTAGTCATCTAAGTGATACACGATCCGAGTCGACTAGGCCGTGTCCGATCATCACGTGAGACGGACTAGTCATCGTCGGTGAACATTCTCATGTTGATCGTATCTTCTATACGACTTGTGTTCGACCTTTCGGTCTCCGTGTTCCGAGGCCATGTCTGTACATGCTAGGCTCGTCAAGTTAACCCTAAGTGTTTTGCGTGTGTAAATCTGTCTTACACCGTTGTATGTGAACGTAAGAATCCATCACACCCGATCATCACGTGGTGCTTAGAAGCGACGAACTTTAGCAACGGTGCACGCTTAGGGAGAACACTTCTTGAAATTGTTGTAAGGGATCATCTTATTTACTACCGTCGTTCTAAGTAAACAAGATGTATAAACATAATAAACATCACATGCAATTATATAGTAGTGACATGATATGGCCAATATCATAAAACTCCATTGATCTCCATCTTCGGGCTCCATGATCATCTTGTCACCGCATGACACCATGATCTCCATCATTGTGCCTCCATGAAGTTGTCACGCCAACGACTACTTCTACTTCTATGGCTAACGCGTTTAGCAATAAAGTAAAGTAAATTACATGGCGTTCTTCAATGACACGCAGGTCATACAAAAATAAAGACAACTCCTATGGCTCCTGCCGTTGTCATACTCATCGACATGCAAGTCGTGATTCCTATTACAAGAACATGATCTCATACATCACAATATGTCATTCATCATTCATCACAACTTGGCCATATCACATCACATGTCAATTGCTGCAAAAACAAGTTAGACGCCCTCTAATTGTTGTTGCATCTTTACGTGGCTGCAATTGGGTTCTAGCAAGAACGTTTTCTTACCAACGAATAACCACAACGTGATCTTGTCAACTTCTATTTACCCTTCATAAGGACCCTTTCCATCGAATCCGCTCCAACTAAAGTAGGAGAGACAGACACCCGCCAGCCACCTTATGCAACTAGTGCATGTTAGTCGGTGGAACCGGTCTCACGTAAGCGTACGTGTAAGGTTGGTCCGGCCGCTTCATCCCACAATACCGCGGAAGCAAGATAAGATTAGTAGCGGCAAGTAAGTTGACAAGATCCACGCCCACAACTAAATTGTGTTCTACTCGTGCAAAGAGAACTACGATAGACCTAACTCATGATGCCACTTGTTGGGGAACGCTGCGTAAAATTAAAATTTTTCCTACGGTTTCACCAAGATCCATCTATGAGTTCATCTAAGCAACGAGTCATGGGAGATGCATCTACATACCACTTTGTAGATCGCGAGCGAAGCGCTCAAAAGAACGGGGTTGAGGTAGTTGTACACGCCGTGATCCAATCACCGGAGATCCTAGCGCGAACGGACGGCACCTCCGCGCTCAACACACGTCGGTCAGCGTGGCGTCTCCTCCTTCTTGATCCAGCAAGGGGAAGGAGAGGTTGATGAAGATCCAGCAGCACGACGGCGTGGTGGTGGATGCAGCAGGATCCCAGCAGGGCTTCGCCAAGCGCCTGCAGGGAGGAGGAGGTGTAGCAAGGGGAAGGAGGTGCCAAGATGTGGGGTCTTGCCGCCTTCCTCCCTCCACTATATATAGGGGCTAGGGGGGCGCATGCCCCCTTGGAGATCCCATCTAGATGGGGGCGGCGGCCCCCGGGGCAACGGCCCCCTTAGGGTTTCCAACCAGGGGGGGCGCATGCCCCCTCGGGGGGCAACGGCCCCCTAGGGTTTCCAACCAGGGGGCGCATGCCCCCTCGGGGGGCAACGGTCCCCTAGGGTTTCCAACCCTAGGCGCCTTGGGCCCTTGGGTGGGGCGCACCAGCCCACCAGGGGCTGGTTCCCACGCCACTTCAGCCCATGGGGCCCTCCGGGATAGGTGGCCCCACCCGGTGGACCCCCGGGACCCTTCCGGTGGTCCCGGTACAATACCGGTGACCCCCAAAACTTTCCCGGTGGCCGAAACTGGACTTCCTATATATAAATCTTTACCTCCGGACCATTCCGGAACTCCTCGTGACGTCCGGGATCTCATCCGGACTCCGAACAACTTTCGGTTATTGCATACTAATATCTCTACAACCCTAGCGCCACCGAACCTTAAGTGTAGACCCTACGGGTTCGGAGATATGCGACATGACCGAGATGCCTCTCCGGTCAATAACCAACAGCGGATCTGGATACCCATGTTGGCTCCTACATACTCTCGATGATCTCATCGGATGAACCACGATTTCGAGGATTCAATCAAACCCGTATACAATTCCCTTTGTCAATCGGTACGTTACTTGCCCGAGACTCGATCGTCGGTATCCCAATACCTTGTTCAGTCTCGTTATCGAAAGTCACTTTACTCGCATCAGTAATGCATGATCCCGTGACTAACCACTTAGTCACTTTGAGCTCATTATGATGATGCATTACCGAGTGGGCCCAGAGATACCTCTCCGTCATACGGAGTGACAAATCCAGCCTCGATCCGTGTCAACCCAATGACACTTTCGGAGATACCTGTAGTGCACCTTTATAGTCACCCAGCACGCCAGACGCTTTGGTACACCCAAAGCACTCTTACGGTATCCGGGAGTTACACGATCTCATGGTCTAAGGAAGAGATACTTGACATTGGAAAAGCTCTAGCAAAACGAACTACACGATCTTGTGCTATGCTTAGGATTGGGTCTTGTCCATCACATCATTCTCCTAATGATGTGATCCCGCTTATCAATGACATCCAATGTCCATAGTCGAAACCATGACTATCTGTTGACCAACGAGCTAGTCAACTAGAGGCTCACTAGGGACATGTTATGGTCTATGTATTCACACGTGTATCACGATTTCCGGATAATACAGTTATAGCATGAATAAAAGACAATCATCATGAACAAAGAAATATAATAATAACACTTTTATTATTGCCTCTAGGGCATATTTCCAACAGACAAGCCAACGAGGCAGTGAGGAAATTCAATGAGGACTCTGCTACTGCTGCTGCCCCTGAGGCCTTTGTCAAGCCAAGAAAATCTATGGCAAAGAAGCCCGCACACAAGCCAAGTGCTTCACCAACAGTGCCCTCACGGCCAAGTTCATCAGCTGTGCCCTCACGGCCAATTCCTCATGCTGCCCCTGCTCCTCCAAAATCCTCAGCTCCTTCAAAGTCCTCAGCAGCTCCTCCCAAGTCCTCAGCAGTTCCGACAAAGTCCTCAAAGACATGTGCATCCGCCACGTACAAAGGACTGCAGAAGCTTCTCCATTGCCTCTGGTGTTTCAAAGCAAGTTCCTCACTGCACCAAAGTCTTCATCTGCCCGACTCTGCTGAAGACAAAGGCCACAAATGGACGAGGTCCTCGGCCAAGTCCCAAGAAGAAACAGGTCGCCTTCCAAGAGCTACACGAAGATGATGAGGCTGATGATGATGAATCATGCGAAATCATCGAGATTGCCAAGAGAGGGCCATTAGAGCCAAAGGCACATCTGTACCCTCGCTGTTGATCCGAGGAAAATCCTCGATTATATTAATCTCGCACAAGGATCCAAACACCCCTATGCGACTTTCATCGACTCTGGACAAAGTCATATGTGACCCATTTCATCATCAAGAGAAATGGAAGTTTGAAAAGGCAAGAGAGATCAAGAAAGCTCAATACGAAAGGAGAAGTTCACAAGAAAACGTTGTCGTAATGACACCCGAGGAACTTCTCAAGGTCCAGATTGAAATTCAAGACCTCAAAGAAAACTTCGATGCTTATTATGCTGATTGGCAAGGGGCCAAGGTCAGATTCGTCAACCTGACGAAGAAATAATGTTGCTGCCCCAATGCAACATGAAATTCCTCAGACTGGAGCCTCAGCTCAGCCGACTGAAGAACATGCCAGCACCGCTGATGAAGTTCATGCTGCTGAAGAAAATGCCAGTTCCAGGGCTGATGATCCCATTCCAGCCGCTGAAGAAATTGCCAGGGCATCCACTAGTGGTGCGCCTGAAGAAACTGAACAAGTCAAGGCAACTGCATCAGTTGCGCCTGAGGAAAATCATCCAGATTCCTCAGCTCCTCCTGCGCCAACACCAACTCCAATTCTTCCATCTGCCTCCGATGTGAAGAAGACCAAGGCTGCAGAACGAGCTGCTGTGAAGAAACGGAAAGCATCAGCTGCGCCAAATTCTTCGGCTGCGAAGAAAATGAAGCCAATGACCAGCTCCTATGAAAATCCTATTGATGTTGTTCCAATTTCCTCAATTCCATCAAAGGACCTTGTTCCTTTTGATGAAGATTATGTGATCCCAAGCGGATCTGATGAAGAAAATCATTCTGCTCCTTCGTCAGAGCAGATTGATGAAGAAATTGAAGTGGAAGCAATCCCTTCAACCCCAATCATTTCCTCGCCTATGCCGTAGTTCACAGCTGAAGAGGCTGGTGTTGAGGAACTTGAAGAAGATGTGGATATTGGAAGCACAACACCAGTGATGAACGATGACTTTTGGGAAAGTTAGCATCCAAATTATCCACTCTTCACCCCAATCCAACAGATACCTCAGTCCCCTACTCCAACTGTTCAAATGGGCTCTGAAGAAACTCATCCCACTTCATCTGTCCATGAAGAAATTGTTGGGGAACGTAGCAGAAATTCAAAATTTTCTACGCATCACCAAGATCAATCTATGGAGATTCCAGCAACAAGAGGGAAGGAGAGTGCATCTACATACCCTTGTAGATCGCTAAGCGGAAGCGTTCATGAGAACGGGGTTGAAGGAGTCGTACTCGTCGTGATCCAAATCACGGAGATCCTAGTGCCGAACGGACGGCACCTCCGCTTCAACACACGTACAGCCCGGTGACGCCTCCCACGCCTTGATCCAGCAAGGAGAGAGGAGAGGTTGAGGAAGACTCCATCCAGCAGCAGCACAACGGCATGGTGGTGATGGAGGAGCGTGGCAATCCCGCAGGCTTCGCCAAGCACCAAGGGAGAGGAGGAGGAGGAGAGGCTGCACCAAGAGGAGAAGTTCTCATGTGTGTTGGGCAGCCCAAAACCTCAAGTATATATAGGGAAAGGGGCTGCGCCCCTTTAGGTTTCCCACCCCAAGGAGTGCGGCCAGCCCTAGATGGGACTTGGGGGCGGCCAAGAGGGGGAGGAGCCTCCCAAGTCAAGTGGAGGCCCTCCCCTTAGGGTTTCCCTTTCCCATGCGCATGGGCCTTGGGGGCTGGTGCCCTTGGCCCATTATGGCTAGGGCGCCCCACAGCCCATGCTACTGTATTGGACGTGGTGGAACAATTTCCGGACCTCCGGACCCTCCGAATCCTCCGGAACCTTCCGAAGCTTCCCGATACAATACCGAAAAACCCGAACTTTTTCCTAACCCAACAGCAACTTTCCATATATAAATCTTTACCTCCGGACCATTCCGAACTCCTCGTGACGTCCGGGATCTCATCCGGACTCCTAACAACATTCGGTAACCACATACAAACTTCCTTTATAACCCTAGCGCCATCGAACCTTATGTGTAGACCCTACGGGTTCGGAGACATGTAGACATGACCGAGACGTTCTCCGGTCAATAACCAACAGCGGATCTGGATACCCATGTTGGCTCCCACATGTTCCACGATGATCTCATCGGATGAACCATGATGTCAAGGACTCAATTGATCCCGTATACAATTCCCTTTGTCTAGCGGTATTGTACTTGCCCGAGATTCGATCGTCGGTATCCCGATACCTTGTTCAATCTCGCTACGGCAAGTCTCTTTACTCGCTCCATAACACATCATCCCGTGATCAACTCCTTGATCACATTGTGCACATTATGATGATGTCCTACCGAGTGGGCCCAGAGATACCTCTCCGTCACACGGAGTGACAAATCCCGCCTCGATTCGTGCCAACCCAATGACACTTTCGGAGATACCGTAGTGCACCTTTATAGCCACCCGATTCGTTGTGGCGTTTGGTACACCCAAAGCATTCCTACGGTATCCGGAGTTGCACAATCTCATGGTCTAAGGAAAAGATACTTGACATTTGAAAAGCTTTAGCATACGAACTACGATCTTTGTGCTAGGCTTTAGGATTGGGTCTTGTCCATCACATCATTCTCCTAATGATGTGATCCTGTTATCAATGACATCCAATGTCCATGGTCAGGAAACCGTAACCATCTATTGATCAACGAGCTAGTCAACTAGAGGCTTACTAGGGACATGGTGTTGTCTATGTATCCACACATGTATATGAGTTTCCTATCAATACAATTATAGCATGCATAATAAACGATTATCATGAACAAGGAAATATAATAATAACTAATTTATTATTGCCTCTAGGGCATATTTCCAACAGAAATTCCAGCCACTAGCGCTGATGAACCTGCTGCTGCTGATCCTCAGACTGCACCTGTTGAGGAACAAGAAATTCCTCACCCTGAAGAACCTGAGATTGCGATTCCTGAGGTCGTGATGCAACTCACTGACACTCCACTGCCAAAGCCAAAGGATCCCTTCTCAACAAAGTAAAAGTTCAAGGCTGAAGACTTCTTCAGCGAGCACGTATTCTTCACTGATTATAATCCATATGATTCTGCTCACATAAGGAAGAGGCGTTTACGACTGCCACCAAGCCAATTTCTATTCCTCGGTGCTTTCAACAAAGACAAAGTCTTCGATCATGCTCATATTCCTCATGTGGACATGGAGTCTCTGCAGCTTCGAGCCGGTCCTCGGTGTTCTTCACGACGCAGACTTCTGAATTTCTGCCGATATCGTGGATCGGAATGAAGAACTCATTCTTCAATTCTATGCAACGCTGCACATCACCGGAGACGCCAAGACGTGAACTCATGGGTGTTAGATCGATGTCTGAAAATACTCACTACAAGGCACCAAAGAATCGAACTGCTTCGTGCTCTACCACTCAGTCCTCCACTTGATGGTGCTCGTTATATTTACAACGAACCAGAACTTTCAAATCACTATATGCAAGTGCTGATGAAGCCTTTGAAGCCAAGGCAGGCCCCAAGAACCAAATTCCTCGTCAAGGAATTATTGTATGTGCCTCGGACTGTCTATCGGATTCTGACGAAGACAATGAGTCCTATCAAAGGCCACGACTCGAATGATGAAGAAGTCGTTGGCATCATGAAGAATATGCTTTTCAATATCATTCATGGCGTTCCCGTCAACTTCCATGATTTCTTCATGAGGACTCTGGCAAACATTGCTATGTCACCATTTGAGCTGAAGCCTTATGCGCCTTGGATAATGAGATTCATCAGGACAAGGTCTTCACCAATTACAAGGCTGACACATTTGAACCACTGCAGCTACTTGCCCTCGATTGAAGTCCTCAAACGGACATTTACCTCAGTGATGACAAGGGCAAGGCTATCACTGTGATCGATGAAGGCATTCGTCCATTAGATGGACAGTTTGGCAAAGCAGATCCTACTCCACCAATGATGACTCGCCACACATGACTCTCGCCAAGAAATACCTCAACCAAGCAAAGTCCTCAAGCTATCACGCACCTGTGGTGATGACTGATCGTGAGTTACTCCTCGCCTTCATCGGAAGGTTGATCGCAATCATAAATGGGTCAAGCGTCGTTTGGTTCAATTCTTCACAACATGACCTCAACACACAATGCGTGAAGAAAACCACTACTACCTCCATGAAACCTTCAAACGCACTGGCTGTTCTTTCAAATGTCTACAGTCTTGAAGAACCGACGACAATGGGACTCAAGGAAGAATTTGACCGTATGCACCTCCTCCAAGAAATACAAGAAGGTCAAAGTTCCTTCCTTGGTGGCCAGCTCCTATTCTTCATCGCGACAACGATGAAAATGAAGACTTGGGCGACACCGCAAGCAGGCCCTACTACAACCACCGACCCCAACAACGCCGGGCGCCCTTCTTCAACTTGAAATTCTTCAGGGGCGTTAGTCCTCAGTTTTGATCCTTTTGGTCATTCGATGAAAAAGGGGGAGAAATACGAGTTATTCTTCAAGCGGGTCTATTATATGGGCAAATTATTTTTTGTTAAGTTACAACTCTCGTTCTTCTGAAACTTTTATTGGATCGAGTTGTAATCTTAAACCCGATGGTGCTTTGATACTTTTTGATGCACTCTGCTCTTGCACTATGCTTTGATACTAGCTCAAATTCTCTTGAGCTCTGATACTCTTATCGCACGCATGCTGAATTACATCAAGCACCATATTTCATCATGCATTTCAAATTCTTCATACTATATGTCAAATGCGTGTATGAATTACAAGATATAGGGGGAGATCTCCATGATTCAACTCTTCAAATGTGCATTGCCTCAAAAGCAAATTCCTCACTATGCACATCTTCAGGGGGAGTTCTTCTATATCTTGCAATCAAATTCCTCAATATCAGTATTTACACTTCATATGTTTATCCCCGTTGAAAACTTAACCTATATTGTCATCAATCGCCAAAAAGGGGGAGATTGTAAGTGCATCTAGTGCCCCTTAGTGATTTTGGTGTATTGAAAACTTATAGGTTAAGTAACTAATGTGTTTATGAGTGTACACAGGTCTATAAGTCTATGAGGAGTTTGATATTTACAGAGAAAGTCGACCCTTAAAACTGAAGTTCTTCGACTGAAGACTTTGATATTCTGAAGACTTTCTGAAGACTTTGAAAGTGAAGAAATTGGTGTGACCTTGAAGACTTGGTATTCATTTGAGGAACATGAAGCGTGAAGACTTTTGTTTTCGTAGTTTCGTTTTCTCTTTCTTGAGTCATAGGAAACACCGTCTTCGTTAAAGGGGTTGAGGAAATACTAAGGAAAATTTTCCATGTGATGCTCAACTCAAAATCCTACACCTACCAATCCCTTCGAGTGAAGCCTTTGGAAATCTCATACAGCTTCAGTCAATTTCTTCAAAGGATGTGAGACGAAGTTCTTCCGGTCACGAGGAATTTGTTCGATTGAGGAGTTAGGAATTCGCCAAAGGCGGATTGCCTACACATGAGGAACATGATAGCCCCGAGGAATTTGAGATTCAAAATTCGATCAAGCTCTTTGTCTTCTTGCCACCTGTCCCAAAATATCTTATCCACCTAACGGTCATATCATTGAAGGGCATTTATGTCTTATCATGTCGGGCTGCTCCCTAGGCTATAAATAGCCGCCCCCTACAACCACTAGCTGGTTGGCTGCTCCGAGAGAAACTTGACACCTGTCATTTGAGAGCAACCCATCCTCCGAGGACTTTGAGCGAAAATCATCGAGTGAGGAAAAACCCCAAAACCAAACCCCTACAAACCCAAAGTGATTGAGCATCACTGAAGAGATTGATCCTGCGTGGATCCGATGCTTGTTACCTTTGAAGACTGTGCTTCTTCCAGACGGTTAGGCGTCATGGTCTAGAGCATCCAAGAGGAATTGTGGATCGCCGAGTGACCAAGTATGTGAAGGTTTGGAAGTCGCCTGAAGACTTACCACGAGTGATTGGACGAGGTCTGTGTGACCTTAGTTCAAGGAGAATACGGTGAGGACTTGGTGTCCCGAGCTGCGTGCTCAGCGATCGGGTGTCCGGACTGTGTGTCCTCGAGTTTAAATACTCACCGCTCCAACCAGACGCATAACCGAGACAGCAGTTGGAACTGGTCTACCAAATCATTGTCTTCACCAACCTTATCGGTTCTATTTCCTCAACCCTTTCATTTCCTCATTATTTGGTTGAGTGTTTGTTCATATCTGTGTTTGAAGACTTTGATCAAGACTTTCTCAATTTCCTCGCCTCAATTTCTTCACTGCTTGTCTTCATCTTGTGCTATCCTGTGTTTACGCTTTCTGTACTCTTTGATTGTCTTCATTTCATCATGATGACCATGCCCGCATTCTCTTATGCTTACTTCAGTACTTATTCATGCAAGTAGTTCTTCGCTAAGGAATTTCCTCACCGCAAATTCCTCGATGAAGTATTCATAAAATCGCTTATTCACCCCCCTAGTCGATATAACGCACTTTCAGGGGGGAGGAGAGGGTCGGCCAAGGGGAGGAGGCGCACCCAAGGGGGGAGTCCTACTCCCACCGGGAGTAGGACTCCTCCTTTTCCTATTTGGAGAGGGAGAGGGAAGGAAGAGGAAGGAGGGAGGAAGGAAAGGGGGGCCGGCCCCCCTCCCAATTCGGATTGGGCTTGGGGGGTGCCCCCACCCTTGCTCCTTTCCCCTCCTTTCCACTAAAGCCCATTAAGGCCGATATACCTCCCGGGGGATTCCGATAACCTCCCGGTGCTCCGGTATTGTCCCGATCTCATCCGGAACCATTCTGGTATCCAAATATAGTCGTCCAATATGTCGATCTTTACGTCTCGACCATTTCGAGACTCCTCGTCATGTCCGTGATCACATCCTGGACTCCAAACTACCTTCGGTACATCAAAACACATAAACTCATAATATAACCGTCATCGAACTTTAAGCGTGCGGACCCTACGGGTTCGAGAACTATGTAGACATGACCGAGACATGTCTCCGGTCAATAAACAATAGCGGAACCTGGATGCTCATATTGGCTCCTACATATTCTATGAAGATCTTTATCGGTCAAACCGCATAACAACATACGTTGTTCCCTTTGTCATCGGTATGTTACTTGCCCGAGATTCGATCATCAGTATCTCAATACCTAGTTCAATCTTGTTACAGGCAAGTCTCTTTACTCGTTCCGTAAAACATCATCCCGCAACTAACTCATTAGTTGAAATGCTTGCAAGGCTTAAGTGATGTGCATTACCGAGTGGGCCCAGAGATACCTCTCCGACAATCGGAGTGACAAATCCTAATCTCGAAATACGCCAACCCAACAAGTACCTTCGGAGACACCTATAGAGCACCTTTATAATCACCCAGTTATGTTGTGACGTTTGGTAGCACACAAAGTGTTCCTCTGGTAAACGGGAGTTGCATAATCTCATAGTCATAGGAACATGTATAAGTCATGAAGAAAGCAATAGCAACATACTAAACGATCAAGTGCTAAGCTAACGGAATGGGTCAAGTCAATCACATCATTCTTCTAATGACGTGATCCCGTTAATCAAAAGACAACTCTTTGTCTATGGCTAGAAAACATAACCATCTTTGATTAACGAGCTAGTCAAGTAGAGGCATACTAGTGACACTCTGTTTGTCTATGTATTCACACATGTATCATGTTTCCGGTTAATACAATTCTAGCATGAATAATAAAAATTTATCATGAAATAAGGAAATAAATAATAACTTTATTATTGCCTCTAGGGCATATTTCCTTCAGTCTCCCACTTGCACTAGAGTCAATAATCTAGATTACACAGTAATGATTCTAACACCCATGGAGCCTTGGTGCTGATCATGTTTTGCTCGTGGAAGAGGCTTAGTCAACGGGTCTGCAACATTCAGATCCGTATGTATCTTGCAAATTTCTATGTCTCCCACCTAGACTTGATCCCGGATGGATTTGAAGCGTCTCTTGATGTGCTTGGTTCTCTTGTGAAATCTGGATTCCTTTGCCAAAGCAATTGCACCAGTATTGTCACAAAAGATTTTCATTGGACCGGATGCACTAGGTATGACGCCTAGATAGGATATGAACTCCTTCATCCAGACTCCTTCATTTGTTGCTTCCGAAGCAGCTATGTACTCCGCTTCACATGTAGATCCCGCTATGACGCTTTGTTTAGAACTGCACCAACTGACAGCTCCACCGTTCAATAAAAACACGTATCCGATTTGCGATTTAGAATCGTCCGAATCAGTGTCAATGCTTGCATCGACGTAACGATTTACGACGAGCTCTTTGTCACCTCCATAAACGAGAAACATATCCTTAGTCCTTTTCGTATTTCAGATGTTCTTGACCGATGTCCATGATCCACTCGAGATTACTTTGGTACCTCCTGCTAAACTAATAGCAAGGCACACATTAGGTCCAGTACACTGCATTGCATACATGATAGAGCCTATGGATGAAGCATAGGGAAAATCTTTCATTTTCTCTCTATCTTCTGCAGTGGTCGGGCATTGAGTCATACTCAACTTCACACCTTGTAACACAGGCAAGAACCCTTTCTTTGCTTGATCCATTTTGAACTTCTTCAAAACTTTGTCAAGGTATGTGCTTTGTGAAAGTCCAATTAAGCGTCTCGATCTATCTCTATAGATCTTGATGCCCAATATATAAGCAGCTTCACCGAGGTCTTTCATTAAAAAACTCTTATTAAAATATCCTTTTATGCTATCCAGAAATTCTATATCATTTCCAATCAACAATATGTCATCCACATATAATATCAGAAATGCTACAGAGCTCCCACTCGCTTTCTTGTAAATACAAGCTTCTCCAAAAGTCTCAGATAAAACCATATGCTTTGATCACACTATCAAAACGCTTATTCCAACTCCGAGAGGCTTGCACCAGTCCATAAATGGATCGCTGGAGCTTACACACTTTGTTAGCTCCTTTGGATCGACAAACCTTCCGGTTGCATCATATACAACTCTTCTTCCGTAAATCCATTCAGAATGCAGTTTTGACATCCATTTGCCAAATTTCATAATCATAAATGCGCAATTGCTAACATGATTCGCATGACTTAAGCATCGCTACGGGTGAGAAGGTCTCCTCGTAGTCAATCCCTTGAACTTGTCGAAAACCTTTTGCAATAAGTCGAGCTTTATAGACAGTAACATTACCGTCAGCGTAAGTCTTCTTCTTGAAGATCCATTTATTATCGATGGCTTGCCGATCATCGGGCAAGTCAACCAAAGTCCATACTTTGTTCTCATACATGGATCCCATCTCAGATTTCATGGCCTCAAGCCATTTTGCGGAGTCTAGGAAAAATAGCAAACGGTGGGTAAACAAATTACTGTTGGGCAATTGATAGAACTTCAAATAATTATGATGATATCCAGGCACTGATCATTACATAGGCATCACTTCCAAGATTAGTAGACCGACTCCTGCCTGCACCTACTACTATTACTCCACACATCGACCGCTATCCAGCATGCATCTAGTGTATTAAGTTCATGGAAAAACAAAGTAATGCAATAAGAACGATGACATGATGTAGACAAGATCTGTTTATCTCTATGGCGGTAGATATAGATCTCGTCTTTTTATCCTTAGTAGGAACGATACATACATGTCGGTTCCCTTTCCGTCACTGGGATCGAGCACCGCAAGATCGAACCCACTACCGGGCACCTCTTCCCATTGCAAGATAAATAGATCAAGTTGACCAAACAAAACCCAAATATCGGAGAAGAAATACGAGGCTATAAGAGATCATGCATATAAGAGATCAAAGAAACTGAAATAACTTTCATGGATATAAAAAGATATGACTGATCATAAACTCGAAGTTCATTGGATCCCAACAAACACACCGCAAAAAGAGTTACATCATATGGATCTCCAAGAGACCATTGTATTGAGAATTCAGCAGGAGAGAGAGAAAGCCATCTAGCTAAAACTACGGACCCGAAGGTCTACAGGGAACTACTCACGCATCATTGGAGAGGCACCAATGGAAGTGGTGAACCCCTCCGTGATGGTGTCTAGATTGGATCTGGTGGTTCTGGACTCTGCGGCGGCTGGATGAATATTTCATCGATGCTTCTAGGGTTCTGGGATTTTCGGGGTATTTATAGAGCAAAGAGGCGGTCCGGGGGGCACCCGATGTGGGCACAACCCACCAGGGCGCGCCTGGGCCTCCTGGTGTGCCCTGGTGGGTTGTCCCCTCCTCGGGACTCCCCCTAGGTGCAGCCAGGGCCATCTTCTTCCTTCTGGCCCATAAAAAATATCCATAAAGTTTCGGGGCATTAGGACTCCGTTTGATATTGATTTCTTGCGATATAAAAAACATGGAAAAAACAGCAACTGGCACTTGGCACTATGTCAATAGGTTAGTACCAAAAATGATATAAAATAATTATAAAACATCCAAGATGGATAATAAAACAGCATGGAACATTCAAGGGCAAGCTCACCCTCAGCGTCGCCACGGCTGTCGTCAAGGCCAAGCTCATCGTCACCGCCATCGTCTTCGGGGCAGCACCCTGTGCGACTGCCATCTTCCACAAACACCCTCACATAGAGGGTCGCGACGCCGTCGTACTTGAAGCGGAGGGTGCACCTCCCGCTCAGGCCGCGCGCGCAGGCAAACGTCTGCCAGCCACGGGTCAAGGCCACGTCCCCGGCGGCGGAAACTTCGACCCTGACCCACGAAGCCTTGCTGCTGCTGCCGTCAGCTTGCAGCCAGAGACCATCAAGGCCAGCGACCGGCAGCTCACCCACGAAGAAATAGGGGAGCGAGAGCCAGGTGCCGGTCAGCCCCTCCGACCACACAACAAACTCTGGAAGCACCTCCGTCGAATGGAAGTGCGGCCGGGGAGGCCGGGCGACCACGGCGAGCCTCCCTCCATCGCAGGGGCTGCCTCGCCACTAGCGGCTCCCGCCGCGAGAAGAAGCGCCGCCGTGGCCACTTGAGGCGCGCCCACACCCCCGAGGATCCACCGCAGGAGTCGCGACATGCTTGCGGGGGCGACCCCGCCCCCTCTTGACCGGCTGCGAGCCAGGCCCCTCCTTGGGGGCCTTCCCTTTCTCGGCAGCGGAGAACTTCCTCGTCGGCGCCATGAGAACTACAGCAAGATGGCGAGGCAAGAGGAAGAAGAAGGAGCGGGCGGCGAGAAGATGGAAATGAGCAAGGGGGGCTCCACCCCTCCCCTCATTTATAGCTGGGAGGAGGCTAACCGCCGGCCTCCATGATCGCACGCAATGATGGTTTTCTCTGCATGCAGCAGGGTCTCGTCAAGTCGAGCAGTTGACGAGGCAGCTTGGGAAGCGGAAACACCCACGTCCCATCAATCGCCACGCGTCAACCGAGGCCGCAGGTGGTTGGGGCCCGCGGCGCTCCGCACTTGCCCTTTGGCTTCGCCTCAAAGCCAAGTTCGAGCGCGCCTTGGGCTCGGGGGCTACTATCGGCGTCCTGGGATCGGGGGTACCTAGGGTTGCCTGCCTGCGGCCCATGGCGTGGCTCTGTCGACGGCCTGATACGGCCCAGCTTCAGCAACAACAACTCAAGACCCTCGCGAGGCGGATGACACCAAGACCTCCACGAGGGGCGGCCTTCCCAGGCTGGCTCCTGAGAAGCGGAGATATCAATGCAGGCTGCACCTCGCGAGGTTCACATGGCGTGAGCCATGACAACCAAGTCCAGGCGGGCACCAGCGGGCGAAGTGTACTAGTTTCCTCTTTGGTGCTAAGGAGGCAAGCGCATGCGCGGGGTCCCGAGGAATCAAGCAAAGGTTTCCATATCGGTGCAACAAGACCAAGACCGCCAGGATGGCAGGACAGAGGTCATCGCGGAGCCCACTGCAGCGTCACCACGAGAGGCTTTTGCAGGCGAAGACCACTTTTGTCTAGATAACTAGTTGTCTCCCTTCGAATTTGGCCATTGTGGGATCCCTTCCCGCCTACATTTGGGAAGAGGAGCAATGCCACTATAAATAGGACTTAGCCACCACCATAGAGGGGACCGGAAGGGGTTCCGGACACCCCCGGTAAGTGTACGGGCCTAATTGGCCAAAGGGGGGGACAGACCAGCCCACTAGGGGGTTGGCGCGCCCCTCTCCTTGGTTGGCCGACCCTAGGGGAACGAAAGGGGAGGGGTGGCCCCTCCTGCCTTTCCCTCCTCGTGAGAGAAAGGAAAGGGGGGCGCCTCCTCCCCCTGCCTTCCTCCCGCACTCATATATGAAAGGGGGCGCGGCTTGGGGAAGTCCCCAAGTAGGATTCGGTCCTACTTGGGGCTCCCCTTAGCCTCTCCCCTCTCCCCCCACCTATATATATGTGGGGAGGGGGCGCCACACATAACCACAACATTGTCTTAGCCGTGTGCGGCGCCCCCCTTCACCATTTACACCCTCGGTCATATTTTCGTAGTGCTTAGGCGAAGCCCTGTGGAGATAGCATCACCATCACCGTCACCACGCCGTCGTGCTGCCGGAACTCATCCACTACCTCGCCGTCTTGCTAGATCAAGAAGGCGTGGACGTCACCGAGCTGAACGTGTGCTGAACGCGGAGGTGTCGTACGTTCGGTACTCGATCGGTTTGATCGCGAAGAAGTTCGACTACATCAACCGCGTTACTAAACGCTTCCGCTTACTGTCTACGAGGGTACGTAGACACACTCTCCCCTTCGTTGCTATGCATCTCTATGGATAGATCTTGCGTGTGCGTAGATTTTTTTTTCCATGCATCATTTCCCAACAGTGGCCGTGTCAAGGCAGGATGACAAGACGACGTAGCAGTGGTATGGGCCTTGAGCAGGGCACACGGTTTGGTTTGATCGGATAAGATGGCAGGTTGACAAAGTAAGAAGATGAGGAAGATGGGTTGGAGTAAACGAAATGGGGATATCTACTATCGATTCAAATGATTGTATTGACTTAAAATCATTGAAGTTTTTCTTGTGTTGGAAATTGATGGCACGGACCATCTATGTCTTCACATTCAGATTTATACTGCAGCAAGAAGAAATAATCCATATTGCTTCCGACTGTTTTCACCATTGGTTGGGCCATAAACCTTTTTCCAAAACACCCCATTATTAATTAATTCAAAAGATTATTACAATCATTCTTTACAACATACAACATGTAGTGCGAAAACTATTTAGAAGTACATCATTCGACCTACCATTGAAGCTAAACTTCGCAATCTCATGAGCCACCCCATAAATTTATTTGGTCCACCAAAAGCAGACTCAAATAGACCATTAAATCACATATTCCTTCGTCTTATCGTATAATGCGGATTTTGAAAAGAAAAGAAATAAGTCAAACTTGCTAAGCTTTGACAAAATTTATAGAAACATATATCAACATCTGGAATAACAAATCAATGACATAGGAAGATTCATCACGAAATATACCTTCATGTGATATGTGTTTCGTATCATTGATATATATGTGATTTTCTCAATTAAAATTTTCAAAATAAATGAAAACCTGACTTTTGTGTGAAACCGATGTGCACATTGTATTAGAGTAGGGAGTGAGGTGTTTTGGAGGCCGAGCTCCATGCAGCTCTTCGTTTTTGAAAAAATTGAAGTTGAACTTTTCGGTTTAAAAAAGATCTGAAAAAATGCAAGTAGACAAAGATCAAATGTATATGTGTGTAAAAATTCCGGATGAAATACCTTGAATGCGGACTGAGCAAAAAAGACAAATTCATTGACTTTGAGGATGAATAGTATCATGTTTTGAAAAGCCTTAAATTTATTTTTGTTTTTTGTTTTTTTGCACAGCCCTCATTACAACATGGGTGAACTAATAAAACAATGGGTTGGCCTTTTCGTCCACAACCCTCAGTTTAATGTCATGGAGCTCGGCCTACAAAAGGCATTTTCAGAGAATACGGGTGAACTAATAAAACCGTGGGTTGGCCTTTCTTTCGTTCCTCCCCTCGGCGGACCGCACAGCTCACCGGTATTCACGTCCAACCCGAAGAGGACAGCTCACCGGATTGGTGCCAAATAAGCACGCCCGCGCAGCCGAGAGAATTGACCACCCTCCATCCAGCCATGCAAGAATAAACAAGCAAGCAAACGAACAAAAGTTGACGGCGAAATGCTCATGCGTGATCGCCCGTTGTTCTCGTGCCGCGCAAAGCCCATGCACCGTAGTAGTCAGCATATCTTGCTTCTCCTCACCCTTTTTTACACACTCGGAACATGTACGACGCTTTAATCGGCTCACGTGCCCGACGTGATGCTGCACGGTGTAGCTAACAGTTACCGTTACTCCGTCCGTTCTAAAATAGACGATCCAATTTAATACTAACTTTATACGTACTAAAAAGCACAAAATTAAGTCATCTACTTTAAAACGAGGGAGTAGTCGTCAAGCTACGGTGAACGGCGAATGATTGATTACAGCGGCGGGTTAAAAGCTTTGGTGGGTCGCGAATGATTGATCGCTGCGGCGGAGACGGGTGGCGGCAGTATGCATCTCATCTCTGGTGGGGACGCACGTACGCGGTGTACGTATACCGGGAGACTGACCGGAGGAAGGCAACACGTAGCTGCAGCCTTGCAGCCAGCGCCTGCGGTGTCCCCCCGATCGCCGTACGATACGCTGAACGTGGGCCGCGTGAGAAAGTTTAGCGCGGCAGGCGGCCGGGTACAGTTCGGGGACGTGGTAGATGCCTGGATGGACGGGATCCTCTGCGGAGAGTGGAGAGTGTGGTAGGGTGGAGCCGCGCGCTCGCGGAGGAGGTCGACGGGTCCTGCCGTGCGCGTGCCCGGGGTGGGGGCGGTGCATCTTGTCGCCTGCCTCCTGTCGACCTGCGCTTTCCTCCCCACCTCCGTCAACAGTTGCTGAGCCGGCGTTGTACGCCCTGCCCAGCTGCACTGCTCGCTCCGTCATTTTCTCTTTAGTCTTTGCTCCTCTTCTAGATGTGCCAAAAGGCACCTCCGACTCGGGCACAGTCGCGCAGATACAACTGTGTTGCTCGACCCCGTTGTAAATAACCCATGTATGCACATGCACGTGCGGACGCGATGCTGCCTGGGCACATACGAGTGTACGCGCGTACGCGCATCCAACACTAGTATCACCGGAGGACATGCACGCATCTCTAAGGTTACAGTTCGAAACGAAAGTGAAGTGATCACCCTCCATCGTCCTTTTTTCTAAGCTTGCTAGCTAGGCAGAGGATCAATGATCACATGCACCCAGCCCATGGATTCAACGCAGGCCGTTGCACGACCTGTACCGTTCGTGCAACAATAATGCAACGCATGCCCGACGCCACAAGTATCGCACAGTTGCACACACGCACCGGGCGATCGACGACCGTACACCTAACCCGAATCCTTCAGCTGGAATACGAAGAAGAGGCGAGATCAGAGTGCTACCTGCCCGGCCGTACGCCCGTCTCGCGGCGCATACGATTCGGACACTTGACCTACCGAGGGATTATTACAATCAGGTTCGCACGCAGCCACCGGGGAAATTAATCGAGTGTGCCGATGATGACATCGACATGGTACTGGTACATACACAAATAATAGTGATGATACGCCGGTACTGCTCCCTGCTTCAACTTTTGAGGTTAATTGAGCGCATACTGTACAAGCTCGAAGCTTTCGGTACGTACTTTGTACTAGTTGTACACGCATGCATCCATCGATTGATCCAAGGACTGAGCACTTGATCACTGGCTTTCTCACTTTAGAGTTACGACCGTTGCAGACAGCAGGAAGAATCCCGTGTTATTTTGGCCGGTGACATGTGGGTCCAGCCCGAGAATATCATCTGCAAAATACAGCAAGTAGTAGTGGCATTTACTATAAACAGTCTTCCCTCGGAAAAGATAAAAACATGAACAGTCTCTGACTGGACATGTGCTGCGCCGGCCACCCCGCCCGGTCGTAGCGAAGAAGGCAACGAAACTTCTCCTTCCTGTGGCACTGCCGATGCCGATGCATGTCGGTGGCCTCGACCTCGGGAGCGTCGACCGTGACGAGTCGCTTGCGTAGCGTGTGGACTGCTCTGAAACAAAAGGGTGGTCTGGAAAACGCGCCCTGCTATGTTTGTTAATGAGGTAATAGCATCGCAGGTCCTCGAACTTGTTTAGGATGTGATGGTTTGGTCCTCAAACTTGCAAAAGTGAATTATTTGGTCCTGAAACTTGTCTCAGATGTGCACATTTGGTCCTGAGCCAATCAACAACAGCCATGTGGAGCCAGCTGGGCCGAGCCGGTCAGCGCTGCACTTTTCGCATTTAGTCCCTTGTTGTTTATGAAATTAACCCGTGGGACACCTTATGGCGCCGGCAGCGCGGCGAGCTTGGCCGGCACGGTGCCAGAGAGGCGGTTTTGGTCTAGCGCGAGGAACCGCAGCCTGGGCATCGCCGCCATGGACTCCGGGATGGTGCCCGCGAGGCCGACGTTGAACAGGTCCAGCGTGGCTAGGCTCGCCATCTTCTCCCAACTGTGCTGCATCAGGGTGCCTCCCAGCAGCAGGTTGCTTGAGAGCAGCAGGTCCTGCAGGGCCGCCATGCCCAGCACGAACTCCGGCAGCCCGCCGGTGAGGTTGTTGTTCTGGAGGTCGAGCAACGTGAGGCTCTCCAGGCCGGCGAGCTCCGGCGGGATGCGCGAGGCGGTTGTTGCTGAGGTCCATCTTAAGCTGCCCCTTGAGACCACCTAGCGACGGAGGTAGAGACCCGGTTAGAGAGTTCTTGCTCATGTCCATGATCAGCAGCTCGTCGAGGCGGCGGGGGTTACCGAGCGTGGCCCGCACGGGGCCCACAGCACATTCCCGGAAAGCAAGAGCCGCCGCAGCTTCGCTAGCCCGCCAAGCTCCGGCGGCGCCGGTGAGGTTGTTGTTGACGAGGACCAGGGACTGCAGGCTGGCCAGGCGGCCGAGGGACGCCGGGATGGAGAGCTTGTCCCAGTTTGTCACCGGGGTGGCCGTGGGGTTGGCCGTCGGGAAGCAGGTATAGAAGGTGAGGCTCTTGAGGCACCGGAGGCCGAACAGCTTGGGGCTGAACCTGGCGTCCGGGGAGCACTGCAGCGAGTTGTCGAGCATTGGACCGATGACACCCCCTGCAGGAAAGCCAAAAAATTGGATCCAAGAAGCAATTATTTCACTAAATAGAATATCGTCATCATCAGTCAGTAATATTGCACTACTACATTCTACATAGATGCATACATAAATCATGCAAATGAATAGTAAAACATAATTGGCTGGGGTAAATACTAGGAACATAGGTGGAAGGGTCACATGTTCTTTTTTTTGCGGGGTGAAGGGTCACATGTTCTGTTGTTCAAGTACAACTTTCTTGGCTTGCCATGAGGATCAGAATGTAATTCTAGCAGTACCACTGAGAGTAAAAAATTTTTGCGAGCAGCATATGTAAACCTGGTTATAAACTAACTAACTATGAGTATGATCGCCAGAAAGTGCTAATCAGACCAAGGTAAACCAGTGTTAAATCAGTGAAAGTAAAAATTGTACTGCTCCTACTTGGTAGTTGGTACCAATGATTTTGTGGGCAAAGCAAAAGAGCAAGAGGATGCCCTCCAAAAAAAGAGAAAGAGGACATGAGAAAAGAAAGACCAAATGGGTTTTGTGTAAAAAAACATTGACATTGCAAATCTACAATCGCAGATTCTTATCATGCGCGGGGAAAGAAAATTGTTGCACACAAGAGAGGAAGAGAGACAGTAAAAAAGGTTCCAAATTAGGCAAGAATCGCGAGGATGTAGGTAGGTTGAGGAACAAAGGTTTCGTGTCACCCGTCCAACAGTGAAGTAGTCTAGCAAATCCTGCATTCTCCAAGGAGAAACAGTGGAGGAACAATGGAGCAAACAGTGAGAGAGCTGCTACAAGTGAAACAAGGAACTTGAAAAGATGATGGAGTGTTGAGAATTTGACGATTTGTTTGGACGTTCCCAAGATAAGTCATTTAATTGGAGGTGCAAGCAAACATCATCCTTTTGAGCAGCGATTTGTGGTGAATCTCAAGACATTGTAATGCAGAACAGGAAAGAAACTGGGTATAAATCCATGAAATGAGAGCAAATTTTGGGGTTTACCAGTACTCAATTTATTCAGAGTTTAACACTTCCCAGGAATGAATCATTAACTGAAGACGCTGAGTAAAGAGAAGGAGCTGGCAGTGGGCGAGACGAACCTGGATGGGAGTCTAGCCGCAGGGGTCGGAGAAGAGGCCGGAGCCGTTCCACGCCTTGCCCACGAAGCTCCCGATGGCGGCGTACGGGGCCGCCTTCTCCTTGTCCTCCACCGGCGGCGTACGGGGCCGCCTTCTCCTTGTCCTCCATCGGCGCCTCCGGCTCCTCCGCCGCCATCGGCGAGCCCTCCTCATCCTCCCCTTCCGCCGTGGAGCCGGAGAGGAGAAGCAGCGCCACGAACAGCGGCGAGGACAGGGAGCAGCCTGCCGCCGCGAGCACGTTTCATCATAGTACTTCTCCGCAAGAAAACAAACAAGAACCTCTGCTCCTGGGCGGAGTCCATGGCGGCGATGCCCAGGCTGCGGTTCCTCGCGCTAGACCACAACCGCCTCTCCGGCACCGTGCCGACCAAGCTCGCCAGCTGCCGGCGGCATGAGGCGTCCCGCGGTTAATTCCGGTAAACAGCAAGGGGCTAAATGCGAAAAGTGCGGCGCTGACCAGCTCGGCCCAGCTGGCTCCACATGGCTGTTGTTGATTGGCCCAGGACCAAATGTGCACATGTAAGACAAGTTTGAGGATCAAATAATTCACTTTTGCAAGTTTGAAGACCAAACCATCACATCCTGGACTAGTTCGAGGACCTGTGATGCTATTACCTCTTTGTTAATCCCGGAGTGCCTGCTAACAATCGCTCTCTCGCTCCGGAAGATGACTCCTTGAGATCGGTAAACTAAACTAATCTCAAATGGACGCACTCTGTCAGTCAGGGATAGCGATGCGTGCGTCGGGGCTCGTAAACTGCGGGTGAAACGTGGACTGATGCCGTGCCCGATCTGCAGGCCGGGACCGGGCGGGGCGACACATCACACACCGGCGCCCGTATAATATACTGTACTGTACTAGTCTGCAGTGCGGAACTGCCTGTCGACGACGGTGTATACTAGTAGGAGCAGTGAGACGAGGAGCGCCCGCACGTGAGCGACGGACGGGCGGACGGACAGGTGTGAGCGGCAGTTGCCGACCTCGACCTGGTGCCAGTCGTCGAGTTGGACGGGGGCGGCAGCCCGGAAGGAAGAAACACCGTCGTCCCCGTTCCCCATGCATGCACTCCCCTCTCTGCCTCTTTCTTGTCGTGCGCGCGCCGACGCCGACCTCGGGGGCACGCACCCGTACACCGGAAGGGACGCCCTGCCGTGCGCCACGGACACGCGTCGCCGTTGGCCTCCGGGCTCCTCCCGGCGCTGAAATCACGGTGCCCCTCTGCCCCTGCGCCCGCGGGTGCCTCTGGCTTCCGTCAACTCTTCCATTGGCGACTGTTCGCTCTCGCGTATCACCAAGTTTCTACAACGCTAGGAGTATACTAGGATTACTCGTGTACGGGGACACTACGGGGTACTCCAGTGCTGCCGCCAATGATGAACGAAACGATATGAGTAGCAGCGGTAGCCTCAGGCGTCGACCGTATCGGACAGGACGCAGCAACCACCGGCGCGGTGCCCACCACCACACTAGTACCCAAGTTCCGATAGCCTGATACTCTACTTCACAGGGGCCATTACCATTGCATGATGAGGGCGGAGCAGGCAAATGCTGGTGGGCTGGGAGATGCTACAGTACTGTGCTGTGCCGCTGTGCATCAGTGCATGCTGGTGAATGATGCTGAACAGAATCTATATATCATCACTTTCCGTGTCAGCCTTTTTCCTCTCTAAGGCTTTGGTTTTCCGTCCCCCCTTTTATGGCGAAAGCGTTTTCCATCTTTTTAATCCGCGGTGGATACATGACGCATCGAACCATGATGTGGACCGGCGAACCGAAACCCCATCCGCCTCATCTATGATCTACTATGATTGATCTCTCCCCCGGCCGGCCTTGCGTCGTAAGCAAAACAAAAGAGGAAGATCTCTACCTGCTCAGTCAGACATTAGCGTTTGCGCTTGTGCGCGCGTGAGTTGTTCCTTTTGTTTGGCCCCTTTGCTCCATCGACTGGACCGTTGATTACCTACCTATCATCTGCGGATTATGTCAAGGTTTACTTACCCCGCATGCATGCACGCATGCATGACTAGTTGTTGTTTCTTGGTCGTTTTCACAGGTGAGTTTTCACAAAAGCGGAATTATTCCTCCGTCTAATCGTGAGTGAGCGCGTAAAAACGCAAACGGCAAGATCAAGTGATATTTACATCCTACCTAACTCCAGGGAAATCGGTTGTGATGATGTGATCGATTCAATCATGGGGACATAGGAGGGGCGGCCCGGCTGATGAAACGCACGAATCAGCAGAGGGTGACACTCCAGCACTGGTCATTGTAGGTTGTTGCTTCCACCGAGTACCACATCACATACATGGCCTCTCAAAGTGGAGAACCACTTGGGTATGTATCTCTCTCGATCATTATTGGGGAAGCCAAGCCAAGCCAAGCGTGTATGCATAATTGCGGAATGAGGACAACGCGTATCATGGTATAGTCATGCGCAAACAAGGCATGCACCGTCACATGTCATGTGACAAGCGAACTTTCCGCGTTTAATAATCATGTCTACGCATATATGCGTACACATACTACTTTGCAGATCAAGTGGGTGACGGGAAAGCAGCAGATTATGGCGTAGAAACTTGTACTAGTATGCCTGAGCTTGAGCCTTGAGCTGAGGTTATGTCTGAGATGACCACTCCACTTTAAGGCTTTATTAAGCACGCAATCTGTCCTCCTCCACTCTCAGCTCCATTCTCAGTCTGCAGCAGTGATCTGGCCTCACGGTGCACTGCAGCGTGTAGCTCGGGTCAGTGGTCAGTGGCAGATCGAGTGAGTTGTTTTCAGGTCGGCAGAGGGATTACGAGGAGAAAAGGGCCGTCGATGGGTGCACCGACAGAGGCACGTAGCCGTTCCGTTCTGTTCGATCACTCCTTGGCCCGTGGTGGGGTAAGAACGAGCCGTCGCTGTAGAAGAAGACTAAGCGGTGGCACCGACCGGCGGGGCCGCCGGCGACAGGACGCACGAGCGGCGTACACGCAGCTGTAGGCTCTGCGGGCGTTGCGGCGTCGAGGCACACGCACTGTTTCGGCAACCGCGCCGAGTCGCGGTGGTGGTGGTAGACGGAGACGAGACGCCGGAGGTGGCGCCACGCCAAGAGCGCGTGGCAGTGTACGGTCGTTGCCGTGGCCGCGTGCGTGCACACGGCATGCCGGTCCTGGCGAGGCGGGTTCTCCGTCGGTCCCTGCGCCGGCGCGCAGGCAGACTCTGTTGGATTATGGATGGGCTTAGGTCCATATAAGACACTAATCCCTAGTTAATCTTGAGGCCCATGTATGAGATGGCATGTGGTGAGAAGTTTAGTCTCACCTTGCTAGTTGAAGAGAGTTGAGATCCCTTTATAAGGGTTGCTCTACCAGTTGTTATTGGAAGCTTGGGAAGAGGAGCGGTACACGCGCGCTCCTCCTCCTTCTCCGCGCGCCGCGCCGTGGGAATGAGCCGGAAGAGCAGGTGCCCCTGTCGTTCGAGATCTTGCCCGGGAGAACGGAAATAAGGTTTTTGGGAAGCGTCACGACGCTGCCAAGAAGATTCATCCCTCGTTTACTCATATTAGTACTAGCCGTACATGTGCTGCTCATAGATGGTTCGATTCTATGTTTTGTGCGTGCTAGTATGCATAGGTATCACTATTCGGGAAAGTGCTAATATTTCCAACAATCCAAAAACCTTATTTTAGACACTTTTCGATTCAAGGCTTTGCTGCTACTCTGAAACCGGAAAAGTTTACCGGGACGCATTTTAAGCGTCGGCAAACTAGGACCACCTTGTGGCTTACAGCGATGAACGTGTTCTGGGTTGGTGGTGTGTCTCTCACAGAAACGATTGCTCCTGAACAGGAGAAGGCGTTTAGGGAGGCAACCACAATCTTTCTGGAAGCAGTTCTGAGTGTGATTGGAGACAAGTTGGTTGACGCTTATATTCATATGGGCGTTGCCAAAAACTTGTGGGATGCGCTCAAAGTCAAATTCGGTGCAACTGATGCTGGCAGTGAGTTGTATGTCATGGAGCAGTTTCATGATTACAGGATGGTTGATAACCGTTCTGTATTGGACCAGGCTCATGAGATACAGTGCATTGCTAAGGAGCTGGAGCTCCTGAAGTGTGAGTTACCGGACAAGTTTGTCGCGGGTTGCATTATTGCAAAACTCCCTCCTAGTTGGAGGAACTTTGCTACTTCTCTCAAGCACTTGAGACGTGAATTCTCTGTTGAGGATGTCATCGGTCATCTCAGTGTTGAGCAGAACTCAAGAGCAAAGGACTCACACGTGAAAGGAGCAGAGGGTTCTTCTAGCGCAAATGTGGTGCAGAAGAACTTCCATAAGTTCAAGGGAAAGAACTCTGTCCAGCAGAATACTACCTTTAAGAAGAAGGGTAAGAAGAAAGACAAAAAGAGAGACGGCTGCTTTACTTGTGGTTCAGATGAACATTGAGCAAACAAGTGCCCAAACAAGTACAAGAAGCCAGCACAGGACTCCAAGTCTGTGAATGTCACTCTGAGCAACGATGATGCGGCATCTGGGTATGGTAATCTGTTTACTATACTTTCAGTTTGTCAGTCCACCGATTGGTGGGTTGACATTGGGGCCAACATTCATGTGTGTGCTGATGTGTCTTTGTTTTCTTCTTACCAGGTCGCACGAGATTGTTCCGTCCTGATGGGGAATGGCTCGCATGCTTCTGTTTATGGTGTTGGCACGGTAGATCTGAAGTTTACTTCGGGAAAGATCGTGCAACCGAAGAACGTGCAGCATGTCCCCGCCATCAGGAAGAATCTCGTTAGTGGTTCCCTTCTATGTAAAGAAGGGTTTAAGTTAGTATTTGAGTCTAACAAAGTAGTCGTATCTCGGTATGGACTGTTTGTTGGAAAAGGATATGATCGTGGTGGTTTGTTCCACCTTTCCCTGGAGGATTTCTGTAATAAAGTCGTGAACCAAATTCATTCTAATGTGAACGAATTTGAGGTTTGGCATTCACGTCTTTGTCACATAAATTTCGGTTGTATGACACGGCTAGCTAAGATGGACTTAATCATGAGTTTTACTTTAGCCAAAGGCTCTAAGTGTCATGCGTGTGTGCAAGCTAAGCAACCTCGTAAGCCTCACAAGCCTGCGAAGGAGAGATACCTGGCACCATTAGAGCTCATACATTCAGATCTCTGTGAGATGAATGGTGTGTTGACTAAAGGTGGAAAGAAATACTTTATGACTCTGATTGATGATTCCACTAGATTCTGCTATGTGTATTTATTAAATACCAAGGATGAGGCTCTACACTACTTTAGAGTCTACAAGGCTGAAGTTGAGAACCAACTTGAGAAGAAAATAAAACGAGTCCGGTCTGATCGTGGTGGAGAGTACTTCTCTAATGAGTTTGATTTATTCTGTGCGGAACATGGTATTATTCATGAGAGGACGCCTCCCTACTCGCCCCAGTCAAATGGGGTTGCCGAACGGAAAAACCATACTCTAACTGATTTGGTTAACGCCATGTTAGATACATCGGATTTATCCAAGGCATGGTGGGGGAGGCTGTATTGACATCTTGTCATGTCCTAAATAAAGTTCCCACAAAGGATAATGAAACTACTCCCTATGAGCAATGGGAAAAGAAAAGAACTACACTCTCCTACTTACGCACATGGGGCTGTTTGGCGAAAGTCAACGTGTCGATAATCAAAAAGCGCAAGTTGGGACCAAAGACCGTGGACTGTGTTTTTCTTGGCTATGCCAAGCATAGCGTTGGTTATAGATTTCTAGTGGTGAAATCTGAGGTACCTGACCAGAAGGTCGGTACAATTATAGAGTCTAGGGATGCTACATTCTTTGAGGATAGTTTCCCCATGAGAGATATGCAAAGCAATTCTAGACCGGAATCTAATGAGACTCCTGAACTGCTATTCCGATGGAATATTATGAACATAAAAGTGATAAGAGTTCCACGGAGGATGACGAGGAAGCTCTTGTTAGGAGCAAGAGACAGAGGACTGCAAAGTCCTTTGATGATGATTTCCTCGTGTACCTCGTGGATGATGATACTCCCAGTACCATTTCAGAAGCTTATGCATCTCTGGATGCTGACTACTGGAAGGATGCGGTCCGTAGTGAGATGGATTCCATCTTGGCTAATGGGACATGGGAGATCATTGATCGTCCTTATGGTTGTCGACCATTAGGATGTAAGTGAGTGTTCAAGAAGAAGCTTAGGCCTGATGGTACTGTTGAGAAGTATAAGGCTAGGCTTGTGGCCAAGGGTTATACCCAAAAGGAAGAAGAGGATTTCTTTGACACTTACTCACCTGTGGCTAGGCTGACAACCATTCGAGTGTTACTCGCTTTGGCTGTCTCGCATGGTCTTTTCGTTCATCAGATGGACGTTAAGACGACTTTCCTTAACGGAGAGCTAGACGAGGAAATTTACATGCAACAGCCGGATGGCTTTGTAGTAAATGGTCAGGAAAGAAAGGTGTGTAAGCTAGTGAAATCTTTGTATGGCCTGAAACAAGCGCCTAAGCAATGGCATGAGAAGTTTAACTCTACTCTGACATCTGCTGGCTTTGTTGTGAACGAAGCTGACAAATGTGTATACTATCGCTATGGTGGTGGCGAAGGAGTTATATTGTGTCTGTATGTCGATGACATACTGATATTTGGGACCCACCTCAAGGTCATTGAGGAGGTCAAGGCTTTTCTATCTCATAACTTTGAGATGAAATACTTGGGTGTGGCTGATGTTATCTTGAACATCAAGCTACTGAGAAATTCTGAGGGTGGAATTACACTTTTGCAATCTCACTATGTTGAGAAGATTTTGAGCCGTTTTGGATATTCGGACTGCAAACCTTCTGCAACACCATATGATCCTAGCGTGCGGATTCGAAAGTTCGAAGGCACGGCTGTTGATCAATTGAGATATTCTCAAGTGGTTGGTTCACTGATGTACCTAGCATGTGCTACTCGTCCTGACATCTCATTTGATGTGTGCAAACTGAGCCGGTTTGTTTCCAATTCGGAAGATGTGCATTGGCATGCTGTTGAGCGAGTGATGCGCTATTTGCAAGGTACTGCGAACTATGGAATTCACTATTCTGGGTACCCAACAGTACTTGAGGGATATAGTGATTCGAATTGGATATCTGATGCTGATGAGATGAAAGCCACAAGTGGACATGTCTTCACACTTGGTGGTGGTGCTGTTTCTGGAAGTCTTGCAAGCGCATTTATCTTAACCAGATCGACTATGGAAGCGAACTCACAACATTAGACACATCATGCGTCGAAGGTAATGGCCGACGCTTTTGATGGATTTGCGGTGGTTGATAAACTAGTGCCGGCTGTCCTTATGAACTGTGACAATCAAACGGTGATTGCCAAGGCTAAGAGTTCAAAGGACAACATGAAATCCACAAAGCACATAAGAAGAAGATTGAAATCTGTCAGAAAATCAAGAAACTCTGGAGTAATAGCGTTGGATTATATCCAGACAGCTAAGAATCTGGCAGACCCTTTTACGAAAGGGCTATCACGGATTGTAATAGAGAATGCATCGAGGGAGATGGGTATGAGACCCACGTAAGTTGCCATGGGGGTAACCCAACCTATGTGATCGGAGATCCCATGAATTAGGACCTGGTAAAACAATCCAGCGGTCAACTGAGGAGAGTATCCTTTATAAACCCACTCCGTTGGAGATGCAGTAATACCCTCAATTCTGTAAGGCGGGCTGACATTTGTCTTAATGTGTTCTAAAGCTTATGTAAGCAAGATGCTAACCTGCAGAGCATTCTTTGGAGGAACACACCTATGTGAGCCCGACTGCTGGTCACAGTCTATGAGATTGGGTAATCTCTAGCAAGCTCATGAGAAGGTACGGAGTATGACTAATAAGATCCACCCGTGGGGTTTAGCCTTCGGCAGCCACGTATCAGCTGACAATAGGCGAAACTTCTGCATGCCAAACTGACAATTCAAGGCATAGTCCATTGTTCAGTTGTGAAGAAGTCTAATCCTGTTGCTCTAGGTGGAAGTTCAACTTAACAGTCTCAACTGAAATTTCTGATATATCAAACATTGTTTGGAACAGTTGACAAACTTATGTGCCTCGAGATCTGGTGGGGGATTGTTGGATTATGGATGGGCTTAGGCCCATATAAGACACTAATCCCTGGTTAATCTTGAGACCCACGTATGAGATGGCAGGTGGTGGGAAGTTTAGTCCCACCTTGCTAGTTGAGGAGAGTTGAGACCCTTTTATAAGGGCAGCTCTACCACTTGCCATTGGGAGCTTGGGAAGAGGAGTGGTACACGCGCGCTCCTCCTCCTCCGCCGCCCGCCTCGCCACGCCTCGCCTCGCCTCGTCACGCGGCGTCGTGGGTTGTGGGAATGAGCCGAGCCGAAGCTTATTTTTGCCGCTCAGAAACGAATTAATTAACGAGTCGCTAACAGGTGGGCCACTGTCCGAGACGTTGGACTGTGAGCTGACTTGCGTTGCCGGGATTCGTCGACTCCCTTGCCGGGGGTGCGACCCTTGGCGGGACCCGCGTTGCCAGGATTCGTCGACTCCCTTGCCGGGAGTGCGATCCTTGCCGGGAACAACGACTCCCTTGCTGGGAGTGGGCCGACTCGGTCTTGGGCCTCGGCAAGGCCCACGACTTTCTTCCTTACGGACTATATAAGAAGGCTCTGGCCAGTGAAGTAACCTAGTTCGGTTCACTCACTCCCTCTCGCGTGACCTAGCCGTCATCTACTGTTCCTCACTCTGTGCTGCGTCCGGCGATCCCATCCCGACGACCGCGTGCATGGTTGGTCGGGAGAGCAGGTGCCTCCGGAACCCTGTCGTTCGAGATCCTGCCCGGGAGAACGGCAATAAGGTTTTTGGGGAGCGTCTCAGATGCGACTGCTCCCGATCCGTCTCCAACTCGGTCCGCCTCTGCTTCCACTACTTCCCCTGCATCGACACCATGGCCGGCGACGCCGCTGCCAAGAAGAAGGCCACGGACAACGCCGAGGCTGCTGCTGCTGCCGCCGCCGCGTTGGCCTGGCCAACCGGAGGGTATGATCTGCTCATCCCTCGTTTACTCATATTAGTACTATCCGTACATGTGCTGCTCATGGATGGTTTGATTATATGTTCTATACGTGCTAGTATGCATAGGTATCACTATGAGATGCATACCTTTTATACCATACTTACTGTATACTCGTGGATAAGTCTATTCGAGAAAGTGCTAATATTTCCAACAGGCTCCACCCCGGGCAGCGGAATGCGTATGGTCACCATGGAAACCAAGCGTGTTTTACTAATACTTTAGTGTTGTAAACACTATTATACTCCGTATTTCTTTATAGAGGAACTACATGCATGGTTTTCTCAGGTTCAAAAACTGCAGAGGGCGTCGGTGCGCATATAGTACCTAGTAGCGCAATGCTGTGTTGGAGCGCACTGGCGCGGCGACTCCGCGGCACCAGCGGCTAGTGACCAGTGGCCAGGGCTATAGCTTAGCCTAAGACCACATGCACACTAGTTTGAGGGGGAAATTCCCCTAATCGCCCCCGTGCGGCGGCTGGGAGGCCCCAGATCCCATCGCCGCCGCCCGAGGGCGCGGCCAGGCAAAGCCTTGCCGTTGACGGCGGCGGTGGGGACTAGGTGTCCTCCCGCTCGGGAGGAGCTGGCGCGGGCCGCGCTCCGGCCGGGCGTGGCGTCGGCGGCGGACGTCACGTCGGGGGCTGGCGGCGCTCCGGCGGTTTCATTCCCTAAGGCAGGCGGCTTCAAGATCTGGGGCGCCACGGTCGCCATGAACGGCGGCGGCGTGACCAGATCGGCGTCGGCGCTGCCGGATCTGGGCTCAGGCGTGAGCTTGGTCTCCGGGTCACGGTCGGCGCGATAGAGAGTACGACACGTCGGCAGCTGGACGGATCTGCGGGATTCCATCTTTGTTTGGTCATTGACAACCCGGGCAACTCCGAGGGAAACCCTAGATCTTCATGGGATCGAGTAATGGCGGTGCTCTTGCGTCGTAGTCCCTTTTCAGGGCATCGTTTTGGAGTTTGCTACGGTTGAAGGAACCAGCGAGGCTGGCGGCGTACGCCCGGTGGCGCAACTGCCGATGAAAATCGCGCCCACTACGGTCATGGCGGACGATGGCGACGTCTTTGATGTTGTTTCCTTGTCTAGGCATCGTTGTTGCAGTTGGCGTCATCAGGCTCGGGATGCTCCGGGGGAAACCCTAGATCTGGGTCTCCCGGATGGGACGATGATGGCGTTGTTAGTAGTGCTTTCCCTCATGCGGGCATCGTTTTGGAGCAAGTGATGGCTGGAGGAGACAAGAGGAGGAGTGGTGCTTCATCACACACATTGATGGTGTCGGATCTCGATGGCATGGCGCCCTGGAGATTAGGCGTCTGATGTCCGATGATGGACTCGCGCAGGAGGTCGAGGCTGTCTGGCTTCATGGTGACGTCCGCGGCAGCTAGACCGGGCAGCGGTCATGCAACAGTACAACTCTGAAGATGGATTGGTGGCGGGAGGCTGCGGCGGCCTCATACCCGGCGGCGCGTCTGGTTGAGGAGCACGCCGGACCGATGGGTGCCCATACCGCAAGCGTCTGGTTGGGACCTTAGGTCTTAGATGTTAGGTTTGGCATGCAGTGCATTTAGTATTAGGCCCAAACTATCAGCATACCTTCATCAATTGAATAGGAGTAGCGACATTTTTGTTGCCTAGACGGTGGCTTCAGTCTTACTATTGTATGATTTTGTAAGATCTTGTGTGAATAATTAATAAAGTGACTACATGCATCGTTCAGATGCAGAGACCGGGGTCCTTCTTCGTTTCTAAAAAAAACACTAGTTGGAGGCACAAGACGCAGAAACGCTTGCAGAAAATCTCGAACAAAATCAGTGAAGCGGTGGCATAATTTCGGCATCGACTTTGGACCGTTCGTTTCCGTCGCTTTCTTCGTCTTGAGAAGGATATTTGTTGCTTTCTGGCGTGCTCTCTGCTCCGTCCATCCAAGAGGGAGGTAGGGAGGGATGAGGCAGCAGCATCGCAGAGAGACTGTTGCCTGCACGTCGTCCTCCCACCGATTTTCAGTTGGTTTTTCCATCATCATTCATTCCTACATTGCGTCGTCATCTACGTACATCACATTTTTTCTGAAGAAAATTCTTTCCTTTTTTACTAGGCGACTAGGCGGGCAACCATGCGCCCGACCGCGGCTGGGTCGTCCAGCGCCGGCGATCAACGGCGGGTCGGCGGACGTTTCTGGGCACTCGCCGAGGCCGACGACGAAGAAGCGGATGAGGATGGGGAGGCCGCACTGGTGGAGTCGCCGCCGTCTCCCTCTCCTTCGGATCTCATCTGTGAATTTTTCCATTCGGGATACAGCGAAGAGGAGGTGGCTACTACGATCGATCAGGTTCTACCACCGGATGATCCGGCACGTATAGGTCTTCACGTGGGCGAGAAGATCGAGATGATCCGGCGCGTTGTTCATCGGAAGACGGCGGCGTCGGCGATCCGGCTCTGGAAAGGACCCATTCCAAAGGTGAGTCTTCCAAATCTTACATTGTTTGATATGATTAGACCGGAATCTTGGATCACGGTGAAGAAGCGGAAGATGGCGAGGCGGCACGCCGGTCGGCAGTCGTCGGCGGTGCCGGTCTTGGCTGCGGCAGCGACCGAGATCTCGACCGCGAGGTCGATTCGTTCGAAACAGCTGCTGGGTGCGGCTGGGCCGGTTCGGACGGATTTGGGCCCGTGTGTAGTTGGGCCGGAGTCAGATGGGTATGAGGCCCATGCTGCTCCAGGCGCTTCTGCCAGTATCGTAATCGATGCCTCATGCACGTACGAGGGCGAGAGAGATTTCGGTCGTGCGCTGTCGCCCCTTCCATCTAGGGTTCGCAAGGTTGGGTCGAGAGGTTTTCCGGCTTGCAGGGCTAGGCGGGCAAGGAGGATTCCTCCGCTCCGTTCGATGGCCGGCCGTGGCACTGCTCCGCCGCCTGCTGGGAAGACCACCGGTGCGGTGGGAAGGGGCGGGGCTGCTCCGTTGCCGGCGAGTGGGCGAGGGGCCATGGCGCCGCCCGGACAGAGACCGCCGGCGGGTGGTGGAGGGCCGCTAGGTCTCCAGGGCTGGGGCGCGAATCTCCAGGGTGCCCGACCACCAGGGCAGCAGCCCTCGCTGCAGGCGGGCGGGCGAGGCCGCTCTGCTGGGTCGGGCGCCGAGCTATTCCGCAGCAGGCATCGTCACGCGGCGCCGGGCGTCGCCGGAATGGCTCCGGCTGGTCGTAGTGCTACTGGCCTTGGGATGGTGCAGACTCCCTCTGGTGGTCCGCCTCGCGCCGCACCTCCGCCCCACTACGTCGCAAGGCCGACTCAAAACCGCGCGGGTCCAACACAGACGAGGCCGAATTCAAGCAACAGAGACCCCAAGGATCCGCCCCGAGGCCAGCGGGGGGATGATGGGTATGATGCGTATGGTGACGGACAGCACCGAGGATCCTCTTCCACGGGAGGAGGTCGTGGATATGCCTGGCAAAGCGATGGGTCTGCTGAGAGACCGTTTCTCGGCCCGGCAGGTGGTTTTGTCGAGGGGGCCTCCGGCCCGGATCACTGTCAGAGAGGAGGCTTTCGTGGCCATCGTGGTGGTCGGGGTGCGGGACGTGGGAGAATTCGCCGACCGCCCCCGCCCAGGGCAGTTGATCCTGCGGCGTCTACAATGGAGCCTGGCCATACTGCCACTGAGCTTCCTCCCCAGGCGATGGAGGTGGTGAACGCCTTGGCCAGTGTTGAGGTTCCTGAGGCTGGGACGGTGGATGAGACCACCGACAGGTCTGATGCCGAGAGGGCGTCCAAATATGCGCGTAAGAAGGAGAGGATGATTTGCTACCGTTGTGGTGAGAAGGGCCACTTCATTGCTGAGTGTGTGGCCCAGCTGTGTGAGTCCTGTGGCAAGCCTGCACATGACTCCGGGGAGTGCCCGTTGTTGCGTGACTTGCCCCCGACGCTGAATATCTATGGAGTCTATTGTGCTGAGCTCATGTTTTTTGAGTCCCCGGCGGCGAGAGAGGTCCCGGATGAGACCCTGACTTGACTACCGGGATTGTGAAAGCAACCCAGGGCGCGGTGACTGAGGCACAGATTGTGAGGAGGCCTCAGGAGCTGGCTCCCGGGGATTTTAGATGGGAATTGGTGCCTATCGAGGATAGGGTCTTTAAGGTTGATTTCCCTACTGTGGATGATTTGCACAAATTGTTGAGCTTTGGCTTGTGTAGAGTCCCCGGTACTAAGTGTATCCTGGAGTTCCACGAGTGGAAGCAGGTTGAGCCTAAGGGAAAGCCGCTCACGCAGGTCTGGTTGCGGTTTTTAGGGGCTCCATCTAAGCCTCTGCAGGATGCTCGAGTGGTGGCTAGTATCGGCATCATGGTTGGGAAGACAGAAAAAGTGGATATGGCTTTCACACGTGCCCATGGGGTGGCCCGGATTTTAGCGAGTGTTCGGATATTGAGTTCGTGCTCGATAAGGTCAATCGGACCTATAGGGAGAGGTGTTCCCCTTGAGATCGAGTTTGAGGACACTGATTTATTTGCTGATGCGGTTAATGGTAACGATGTTGACATGCACAACAGAGATGGCAATGCGGGGGCCAAGGGGTCACCGTCAGATGAGCCCACGCGAGAGGGGTCTAACGGTTCTCACACAGCTACTCAGTCGCCTGGGGATGGGACCGGGGTTGAGCCCGCAGCATCACCAGCGGTGCCCATGACTACTCTGCGTTTTGGGTCCTTTGAGCCAGCCTCGGCACCTCCCAGACTATGGAGTGACCGGGTAGATTCTGATGATTACCTTGAGCACACGATTCCTCCGTTGGAGTTCGAGGGGGATGCGTGTTTGTCGGCTGGACGGCCGACAAGGACTTTGGTCGGGGCTACGGTGAGGAGGCCGGAGGGTGCTTCTCTTGTCCTGGCGCCTCACGTGGACGCGACTCCGGTGTCGGCGACTGCAGGCGCGATGAGTTGTGGGGGAGGGGGTTCGGGGCAGGTGGCCCCGTCTTCTCCCATCCCCACCCCGACCTCAGTGGCGTCGGTGACGCCGGCCCCGAGGGGGTCGCCGGTGCTGGGAGTGGGAGCCCGAGGCAGGCGGCCTCGGCGCTGCTACTCCGATGGTGGTTGTACCCACCGCGACAGCCAACGTTGAAGTCTTTGGGGCAGGAGGCCCCTGCTCCTCCTTCTTCCCGGACGGTCCGGAGGTCTGCTTCTCCCTCGCCGATGGCTCAGCCGTCTGAGCCGGCGGCTGGGGTGGGAGGAGGGCGCGGGCTGGTGGCCCCCGCTATCCCCTCTTCGCTCTCACCCATGGCCGGGGACCCTGGTGTGGGGCACCTGTCTGAGGGGATCGGGAGCTCGCCGACGCCTTCTCTGGTAACCTCGTAGACCCTTTGAGGGACTCTGTGCCAGGTTTCACTAGGGAGGAGGTTGTTGCGTTTGGCGGGATCCCGGATCCTATCTCCGCGGGGAGACGGATGAGTGCTCGCATCCTCGACATCCCTGAGGTGGATGATATGCAGCAGCGGTGCGCTATGAGGGCGGCCAAGCTTCAGGAAGCTGCTTTATCTTCTGGTATGTCCGTCAACTTATCTAATTCCTTATTGCATTTTTCTAATGAGGAGATTATAAATAATGCAAATCAATTAGGAGTTTCACTAGGTGCTACGGATAGTGAGATTACTAATTCGGTGAATGATCTATTAGATTTGGAGGCGGAACGTGCCTTAGAGGCTATTCGTAATCTTGCAGCACTTAAACCAATGAATGATGAAGAGATTGATGCGTTAGGGGTTAGAGTGCTCGATAATCTGTGTGCGGATCTAGCACCCCCCATTCATGACTCTGAGGAAGATGATGTACCCCTATAGAATGAGGCTAGTAATATATGTGAACCCGGTTATGAGGACCGGGCGACTGAGCCTAGTAGACCTAAGCGTAAGTGGAAACGGAAGATCTATCCCGATTCCGCAGTTCGTAGGAGTGCTAGGATTCGAATTACTAAAAAATTCCATGATGAACTATGAGAGGAATTTTTTGGAATAGCAGAGGTCTGAAGGACTTGGCTAAAAGAAGATTCCTAGCTGAGGCAGCTCTAGAGCATAGGTTAGATTTTGTTGCTATTTCGGAGACGGGTAGAGATAACTTTGCGCCCCAGTTTCTCTCTTCTCTTGTGGGTGGTATTGATTTCGATTGGCATTGCCTCCCTCCGCGAGGAAGATCGGGTGGTATCTTACTAGGTGTGAGATGTGATTCGCTTGAAGTCCGAAGTGTCGTGATGGGAGATTTCGCGGTGAAGTTTCGAGTCAGGTCTAGGGTAGATGGTTTTAACTGGGCTTTGGTGGCGGTTTATGGTGCCGCACAGCCCGAGCTTAAAGCGGAATTTCTGGCGGACCTTGTTCGAATCTGTGGGTCAGAACAACTTCCAATTTTAGTTGGAGGTGATTTCAATATCATCAGGAGGAGAGAGGAGAAGAACAATGATAACTTTGACGGTGTGGTCGCTTATGTTCAATACCATTATTGAAAGCTTGGATCTGAGAGAGATAGAGCTTTCTGGTAGAAAGTTCACCTGGGCTAATGCTCTACCAAACCTAACCTATGAAAAACTTGATCGAGTACTTGCGAGCGTGGAGTGGGAACATAAGTTCCCTCTGGTTACGGTGCAAGCTCTTTCGAGGGGAATATCTGATCACACCCCATTGTTCGTGGACTCAGGGGAGCCGAACCATGTGGGTAACAAGAATACCTTCTCCTTCGAGTTGTCTTGGTTTGAACGTGAGGGGTTCTTAGACTTGATCGCCAGGGAATGGGATAGAGGTGTAGGAGGCAAGAATGCGATAGAGCGTTGGCAGAATAAGATTAGGCATTTAAGAAGTTTCTTACGGGGTTGGGCTAAGCACCTTAGTGGTGTGTATAAGATTGAAAAGGATAGACTCCTGACTCTTATACAGGCCCTGGACATACAGGCCGAAGCCAATATCTTGTCGCCAGCTCAGCTTCAGGTTAAAATTGAGGCAGAGAAGAGGTTGAAAGAACTGCTTCGCGAAGAAGAATTGAAGTGGGCTTTGCGTGCTAAAGTCCGCAAAGTGGTCCAAGGGGATGCGAACACTCAGTTCTTCCATTTGATAGCTAATGGCAAGCATGAAAAGAAGCGTATCTTTCAGCTTGAGCAAGACGAGGGCACTATTTTAGGTCGGATAACCTAAAACATACATTACCGACTATTATAAGCGATTATTTGGACATCCGGAGGATAATTGTGTGTCCTCGATGAGTCCAGATCGAGGACGTGCCTCAGCTATCAGCTGCTGATAATGATATTTTGGTTGCCCCGTTTTCGGAGAAGGAGGTTTTTGATGCTATTGCACAGATGAAAAACAATAAGGCTCCCGGACCGGATGGATTCCCGGCAGAGTTCTATAAAAAGTGCTGGCACATTATTAAGGGGGATTTACTACCCATGTTCCATGATCTGTTCTCTGGATAGCTTCAACTATTTCACTTGAATTTTGGGACTATCACACTGCTTCCTAAGAAGACGGATGCGGTGAGAATTGAGCAATTCAGGCCGATCTGTCTCCTCAATGTTAGTTTCAAAATTTTCACCAAGGTCGAGACTAACAGACTCACACAGATTGCGCATTCTGTGGTGCAACAGTCCCAAACTGCTTTCATGCCGGACAGAAATATCCTTGAAGGGGTGGTCGTCCTGCATGAAACACTCCATGAAATCCATTCCAAAAAATTAGATGGAGTAATTTTAAGGTGGATTTCGAGAAAGCGTATGATAAGGTCAAATGGCCATTCCTCCAACAGTCATTGCGTATGAAAGGTTTTGATGAAGCCTGGCGCCGACAGGTTGAATCATTTACGCAAAAAGGTAGTGTGGGAATTAAAGTTAATGATGACATAGGTCATTACTTCCAGACACATAAAGGCCTTAGACAAGGAGATCCGATGTCCCCTATCTTGTTTAACATTGTGGTGGATATGTTAGCAATCTTGATAGGAAGGGCTAAGGAAAATGGTCAAGTAGGTTGATTGGTACCTCATCTTATCGATGGAGGTGTATCCATCCTTCAGTACGCTGATGATACAATCATCTTCATGGAGCATGACTTGGCCAAGGCTAGAAATATGAAGCTTGTGTTATGCCTTTTTGAACAATTGACCGGGTTAAAGATTAACTTTCATAAGAGCGAGCTATTCTGTTTTGGTAGGGCTAAAGATGAACATGATGCTTATAGGCAATTGTTTGGGTGTGAGTTGGGAGAGCTACCCTTCTCCTACCTGGGGATTCCGATCCACCATCGTAGGCTGACAAACAGAGAGTGGAAGTGCATCGAGGACCGATTTGAGAAGAAACTGAGCTGCTGGAAGGGTAAGCTCATGTCATATGGAGGCCGATTAATCCTGATTAATTCGGTGCTCACGAGTATGCCAATGTTTCTCCTATCGTTCTTCGAGGTCCCAGTTGGTGTTAGGAAGAGACTGGATTTCTATCGATCGCGTTTCTTTTGGCAGGGTGATGAGCTTAAAAGAAAATATCGGCTTGCTAAATGGGATATCATCTGTAGACCGAAAGACCAAGGGGGTCTAGGTATTGAGAATCTAGAAGTTAAGAATAAATGCCTTCTTAGCAAGTGGTTGTGGAAGCTCTCATCGGAGAATGATGCTATGTGGGCTCAAATCCTTCGAAACAAGTACCTCCAGACAAAAACTCTGTCCCAGGCTACAGTCAGGCCGACCGATTCGCCTTTCTGGAAAGGCCTGATAAAAGTCAAACAGTCCTTATTTAATAGGACGAAGTTTGTTATTGGAAACGGCTCGAGTACACGTTTCTGGGAGGATACTTGGCTCGGCGAGACACCCTTGGCCATCCAATATCCGTCTTTGTACCGCATTGTTCAACGACGTGAGGTATCTGTCGCATCGGTCTTTCAATCTACCCCCCTTAATATCCAGTTCCGACGAAGCGCTAGCGGCAATCGTTGGGAAGAATGGCTCCGTCTAGTTAGGAGACTGATGGACGTCCAGCTTTCACAACAACCCGATGAATTACGCTGGAAATTGACTAAGTCTGGAGTATTCACGGTTAAATCAATGTATATTGATGTTATTAATTCAAACTCCATTCCTACGTCTAAGCATGTTTGGGATGTCAAAGTTCCTTTGAAAATAATAGTGTTTATGTGGTTTGTCCATAAACAAGTTATTTTAAATAAAGACAACTTGATAAAGCGTAATTGGACAGGACCTACTAGGTGTAGTTTCTGCGACCGGGATGAGACTATCAAACACCGTTTTTTTGATTGCCCGTTGGCCAAGGTACTTTGGCAGACAGTCCACATTGCTTTTAATATCAATCCACCGAATTCTGTTACTGCGTTATTTGGGACTTGGCTTAATGGGATTGAGCCTGGCTTAGCGAGACATATTCGGGTTGGAGTTTGTGCTTTGCTGTGGACTATCTGGACTTGCAGAAATGATTTGGTCTTTAACAGAATATCATGTATACATTTTTTGCAGGTCTTATTCTGAACTACGGCTCTGATCCGTTCGTGGTCGCTACTCACCCAGACGGAGGCCAGGGAGCATTTGGTTACTGGGTCTTTCCGCTGGGAGATGGTAGCTCGGGATATCTTCAACCGGTTTGGATGGCGGTCATGTAATAGGATAGGTATTTAGTTTCCCTATCTAGTTTGAGCCGGCCGGTTGTGGCATTTTGACTTGGCTAGTTGGTGTTTCTAGCCTTTATTTGGCTCTGTGTGAGCTTTCTGTACTTTTTTATTACTTTTGGAGACCTTTGGAACCATGTTGGTACTCCTTTATTTGGTTAATAAGATGGCCATATGCATCTTTCTAATGCAGAGGCCGGGGAATCCCCCCTTTTCGAAAAAAAATGTACAGTGAGCGACAACAATTTTTTTGAAAAGGAGCGTACATTAATATCACGAAGATATTAACTACACCCAGCCTCAACAACAACGTAAAGCCCCACCGGCTCACGGATGCACACAACCCAGAAAAAAAAAGAATTACAAAAAAAAAGAAAAGTCCCGCTAAAGTGATCTATTCCTTGTAGCAGCAAACCTAACACCATCAGAACAGCACCGGAAGTCCAGCTTCTCCAAAACTGACGCAACCAAGAAGAAAACAATGCATAAGCATCGTCGTCACCCGATCATAGATCATAGGCTTTCACCCTGGAGAAAATCCTTACTTACAAAACAACGCCTTCAACAAGGCCATTGCCAGGCACAACCAAATAAAGCCAGACCTTAGATTTTCACCCTGCAAGATAAGAATTTGAACTTCTCATGTGCTAACGCCCCACGTACGCTGCTTCAACTCACAAAACACCAAGTCGGTTTCTCAACGCCACAAGGAGTCAAACCACCATTGCTAGTCCTCATATCGTGGTTGTCCTGACATTCTCCGCATCTGACTTCACCATAGATCAACAAAGACGTGTCCCATGATGGTAACAGATAGTAGAGCTTCGCAACGCTCCCTCTGAAACCAAACGGTCAGAAAAAACACGCGTGCGCGGGACCGAATTCAATTTGATCCAGCAATCTCCAGTCACGAGGCGCCCAAGGGAGTTAGCCCGAGGAGCCTTTCGGAACACGCCGCTCCAGGCCAGAAGCAGAAAGTAAGGCGATCTTCGTTTTGGTGTGGGAGAAACCCAAGGACCGCCTCCATTATACTCAAGACTAGCAGGGCCCCACGCCTCCAGTCGTCATCCAGCAAGACGACATCATAGAAGAGGGTAGAACTGTGCACGGCTTCAGGAAGACGGCGAACATCAAGATCCCACAGCACCTGCCTAGGTTGGGTCAATTGGTCCAGATCAAAGTCCACGAGAGGCCCGGATTGCAAACCCAAACGCCCACCAACGTGATCGGAATGGCCACCGGTGGCACGCCGCCATCTCCTCACCGCCCTCCCGCTGAAGGACATCAGGCCTCGACCGGTAGGCCGCGCCGCCCTTGCCCTCCGCCTGCGCCCCACCTCCTCCCATGAGACGCCGCTGAGAGCACCTCCTGCCCACGTCGAATGGACGGGACGGGCGCCGCCGCTGCCGCCACAATCGACGGCAGCAGCGGCGGCCAAAGATCGTAGCTTGGGTGTAGACTAGGGTTCGGGGGGGTTATGTGCCAGTTGCCGAGCGACAACACCTGAATGGACGGAGGGATTGACGAGGACAAAAGATGGATGTGTGCACCGACACAGGAACGTAGCCGTTCCGTTCGATCACTTGGCCCGTGGTGGAGTACGAACAAGCAGTGATTGTAGCAGACTAAGGCCTTGTACAATACAAGGTGTTTAGGACAAGTGCTTAGCAAAATAAACCAAGCTTTTTAAGCACTAGTGCTTATTTCTATGAGGGGTGCTTAATTAAACGTCTACCCTATGCAAATATGCACTGGTGCTTAAAAAAATCAGTTTATATATGTAAGCATCTTTCCTAAGCACCTTGCATTGTACAAGGCCTAAGCGGTTGTACCGGGCCTGCCGGCAGCAGGACGCACGCAGCGTACACACGAGCGGGCGTTCCAGGCAAACGTGCCGGGTCAGGTTGTCGCGGTGGCGTAGGCGTGGGATCAACGGAGACACGACCACCATGCGAAGACGCGCGGCGATTTCCTGGAGCAAGTATGATACGTTGCCTGCTTGATTTTCCCCCATAATTTAGCGTGTCTCGACGCCGGCACGCATGCTCCATCTGGCCAAGCGAATGCATTTGAGGTCTGTCTGGTTGCCTGCACAACACTCGGCCAGGCTCTAGAGGTGTAATTTTGAGTCGTTTGGTTACCCGCGCGTATATCTGTGCCCGTATAGCACACTACTCAAAGCAACTCAGGGTCTAACCTTGGAGGAACGGCCGAATAAATCGTTCCCGCTCGTCAGGCCCGATCGAGGGCAAGGACGGCAGGTGGCACGCAGTCACGGACGGGAAACACCATGTTGTGTTTTTTAAGCCACGCCATAAATTTCCTCATCCATGTCTCACTGCTCACTCTCCCCTCTCTCCATTGCCACACTCTCTCATTGGGGGCGGCATCGGGCATCAGCAGGTCGAAGATCTAAACGGCGATCAATGGCTTCATCACCCTTTTGTCAACGGCGGTAATCCCTTATCTGCCCGATTTGGGGATCCATGTAGGCATCAATTTAGACTTGGTTGCTTCGATTTGGGTGTGCATTTGGGTTTAGGATCATATTTAGGATTTCATACACCTCGATTAGGGTGTGGATATGGACTCGATTAACGGTTCATAGGGCTCAAATTGGTACGTATGATGTTCTTGTTGTTGTGGTAGATGCACATATTTTTCATGATTAGTCCATGCTAGTTTGTTACATACATTGACCTTGTTCAATTTGATTAGCATGACAAGAGCTCCAAGGCAAAGTTGTTGGTAAGGGCGGTGCCTCGCGGAGGCATCAGAGGAGGCCAACAAAATCCAGCCATTTTCACGAGTCCAACTCACTTCTTCAAGGTGATTCTACTACCGATCCCAAATGGCTTCATAAACACATGGATACCTTCCAACAGGAGATCAAACTCAGGAAGAAGACCGACTTCACCTAGAAGGTCAAGTTCCGGGAGATCAGCGAGAGACTAGCCATGGATCAAGGGTTGGCCGGCTTCGCCGTTGCTCACTAGCTCCAGATCGGCTATGTCCTCGACCTTTTCGGAGCAGAGGTGGTGGCCTCGCACTTGCCTTGAACCCCCCAAGTTTAATGTGTTTTCGTTAGTCCATCGGTCTATGACAATCTACTTATAACCATGTTGTCATTATTATGACTATGCTTGTTAATGTAGTGTGACTGATTGTTCAAATTGCTATGCTCTGTCTATGTGCGTGCGTGCGTGTTAGTAGTCTGACCACTCGAACAAGAGGTTAGCACATCGCATGTCTTGAGCGTAACCAAACAACAGGGTGTTGCATCTTAGGTGCCACATGCTTGCAATCAAACGGCGTGCTCGTCGTTCGCCTCTAATGCAGGCTGAGTTTTTATGGATAACCAAGCTAGATGTAGAATGTGATTTTTGGCAATGCATTAGCTCGGCCTGAGTGAACCGGGCCACAGATGCAAGGAGAGCAAAGTACATCTCTACTACTATTAAACAATCGAGTTGTGGAAGAAACATTGCATCTCAGTCACATATCCGCCATCTCTCAATGGACCAGATTGCCTCAATGTTGTATCACATTATTTACCATAATCAATTAGCAATAATTACCATGATCTACGCCATCATAATTACGCAATAATTTACCACGGTCTCGCTCCAATTTGAGCCTATTTTAATTATATCAATTACCAAAATTACCATGATATACGCTTGTGTGCTGCGTACATAGAAGGAAAATATCAATTAGCAATAATTACCATGATCTACGCCATCATATTTTTTTTGAAACGCAGCCTTGTGTACTGCATACATCTACTATCTACTATTCTACTATACTTTATTATTTATTATTTATATTATATTATGATTTATTATTATTTATTATTTTTATTATTTATTATTTATTTATTATAAACAATCAAACTTTTCTTTCTTAAAGACACCCCAGAAAACATACACGGCTAGATTAGCACCATCAGATTATCCCTCTTAAGTAAATCTTAACCGTCATGATTAATCTAATCCTGAGACGGTGTGCACTTAGCAATTACCGCAGTCTGACTGTGCTCCACCGGATGAAGAAATATCCCCGTCCTGCGTCCGCCCGCAACCACTCAGCGCCAAATGTCCTGCAAAGAAAAAACTTAGGGCAAAAAAAAATCTCACGCCGCCGTCGCCTTCGCCGCCATCGTTTGCTCGTAAATCGCCTCCGCCATCGTTTGCTCGTCGTCGCCGCCGCCGCCATCGTTTGTCCGCGCTATCACAAGCTTCGGCGACGCCTGCCAGCTACTACCAACCCACGCCACACGGGCCGCCGCCACCGATTCGCGTCGGCCTCCGCTGCCGCCGCCGCCGGCCTCTCCTTGTGCAGAGGTCACCGCCCGCGCTCCTTCGCTTGTCGACCGGCCGAGGCACGTGGCCGCGCGCCACCGCCCGCCTCTCCTTATGCGCAGGTCGTGACACTCAGGAAGAGCGTGATGAACGAGTAGGTGAAGAACTAGACGGCGGCAACTATGGAGATGGAGGTGACCTTCTCCGGCCCGCAAGCTGCGAAGGATGACCTCGGCGAGGCTGAACAACACTAGGTACATCCGTTCATCCGGCAGCAGTTCACGTCATGGCCCTTGTAATGGCGGCAGTTGCTGAGCACCACAGACCTACCCTCTCGAGGCAAGGAACTTCTTTCGGTCTCATCACTTTTGTGAACAAAATATTTACAGATCTTCAGAAGCCAAAGATGCTTAAGTAGTGAAACTGCTTGTGCTTATATGATCCTATAACCCACTATTGCACCATAGAGAATCGTGTATTGTGTAATGCCACACACAGCTACACCTTGATCTCTAGGCTCTGCATGGACATGATCAAGACTGTAATACCCATTTATTCTGCCTAACCATGGATACGCATGCGTCCTGACAACGTCCTTTTATACATGGCAAGAGTAGTTAATTTGAGGATTATTTGTTACCCATGCAGTAGCTGAAGGTAACCATGTACAAGTTTAGTTCCATTTGCCGTGGACGGCTCGGGCGAGGGGTAGCAGTCGAAGAGGATGACGGCGGTGTAGTATGTCATGTAGGTGCAACCCATCAGGACGATGGAGTCGAGGACCCAGCCCATTTGTGCCACGGTCCACGGTAGCGCCAGCATGCCGGACCTTCTACCATTTTGATCTTGTAGGGATCTTGACCTTACAAGAGGGCTTCCACATGGCGAAACTGGGCAAGATGTATTACTCCGAATATTTAGAGGCTAGATATTATTATGCAAATATAAAGAAAAATCACCGGTGGATATTTCCTGACAAAAGTACAGAACTAAGTTGTGGTTTTAAAATACACTTCAGGGAAAACGGAATAGCAATGTGATTGCTTTATATACTGCTTCAGTGATACTACTTCCATCTCAAAATATAAGGTGTTATTGTAGATAAACTAGACTACAAAAACGTCTTACATTTTGAGAATAGTAGCTTTGTACACTGCTTCAGTGTTTATAATGGAGTCTCGCAGTTTAGATATATGAAAAAGGAGGGATAACAACACAAAATTCAAGTACAACCAAGTATATTTTATTTGTTTGCGTGTGTAATTTCATACATTAGAATTTTTATCTATAGTACAGAATGGCCAAATTTTATCCTATGAAAATGGTTACTTCAGATTGTATTTCAGGGTGAAACATTTCCCAACAGAAAATGTATTGGTTATTGCTCTTTGGGCCAGCAAACTCCCTTCTTATTTGGTTTAGTTCGGCATTGAGTTATGATGGCATATGTATCTCTTTTGATTTTTATCTATAGGAATACTAATATAAAAGTATTATGTGCTGCACAGATATGTATCTTTTTTTATTTTACATTGCTTGTAATTTATGCGTAGCTTTATCTGTGGGATTCTATTTCAGGAAACCCTTTTCAGTTGTTAGTTGAGGACTTGAGGTGCTTCTGATTTTCTCAATCGGTTGAAGCATGCGGGTGCCTTTCTGAATGTCATTTTCTCTTCCCACCATCTCAAATGCAAGCAAGCAAACTTCTACCAAGGCATAGAAGAAGCCAATGAGTATGTTCCAGAACCTCTTTATATTACTTCATCACAAAAGTTACTGCAATATTTGCTTTTACCTAAATACACATGACAGACTTGAATGATTTTCAGTTATATTGCATGATGCCCAATTGGTTTGATTATAATAATTCTTATTAGAATCACTGGCTGGTTTCATGTAGCAGAGCTTATTTTCTGGATGGATGCATTGGTTTATGTTTGCAGCCTTGTAGATTTTCCCTAATGATATGGAGTTGATTACGATGAATGATGCGCTCCACTAGAAAAAATATTTCAGTATTTTTTGCCAATTTTTCATTTGTGTAATTACAAAAAGTAGGTTCTCAACATTACCTATTTGATAGGAAAACTTGAATACAAGGGTTTGCCAATATGTTCACTAGGGTTTTAATCCGAATAATTTTCGTGTGATACAACATTTTTAAACATCTCTATTGCCTCTCTTATATATTTTGTACAAGAAATATTTTTTTATTTTATTAATATATTTCTTTATAGGATGAATGCTGATTGTTTTCACATGACGATACGTGCGTGCACGTGCAAGCTTACTAGTACGTGTAAACAACAGACCCTTGGTTACCACGGAAACCAAACCTAGCGTGTTTTACATGGTTTCTCGAGGAAAACAAAAGAGGAAGAGGGAGGGAGGCTAAGGCTACCTGCTCCATCAAACATTAGCGTTTGTGCTTGTGCACGTGAGTTGTTCCTTTTGTTGGATTCAATTCCATCGATTGCAAAACAAAGCAACCTCATCAGACAAAAAAGGGTTACATGGATTGGACTGATTAACTGACTCTGATCTGTGGATTGTGTCAAGGATTACTTACCTCGTATGCATGCATGGATGAATGACCGTTGTTTCTTGGTCGTTTTCAGGGGTTAATTGACAGGAGCGGAATTATTCCTTTGTCTAATCGTAAGCACGTAAAAAGGCAAATGGCAAGATCATGTGATATTTACCTCATAACTAATTCCAGATAAATCTTTTTTTTGGAACTCAATTCCTAATAAATCAGTTGTGATGATGTGATTGATTTGATCATGGGGACATGAGAGGGACGCGCCTCCTCTAACGTACGGCGCACAGGCTGACGTGTGGACCCGGACCCAGACGTCAGTGCCCCAACATCAGGTGGCCGTACGTCAGGGGATCCGGCTCCACATGAGAGGGGGGCTGATGAAACTCACGAATCAGCAGAGGTTGACATTTCAGTACCAGTCATTGGCCCTGTTTGAATACTCTAACTTAGCTAGAGGTTAGAGTTAGTTTCTAGCTCATGACAACTAACTCTAACCTATGGATTGTTTTTTTTTTTTTTGATGGGTTAGATGAAACTAGCTTCAATCTAGCCCTCATGTTTGGATACTTTAGGACTATTTGAGTCCCAACTAGATCAAATTAACTATAATCATGAATCCAAACAGGGCCATCGTAGGTTGTTGCTTCCACCGAGTACTACATGGCCACTCAACTCAAGCACCACTTGGGTATGTATCTCTCTCAATCATTCTGAATCCACGCATATGTATACATAATTTGGGAATGAGGACAATGCGTATCATGGTATTGTCATGCGCAAACAAGTGATGCACCGTCACTTGCCATGTGCGCCTGGCTCATATGTACGCTACGCCGAATAAAAATAGCGTGGTGCGCTTGGCAACTCAACTTTCCGCGTCTGATCATGTCTACACATCTATGCGTACATACTTTGCAGATCAAGCGGGTGGCCGAAAAGCAGCAGATTCCGTCGCGGAAACTTTTGTATCCCTGAGCTTGAGCTGAGGTTATGTCGGACACGACATGCCCACTTTAGGCGCACACTTTGTCCTCCGCCACTCTCGGCTAACAGCCGAATGGTAGTTGCTGTGCGTTCTGCATCTTCAGCAGTGATCTGACTGCGCTGTCGAGCAAGACGGTGCGCTGCAGCGTGTAGCGCGCTCAGGTCAGTAGCAGACGGGGAGTTTTCAGGAGGCCAAGGACGGAGGTCGACGGAGCGATTAGCTAGGGGAGAAGATGGATGGACGCACCGACACACACACGTACCGTTCCGTTCGATCGCTTGGCCCGTGGTGGAGCACGAACGAGCCGACACTGTGGAAGACTAAGCAGTTGCACCGACCGGCCCGCCGGCGACAGGACGGATTCCGCGAAGAAGAGCGCGTACGTGCGGCCGCTGCCTGCTTGATTTATGCCTTGATCTTGCCGCGCCGCCAGTCGCCGGTCGCCACCGCGGCGACATTCCGTCGGTCTCTACCCCGGCAGGCAGGCAGGCAGGCAGGCAGGCTCCACCCGGTCGCCATGGAGGTCTAGCAGCGCGTTTTACATGGTTTTCTCGGGTTGGAACTGCAGAGGGCGTCGGTGCGTACACAGATGAACATATCACAATGCTGTCTCAGAGCGCACTGGCACGGCGACTCCACTGCACCGGTGGCCTGTGCCGCTATAGCTAGGACCGCCAACCAGCCGCACCGCTCATTAAGGAAATTAGATATCTTATATGTCTCTCCATGGTTCTTGTATTACTCATATGAATCGTACTTAAAATAAAATTAATGATAGTTTAGCTAAGTTTGCACGTTTACAAGGCAGAACCATAACTTGAATAGGTTCAGGTCCTCCCGTTGCTGTGGAGCTAGCCGTGATTGATTGTGTGAACCTTGTGATTTGAGTAATTGAGAAAGCTAACTTCCTATCAACTGGACGTTAACGACGGGTCCGAACGCCTCTCCCGATCCCCGTTTTTCTCTTGCAGGAATGGTAATCCCGGTTTTTTCCCTCCCCATCCAGTTTTTCTCTCGGTTCTCTTTCAAAATAGAAGAAAAAAACTAGTTGTCATTACTGGGACTTGAACCCAGGTCACCAAAGATAAGATGACCCCCTTTCACCAAAATACCGCGATAAGTTTGTCCAGGGAAAAAAGGTTGTTGCAAAATATCCACGGTAACACATGTGTATATAGCATTATAATATACACACACCAGAGCTGATAACTTAATTAGCCCAAGCCTGGTAACTATTTGCACATAAAAAATAAATTATCAAAACATATCAACATGAGATCTAATTTCGTAGGTCTCACCACGGTGAAATTTTTATGTGAAAACGATTTTTCAATTGGAGCGATGATTTGAGCTATAAAACATTTGAAAGTTCCGGAATATGGAAGAATCTAGGTTGATATCAAATTTTCCCCCTCTAATGCATGCATGCATGTGCATCAGTGCATGTCAAAAGAATATTGGAGGAATCATTTTTATGCTCCGGTAATTTCTGTGTAATCAACATGATAACTTATCTCAACTCGCATGATAACTTGCGTAGCACACACGTGGTAACTTTTTATCAAAAAAAAAGTTGTCAAAACATACCAACAATGGATCAAGTTTAAAAGGTCTTGACGCGACGAAATTTTTATGTAAAAACAACTTTTTTAATCGGAGCGAAGGTTTGAACTACAAAGTATTTTAAAGGTTCAAAATAAAGAGAATTTTTTGCTGACATCATCCTAATTTTTATTAGTTTCAAGTATATGCCAACCACGTTAATGCAGATGCGCTAGGGATAAGACGCAGGATTGCATGCGTTTTTCGTTAGTGATGGATGATTAACTAGGTTAGGATTGTTTGAATTTGTTGTTATATTCCGACTAATACAAAGTTAGTCCAGTCCTTGAGTAATACTCTCTCTGTTCGGAATTATTTGTCTTAGAAATGGATGTATCTAGACGTTTCTAGATACATCCATTTCTAAGACAAGTAATTCCGAACGGAGGGAGTACAAGTATTTCACCCAGAAAAGGAAGAAGAAAAAACAGTCGCACCGCACCCGCACAGAACGCCGCCAAGCAGCCGCGAGATGATCAGCATGATTCCGGCACCGACTGTCGCTGCGCCGTTCGTTTCGGCCACTTTCTTCCGAAGGGAATTTTGTAGTTTTTCGGGGTGTGCTTCGCGCTCCGTCAGACATCAATCAGTCAGCATGGCACGGACTGTTGGCGACATATCATCCTCCCACCGATTTTCATCAATCAGTTAGTCTGTTTTTTATTATCATTCCTACATTGCGTCGTCGTCATCTGCACCGCCCCTTTTTATGTATTATTTTCATTTCCTTTTTTGGCTTAGGCCCTGTACAGCGCAGATGCTTAAAGGGTGTGCTTCAATTAGAAAACCAGCTCTTTTCGGTTAGGCTGCTTAGCGCAGGTGCTTAGGAAGAGGCACAGAAGCAAACTTTGGCTTCCGGTGTGTGCCCTTCCGTGAAATTGTACTCCCTTCGTCTCATTTTACAAATTCTGCGTGTATACCTAGATTGCTAATTTTATCTTAATATAGGCTATATAACACAAAAATTATACCGTTTAAAAATAAAACATCTGAAGTTTATATTGATATATTTTTTGTTATATATGACTTGTATTAGGTTAGTCAAATTGACGACCTAGGGGTACATGTACGCCCTGTAAACTGAGAGAGAGGTAGTAGTTAGCTCTGTTGCACCTTAATCAAAGTAATTTAGGCAATTGTACGAAGCACCCAGCGTTGTAAGCTATAAAAGTTCCGAGACGCAGCTTTTGTCTTTCTCTAAGCACCAGGCATTATGCAAGGCCTTACAATGAGAGTGAGACACTTCGCTGCCACCTTCTAAAAGCGTGACATCATGAGCGAATCTGTAGTATCTGTAGTTAGATGGTTAGGACAATAATGGTATCCCAACCGCGGTGGGTTTAAATTCTGACGCTCACGTTATGCTGGATTTATTTCAAGATTTTATGCACATTCAATGGGAGGAGACGATCCCGTCAACTACAAGACGCTTGTATTAACTTCGTCAATCTCATGCCAGCAAGGTTTCTTGAGGTGCTCATAAAGATAAAGTGTGTGTGCGTTTTCATAGGGACGAGTGTACACACATATATCTGAGCGTCTAATGCCTGTCCGGTACACAGGTCGCTCTGTAATCATTTCCTTATTGTTGCATATTAAATAAATGGAACGGCAGTGCGGTTGCAATCTTATTCATTCAGGGATCAATAATACATCATGCTCATCGTGTTATAATTCAGAGCCAACCAGAATACACAAAAGATGCTCGGAGAACAAACGGACAGAAAGAACAAACAGAGAAAATTCTTGCTACAAAATTCTATCAAGACAGTAAAATTCAGTACTGAAACTTGAGGAAAACTTCCAAATACAAGCAGTCCAACAGATCCAGATGCATACAGTTCCCAAGGACTGTTCAAGGAAAAACAACAGGCAGTCAATAACTTCTGAGCCAACGACACTACCACATTACACGACATATAAAACTTAGCTTTACACGGGCTAATCATATGTACACTGACATGATGGAGCACAACAACACAGCCCTACTACTTCAGCTCGGCTCAGCTCTGCTAGGCACAGATTAGTGCGGGGGGACACGATACTACTACTTAGGGGGATAAATTTAACAACAAACAACGAAAAACGGGGGCCAAGTCACGACGACGACGAAGATGAAGAAGACAATCTGTATGTTGTTGATGGTGCTGTGACAGATATTGTAAGATGTATGTATATCATGCCACTTTTGCTAGGGCGGTCTTGGTCTAGAAATCTGTCTTCAGGAGCTTGGACACTGGCTTCACGTTTATTAAACCAAAGGGAATTGGTTGCTCCACTTGAATGTAGTCCTTCGTCGACAGGACCTGTCAATGGAGCAGAGCACGTAAGTACTGATGGACTGTGATGGGTGGTACAATCCCATGCGGCGCGGGGTTCAAACAGCCTGACTCGTCACAAGAGCGTTGCGGATCTAATCCGAAAGATGTTGCAGACCGAGACTATTCAAAGACAGCACCATCTTCATGGAAGATGTTGAATGTAAAATGCTATGTTAAATGAAGATGTAACTATAAAATGCGGCCTACTTGCCTGCACACCTTTTTCTACAATGGGTAGAAATGCACTAGCATCAAGCAAAATAAGGTACAAAGACCGTGAAGCAAAATTGATGACGTACCAAGGTCTCGAAGAACATCCTTGAGGCTTCTTTCCGAGACTTTCCATGTACCAGATGATCAATGACAACATTCTTTCTCCCCCGACCAGACTCTTCATCGAACAGAGTCTTGAGATATCTTGCAACACCCCTGCATACGAATAAATAGCAACACACGGTGAAAAAAACTGGGAAAGGTCTCAACACAAGTCTGAAGGAATTAAAATCAAGTCCATCCATACTTGGTACGAGAAGACCAGCCACTAAGTGCATCATGAGACTGGAATTCGTCAGGATTTGGCTCATCGTCATCATCATCAAGATCAATTGCCTCATCAAAGTCCCCATCATCATCATAGGGTAGAAAATCTGAAACGATATACAGTGGAACTATGTTAAAAGCTTAATAAATCTCTCGCAGCATAAGACCAACATAGTAAGCACACGATTGGGAAGAACTTGATGTACTATTAGTTAAAAATATGGATTTGGGTCCCGTCTGCAACATTTATGAATCCAGTGACACAGGAAAGAAGGTGTCATGAAGATAATACATGGGGCATGCTTTTTCTGATACATATACAGATGATCGGCAACCATAATGAATCCACGCCATGCTAGGGTGCAAATTCATGGTTCTTATCTGGGCAGAAGAATTACCTGCGTCGACACCATGAATTGCACTTCCAAAATCCTGTAATTTACACAAATACCAATTATGATCTGGCTTTAATGACAATGAAATAAAACAGTGCATATAGTTGCATTGCAAGATGTGCCAGAAGCGGCCAGTAGAATACATAGCAGTTATAGAAACAAAGCATTCCGTAAGTGTGTAATAGTACAAACTTCTAGGTGGACTTACACTGCATTCCTTAAGTGCAAAGTCATGCCCAGTGTGGTTCATGTCCGTGAAGTCATGCCCCATGTTGTCCATGTCCGTGAAGGATCCTGCATTGTTTCCTTGCAAGCCAGAATTTTCTCCCATGGCCGACACAGCATTCTCATCCTCTGTTGGTTGAGGAAAACCAGAGGCATGTTCAGTGAATTCCAGTCCAGTAATCTCAGAAGTGGGCATCTCCTTGTCCTCAAAAGTATTAATGTCACTGCGAACAATGTTACTCAATTCCCCTTCCCGGTCATCCACTGCTTGCGCACAAGCTGGACCAGAACTATGCAAAGCAACATCTGGAGCATCTGTTATAGTAGCAGAATCATGGGTTATGTCATCTTGCACAAAGAGAGGTGTATCAGCATTTGTATTCCTCTGCATATCTGCTGAAGCATCTTGATGGCAATCCTTATCCAGTGTATCAACATGAGCAGTAATGTTGGCAGCAGCATTTGTTTCGTCAACAAGTGGGATTTCTTTCGCATCACCAAACTCAGTTAATTTTTCAATGTTGTTATCACGTTCATCAGATGGCATTTGCAAACCAAATGCAGCTGTAGCGTTAACTGTATCAGTTGCTTCTTGTGGTGTAGCATCTAATTGAGCACCATCTGGTAGTCCCATATGAAGTTGGTGATCAAGAGCTGCACTGTCATTTGCACCAGAGATGTCAGCGTTGTGAGGTCCATCTGGTAGTCCCAGATCAAGAGCTGCACTGTCATTTGCACCAGAGATACCAACGTTGTGAGCTCCATCTGGTAGTCCCATATTTAGTTGGTGATCAAGAGCTGCACTGTCATTTGCACCAGAGATGCCAAAGTTGTGAGCTCCATCTGGTAGTCCCATATTCAGTTGGTGATCAAGAGCTGCACTGTCCTTTGCACCAGAGATGTCAACATTGTTGGTATCTGGTAGCACCATATGAGGCTGGTGATCAAGAGCTGCACTTTCCTCTGCACCAGAGATGCCAGCATTGCTGTTATCTGCTGGGTTAGTTTCAGACATGTCTACTTGTCGTTGCGGCTCCCTGTTAAGTACGGTGAATTGAGAAACAGACTCATAGGTTCGATAGTGTAAACTGTTCAGGTCCTTGTGCATACCTAATTGGGAAGCAAACCATCCATGAGTGAAGAGTGGAAACATGGAATTAACACCAGTTACACAAAACCACTAAATACTATAGAATAATATTAAGATGGTAAGAGCAATGGACCAATTAACTTCTGCTTAATTTGCTTCTCTGGGGCGACGAAAGAGGATACAGAAAATCGAAAACAATTTAGAGAACTTACAGGAAAATATAGGCTCGCGGAATATATCATCTTCAAGTGAACCTTTCTCGATCATCCATATTTCAGTACGGGTGCATGGAGCCTTTCTACGGATGCGCCTTATATCCTCAGTACTAATCAACTGCTGCCGTATAATACTGGAGAAGGGAAGAGTCAATAAGTAAGCTAACAGTAGAACATTACTTGGACGAAATGATCTGTACTATTCAGTGATTGTATATTCTATGTGCATATTACAGTGGAATTGTACGCTGAAGAATGACAGTCTGATAAAGAAAGGTAGCAATAGCACACTTGTGAAGGTGCAATAGCTTGGCAAGAACATTTCTTACAGGAGTTGCAATCTCAAAAGCATGCCATAATTTCTCCACTACTCGCCCAATGACAAGAATGTCATAATAAGAAAACCTTAAAGAAAAGTGCAGCATGTTTTCTTTAAAAGAAAGAAACAAAAATTATACAAAGAATTTCTTGAAATGGTAAGAGGTACAAGAATTAACAGGTACGGAGTATATCGCACGGAGGAGAATGATGAATGTCTTACTAGCAATGGTCTTTGTTTCTACTACAGCTGATTAAGACAAGAATTAAGTTAAGGATCCAAGGAAAGATCATCGTATTCATTTTGGACCAGGAAGGAAGTGACGGTAACAAAACAAGGACACAACAATACGTTTTGAAAGGATAGTCACACAGTTTCCACAAACAAGTTCTTTAGAGGCAGGCAATGAAGCATATACGTACTCAGCATGTATAACCATGGCATCATCCATTTTCACTCTTCTCTTGGGCGTCCTGGTCTTGGGTGTCAATGCGGTCTTCGGTGTCAACCTTTGGCGTTTTGAAGTTGATGCATTAGGTGGTAATGGTGTTGAATCAAGCACCAATCCAGGGGTTCTTCTACCAACTAATACAAAAAGATGTAATTAGACAACACAGGAAGATGATGCAACAAAAATTCTGAGGATTAAATTATCCATACCTAAAATGGATGCCAGTATATCATCATCGTTAGGAATAGCATCAGTGGTTCTTTGACCATGTGGTCTGCTGGACAAATTTTCAGTAGTTCTACTCTCTGGAGCTGGCATGCTATCCTCCAAGTGACGTTTTCTGCCACTAAGGCTACCTATTTTGTTACTTCCATCAGATTCAGTGATTCCTTTCTCTGCAGTTAACTGCCCCAAGTCATTTGTCTGGTGGAACCCAATATATGGAGCTGAGAGCATTCTCTCGCGTTCTGGGAAATTTGAGGTGAACATGTCATTTGGTCTATCATTATATGACATGTATTGCGGTATTGTTCCAGTGTTCTGTTGGAAAGCTGCAGTTGATATATTACTGTGTGTCATTCCTGGTGGCATTTCTTGTAAGTTATGTCCGAGAAACACATTAGGAGCATGCAGATTATACCCTGCCAAAAAACATATTAAAAGATCAGATGGCCACAAAATTCTGACTTTGAAAAAAATACAATAAAGTCAACTCTACCTTGCACATTTCCTGATCCCTCATTAAAATGTGTTGGATGCCCTGTCACGTGTGGCTCGGTAGGACCACTAGGCCTACCCCAACTTGCTTGGGACAAGAAGCTTTGTTGTTGTTGCCCTGTCACCCATGGCTCGGTAGAACCACTAGGGTATGGCTCTATAGATACATTAGAAGTAAGAAAATTATACCCTGCCAAAAACATAGTAAAATATCAGATGGCCACAAGAATTCTGACACTTCGAAAAGAAAAACAATAAAGTCAACTTTACCTTGCATGTTTACTGACCCCTCATTAAAATGTGTTGGATTCCCTGTCACGTAAGTCTCTGTAGAACCATTAGCGCGCGGCTCCGAAGTATTCTGAACAAATGGCACACTTCCCATGGTTGCTTTAAAAGGCAGTGTTTGACCTGATACAGCTATATCCTCAGTATTTACCACCAGGTTTGATGTTTGCGGTTCTGGTGGCATATCCACAGTTGCAGAGTGATGCCTCAGAAAATCCATCTCCCGTACAGCACGAGAAGACTCAACTTGCACAGGCTCAGACAATCTAAATTCAGCCATCTCAGAACCAACAGTGTCATTAGCATGTGCTGCACCTGGATGGAGAAAATCTGAGGGTGGAACAGCAAAATTATGCTGTACAGCACCAGAAGACTCAACTTGCACAGGATTGGCCAATCTAAATTCAGCCATCTGAGGACCAACAGTATCATTAGCATGTACTGCAGCTGGATGGAAAAAATCCGAGGGTGGAGCAGCAAAATTCTCCGGTACAGCACCAGAAGACTCAACTTGCACAGGATTAGTCAATCTATATTCAGACATCTCAGCACCAACAGTGTCATTAGCATTTCCAGCAGCTGAATGGAGAAAATCCAAGGGTGGAGCTACAGCACCAGAAGACTCAACTTGCACAGGCTTAGCCAATCCAAATTCAGCAATCTCAGCACTAACAGCATCATTAGCATTTGCTGCAGCTGAATGGAGCAAATCTGAGGATGGAGCGGCAAGATTCTCCTGTGCTGCGCCGGAAGACTCAACTTGCACAGGCTTAACCAAGCTAAACTCAGCCATCTCAGCACCAACAGCATCATTAGCATTAGCTGTAGCTGAATGAAGAATATCTGAGGATGGAGCGGCAAGATTCTCCTGTACGGCACCAGAAGACTCAACTTGCACAGGCTTAGCCAATCCAAATTCAGCCATCCCAGCACCAGCAGCATCATTAGCATTTGCTGCAGCTGAATGGAGAAAATCTGAGGGTGGAGCAGCAAAATTGTCAACCTTTGCAGCTTCCTCGTTGCTTGATGGTGAAGCTTTCCTTTGCGGACTCAGGACAGGACTTTCATGCACTCTGGAAGGAACTGTTTCTTCCATTAAGCCAGGTGTAGCTGGGGCTTGAGCACTTACATACTCAGGAGATGCAGGAGATGCAGGATCATCACAAGGGAAGGGACTAGGATGATAGTATGAAGAAGATGGCCCTGCATCATCTTCATTGTGGAAAAGCATATCATTCAAATCAGGGGTACGCAAATTGTAACCAGTCCAATTAGGAATATTGTTCCTTAAATCATCTGCATTTGATTGATTTTGCTTGCTGGAACTAGAAGGTTCATCATCCATTTTGTTGTATGCTTCAGCCTCTTCATCTTTACTTGGGTTATCGTCAACATCCATATCAGTAGGATGAAGTGATGATTGACCTTGAACGATGATACTGGAGAGACACGAAAAGAAGTCAAGGAATGTCACTGTAGCAAAATATGAGCAAAAAGGTAAGATGCAAGGCATTGCTACTTCAAAAATGCCTAAGCAACTAAGTAGTGCAAACAGTTTTCACAGTATGCATGACAAATCAATGAAAACTGCAACTCAGCAGACAAACAGTTACTAACACATATGGAAGCTCATCTAGATATCTGCCAGCAGAGGCTAGTAACTGATCTTATAGTAGGTTTAAAATATAAAGTTTGACACTAAAATCAAAGTAAACAGCCTGGAGAAACGTAAAATCATTTCTTGGAAACTACAAAAGTGGACCACTTGAATGAGAGCCCAAGTACAGGTCATGCAACCAGGCAATATAACAGATTCCAAGAAAAGCCAATGAGATAAGTGTTCAAAAGAGAAAAAATGTGACTTACCCATCACCAGATTCAAGTTCAATTGGATGATCCTTCGCCAGCAATAATTCCTGAGGGGAAAAAAGGTAAGCATTTGAAGAGAGTTTAATTAAGTCACATGATGTAAAGAAGACAGAACGAATAGAGTTACAGGGCTTTCTTCAATCTTTGACTTACATAAACGACCTTAATTTCAATGAATTGGCACATTTATTATGTAAGGAACCAAAAATGACCCATTATAAATGACCTTATTTTCAATAAATTAGCACGTTTATTATGTAAGGAACCAAAAATAATCCAACGGACGGAAGACAAGTGCGGATAATTTCATAATTTCAAGAACAAATCAATGCATGGCACACTCAGAACCATTGATCAATTGTCCAATGTCATCCTCCAAATGATCCTATAAAAATCTTAAGCCTTAACAACATACAAAATATAATGCGCAATGTACACCACAAATGTTTGCAGCAGACACATGGAAAAAGGTTAATTAAGTTGAGATTACCTCCTCCAAATCAAAACCCATATGTGAAGAACTGCCATCACCAAATCTTTCTGCACATTTAGATATGCTTAAATCATTAACAGATAAGTTCATAATTGAAAAGTAGAAGATGTGAACACAGAAAGGACCAACCATCTAAACCAAATTCAGATGTTGAATATCCTGTTCTCTCTGGGTTGTCTTGCAGGGTAATCTGTTCTTTTGAGCTTACATGATGATCGATGTCCCTGGAGCATGGTGGAAAGTCTTTAGACAACTGAAGAGCATATTTTAAACAAACCTATCACACCAAGTGTCATGACCTTACCCCTGAAATTCAGCCTCCGGTAACTCAAAATCATCAAGATGGAATGTCTCAGGGAGTGTTATAGAATGATAAGGAGCAGTTGATTCTTCAGGGGGGAGATCAACAGCAGCAGACCTAAATGCTTGTTTTATCTTGAGCAAAGCCTCACTGCAATCATGAAATAGGTAGTTGACCTTCCGAGAATAGATTCTGACCACGCCTACCATAAGATGGCTGGATAACCGCAGTGCAATTGGAACCTCAGGGAATATAATTGAATCTGCAGGAATATTGATAATTAGCACTCAGCCAAAAAAAAAGAGAACATGGCACATAGAAATGAGAAATATCAGGACAACAAAGCATTTCTATCCAAAAGCATATCAATTGCCATAGAGATTGTTTCAGAGATGGGTGGTGAGTTGCCCTGTCCAACTGACTCATAATACAGTAACAAAATAACAACGTTCTCTAGTTCCTTCAGAATAAGTATGTGCCAGTCATAAAGTGCTGATTTTTTTTACTTTGTGAGTTTGTGTTTATAAAACCTTCCTGTGATTACCCACCAAACTGCTGATTAACTAGAAATATTAATGCCATGTGAGAGATCATTGCTTCCACATACTGGAAACTCGAGATAAATCTTCTCACCGAGCAACTTTCTAAGCTGATGCTCTTGCTCAGTGATGGTGTACCCGTGATTTCTGATTATCTCTTCATCAATAAGTATGATTACATGCGTCAAGAACGCAGTTTATGGAGCACGATGGCTCGGTCAAAATGATAAGAGCCTACAGCAAAGAATGCCAGAAAAGTAGCATCTGCATGAGACCAAAAGCGTCCTACCTGACACTCCACCGCTTGACTCGTGACATAGAAGACTACTTCTGTCAACAAAAAGATAAACTATCCACACATAGGTTCTTTTTTTCATTAAGAGAAGATTACACCTACCATTTTTGTTTGACAGAATGATAATCGTTAACAGGGAATTCCATAATAATAACTGGCAATACCTCTGGGCACAAAAATGCATGTGCATGCTAAGAACCAGAAAGCACCGATTCTCTAGAAAATTTTCTAGGTTAAGAAATAATAGAAGTACACGTGATTTTTTGTTAGAAATTCTACGGCTCCACGTCCCTTGGTAAAACATGTAGTCATGATATGCATGTGACAACACAATAACATATGTTATACGGAAATTGGAATAAAATTTCTAGTAGTCTTAGCTGCCTAAAATCATTATAAACCTAGCATGACGGTACCTGAAAGTAACAGGAAAATAAATATATATGTATCTCAGGTTTGCTGCACAACGCAAAACTAGATGAAGTTTTCTTGGGTCAACTCCAAATCCTATTTGTCTCAATCCAAGGTTTCTCGCCAAGAAGTGCTACACTTACACATCATCACTGCCTAATTCTTTCAAGTCCATGGTTCCTCATAATATGGAGCATCATGTGTTAAATTTTATACTTCAAATGGATAGTGAGACGGATTAGTTGGTTACGCTTTGGAGCATTTCAGTATTATCATTGTCTACACGAAGAAGTGAGGGTATTTTTACTTTAAATGGAAGCATCGCCTTTACATTTAGCAAGACGGCATTGCTTATGAAGAAAGGAAGTAAATGTACTCAGTCATCACTCAAACCTCCAAAGATAATAGGGTTGTGGATTACTACCTCCAATACACTCAAAGATTACTTGGGATTTAAAAAGCTTTTCGGCTTTCAAGCAATAACTCAATAAGCATAGGAATACACATGATATTCAGTTCCTTAACTTTCTATTTGTTGGCTTTATTTCCAAAGCATTTTCTTCGTGTTACTCTGTCTGGATACAAAAACAACAACAACAACATATCTTTTGGGTTTCATCTCTATGAGAGTGGCTGGGTTTTAACATTGGCTCGCCAAGCCTATCACAACCCTCCTCCTTTACCCGGGCTTGGAACCGGCTATGTTGAGACAACATAGGCTGAGTTCTTCGTGTACTCTGTCCGGATATTGAACATAATCTCCTTGCGTTGCCTTTTCTTTTAGATTATTATTTGTACACCATTTATTCTCTACAGGATCGTAAACAGAAAATAATTGCAAAGTGCAACAGTAGCTAAAGCGCACATTTACTGGAAGTCTTCCCTCTCGCTTTATGCTTCATTTTAGTACATGTACAACTAAGAAAATCAAAATTAACTGTATCGAGAAAATAAAACAAATAGCCATTTGAGGAGGTTAAATTCGAAACAGCCTACGCTGAAGAAAACTCTCATGTGTATGTTTCCAATCATGGTCAGCATGTGTGAGTTTTGTAATATCGCTACTCATCGTATGTAAAATGCATAAATACACTTCCCCAAAACAGATACGACAAAACACAACAACTAGTCAAGGAGTAGTCTGCCTACAAAGGTGAACTATTATCGTTAGACCATAGACCATAGACCGTAGGCAGTACACATGAGGCATGAGGTGCCTAGAAAGGTGAACTGTTATCCTTAGACCATAGCCGGTAGACAAGTACACATGAGACACGAGGCATCAGGAAGCTGCTAACATTCTCGGACTATAAGCTTTACCTAACCACTGTGATAAGACTTCAAAAGTCCACCGTTGGCTGTAAATACAAAAATCTTAGATCTTTGTAACTCTTGGTGACCTAGCAACTAGTGAGGATCAAGGTGACATTTCCTTTCACTCCTAGAAAGCCATGAACCACAATAGGAAAGCTCTAAAAGCATGGCTCTTTTCAAGATCCCATCGACGAGACTATATAGAAATGCACCTGGACCGTTAACATTACTTAACTAACAACTCAAATGGGTTGAAAACTTCTACGTACTACTCAGGCAGTAGCAAGGAGATAAATACCATGTACTAGTACAATATCAGTAATCCAGCAGTCGAGCATATAAAAAAAACAGCTTCTTGGCATACTCAGTAACTAATCACACGTCTGCTGGCGACGACTGGGAGCTGGTTAGGCTAGCAGCCGGCAAAAAGGTAACATCTTTACTAATCCACTAGCAATAACTAAGCAATAACTAGGCAATAAGCATACATCAACGCCATAAACACGCCAAATATGGCAAATTTTAAGTGTTGACAGATACAGCAGCAATGAAATGAGCGTTAGCAAAAGAGCATGTTTTTCTGCCACTCTGCATGGCAGCCAGGGCAGATCCGAAAGAGAGCTTGTGAGGCAGCGGAAACCACCCACCTACGGAGACGCCGATGTCCGTGTCCGTGACCTGGTTCTTGCGCAGCTTCCGCTCCAGGTGCGCGGCGATCCATATGGTCCCGAGGGGGCCCTTCTTGGCCAAGATGAACTGCGAGTAGAACATCTCCGGCTCCCCTCCGCAGCACTCAGACGGAGCGGAGCACGAAACCCTAGCTTGAGCTCAGCTCACCTCACCTCAGCTCCCCGACGGACAGGGAAGAGCAAGCAAGCTCCGGCGTTCACGACATCCCCCCCGCCGCCGGAAATCCAGGCCCTAGGCAGAGGGAACCCGCAGCTGGCCGCGGCCGGACGCTCCTCTCCGGCTCCAATCGCCCGGAAGGGGAAGCTCCGGGAGGGCGAAATGCGAGATGGAAACCCTAATCTGGTGGCGTACGGGTGGGGAACCCTAGAATTGGGCGGGGCTGAGGGCCGGGGCGCGCGGGAGGAAGTGGGGATCTGGGGATTCGGCGGGGGCGCGGGCGATTGAGGCGAGCGATTTGGGAAAATTTGGAATCTTTGGGGGAGCGGAGCGGGGAGTTGAACTTGACAGTGTGTGGGCGAGCGACCTGCTGTGAGGGGAGAAGAGCGAGAGCTCGCCGAAGCAAAAGTGCTACACGCTTCGCCGCCGCACCCCCGAGGAGTTTATAAATTACCATTTGGCCTCTCGCGCTGCTTGCCTCGGGGGCGTTTCTGTTCGTCGCGGGATAGTCTAGGGAGCGTAGTGTAAAACATGCGAGTTGGTAATAAATGTGCGGTTGCCGGGGCGAGAAAACCGCGCGAGAATATCGTGCGGCCGTGCGGCCGCCGTCGGATCCGGCGACGCGGGGTATCGCGTCCGTGCGACCGTGTCGTGGGAGGGTCGTGTCGTATCGGGACAGCGGCACGCACGTCTCGCGCCGTGCAATGGAAGCTACTACTGGTTCAGGCAGGCCGGTTCAGGCGCCTGTTTTCGGCTAACTGGTTCGTGCCAGCCACGTAGTCCCTCCGGCCCGGTACAGAGGCCCGATTTGGAAATGCTAGTGGTCAAAACAAAGGCGTGAATCCTGCAGGAATGTTCGGGTGAGTTTTCGGCCAGGAGGCCAGAAATGGAAACCCAAGGTGAAGTAACTGAGACGGGGCAAGTGAATTTTGAACAAATGTTTGGATTGATTTCCTGCCCAGAGGCCAGATATACTTCTAGAAGTGCAAGTAATTAAGACGAGTGATTTTCACTCGTCTTGATGACGGTTGCGATGGCGAAAAAATCTCTCGCTCCGGAGAAAAGGTTTCTTGCCCCGCTTCTTAAATGCATCGCTCGCCTTTCTCGGTCTAACCTTGCGTCGGCGTGCCTAGCGGAGTGCCTTGGTGAATCGGGGCGAGCGAGCATTGACGCCTTGTCGGCCGTTACTGGTCCGAGACAAGTGTGCCAGTGGGGTTTAGAGCATGTGTTGTATCTTTTTACTACCCCATCTGTTTCTCTGTAGTTTGCATATAAAATTTTGTCAAAAGTCAAACTTCGTAAAATTTGATCAACTATATAAGAAAAATATCATTTAGATGCATCATGAAATTATTTTTTATGCTATATAACTTTTTCAATGCAAATGTTGACTTTTTTCTAAGATGAAATTGATGGAACTTTACATAGTTTTGATTCAAACAAACTTTATACGCATAGTAAGAAGAAACGAAGGGAGCACTTGGCATTGGTAGCAAGTCAACAGGGCACCAAGGGCATGTATAACCGTATACTTTGCGGTACCTTGTAGATTTGGCCTGGACGTTAGACGCATGCCCCGTGAAAGATTTGGTATTAATGTTTACATATAAATGGACTAATGAGACCACTAAAATGATGAGCAGATCTTAGTATCAGTTTGTGAAGGTTGTCGTGAACGTCAAAAAAGTGAAAGAAAACTCAAACGTCTTTTAACGCATGTTATTTTATAGTGTTTATTTGCTTTTATTGAGCTTAGGAATCCCGCACTATTTAATAGGGGATTTAGTTGACGAAGTCCTTCCTCGAAACATCTCTTCACCATAAATTTCAAAGACGAAATGCCAAAAATCCTAGTTGTTCTCCTTTTTAAAGTGTTGCTCTCGACAACCCGGAACGTCCCGGACGTGCAAGATGGGCCGGCACGGACTGAGCTCCCATCGGACCATCCAAACTCATGTCCAAGGTCGCTTAGTTTGGTGCCGGACTGTTCGGGTTAGCATCCACGGCAAGTCTAGGATCGCTCAGTTTGCACACCAGACCATTCGGGCTAGCATCTGTGGCGAGTTCAGGGTCGATCGGTTTCCCGTCGGGCTGTCTAGGACAGAGTCACGTTGAAAGGACGTGGATGTCACCTAGAGGGGGTGAGTAGGCATTTCAGTTTAGGCTTGAATAAATGTGAAATAAAACTAACGTTATGACAAGCACAAAACCTAAACAAGCTAGGCTCGATTATGTGACCAACAAATTATGCTAATTAAACAAGATAATCAAGTATGTGATAGCAAGATATATAACTTGAAGTATGATGGTTATCACAAAGTAAGTGCATAACTAAAGGACTCAAGTAAGAGATAACCGAGGCACGTAGAAACAATGATGTATCCCGAAGCTCCCATGTGGCTGTTAATCTCCGTTAGAGCGGTGTGGAGGCACAATGCTCTCGAAGCGCCACAAATGGCTCACCGTATTCTCATCACGCCCTCATGATGGCCCACAAGTATAGGGAATCCCAACTGTCTTCGAGGGTAGCATTTCACCCAAAATTATTGATTCGACGCAAAGGGAGCCAAAGAATATTTATATGTCTTAGCAGTTGAGTTGTCAATTCAACCAGACCTAGAAAATTATTTCTCTGGAGCAAAGTGTTTAGTAGTCCGGTAGTTTGATACTCCCTCCTTCCATGTATATAGGGTCTAATGTGTTTTTCGATGCTAACTTTGACCACATGTTAGAGTAATAGTATATGGCATGCAAGTTACACAAAGTACATCATCAAATTCGTACGTGAAAGGAGCTTCTAATGATATAATTTTCACATTATACATCTTATATATTATTAATCTTATCAATAGTCAACGACAACCTCAAAAAATGTATTAGGCCCTATATATATGGAAGGAGGGAGTAGGTTTTTATAATAGCGGTAACAGTAGCAATAGTAACAGTAGAAGTTTTGTAGTGATTGGAAGAGTAGTAGTAATAATAGTAACTTAGCAAACACAATGTGAGAAAAGCGTAGGCATTGGATCAACGATGGATATTTGTGTGGATTACATTCATCATATAACAGTCACAACCTAGAGCAATACACAATAGCTCCAATTCATCAATTCAATGTAGGTATGTATTCCGTATATAGTTATACGTGCTTATAATAAAAACTTGCATGACATCTTTTATAATTGTCCTACCCTCCCGTGGCAGCGGGGTCCTCAAGGAAATTTAAGGGTAATTAAGGCCTCCTTTTAATAAAGCACCAGATAAAAGCATTAACACATGGTGAATACATGAACTCCTTGAATTATGTCATCCACGGAGAGTATCCCAATTATTGTCGCCTTGGAGTCTACAGTTAGCAGATAGGATCAAGAAATAAAATATATTGATGAAAACATAAAGGGTTTAGGTCCAAAATTACGGTACTTGGACCCTAGTCACAAGCATTAAGCATAGCAAAGTCATAGCAACTTCAATCTCAGAACATAGTGGATACTAGGGATCAAGCCCTAATAGATTGACTCAGTTACATGATAAATCTCATCCATCTCCACCATCGTCCAGCAAGCCTACGAAGGAATTACTCATCCCCAGTGGTCAGCATCATGGAATTGTTAATGGAGAAGGGTTGCTGATGACGATGACGACAAAACCCCTTATCCAGAGTCCCAGACGAGCTCCAGATCAGCCCTCCCGACGAAGAACAGGAGGTGGCGGCAGCTCTGTATCATAAAACGCAATTAAACTTCTTTCTTTTGGAAGACGGTACTTATGTAGGTGGAATTAGGTCAGACGGCCTCCTATGGACCCATAAGACATCAGGGCGCGCCTAGGGGTAAGCGCGCTCTGCTACCATGTGAGCAGCTGGTGGCCCCCTCCAGTGGATATTTGCACCATTATTTTTATTTAATCAATAAAAATTCTCTGCCAAGTTTCGTTTGATTTCGAGAACTTCTATTTCTGCACAAAAAATAACACCATGGTAGTTCTGCTGAAAACAACATCTGTCTGGGTTAGTTTCATTCAAATGATATAAATTAGAGTCCAAAACAAGAGCAAAAGTGTTTGGAAAAGTATATGTAATGGAGACGTATCTGTTGGAAATATGCCCTAGATGCAATAATATTATATTATTATATTTCCATTATTCATAGTTAAGAGTTTATATTCCATGCTATAACTGCTATGATCCTGGAATATGCGATTCAGTGGAAAACTCATGCACGTGTGGAATGATAAACGGTAAACAATAGGTTCCCTGTCTCGCCTCTAAGACCGGCTCAAGTGTTGTTGGTGATCAAGTTTTCCGGATCTTAGGATATCGTTAAGTGTGACGATAGTCCTAAACAACATTAAGGGTATGACGCTAGAAGAATGATCATATTGAATCGACCCAATACTTGTCTGTTATACTATGTGATTACATCGTATAAAATCATCGGTTATAACACGGAGTGTTAGCATGTATTTTTGTTCCTCAAACCATGAGAATGTCTTGGTCACTTCCTACTGGACGGTAGGCTTTGGGGTTGATCAAACGTCATCTGTAACAAGGTGATCGTAACGACAACTTTCAGGCTTACCGAAAAGTTTGACAAGTGACTGGACAACTCGAGAGTGGGATTTTCTCACCCGACGATGGAGATATATTCTTAGGGCCCTCTCGGTGTGACGGCATCCATCATCGTCTGGCCAGACACATGTGACTACGTCACCGGGATGCCAGAACATGTCAATGAGAAAGAAGAACAAAACCGGTAACGGGAGCAACGATATAGTGAGCATGGTGATGACTCTGGAGGATACCGATGCACACTGGGTTTTGTAAAGTATCGCGAAGCAAAGGGAACATCACATGCCATCCACCAAATCACAGCAAGGTGCTACAGTCGAGACTCACCAGTTACCCCGGTGTGGCCGTCATGACCCGTCATATCACAAAACCCACACCTTTACCAGTAGTGGTAAAGTGGCCTCGAAGTTGGACTGGACGAAGCAACCATCATTTCACTGGAACGCTCGTTGAAGCCCTTTCTCCCCTTTCTTGAAGAAAACCTCACTCCAGACTACTCAGTTCTGCCATTTTTCTTCTGTACCGACGAAGGAAAGGTGGGCAATTCAGTGATGCTACTATATTTTCATTCCAAGAATCTTCTTTTTGCGAAGCACCGACCGATTCTCACTGCATATTCTTTTCCCGTTTTCATTGCGATTGTGGTTTCCTTTCAATTGCTTTTTGTTTGTCACTTTATTGATGGATCCTAGAGCACTAGGCAAAGAGTTGTCGGCGGACAACCCACTCGAGACAGAGATCTCCAGGAAGCGAGCACCGACCAACGAGTTGGCCATGTTGGCGGGCCACCCCATGGAGACGAAGAACTCCAAAAAACAAGCACTGGCCAAAGAGTTGACGACGTCGGCGGACAAACTCCTCAAAGAAAGCTAGAAGAACAGCAAGGGCCCCACCATGCCTACCCCAGAAACTATAATGGCCACCTATGAGAGGCTCAAGGCCGAGTTTGAGGAGATAGTCGCCGTTGAGAAGCAGTATTTGCCTGGCAAGGCGATGGCCCCCGGAGGGATGGGATCCCCCGGTGAGCTGCACAAGGTAAAAAAATGGCTTACCATAGTTGTGGTTTTTGATTATTTGCAATGTGCTTGCTAATATGTTAGGGTTTTGCAGCTGCCGGTGGACGTCCTTGATGATTCCGATGTTGCGGTCCGTCATGTGGACATCGCCCCAGAGATCGATTCCGATGCCGATGTCCGTCCTGTGGACATTGCCCCGGAGATCGATTCCGATGCCACTGTCCGTCCTGTGGACATCGCCCCAGAGATCGATTCCGATGTCGCAGTCCGTCCTGTGGACATCGCCCCAGAGATCGATTCCCATGCCACTGTTCGTGTTGTGGTCATTGCCCAAGAGATGGATGACAAGAAATAGTTGGTCGCGCTAATCCTTCAAGGTAGTTTGCATTGTGTTTAATTAGCAGAACGATGCGTGTTATCAAACCATCTTAGTGCCAGTGCACTGTCTTGTGTGGGTGGTACTTGCTACTTTTATTTGATAGTGAATCATGTGAACCCTCTCCGAGTTATGGAAACAGATGTATCCTCACCGGCTTTTGATGTAATATATGACATGCTTAGATGTAAGTTTGAACTGTTTATCATATCAGCAGGGCTTGTTTGACGATTCTTGGTGTTAGTAGGCTAGGTACTGTGCGAGCTATAGTACTTGCAAACACTCACCGAAGAGAAACGTTGGGGCTGATGAGCTCGTGGTACTCTTAGTCTGATCCGTCGTCTATCGGCCAATAGCCCAAGCTCCTAAAATTGTAGGCTTAGCGATCGATCAGACAATAGTCCACAGTTATACATTAATTCACATCAAACTCAAAGAGTTGGTTAACGGATACATTCACATTAATAGCCAGCAAAATTAGCACGTACTTGTAACATGCGTGAATGTGTAATTTTTTTGTTGGAAGCGTGAATGTGTAGTGACATCTACTTTCGGAGTGGCTACAAAGAATGTGTAGGTGTGGGGTTGTGGAATGGAGAGAGATCTAGAGAGAGAAAGACCCTCTGGCCTCCTTTGGTTTGTAGGAATTTTGTAGAAACTCTATGGGATAGGATTTGCAAAGGAAAAATTCCTTTGAAGCCCTTTGGTTTATAGGAATGGATTCCTATTCCTATGTAGGATACGAATCAATCCTTCATATTTTGGAGGAAAAAAGTTAGCCTAAACTCAATGGAAAAATTCCTATCCTATGCACCAAATAACATCTCTTTCTCTATAGGAATTGAGATGCATGTCATCTCACTTGCTATGATTTTCCTATTCCTATAAAATTCCTATCATATGAACCAAAGGAGGCCTCCATTTCTTTCTACTCCTAATCGTTAAATTGACAAAGGATATTTTTTGAGAACGCAAAATCATAGCAGTACAGAGACGTACAAATCCTAGGCGGTCTAGTTTGGCCTAGTGGGTTTCAGTGATATGACGTGCTACAGTGTCGTCCAGTCTTCGCGTTTGGTAGAAGTATTGCGGGTACAGTAAGTTTTCTTGAAGAAGCTGAATTCAATGAAGTCATGATGGTTCCTTCATCCGACCAACTTACAGTGGGAAAGGTTGGGCCTGCGCTACGACCGGGGTGGACCAAGATAATTTTGTGCATGGCAAGTGGACTATGATGGTCGACGTCCCACATGTCGGTGAATGAAAGTATTCTTTCCGATATCGAGGACGAGCAGGGTCGGTCCTGAGATTTTGGGGGCCCGGGGCAAAACTAAAACGCGGGGCCCTTAGTATAGACATAATAATAATAATAACAATGAAATATGTATATATGAAATATCTCAATAGCACTTTAATGATTTCAAAAGCAGTATGCGAATCAAATAATTTATACATATTACCTTAAAATTTTCTTCTAACATTTCTCAATGCAAAATCACTTATTATGGCGTCATGTCAATCTCATCCAATAATTTCTTCTCGCTGCATAATGTAGCAGTGGAGATATTAGGATAGAAACCAACTTCACTGACATGCCTGAAAACCTGCATACTCTACAAGAAAAGATCTTACAATAGAAGCAAAAAACTTTGTCGACATCTTTTGATTAAACTAGCCACTTTCTATAATGTTGCTCTCCATTGCTTAATTTCCTATGATAATGAGCATTTGAAAACTGTCTTCCCGCTTCATCTACACGGTATTCTATTGCCCCCCCCCCCTCTGAAGGAAATATGCCCTAGAGGCAATAATAAAGTTATTATTTATTTCCTTATATCATGATAAATGTTTATTATTCATGCTAGAATTGTATTAACCGGAAACATAATACATGTGTGAATATATAGACAAACAGTATGTCACTAGTATGCCTCTACTTGACTAGCTTGTTAATCAAAGATGGTTATGTTTCCTAACCATAAACAAGGAGTTGTTATTTGATTAACAAGGTCACATCATTAGTTGAATGATCTGATTGACATGACCCATTCCGTTAGCTTAACACTTGATCGCTTAGTATGTTAATGCTTTCTTCATGACCCATACATGTTCCTGTAACTATGAGATTATGCAACTCCGCCATCGGAGGAACACTTTGGTACTACCAAACGTCACAACGAATCGGGTGATTATAAAGGAGTACTACAGGTGTCTCCAAAGGTACTTGTTGGGTTGGCGATTTGAGATTAGGTTTTGTCACTCCGATCGTCGGAGAGGTATCTCTAGGCCTTCTCGGTAATACACATCACCTAAGCCTTGCAAGCATTACAACTAATGAGTTAGTTGTGAGATGATGTATTACGGAACGAGTAAAGAGACTTACCGGTAACGAGATTGAACTAGGTATTGATACCGACGATCGAATCTCGGGTAAGTAACATACCGATGACAAAGGGAACAACGTATGTCGTTATGCGGTTTGACCGATAAAGATCTTCGTAGAATATGTAGGAACCAATATGGGCATCCAGGTTCCGCTATTGGTTATTGACCGAGAATGGTTCTAGGTCATGTCTACATAGTTCTCGAACCCGTAGGGTCCGCACGCTAACGCTTCGATGACAGCTTCATAATGAGTTTATAAGTATTGATGCACGAAGGTTGTTCGAGTCCGGATGTGATCACGGACATGACGAGGAGTCTCGAAATGGTCGAGACATAAAGATTGATATATTGGAAGCCTACATTTGGACATCGGAAGTGTTCCGGGTGAAATCGGATTTTACTGAGTACCGGAGGTTACTGGAACCCCGGGAGGTCCATGGGCCTTAATGGGCCATGGGAGAAGAGGAAGGGCAGGCCAAGGTGGGCTGCGCCCCTCCCCTCTAGTCCGAATAGGACAAGGAAGGGGGCGGCGCCTTCCCTCTTCCCTCCTCCAATCCTAGTCCAACTAGGAGAGGGGAGTCCTACTCCCGTGGGAGTAGGACTCCTCCTTGCGCGCCCCCCTAGGGCCGCCACCTTCCCTTGGCTCCTTTATATACGGGGCGGGGGCACCCAAGAGACACAAGTTGATCTACGGATCTTTCCTTAGCCGTGTGCGGTGCCCCTTCCACCATATTCCACTTCGGTCATATCGTCATGAGCTTAGGCGAAGCCTGCGCGGAGAAGTCATATCGTCATGAGCTTAGGCGAAGCCCTGCGTCGGTGGAGCATCAACATCGTCACCACGCCGTCGGTCTTGACGAACTCATCCCGACACTTTGCTGGATCGAGTCCGGGATCGCCATCGAGCTGAACGTGTGCGAACTCGGAGGTGCCGTCGTTCGGTGCTTGGATCGGTCGGATCGTGGAGACGTCGACTACATCAACAGCGTTGTTATAACGCTTCGCTTTCGGTCTCACGAGGGCGTGGGACGGACACTCTCCCTCTCGTTGCTATGCCATCACCATGGTCTTGCGTGATTGTAGGAAATTTTTGAAATTACTCGCTTCCCAACAAAGGCATCCGAGCCTGGTTTTATGCGTTGATGTCATATGCACGAGTAGAACACAAGTGAGTTGTGGACGATACAAGTCATACCGCCTACCAGCATGTCATACTTTGGTTCAGCGGTATTGTGAGATGAAGCGCCCGGACCGACATTACGCCAGACGCTTACGCGAGACTGGTTTCACCGCCCGAGCACTTTCGTTGCTTAAAGGTGACCGGCGGTGTCTGCTCTCTCACTTTAGTTGAATCGAGTGTGGCTCCCGGTCCTTGAGAAGGTTAAAACGGAGTCAATTTGACGAAGTATCGTTGTGGTTTTGATGCGTAGGTAAGAACGGTTCTTGCTCAGCCCGTAGCAGCCACGTAAAACTTGCAACAACAAAGTAGAAAACGTCTAACTTGTTTTTGCAGGGCATGTTGTGATGTGATATGGTCAAGACGTGATGCTATACTTTATTGTATGAGATGATCATGTTTTGTAACCGAGTTATCGGCAATGGCGAGAGCCATATGGTTGTCGCTTATTGTATGAAATGCAACGCCATGTAATTGCTTTACTTTATCACTAAGGAGTAGCGATAGTCGTAGAAGCAATAGTTGGCGAGACGACAACGATGCTACGATGGAGATCAAGGTGTCGCGCGGTGGCGATGGTGATCATGACGGTGCTTGGCGATGGAGATCACAAGCACAAGATGATGATGACCATATCATATCACTTATATTGATTGCATGTGATGTTTATCCTTTATGCATCTTATCTTGCTTTGTTTGACGGTAGCATTATAAGATGATCTCTCACTAAAATTATCAAGAAGTGTTCTCCTCGAGTATGCACCGTTGCCAAAGTTCGTAGTACCCGGACACCACGTGATGATCGGGTGTGATAAGTTCTACGTCCATCTACAACGGTGCAAAACAGTTGCACACGCGAATACTCAGTTAAACTTGACGAGCCTAGCATATAACAGATATGGCCTCGGAACACGGAGACCGAAAGGTCGAACGTGAATCATATAGTAGATATGATCAACATAGTGATGTTCACCATTGAAACTACTCCGCTCACGTGATGATCGGACATGGTTTAGTTGATTTGGATCACGTGATCACTTAGATGACTAGAGAGATGTCATCTAAGTGGGAGTTTTTAATATGATTAATTGAACTTAAATTTATCATGAACTTAGTACCGATAGTATTTTGCTTGTCTATGTTTAATGTAGATAGATGGCTCGTCTGTTGTTCCGTTGAATTTTAATGCGTTCCTTGAGAAAGCAAAGTTGAAAGATGATGGTAGCAATTACACGGACTGGGTCCGTAACGAGGATTATCCTCATTGCTGCACGTAAAATTACGCCCGGAAGCACCGCTGGGTGACAGTTCTGCTGCAGATCTTGAGCCGAAGTTATGAGCGTCGCAAAGCAGAGCTGATGACTACTCTATAGTTCAATGTGCCATGCTTTACGGCTTAGAACCGGGTCTTCAACGACGTTTTGAGCGTCATGGAGCATATGAGATGTTCCAGAGTTGAAGTTAATATTTCAAGCAAATGCCCGGATTGAGAGATATGAAGTCTCCAATAAGTTCTATAGCTGCAAGATGGAGGAGAATAGTTCATCGGTGAGCACATACTCAAAATGTCCGGGTATAACAATCACTTAATTCAGCCGGGAGTTAATCTTCCGGATGATAGTGTCATTGATGAAATTCTCCAATCATCGCCACCAAGCTACAAGAGCTTCGTGATGAACTATAATATGCAAGGGATGACTAAGACAATTCTGAGCTCTTCGCGATGCTAAAAGCAGCGGAGGTAGAAATCAAGAAAGAGCATCAAGTGTTGATGGTCAACAAGACCACTAGTTTCAAGAAAAGGGCAAAGGGAAGAAGAAGGAAACTTCAAAAGAACAGCAAGAAAGTTGTTGATCAAGAGAAGAAACCCAAGTCGGACCTAAGCCTGAAATCGAGTGTTTTACTTGCAAGCGACCGGACATCGGAAGCGGAACTGCCCCAAGTATTTGGCGGATAAAAAGGATGGCAAGGTGAACAAAGGTATATGTGATATACATGTTATTGATGTGTACCTTACTAGAGCTCGTAGTAGCACTGGTATTTGATATCGGGTTACATTGCTAATATTTGCAACTCAAAGCAGGGGACTACGGAATAGACGAGCAGCGGCAAAGGACGAGGTGACGATCTGGCGTGGGAAATGGTTCCAAAGTCAATGTGATCGCGATCGACACGCTACCTCTACATCTACCTTCGGATTAGTTTTAGACCTAAATAATTGTTATTTGGTGCCGCGTTGAGCATGAACATTATATCTGGATCTTGTTTAATGCGAGGCGGTTATTCATTTAAATCGAGAATAATGGTTGTTCTATTTATATGAGTAATATCTTTATGGTCATGCACCCTTGAAGAATGGTCTATTCTTGTTGAATCTCGACGGAGTGATACACATATTCATAATGTTGAAACCAAAAGATGCAGAGTTGATAATGATAGTGCAACTTATTTGTGGCACTTGCCGTTTAGGTCATATCGGTGTAAAACGCATGAAGAAACTCCATCTTGATGGGCTTCGGAATCACTTGATTATGAATCACTTGGTACTTGCGAACCGTGCCTCATGGGCAAGATGACCAAAACGCCGCTTCTCGGAACTATGGAGCGAGCAACTGATTTGTTGGAAATCATACATACCGATGTTTGTGGTCCAATGAATGTTGAGGCACGCGCGGTATCGTTATTTTCTCACCTTCACAGATGATTTAAGCAGATATGGGTATATCTACTTAATGAAACACAAATCTGAAACGTTTGAAAAGTTCAAAGAATTTCAGAGTGAAGTGGAAAATCATCGTAACAAGAAAATAAAGTTTCTACGATCTGATCGTGGAGGAGAATATTTGAGTTACGAGTTTGGTTTACATTTGAAACAATGTGGAATAGTTTCGCAACTCACGCCACCCGAACACCACGGAGAAATGGTGTGTCCGAACGTCGAATCGTCGTACTTTACTAGATATGGTGCGATCTATGATGTCTGCTTCCGATTTACCGCTATCGCTTTGGGGTTATGCTTTAGAGACGGCCGCATTCACGTTGAATAGGACACCGTCAAAATCCGTTGAGACGACGCCTTATGAACTGTGGTTTGGCAAGAAACCAAAGTTGTCGTTTCTTAAAGTTTGGGGCTGCGATGCTTATGTAAAGAAACTTCAACCGGATAAGCTCGAACCCAAATCGGAAAATGTGTCTTCATAGGATACCCAAAGGAGACTGTTGGGTACACCTTCTATCACAGATCTGAAGGCAAGATTTTCGTTGCTAAATTGGGTCCTTTCTAGAGAAGGAGTTTCTCTCGAAAGAAGTGAGTGGGAGGAAAGTAGAACTTGATGAGATAATTGTATCTGCTCCCTTATTGGAAAGTAGTTCATCACAAGAAATGGTTCTGTGACAACTACACCAATTAGTGAGGAAACTAATGATGATGATCATGAAGCTTGGATCAAGTTGCTCTTGAACCTCGTGAGGTCAACCAGAGTAAAATACGCACTGAGTGGTACGGTAATCTTATTCGAAGTCATGTTACTTGACCATGGCGAACCTACAAACTATGAAGAAGCGATGGTGAGCCCAGATTCGCAAAATGGTGGAAGCCATGAAATCTGAGATGGGATCCATGTATGAGAACAAAGTATGGACTTTGGTTGACTTGCCGATGATCGGCAAGCCATTGAAAATAAATGGATCTTTAAGAAGAAGACCGACGCCGATGGTAATGTAATCGTCTACAAAGCTCGACTTGTTGCAAAAGGTTTTCGACAAGTTCAAGGAGTTGACTACGATGAGACTTTCTCACCAGTAGCGATGCTTAAGTCTGTCTCAATCATGTTAGCAATTGCCGCATTTTATGATTATGAAATTTGGCAAATGGATGTAAAACTGCATTCTTGAATGGATTTCTAGAAGAAGAGTTGTATATGATGCAACCGAAGGTTTTATCGATCCAAAAGGTGCTAACAAAGTGTGCAAGCTCCAACGATCAATTTATGGTCAGTGCAAGCCTCTCGGAGTTGGAATAAACGCTTTGATAATGTGATCAAAGCATATGGGTTTGTCTGAGACTTTTGGAGAAGCTTTGTATTTACAAGAAAGTGAGTGGGAGCTCAGTAGCATTTCTAATATTATATGTGGACGACATATTATTGATTGGAAATGATATAGAATTTCTGGATAGCATAAAAGGATACTTGAATAAAAGTTTTTCAATGAAATACCTCGGTGAAGCTGCTTACATATTGGGCATCAAGATCTATAGAGATAGATCAAGACGCTTGATTGGACTTTCACAATGCACAAGGTGTAAGATTGAGTCAGACTCAATGCCCGACCACAGCAGAAGATAGAGAGAAAATGAAAGATGTTCCCTATGCTTCAGCCATAGGCTCTATCATGTATGCAATGCTGTGTACCGACTGACGTATGCTTAGCGTAAGCTTGGCGGGAAGGTACCAAAGTAATCCAGAGTGGATCATCGGACAGCGGTCAAGAACATCCCGAAATACCGAAAAGGACTAAGGATATGTTTCTCGTATATGGAGGTGACAAAGAGCTAGTCGTAAATGGTTACGTCGATGCAAGCTTTGACACGATCCGGACGATTCTAAATCGCAAACCGGATACGTGTTTTTATTAAACGGTGGAGCTGTCGGTTGGTGCAGTTCTAAACAAAGCGTCGTGGCGGGATCTACATGTGAAGCGGAGTACATAGCTGCTTGGAAGCAGCGAATGAAGGAGTCTGGATGAAAGAGTTCATTTCCGATCTAGGTGTCATACCTAGTGCATCGGGACCGATGAAGATCTTCTGTGACAATATTGGTGCAATTGCCTTGGCAAAGGAATCCAGATTTCACAAGAGGACCAAGCACATCAAGAGACGCTTCAATTCCATTCGGGACCAAGTCCAAGTGGGAGACATAGAGATTTGCAAAATACATACGGATCTGAATGTTGCGCACCGTTGACTAAGCCTCTTCCACGAGCAAAACATGATCAGCACCAAGACTCCATGGGTGTAAGGATCATTACTTTGTAATCTAGATTATTGACTCTAGTGCAAGTGGGAGATGAAGGAAATATGCCCTAGAGGCAATAATAAAGTTATTATTTATTTCCTTATATCATGATAAATGTTTATTATTCATGCTAGAATTGTATTAACCGGAAACGTAATACATGTGTGAATATATAGACAAACAAGATGTCACTAGTATGCCTCTACTTGACTAGCTTGTTAATCAAAGATGGTTATGTTTCCTAACCATAAACAAGGAGTTGTTATTTGATTAACAAGGTCACATCATTAGTTGAATGATCTGATTGACATGACCCATTCCGTTAGCTTAACACTTGATCGCTTAGTATGTTAATGCTTTCTTCATGACCCATACATGTTCCTGTAACTATGAGATTATGCAACTCCGTTCATCGGAGGAACACTTTGGTACTACCAAACGTCACAACGTAATCGGGTGATTATAAAGGAGTACTACAGGTGTCTCCAAAGGTACTTGTTGGGTTGGCGTATTTCGAGATTAGGTTTTGTCACTCCGATCGTCGGAGAGGTATCTCTAGGCCTTCTCGGTAATACACATCACCTAAGCCTTGCAAGCATTACAACTAATGAGTTAGTTGTGAGATGATGTATTATGGAACGAGTAAAGAGACTTACCGGTAACGAGATTGAACTAGGTATTGGATACCGACGATCGAATCTCGGGTAAGTAACATACCGATGACAAAGGGAACAACGTATGTCGTTATGCGGTTTGACCGATAAAGATCTTCGAGAATATGTAGGAACCAATATGGGCATCCAGGTTCCGCTATTGGTTATTGACCGAGAATGGTTCTAGGTCATGTCTACATAGTTCTCGAACCCGTAGGGTCCGCACGCTTAACGCTTCGATGACAGTTCATAATGAGTTTATAAGTATTAATGCACCAAGGTTGTTCGAGTCCGGATGTGATCACGGACATGACGAGGAGTCTCGAAATGGTCGAGACATAAAGATTGATATATTGAAGCCTACATTTGGACATCGGAAGTGTTCCGGTGAAATCGGATTTTACCGAGTACCGGAGGTTACTGGAACCCCGGGAGGTCCATGGGCCTTAATGGGCCATGGGAGAAGAGGAAGGGCAGGCCAAGGTGGGCTGCGCCCCCCCCTCCCCCCTCTAGTCCGAATAGGACAAGGAAGGGGGGCGGCGCCCCTTCCCTCTTCCCCTCCTCCAATCCTAGTCCAACTAGGAGAGGGGGAGTCCTACTCCGGTGGGAGTAGGACTCCTCCTTGCGCCTCCCCTAGGGCCGCCACCTTCCCTTGGCTCCTTTATATACGGGGCAGGGGCACCCCAAGAGACACAAGTTGATCTACGGATCTTTCCTTAGCCGTGTGCGGTGCCCCTTCCACCATATTCCACTTCGGTCATATCGTCATGGAGCTTAGGCGAAGCCTGCGCGGAGAAGTCATATCGTCATGGAGCTTAGGCGAAGCCCTGCGTCGGTGGAGCATCAACATCGCCTGCCACGCCGTCGTCGTGGAACTCATCCCGACACTTTGCTGGATCGGTCCGGGATCGCCATCGAGCTGAACGTGTGCGTAACTCGGAGGTGCCGTCGTTCGGTGCTTGGATCGGTCGGATCGTGGAGACGTACGACTACATCAACCGCGTTGTTATAACGCTTCCGCTTTCGGTCTACGAGGTTACGTGGACGGACACTCTCCCCTCCCGTTGCTATGCCATCACCATGGTCTTGCGTGATCGTAGGAAATTTTTTGAAATTACTACGTTCCCCAACACCCTCTCATAGGCCCTTTCTCAACTAAGATGTCTCCTGCTTTATTATCAAGATTATCTTAATTTCTTGGATCGTAAATATCCGGATTTTGAATAGGTTATTCATCAACACTAGTAGATTGTTGTGCATCCAATGAATTACCTACATCTCCGAGCCACTTACATTGTTATTGGTGTCAACATTTTCTTCTTGCTGATAATATTCTTAAATCCCAATAGTTTACTGCTCTTCCTCTATGGCAACCATCTCCAACTAATCATCTTGGTTTATCAAAGTAGTGGAAGCACCATTATTACTCTTGAGAAATTTGTGCATATCTCTGCATTGTGATTGTATCAATTTATCCACGGCCTTCTTACTGTTCCTTTTATCGCTACCCGATGCATACGTCCTGTTGTTTCTGGAGACATGATAACACACAAGGCTGAAAACAAAAACAAATGCTGCATCAATTGTTGAACGTTACTAGCTTATGCATCAAGGAACAACAATATATATACCTGATGATCGATTCGGTGATGAGAGTTAGTGCGTGTGCCTGCACAAAATTACAGATGGGGATCCCTGGAATTGAAATCAATGGAGAACTAGATTAGACGTATCCCTAAGCGCCTATACAGAATTATAGATGGGGGCCTAGGAACTGAAATCAGCAGCTAATTAGGTACGAAATTACCAGGACACAGGAGGGAGGAGGCGGCAGTACCAGTACGAATGTCGGGCATTGGTGGCCTAGGGCTCGAATAGCTGCACCTGCATGATTGCCGTGATGGAATTGGAAGGGCTCGCATGGATCGCTTCTTTTTTCACGTGAAGGATGCGACCCCCGTTGATCGTGATGGAATAACAAACAAATCGATCGATGGGTGGGCGATCTGCTGCTTTCTGCGCTTGTGCGTCTGTGTGAGACTAAGCCCAGCACCCAGTGAGGGAGTTCCGGACTAGGGGGTGTCCAGATAGCCGAACTATCATCATCGGCCGGACTCCAAGACTATGAAGATACAAGATTGAAGACTTCGTCCCGTGTCCGGATGGGACTTTCCTTGGCGTGGAAGGCAAGCTTGGCGATACGGATATGTAGATCTCCTACCTTTGTAACCGACTTTGTGTAACCCTAGCCCTCTCCGGTGTCTATATAAACCGGACGGCTGTAGTCCATAGGACGAACAACAATCATACCATAGGGTAGCTTCTAGGGTTTTGCCTCTTTGATCTCGTGGTAGATCCACTCTTGTAACACACATCATCAATATTAATTAAGGATGGCAATGGGTAGGGTATGGGTAGGGTAGAGCAATACCATACCCATACCCATATAGTTAGTGGGTACAAAATTCTACCCATACTCGTACCCATGGGTATGAAACTTTACCCATACCCATACCCGACGGGTACCCGTACCCATTGGGTATCGAGCGGGTAGAACAAATAGTACACAAGTTATTCACAATTTGAAGCTCATTGATAGCACATTTGATAAAAAAAACAATTATGTCAGCGCAATAACAGGTAGATGAGTAATTGACCAATATCAACATTTAGAAATCACAAGATACTCTTAAGTCAATAGGAGTGGACGAGTCACATGAAAAATTAAGGACTAATTGACGACAACTTAACATTAGTTCACAAACGGGCGGGGTATGGGTATACACGTGGGTACAAGACTATACCCGTACCCTATCCATGACTTAATGGGTAGGATATGGGTACTACCTGTGGGTATAAAAGTGTGCCCATACCCTGCCCATGCGGGTACGATACCCGTGGGTACCCGTACCCATGGATAAAATTGCCATCCTTAATATTAATCAAGCAGGACGTAGGGTTTTACCTCCATCAAGAGGGCCCAACACAGGTAAAACATCGTGTCCCTTGTCTCCGTTACCATCCGCCTAGACGCACGCTTCGAGACCCCCTACCGAGATCCGCGGTTTTGACACGACATTGGTGCTTTCATTGAGAGTTCCTCTCGCCGTCACCATCGGGAAGGATGCCTTTTCCGTCTTTAAAAGACGGCGCCGTCGTCAAGGAGCTTTGGCGCCGGCGAGACTATCCGGCTAAGGCGGTTTCTCATGACCACTGTTCGCCACCGCCCGACAATGACCTCTCAAGTCATTGAAAGCGATCTTCACGTCGGCTCGGAATTCGCCGAGCAGCTAGATCCGATTGAGCTCTCCTCCGTAAACAAGCTCTTGGATCGCATCGCCGCCCTGTCAGGAGTCGCTACCAACTACGATCGATTGGGCTTAAAACCGATCCGAGAGAAATTAACTCTCCCGTGTTACCCACCATGTTGTCGTGGTAGAGGAACAATCGGCGACTCTTCTTCTATGTTAAAATCCAACTATGTACGGATTCGGATCCCTCCATGCCGGATTCCCGCGGAGGACGGGCGCTAATCAAATCTGAACCTAAAGTCGGGCATCGGACCAGATTTGTTGGGAAGCGCTCAGCAAACCAAGCTTAGAATCCGGAAGCTTCTTAGCCTTTAAGCCTCGGGCGGGCGGGGTTCAACTTAATTCCACCGCCCACCCAAACATAGCGATCTATCTCAAATCGGCAAGAGCCCGATGAAACATTACATCATTCTTGGGCGATTCCTCATGGTTATGAACAGGATAAAGGACCGCCGTGAAGAAAGCGCGATTTCAATCTTTCGCAAGAATTGCACGGACAAGGGAATCATAAGCGCCATCGATCGTCGCGAAGTTTCACGCCTCGCCAACCTAGCGACCATCGTACAAAAATACCGCCCGATGGAGAGTGCAGGAAAAACCAAACTAGGTTTTGGGACAATCCGACCTGAATACAAACCAGATCCGAAATAAGAGGGTGCTTCATACTCAAGCACATGGGTTAAAACCAAAAGCAAAAACCCCTAAAGTGCAGAACCGTCTTCGAGGGATGGCTCAACGACCTGCAAAATCCACAAGATGGAGGGCGCCACTCCAACACACAGCCTTGGCGTGTTGGATACTACTGCAGTGGCCAAAAGTGGCGTGGCTTTTTAGCCCCGGCAACCAACCCAAAGATACCGATGCGGTATTAATAGTCTTGAGACTTTCGCATCAAATAACATGCGGAAGCGAACAATCCGCAGCCTCGCCAAGTCTACCAAGTAGCAACAACAAATCCATGGAGCGACACGGCTATCACCTTCAAACGCCAAACGATTTAACCTAAATTCGAACAGCTAGAGCACCACCGCATTGGTCCTCGGCCGATAGTGGACGGTTTCGTCTTACTAAGGTACTCATGGATGGCGGCAGGATTAAACCTCATCTATGAGGAAACCCTTCAAAAATGGAAATTGATGGAGCCGCATTGAGCGAAGCAGCACAACCTTCGGAGGATAATCCCTAGTCGAGAAGTACGCTGCACAGGAAAAATCACACTAGGCGTAGTGTTCGCTCACCGGACAATTACAGTCCGAGGAGGTCACGTTCAAGTGGCCCCATTCGCAGCGGATATTACGCTTTGTTAGGGCGAGAGGCATTCACAATCTTCCAAGCTATACCCCACTACGGGTACATGAAGCTCAAAATGCCCGACCAATGGGATAATCACTCTGCAAGATGATCGGATCTGCACTCCGCTGAAAATAAGACAGCCAGACCGCCCTAGAGGCATTGTCCAAGCCCTAGCGGCGGAGGAACTTCTGACGCTGCGCTCCACGGTGGATAGGGACGATGTGATACTCGATAAGAGGTCCAAGTCCACCTCTTTTAAACCAGCGAGACGAAATAGTTAAATTTCAGGTCCATCCAACGGACCCCACAAAGACGGCCTCCATTGGGGCACAATTAAGTCCTGATGTCGGGCCAAGACTACGAGAATTCCTTCGAAAATTGGGACATTTTTCCGGCACCCTTCGAGACATGCCAGGAATCCCACGCAGTCGGCAGAGCACAGCCTAAATATCCTAAAGGATTCAAGCCATCAAACAAGCTCTTGGCGATTTTCCTAACCCAAAAGATCGGCAATGGGAGAGGAGCTAGCCAAACTCTTAGAAGCCGGATTCATCGAGATATGAAACATCCGGACTGGCTAGCCAATCTAGTAATGGTACCAAAAAGGACAAATCCTGGCGCCTCTGCGTCGATTTTAAAGACCTTAACAAGGCCTCATCCAAAGGACCCTTTCCCCTCCCTCGCATCGACCAAATCATCGATGCTACCGCGAAACACGATTCATTGTGCTTCCTCGACGCATACTCCGGATACCATCAAATCAAGATGGCGGAGAAAGATCAGGCCGCAACGGCATTCATTACTCCGTATGGGCCATTCGCTTCAACACAATGCCCTTCGGACTCAAAAACGCGGCGCAACATATCGGCGCATGATTCAAACATGTCGGCTACCCAGATAGGCAAAACAGTAGAGGCATACGTAGACGATGTGGTCGTCAAGACCAAACACGTCGGAACTCTAGTAGAAGACTTGAGGGTGACATTCGACAACCTCCGAGCATATGACATTAAGCTCAATCCGGAAAATGCGTCTTGCATACAGGTAGAAAGCTCTTAGGCTTCATCATATCCGGTAGAGGAATTGAAGCAAACCCGGCCAAAATCCGAGCTCTGTCACAATTGGATATTCCAAAAGACCTCAAGCAGATACAAAAACTAACCGGATGCGTAGCGGCCTTAAGTCGTTTCATCTCCCATTTGGGAGAAAAGGCTATGCCCCTCTACCGCCTCCTCCGGCGCACCGAACATTTTGAATGGACGGATGCTGCCACAGCCGGACTCGAAGAAATAAAGGCCATCCTGGCAACAAATCCGGTTACGGCGCGCCCAACCTGGGCGAACCTATGTTATTATATATCGCAACAACACATCAAGTTGTCAGCGCGGTACTCGTCGTTGAACAAGAAACAGAAGGGCACAGATTCCCTCTTCAAAACCAGTGTACTACGTATCCACTGTTCTAACTCCATGCAAATCCCGGTACCCGCATTATCAAAAGATAGCGTATGCAGTGTTCATGGCATCCCGGAAGTTGCGACACTACTTTCAAGAGTGTTCAATAACGGTGGCCTCTGAAGTACCTCTCAACGATATTATAAACAATCACGACGCAACGGGCAGGATTGCAAAATGGGCTATCGAGCTCTTACCATTTGACATAACCTACAAACCACGGCGAGCTATAAAATCGCAGGTTCTGGCTGACTTCGTCGCCGAATGGACCGAAGCCGAACTCCCTAAAGAGTACGGCGCGTACTCCAACTGGATCATGCATTTCGACGGATCCAAAATGTTGGCTGGCTTGGGGGCTGGCGTCGTCCTGACGTCCCCAACTGGAGACACAATCCAATACGTACTTCAAATAATGTACATGGTGTTGGAGAACGTAGTAATTTCAAAAAATTTCCTACGCACACGCAAGATCATGGTGATGGCATAGCAACGAGAGAGGAGAGTGTCTGTCCACGTACCCTCGTAGACCGAAAGCGGAAGCGTTATAACAACGCGGTTGATGTAGTCGTGCGTCTTCACGATCCGACCGATCCAAGCACCGAACGTCACGGCACCTCCGAGTTCTCGCACACGTTCAGCTCGATGGCGATCCCGGACTCCGATCCAAAGCAAAGTGTCGGGGATGAGTTCCGTCGACGACGGCGTGGTGACGATGATGATGCTCCACCGACGCAGGGCTTCACCTAAGCTCCTGCGACGATATGACTTCTCCGGCGCAGGCTTCGCCTAAGCTCATGACGATATGACCGAAGTGGAATATGGTGGAGGGGCACCGCACACGGCTAAGGAACGATCCGTAGATCAACTTGTGTGTTCATGGGGTGCCCCTGCCCCGTATAAAAAGGAGGGAGGGAGGAGGAGGCCGACCCTAGTAGGGCGCGCCATGGGGAGTCCTACTCCCACCGGAGTAGGATTCCCCTTCCTAGTCCAACTAGGAGTCCTTCCATGTATTAGGAGTAGGAGACAAGAAAGGGAAGAGAGAAGGAAGGAAGGAAGGGTGCGGCCTCCCCTAGTCCAATTCGGACTAGGCCATGGGCGCGCGGCCTGCCCTAGGCAGCCCTCTCTCTTTCCCTTGAGGCCCAATAAGGCCCAATACTTCTCCCCGGCGAATTCCCGTAACTCTCCGGTACTCCGAAAAATACCCGATTCATTCGGAACCTTTCCGAACTCCGAATATAGTCGTCCAATATATCAATCTTTACGTCTCGACCATTTCGAGACTCCTCGTCATGTCCCCGATCTCATACGGATCTCCGAACTCCTTCGGTACATCAAAACTCATAAACTCATAATATAACTGTCATCGAAACCTTAAGCGTGCGGACCCTACGGGTTCGAGAACTATGTAGACATGACCTAGAACTATTCTCGGTCAATAACCAATAGCGGAACCTGGATGCCCATATTGGTTCCTACATATTCTACGAAGATCTTTATCGGTCAAACCGCATAACAACATACGTTGTTCCCTTTGTCATCGGTATGTTACTTGCCCGAGATTTGATCGTCGGTATCCAATACCTAGTTCAATCTCGTTCTTGACAAGTCTCTTTACTCGTTCGTAATGCATCATTCCGTAACTAACTCATTAGCTACATTGCTTGCAAGGCTTATAGTGATGTGCATTACCGAGAGGGCCCAGAGATACCTCTCCGACAATCGGAGTGACAAAACCTAATCTCGAAATCGCCAACCCAACATGTACCTTTGGAGACACTTGTAGTACTCCTTTATAATCACCCGATTACGTTGTGACGTTTGGTAGCACCAAAGTGTTCCTCCGTAAACGGAGTTGCATAATCTCATAGTTACGGGAACATGTATAAGTCATGAAGAAAGCAATAGCAATATACTAAACGATCAAGTGCTAGGCTAACGGAATGGGTCATGTCAATCAGATCATTCTCCTAATGATGTGATCCCGTTAATCAAATGACAACTCATGTCTATGGTTAGGAAACATAACCATCTTTGATTAACGAGCTAGTCAAGTAGAGGCATACTAGTGACACTCTGTTTGTCTATGTATTCACACATGTATTATGTTTCCGGTTAATACAATTCTAGCATGAATAATAAACATTTATCATGATATAAGGAAATAAATAATAACTTTATTATTGCCTCCAGGGCATATTTCCTTCAGCTCCCACTTGCACTAGAGTCAATAATCTAGTTCACATCGCCATGTGATTTAACATCAATAGTTCACATCTATATGTGGTTAACACCCATAGTTCACATCGACATGTGACCAACACCCAAAGGGTTTACTAGAGTCGATGATCTAGTTCACATCGCTATGTGATTAACACCCAAAGAGTACTAAGGTGTGATCATGTTTTGCTTGTGAGATAATTTTAGTCAACGGATCTGTCACATTCAGAGCCGTAAGTATTTTGCAAATTTCTATGTCTACAATGCTCGCACGGAGCTACTCTAGCTAATTGCTCCCACTTTCAATATGTATCCAGATTGAGACTCGAGTCATCTAGATTAGTGTTAAAACTTGCATCGACGTAACCCTTTACGACGAACCTTTTTCACTTCCATAATCGAAAACATATCCTTATTCTACTAAGGATAATTTTGACCGTTGTCCATTGATCTACTCCTAGATCACTATTGCACTCCTTGCCAAGCTTAGTGGTAGGGTATGCAATAGATCAGTACACAACATGACATACTTTATAGAACCTATGGCTGATGCATAGGGAATGACTTTCATTCTCTTTCTATCTTCTGCCGTGGTCGGGTTTTGAGTCTTACTCAATCTCACACCTTGTAACACAGGCAAGAACTCTTTCTTTGACTGTTCCATTTTGAACTACTTCAAAATCTTGTCAAGGTATGTATTCATTGAAAAACTTATCTAGCGTCTTGATCTATCTCTATAGATCTTGATGCTCAATATGTAAGCAGCTTCACCGAGGTCCTTCTTTGAAAAACTCCTTTCAAACACTCCTTTATGCTTTGCAGAATAATTCTACATCATTTCGATAAACAATATGTCATTCACATATACTTATCAGAAATGTTGTAGTGCTCCCACTCACTTTCTTGTAAATACAGGCTTCACCGCAAGTCTCAGATAAAACTATATGCTTTGATCAACTTATCAAAGTGTGTATTCCAACTCGAGATGCTTGCACCAGTCCATAGATGGATCATTGGAGCTTACACATTTTGTTAGCACCTTTAGGATTGACAAAACCTTCTGGTTGCATCATATACAACTCTTCTTTAAGAAAACCATTAAGGAATGCAGTTTTGACATTCATTTGCCAGATTTCATAAAATGTGGCAATTGCTAACATGATTCGGACAGACTTAAGCATCGCTATAGTTGAGAAAATCTCATTGTAGTCAACACCTTGAACTTGTCAAAAACCTTTGCGACAAGTCAAGCTTTGTAGATAGTAACACTACTATCAGTGTCCGTCTTCCTCTTGAAGATCCATTTATTCTCAATGGCTTGCCGATCATCGGGCAAGTCAATCAAAGTGCATACATTGTTCTCATACATGGATCCTATCTCAGATTTCATGGCCTCAAGCCATTTCGCGGAATCTGGGCTCATCATCGCTTCCTCATAGTCTGTAGGTTCATCATGGTCTAGTAACATGACTTCCAGAACACGATTACCGTACCACTCTGGTGCGGATTTACTCTGGAAGACCTACGAGGTTTGGTAGCAACTTGATCTGAAGTTTCATGATCATCATCATTAACTTCCTCACTAATTGGTGTAGGAATCACCGAACTGATTTACGTGATGAACTACTTTCCAATAAGGGAGAAGGTACAATTACCTCATCAAGTTTCTATTTTCCTCCCACTCACTTCTTTCGAGAGAAACTTCTTCTCTAGAAAGGATCCATCTTAGCAACGAATGTCTTGCCTTCGGATCTGTGATAGAAGGTGTACCCAACTGTCTCCTTTGGGTATTCTATGAAGACGCACTTCTCCGATTTGGGTTAGAGCTTATCGGTGAAAACTTTTCACATAAGCATCACAACTCCAAACTTTAAGAAACGATACTTAGGTTTCTTTGCTAAACCATAGTTCATACGGTGTCATCTCAACGGATTTAGATGGTGCCCTATTAAACGTGAATGCAGCTGTCTCTAATGCATAACCCCAAAACGATAGTGGTAAATCGGTAAGATACATCATAGATCGCACCATATCCAATAAAGTGCGGTTATGACGTTCGGACACACCATTATCTTGTGGTGTTCCGGTGGCGTGAGTAGTGAAACTATTTCACATTGTTTTAACTGAAGGCCAAACTCGCAACTCAAATATTTTTCCTCTGCGATCATATCGTAGAAACTTTTATTTTCTTATTACGATGATTCTTCACTTCACTCTGTAATTCTTTGAACTTTTCAAATGTTTCAGACTTGTGTTTCATCAAGTAGATATACCCATATCTGCTCAAATCATCTTGTGAAGGTCAGAAAATAACGATACTTGCCACGAGCATCAACACTCATTGGATCGCATACATCAGTATGTATTATTTCCAACAAGTTTGTTGCTCGTTCCATTGTTCCGAAGAACGGAGTTTTAGTCATCTCGCCCAAAGGCACGGTTCGCAAGCATCAAATGATTCATAACCAAGTGATTCTGAAAATCCATCTTTTATGTAGTTTCTTCATGCGCTTTACACCGATATGACCTAAACGGCAGTGCCACAAATAAGTTGCACTATCATTATTAACTTTGCATCTTTTGGCATCAATATTATGAATATGTGTATCACTACAATCGAGATCCAACAAACTGTTTATTGGGTGTATGACCATTGAAGGTTTTATTCATTTAAACAAAACAACAATTATTCTTTGACTTTAAATGAATAACCGTTTTGAAAACTATTTTCATTGGGTGTATGACCATCGAAGGTTTTATTCATTTAAACAGAACAACAATTATTCTTTGACTTTTAAATGAATAACCGTTTTGCAATAAACATGATCAAATCATATTCATGCTCAACGCAAACACCAAATAACATTTATTTAGGTTTAACATTAATCCCGAAAGTATAGGGAGTGTGCGATGATGATCATATCAATCTTGGAACTACTTCCAACACTCATCGTCACTTCCCTTCAACTAGTCTCTCTTTATTCGTAACTCCTGCTTGAGTTACTAATCTCAACAACCTAACAAGTATCAAATACTCGGGGCTACTATAAACACTAGTAAGGCACACACACATCAATAACCTGTATATCAAATATACTCTTGTTCAATTTGCCATCCTTCTTATCCGCCAAATACTTGGGGTAGTTCCGCTTCCAGTGACCAGTTCCATTGCAGCAAAAGCACTTAGTCTCAGGCTTAGGTCCAGACTTGAGCTTCTTCACTCGAACAACAACTTGCTTGCCGTTGTTCTTCAAGTTCCCCTTCTTCCCTTTGCCCTTTTCCTTGAAACTAGTGGTCTTGTCAATCATCAACACTTGATGCTCTTTTCTTGATTTCTACCTTCGTCGATTTCAGCATCACGAAGAGCTTGGGAATCACTTTTGTCATCCCTTGCATATTATAGTTCATCACGAAGTTCTACTAACTTGGTGATGGTGACTAGAGAATTCTGTCAATCACTATCTTATCTGGAAGATTAACTCCCACTTGATTCAAGCAATTGAAGTACCTGGACAATCTGAGCACATGCTCACTAGTTGAGCGATTCTCCTCCATCTTTTAGCTATAGAATTTGTTGGAGACTTCATATCTCTCAACTCGGTATTTGCTTGAAATATTAACTTCAATTCCTGGAACATCTCATATGGTCCATGACGTTCAAAACGTCTTTGAAGTCCCGATTCTAAGCCTTTAAGCATGGTGCACTAAACTATCAAGTAGTCATCATATTGAGCTAGCCAAACGTTCATAACGTGCGCATACGCTCTGCAATAGGTTTGTCACCTAGCGGTGCATTAAGGACATAATTTTTCGTGCAGCAATGAGGATAAACCTCGGATCACGGATCCAATCCGCATCATTGCTACTAACATTTTTCAACATAATTTTCTCTAGGAACATATCAAAACAAACATATAAAAGCATAGGGAAGCAACAACGAGCTATTGATCTACAACATAATTTGCAAAATACTACCAGACTAAGTTCATGATAAATTAAAGTTCAATTAATCATATTACTTAAGAACTCCCACTTAGACAAACATCTCTCTAGTCATCTAAGTGATCACGTGATCCAAATCAACTAAACCATAACCGATCATCACGTGAGATGGAGTAGTTTTCAATGGTGAACATCTTATGTTGATCATATCTACTATATGATTCACGCCGACCTTTCGGTCTCCGTGTTCGAGGCCATATCTGCATATGCTAGGCTCGTCAAGTATAACCTGAGTATTCTGCGTGTGCAAAACTGGCTTGCACCCGTTGTAGATGGACGAGAGCTTATCACACCGATCATCACGTGGTGTCTCGACACGACGAACTTTGGCAACGGTGCATACTCGGGGAGAACACTACTTGATAATTTTAGTGAGAGATCATCTTAAAATGCTACCGTCAATCAAAGCAAAATAAGATGCATAAAGGATAAACATCACATGCAATCAATATAAGTGATATGATATGGCCATCATCATCTTGTGCTTGTGATCTCCATATCCGAAGCACCGTCATGATCACCATCGCCACCGCGCGACACCTTGATCTCCATCGTAGCATCGTTGTCGCCTCGCCAACTATTGCTTCTCGACTATCGCTACCGCTTAGTGATAAAGTAAAGCAATTACATGGCTTTGCATTTCATACAATAAAGCGACAACCATATGGCTCCACCGATTGCCGATAACTTGGTTACAAAACATGATCATCTCATACAATAAAATATAGCATCATGCCTTGACCATATCACATCACAACATGCCCTGCAAAAACAAGTTAGACGTCCTCTACTTTGTTGTTGCAAATTTTACGTGGCTGCTACGGGCTTAAGCAAGAACCAATCTCACCTCGCATCAAAACCACAACGATATTTGTCAAATAGACTCCGTTTTAACCTTCTCAAGGACCGGGCGTAGCCACACTCGGTTCAACTAAAGTGAGAGAGACAGACACCCGCCAGCCACCTTTAAGCACGAGTGCTCGTAGCGGTGAAACCAGTCTCGCGTAAGCGTCTGGCGTAATGTCGGTCCGGGCCGCTTCATCTCACAATACCGCTGAACCAAAGTATGACATGCTTTGGTAGGCGGTATGACTTATATCGCCCACAACTCACTTGTGTTCTACTCGTGCAAAACATCAAACCATAAAACCTAGGCTCGATACCATCATTGGAGAACGTAGTAATTTCAAAAATTCCTACGCACACGCAAGATCATGGTGATGGCATAGCAACGAGAGGAGAGTGTCCGTCCACGTACCCTCGTGAGACCGAAAGCGAAGCGTTATAACAACGCTGTTGATGTAGTCGTGCGTCTTCACGATCCGACCGATCCAAGCACCGAACGTCACGGCACCTCCGAGTTACGCACACGTTCAGCTCGATGACGATCCCCGGACTCCGATCCAGCAAAGTGTCGGGGATGAGTTCCGTCAGCACGACGGCGTGGTGACGATGATGATGCTCCACCGACGCAGGGCTTCACCTAAGCTCCTGCGACGATATGACTTCTCCGGCGCAGGGCTTCGCCTAAGCTCCGCGACGATATGACCGAAGTGGAATATGGTGGAGGGGGGCACCGCACACGGCTAAGGAACGATCCGTAGATCAACTTGTGTGTTCATGGGGTGCCCCCTGCCCCTGTATATAAAGGAGGGAGGGAGGAGGAGGCCGGCCCTAGTAGGGGCGCGCCATGGGGAGTCCTACTCCCACCGGGAGTAGGATTCCCCCTTTCCTAGTCCAACTAGGAGTCCTTCCATGTATTAGGAGTAGGAGACAAGAAAGGGAAGAGAGAAGGAAGGAAGGAAGGGTGCGGCCTCCCTAGTCCAATTCGGACTAGGCCATGGGGCGCGCGCCTGCCCTAGGCAGCCCTCTCTCTTTCCGCAGGCCCAATAAGGCCCAATACTTCTCCCGGCGAATTCCCGTAACTCTCGGTACTCCAAAAATACCCGATTCATTCGAACCTTTCGAACTCCGAATATAGTCGTCCAATATATCAATCTTTACGTCTCGATCATTTCGAGACTCCTCGTCATGTCCCCGATCTCATCCGGGACTCAACTCCTTCGGTACATCAAAACTCATAAACTCATAATATAACATCGCCATCGAAACCTTGTTGCGTGCGGACCCTACGGGTTCGAGAACTATGTAGACATGACCTAGAACTATTCTCGGTCAATAACCAATAGCGGAACCTGGATGCCCATATTGGTTCCTACATATTCTACGAAGATCTTTATCGGTCAAACCGCATAACAACATACGTTGTTCCCTTTGTCATCTTGTATGTTACTTGCCCGAGATTTGATCGTCGGTATCCAATACCTAGTTCAATCTCGTTACTGACAAGTCTCTTTACTCGTTCCGTAACTAACTCATTAGCTACATTGCTTGCAAGGCTTATAGTGATGTGCATTACCGAGAGGGCCCAGAGATACCTCTCCGACAATCGGAGTGACAAAACCTAATCTCGAAATACGCCAACCCAACATGTACCTTTGGAGACACCTGTAGTACTCCTTTATAATCACCCAGTTATGTTGTGACGTTTGGTAGCACCAAAGTGTTCCTCCGTAAACGGAGTTGCATAATCTCATAGTTACAGAACATGTATAAGTCATGAAGAAAGCAATAGCAATATACTAAACGATCAAGTGCTAGGCTAACGGAATGGGTCATGTCAATCAGATCATTCTCCTAATGATGTGATCCCGTTAATCAAATGACAACTCATGTCTATGGTTAGGAAACATAACCATCTTTGATTAATGAGCTAGTCAAGTAGAGGCATACTAGCGACACTCTGTTTGTCTATGTATTCACACATGTATTATGTTTCCGGTTAATACAATTCTAGCATGAATAATAAACATTTATCATGATATAAGGAAATAAATAATAACTTTATTATTGCCTCTAGGGCATATTTCCTTCACATGGACTCCAACAACGCAGCCGAATACGAGGCCCTTCTACATGGCCTCCGGATGGCAATCTCCATGGGCATTCAACGCCTAGAGGTGCGCGGGGACTCAAACCTCGCAATATCCCAAGTAAATGGAGACTTTGACGCCAAAGATCCAAAAATGGCAGCTTACCGCAATGCCGTCCTAAAAATGTCAGCTCGGTTCGAAGGACTCGAATTCCACCATGTAGCCCGGGATAATAACCAGGCAGCAGACGTGTTAGCACGCATCGGCGCGAAACGAGACGCCGTCCCTCCAAACATCTTCCTGGAACGGCTCTTTAAGCCATCCGTATTATGGGAAGAGGAGTCCGAAATAACGATCCGGAGCCACTGCATCACCTAACTCGCACCATTACGACACAATCGGCGGCTCACCAATAAAATAACACTTTCACTCACGAAATAATGGCAGTAATTGCCCGTGGACAGAACCATTCCTAGCCTACTTAATGCGGCAGAACTTCCGAAGACCAAAATGAGGCCAGCTGCATAGTTCGCGATCTAAAGCCTACAAGGTCCATGAGGGAGAACTTTATAAGAAAAGCACAACCGAGTCCTTCAAAGGTGTATCTCCGAGAGGAAGGGCGAAATCTCCGGCTGAAATTCACGCGGACTCGGCGGGCACCACGCTGCAGCCCGGGCCCTTGTAGGCAAGGCCTTCCGACATGATTTTATTGGCCGACAGCCGGGCAGATGCTCAGACTTAGTCCAACGATGCATCGGTTGCCGCCTCTTTGCTAATCGAGCCACATGCCACCCACCGCCCTCAAAACTATACCCATTACACGGCCGTTCATGGTCCAGGGCTTGACATGGTTGGACCCCTTAAAGGGGAACCCACAAGCACAAATACTTATTGGTCATGGTGGACAAATTCACCAAATGGATTGAGGCCAAGCCGGTTAAAGCGGCAGAATCCGGACCGGTGATAGACTTCATATCCGGGGTAGTACACCGCTTTGGCGTCCCCACAAAGATCATCACGACAACGGCACGAACTTCACGGCCGACGAGGTTAAACTCGTGCAAAAACATGGGCATCAAGCTCGATTACGCTTCAGTCTATCACCCCCAAACTAACGGTCAAGTCGAGCGAGCAAATGGTCTAATCATGAGCGGCATCAAACCCGCACTAGTGCGGTCCTCAAGGAATCTAACACGACCGGGTAGAGGAGCTCGACTCCGTACTCTGGGGCTGCGGACCACGCCAAACCGAACTCATGGATTCACACCATTTTCATGGTATACGGTAGCAGAGGCGTTCGCCTGCGATATAATTCATGACTCACCTCGTAATGCGCATGTACGAAGAAAGAGAAGCCGAGTTGGATCGGCAGGACAGTTTGGGCGCCTTAGAGGAGGAGCGGGGCGTGGCAAAGGCTCGCTTCCGCATTTTATCGCAGCAGGCTCAAGATATCAAAGCAGAGAAGTACGGGCCAAAACTTACAATGTTGGCGAACTTGTTCTACGCGTGCGGACAAGAAAAAGGATAAACTTAAGCCCAAGTGGAAGGTCCTTCATCATCGACCAAGTCCCGACCGGCGGAGCATACCGCTCACGTAACGATCCGACAACCGACTCGAGCCGAACCCATGGAACGCAGCCCGCCTCCAAGATTCTACGCCTAACGCCGACTCGGGTTCGCCTCACTCCCGCCCACCCTTTTTATATTTTTACTGTCTCTTGTCCCCTCCTTTTCCCACTTTCTTTTTCAATACTCCTCCGCTCCTTGATATAAGGTGTATAGATTTTTGAGAGAAAGTCCAAATATAAGGTGTATTATGCTGCACCACTGCTTGGATAATTTTTTAGGGATTTGATTACATTTCCTTATATCTTGTAAGCTCCTCTATTTTCTCATGTCAATTAGTCATCTGTAATCTCACTCAAAACTTGTGAAATTTTCCCTTCACGTGCGTTCTTTAATTTCCGTGCCAAAAACTATACACCCTATATCTAGGAACGGAGGGAGTACCTTTTATAGGCTGATTTGCGCTTTGTTCGCACACACTTGATGTGCTCCTAGCACTCATTATACCTGGGGGCTTCTTTAATAGAAGCTTATTCATACGGGCTTCATGCCCAATACATGTGTCATACTTCCGCATGTACCTTTTATTCACCATTGTATGCATCGATATGACTTAAGTTTTGGCCAAGCTGGGTTGCTCGGCTCCTGCTTACCCCTCGCTCCCGATTGTTCGGCTAGGAGGTAAAGGAGCACCTCTGCGATTACTCTTGCCGGGTCACCGGATGTGTACCTCGGTCGGGTGAAGCCGAAGCTAGCGTTCTTAAGAGAATATTCGGTCGGTGACTTGAAAGATGATTTATTACTTACTTATTTATCCGCCCCGGATGCTTTTTTCTGCTATTTTCGCGATGACGGCATTGCACTTTAGGGCATGCCCCCCAGGGAAAGGAACCCTTAACGGAACTATTCTCCCTGAAAGATGTTTCTTACTAACCATGTAATATAACATAACTAGTTGGGCACTTGTCTGATAAAGCAATTATGACCCCGACGCCTTGTCTCCATGCATGCCCCGGTTCTTTTATAACCGTAAGGGTATTCGGACACACTCCGGACTGTTGGGTCTCGAGGTTGAAGCGAAACGGTCCGCAAAGACAAACGATCTACAATCCGGCTAGAAGGCATTTTACATGTCATTTCAAATTACATCGTCAAACCGACTGATTGTACTCCTCCTCAATCCCATCTAATAGGTTGTCTAATTTACAGTCCTGTTGGGAATATTTCACAGCCAGTTCTACTTGGTCGTACATCAAGCTCACAGGGATCTCCTTCCCATCAGGCCCCGCAGGTCCGACCTCGGCCATGTGGTTTGGGTCAGCCTTCGGGTAACGTGTCTTCAACATGGCCCAGCCTCCTGGCGCCCGACGGCAGCCGATATCTTCCATAAGCGGAGGCGTCGCCGTGCTCCCTGAAGCTTCTCAGCAAGCTCACCAAGGCCCTCGGGTAGGGAGACGGATGGCCATAAAGCATGAACGACGCCACTCATCGCCTGCCGAACACGTCCGAGCAATTGCACCAGCTCGGGAAGTTGGTCACCCGTTGACCCAGGCATTTCCTCCGGAGGGCGACTGTGAGCACACCTAAAGACATATTTCTGTCAATCGACTTCCTCGCCGAATTCCTCTTTACAAAGGAATTTGTTCAAGCACTTACTATAAATGCCGCGACGAAGCGGCTGATTCTCCTTCATGGAGCCAGACATTTGGGCCCGCACACCTTTCAGCTCTTCTCCTCGCTGGGTGTGGGCATCTTGGAGCTTGTTTCTCTCCCGCCGCACCTTCATAAGCACCTCTCGCCGGCCTTTAGCCGACGCAGAGCTGTTGCTTGTCCGGATCTAGTCCGGCGCCCTCTGCAATATTATTGTCGATTCACGCCGCACTTTGTTAAATAATTATCTTTTCAAAGTCGCCTTACCAAAGGGGGTCTCTGTGGCTCCCCTGTGGCGCCATCTTGCCTCAAGTTGGGCCTTGCGCCTTGGAGCTCCCGGGACAGATGGGTATTCTTCTCCGTAAGATCCTGCATAATAATTGATCCTTAAGTCAGTTATTTCAACTATTTTAAGTCTCGGGCTCTTGGCATATATAACTATTAAAATTACTTACCCGTATGTCTTTCACATACCGCTCGCGGCCCTGGTTAACCCATCTTGAGCGGCACGAGAGGTGCACGCTTCCGCATCAAAGGCATTTAACGCCTCGGGAGAAACACGCGTCATGAAGAACTGTCCGGTGACGCTTGTGATTCATGGTGCTTCCACCTCGCACCGGGTGGTGGACAGCTGTCGGCATCCTCCGTCGGAGGAGCGTCCGCTCATGCCTTGTATTCGCCTCCCCTCCGGACCATGCGTTGGAGCATGGCCGGAGAAGGCTTGATTGAAACCTCTCCGGACCTTTGTCCGCGGCGCTCTTCTGGAAAAGTTATGAGCATTAATATACCTCCGGGATCCTTCCCTTAAAAATAACGGTGCTCCGCACCGTTGCGGCGACGTTTCGGTTCGCGTCGCACTCCTCTTCCGCCTGCTGGGCCGGACTGACCCTTGTTGGTCGGCCGCCGCGTGTTCGGCTTCCCGCCTTAAAGGCACCTCTGCGATGCACCATCGGTATGGGATGGACAGAATTGAGCGGATCAAATGATGGTGTCAAGACCTCGGTCGTAGTCACCGGGAGGTCGGAACAAACCGGGGTAGTCACCGTAATGGCGACTAGGGCATTGTCTATGCTACGTTGGTGGAACACCCGTCAATCATCTCCACCTTTATGTCCGGATCCTCTTGAGGTCGGATCAAGGATCGTTCGGATCCTCGGCCGTGGAGTTGGGCTTCAGATGCCCTCCACGTCCCTGGCGCAGCTCCTGCGTCGAAATCACATAGTAAGATACTTGACTTTAAAAAGTATGGATCAGGTAGATGAACATCCGCTTACCCAGCTCCGAGGGTTATTCATAGAGAATCCATTCAATGGATTCGTGCGGAGGAAGTCCTCCTTGTCGGTGTCAAAACCGGCGGATCTCGGTAGGGGTCCCGAATCGTATGCGTCTAGGCGGATGGTTATAGGAGACAAGGGACACGATGTTTACCTGTGTTCGGCCCTCTTGATGGAGGTAAAACCCTCGTCCCGCTTGATTGATATTGGTATTGTGGATGTTTACAAGAGTGGATCTACCACGAGATCAAGGAGGCTAAACCCTAGAAGCTAGCCTATGGTATGATTGTAAGGGTTGTTGTGATTGTTGTCCTACGGACTAAAGCCATCCTGTTTATATAGACACCGAGAGGGCTAGGGTTACATAGAGTCGGTTACAATGGTAGGAGATCTACATATCCAGATCGCCAAGCTTGCCTTCCACGCCAAGGAAAGTCCCATCCGGACACGGGGAAGTCTTCAATCTTGTATCTTCATAGTCTTGGAATCCGTCGATGATGATAGTCCGCAAATGATAGTCCGGTTGATGATGGTAGTCCGCTATCCGGACACCCCTAATCCAGACTCCTCAAGAGCCCTGAACCAGGCTTCAATGACGATAAGTCCGGCGTATATATTTTTGGCATTGCAAGGCGGGTTCCTCCTCCAAATGATAGAAGATTGGGAACACCAGATAGTGTCCGGCTCGCAAAATAAATTCCACATTCCACCGTAGAGAATAATGATATACACAAGTTCAATCTGGCGACGCTTTCCGTGGCATGATGTCACACCACTACCAAGCCATTACTCGAATTGTTTTTTACTTTACCACCTCAACAGATTTAGCGAAGCGGTTTCTTGGCACGCCTTGTCGAGCGAGATCGTGTTTCCTTAATCCGGGATTCTCATCAATACGGGTGGGTAACCCAACGCGCCTGCTCGCCACGCCTCTATCGGCGAGTCCCAAACGGTCACGGAGATGGCTCTTGGTATTCTCCTCTTTATAACGGGACCAAGGCTCGCTTTTTTCTTCAATCTTCCATCGAATCCTCTCCACGCCCAAGTTCCAGCACCTAGAGCTCCAGATTCGAGCGCCGACCTTCAACGATGTCCGGTTCGACCTCTGTGGTCGGTGGATGCCCTCCTCCGTCATGGAGGAGGACGTGCTAAAGCTGCGGGAGGCCAAGTACTGCCTTACGAGATTTCAGACAGGTTGCCTCGCCAAGGGCAGGCCATCCCCACCCCCGAGCCCGCGAGTATGTCGCCTTCAGATCCCACCTCCGCCGGGTTTAGGCTTCCGATGGATCCTTTTGTGAGAGGGCTCATGTTTTACTATGGGTTGGAATTCCACGACTTGGCTCGAGTCCATCCTCCATATATCCGCATTCATCGTTATATGCGAAGCCTTCCTCCGCCACACCCACACTTTGGCCTGTGGTCAAGACTTTCAATGTGGCGCCAAGATGATCGGGGCGTCAAGCGGAGTGTGGCGGGCGGCCATAAGTAGGAGAGCCGATGCCCTCAGGCCCACTGCTCCTTCCAAGAGGAGCTCGCCTGTGGCAGCAAGAGTGGTTCTATATTACCGCTCCGAGGGGCCGCAGACAAAAGCCGCCGCCCTATTCCGCCTGGGACCTCCACGACGATTGATATCGTGGGTCAACCAAGGGCTCAACTGGGGCCGTCAAAGGACGTGCCCCTCACTGCGAGGTCGGATTCGAGATCTCCTAACGAGGGAGATCGATATGGTGGTGGTGATGCAGGTTATGCTAATTAGGCGCCTCCTGCCCCGAAACTCCGTCCTCTCCGGCTATGGGAGTTCAACCGAGGGCCCACGGATTCTTCAACACTTCATGGGTATGACACCCCGGAGATGTATAACTTATTCTTTGGATCGCAAGAGGTGCGTCTGAATTGACCGAGGATGCTGGACTAAGCTGCAATCGCCTGGATACTCAGTAAGTAGTTCCAAGTCCGGACATACCGCTTGTTTGCCTTCGATGGTCCGCTTTATGACCGCTTCTCCTTCTACACAGGAGTGGATAGCGGAAGCAAAATTAATACGTGTCCGCCCTCCCCGAGATCGCGCCGATCCCGTGGCTTTGGTCCGGATCTCGAGGTTGCGCCGGAGGAAAGCGAAGGGGAAAGCAGAAAGCTACTGCCTCGCCTAAGGAGGCTTTTGAACGATGGGGAATCGAGAATCCCTCCTACCAAGGGGAGAAGAGGACTGCCTCCGAGGACCCGGGGAAAAAAGCCCCTAAACGGGGGAAGAAATCTTCGCCAGAGGGTCTGCGTCCGGGAAGCCCCGGCGCACAATCTCCCTTAATGAGCCAGCCTCCAACGAGCCGTAAGTAGAAAGAAAGGAGTTTTATAATAAGGGACATCCCTATTTGTGCTTCGAGGATAACAAAAGTTTTTACCTTGTAGTTCGGATCTCCGCCCTTCGCAGATGAGCTCGTCTTCGGGGACCTTCGTCCGGAGATGATAGAGAGCGAGACGCCCCATCCGGGCGCCGTTGGATAGGGCGGACGAGCCTGAAGTGTCGCCACGGAGGAGCCCCGAGTGTGGCAAAGCCGATAGTTCGGCACCAACCGGTGTACGGTCAAGGATCTGCTTGAGAAGGCGTTTATCTCGGAAGATCAACGACGCATTGATGAGCGTGGTGATTGAAAGGATTTCGCTCACCAAGGCGGGTTGCATGATGCCGCCGAGTTTATCAAGGGTTTGAGGTATGTAAAATGACACACCTTTTAACAGTTTTGCATATAGAATGCGCTCAGATAGATAGTAGCCCCGAGACTCGGTAGGTTGTCGATATCGACAGCGCGCCGAGGATCAAAATCGCAGGTTTTGAAATTCCGTCGTGCCTATGCGTAGTGGCGGTCGTCCGGGGCCAGCGGACTTATGGAGTTGCTGAACTAAAGCGGCAACTCGATGTGGCGGATGAAGACATCGCTGATCAACAAAGCGACTTGATGAGTCGCAAGGTAAGTGTTATCACATGGACACATGGTAAGGGAGATGAAGCCAACTCCTTACAAAATTTGCATGAAATGCAGATAGTGCCGCTGCCGTGGAGAGTCTTCGGGCTGAACTTGCTCAAGCCAAGGAGCAGGCCAGAAGGAGTGATGCGGCAGCCTCGAAGGCGGCCGAGGAGTTAGCGGCCGAAAAGGCCGCACACTGCCGGAGCAGGGGAGAGGTAGCCGAAATGGCTGTGAAGTTAAAAGAGGCTACCGACCGCAATGAGGCTCTTGGGAAGGAGCGCCTAGCGGGGCAGGAAGACCTGCGGAAGGCCACCGCTGAAGCCAAGAATGCCTGCTCTGCAATGCGGGCTATGAAGGAAGAGCTGCGCCAGTCGGGAGATTGTAGCCGGTAAGCCTTTTCGCTGCGCCAAGGTTCACGGATTCAAAATATGCTCGGTTGGGCCAACTGTGGTGTCCGGAGGACCCTTATATGGACTTAGCAATGAAAAGCGGCGGATGCCGCAGCATTTTCGCCGGAAGGATCACCGACGGAAGAGCTGTTTTGGTCTCAATTCCATAGTCCGGAGCGCTCACTTCCGCGACCGATCGCTTGGCTGAGTGGGCTGAGCTAAATAGGTTGTCCGGGCTTGCTATGGCGGATATGGTGACCCATATCCGGCCGGATAGGCCCCAAAGAAGAGTTACTTTGGCTTATTGCAGCAATTTCTTGGGGCGGTGCCGCATATCAAGGCGATGAAGCGGTCGGCTGCATAGAGGGTGCGCGGATGGCGCTTGCCGATGAAGACACATTGGACAGAGATGGATGCCACCGCTGTTGCGACCCGGGCTCGGATAATAACCGGCTACCCGCCGAGCACTATTTTGGCGGTGCTGCTGGTGCTCGTGTAATAGAGTCGCAGTGCTCGAAAAATGTTACGCTCAATGAACGCTTATATAATGTAAAATGATTTTTATGATGTAAGCGCCTTTTATACTTGTGCGTTCAAGTAATAGAATATCTCCTTTGCGGCCGCTCATGTATACATATGTATAACCTAAAAGATGGCGTCGTTGGCTTTCAGCCCCACGCACAAGGGTGCGTGAGGTGTTCGCAAAAATAGCGCGTTTCACACTTAATCCGGCGCCTCGGTCCTGTAAAGGAGGTGGTAGCGTAGCAAACGAGGCAACCGGACTATAATGCTTTATCACTTTCACTTAGCCATGGAGTTCGAGGGTGGGGCTACGACATAGCCCCTGGGGCACCGTGCTCTCCGAATTAGGGCGCGTAAGTGCCCGCCGAAACGCCCTTCACAAAGCGGGGAATCCTAAACATTCCCAAGGTCGATCGAGTGGTTGACCAGTCTATCGCAGATCATGATAGTCGCTGCTTTCATCGAGGTGCTCGCCAAATTAAACTGGGGCACAATCGCAGAGTTCTCCGAGCCGCGTAGCCGATGATACGGAATGTAAGGCAGCAAAACACAGAGCCGGCAAACCCAATATTTGACCAAAGACATGATTCGAGCTGATGCATATAAGGCCTAACTCGAGACGCCAACACTCCCGGAAGGTGTTCGGTCTTTATAATAGCGGCTAAAACAAAGCCCTAAGCCCCTTGTGTCCGTGCACGGCAGGTTCTATCGGCGCGCCGATGCCAAAACGCTAGTCTCCACTCTAGTTATATTGAAAACCAGGGATTATAGCAACAAGAGACAGAAGAAAGGTTTACGAGGGTCTTAGTCCGAAAAGAGTCCTTGCAATGGGTCCCTACTGCACGCTCATGCCAGGTCTCCGTTGCAGCCGTATCCTCGACGGGTGTGCGCTGTTCATCTCAGAAAAGAGAGGAACTTGGTTGGAAAAGAAATCGTGCGATAAAGTTCATAAAAATTGAAATATAGGTTAAGAAAGCTGAGCCTATGCTAGCTCATTGTGGCTTGTATGGGCAAACCCTTGTGAAGGGGTGTGCGGCTAGGTAGCCCCTAGCTTATTTATTCCGGACTCGTCCAGCCGTGTCCGGGGTCTCAGGCGACCCTTTGATGAAACGATGCCACGTGGACCGGGCATTTGAAGCGCGGAATGTGGTATTGTATGGAAGTGGGCGAGAGCTTCTCGTCCCAGTGGTGCTTGATAGCTGGCTTAAGGGCCTGGCGCCACTCCTTTGAAGGAAGTGCGGCTATGCCGTATTGTAATAGGGTCTATCCCCACTTGCGGATTGTGTCCGGATAAAGCAGGTTTAAGTCACTGCCGCCGTCCATCGACACCTGCGTTAATTGCAGTCCGTCTATTATGGGATCCGATATCAGGGCAGTCTATCCTGCGCTCCGGATACTTCTGGACTAATCCAGATGGTCGAAAGTGATTGGTTTTGACATCCAACCTTGGTCCACTGGGGTAGATCGTCCGACACTTGTCTTGGTGAGTGCCGTGTTGGCTTTCCGTGTTTATCACGTGAAGCAAGTTTACTGTTTTGACTTCTCGAGGGAAGGTCCTTTGGCTTCCGGTGCTCACTGGGTGGGGCTCATCATTGTCCTCGCCATGATCGAGTCAGGCCTTGTGTCCGCATTAAGTCTGCCGGACTGTTTAAAACCCAACAATTTCGGTTGGTATGGTTTGCGTGCCTTCCGGGTATCAGGATTTGACATATCCGATCTAAAATTTTGTTTAAATTTGATAGCTCGTCTGTTGTCCTTAAGTGGCCGTGTTTTATTGTCCGTCGCGAGCTTTTGAATCCGCATTGACCGCCGTGCTCTGTGGGCTTTTTTCTTTATTCCGACGCCGATCTTTCCTGCGCCGTGACTTTCCGCTTCCATCTCGATCTCGGATGTACTCGGTCGCTGGTGCTGCATCTTGCTAGCCACCTGTCTTCTCCTAGCAAAAGCGCGTCATGAGGCTTGTTAGCGCGGCCATTGTTCTTGGCTTCTCTTGGCGAGGTGTTTGGCGAGCCATTCGTCTCGGACGTTGTGTTTAAAAGCTGCTAAGGCTTCGCTTCCGGACGATCGACTATTTGGTTCTTTTTGGTAAGGAACCTGTTCCGAATTTATGCTACCGACTCTCCGGGCTGTTGGGTTATATGACTCAGGTCGTCGGATCCGGAGGGCGGGCATAAGTCCCTTGAAAATTTGCTTAAACGCCCTCAAGCTCTTCCCAACTTCCAACAAGTGTTTTCGGGAGGCTTTTGAGCCAATGCCGAGCTGGCCCTTTGAGCTTGAGGGTAGGTATTTTATGGCGTGGAGATCGTCTCCTCTAGCCATGTGTATGTGTAGTATGTAGTCTTCTATCCAGACTCGGTCTGCATTGTGCGTCAGATGCCTCTATGTTTATGGGTTTAAACCCTGCTGGAAATTCATGATCCAAACCTCATTGGTGAAACATAAGCGGGTGTGCGGCGCCCTATATTTGGGTGTGCCGCTGTCTTCTAACACTTGTCGTGGTATGTTACTTCTGGGGTCCTCTTTTTGGCCCGTAGATGGACCTAGTTGGGCGTCCGTTTTACCAGATTATAATTCGCTTGTATGCAGCCCGCTTGTCGTTTTGGGCACGTCGCTGTCGTCTATCCGCCAGCGGCCTCTTTATTTTTTGACCGTGAAGGCTCGATGGCTTCTCGTCAAATTCTGGCAACAACTTGCGCTTCGGTAGCTCTTGGTTTGATGGCGTTGCCATATTTATCCGCGGGTCTTGAATACTTTGCTCCACTTCATTCGAGCGTGCCTTCGCTGTTTTGAGCTTCCGTTTAGCCTTCTTCAAACTTCTTGCGGTGGCGACGAGCTTTTTGCGTATGTTCTTATGCTCGTGTTGTGGCCGGACTGTTGATTGCTTCGTGAAGGGGTTGAATATCCGCCCGCCCTGTTCGTCGTCGGTGGCTTGCCCTGCTCTATCGCTGGTCGTTAGGAAGGCTGCTTTGATCGAGGCGGACTTGGGGCGGCGTTTGCGTCGCCGTTTGGTTCTTTATCGGCGAGATTATCCTCTGCCGTGTCCCGTTGTTCCTCGTTATCGCTTTCCTTCGGGGTGTCCACCATGTATACGTTGTATGTCGAGGTGGCCTTCCAGTGTCCTGTAGGCACTGGTTCTTGGTAGTCTCCGGCATCGTCGTCCATACCGTCGTTGTTTTCGGAGTCGTAGTCGAGTATGTCGGTTAAATCGTCGACGGTGGCTACGAAGTGGGTGGTGGGTGGGGTCTGAATTTCTTCGTCATCCGCGTCCCAACCATCCTGGCCGTAGTTCGGCTAGTGCTCTCTGGATAGCGAGAGATGCTTCAATGAGTTTATGATGTCGCCGAAGGGCGAGTGCTGAAAGATGTCCGCAGCGGTGAATTCCATGATTGGCGCCCAATCAGATTCGACTGGCTCGGGCGCAGGAGGTTCGGAGTCCGGCAGGGAGTCTGGCACCTCGGAGTCATGGGCTTTGTGCGGGACAAGGTAAGTGTTCGGCTCCATCGCCGTAGAAATTGCGGCTCCCGAGGCGGTGTCGAGCCATCCGTCCTCGATTCGAGCAATCGACTTCGGGCTATGAGTCGGAGCGGATCCGGGTGCGGCCTCCAAGGTGCTGTCCGTGGCGAGTTAGGTCATGCCCATCGTGACAGCGGGCGCAAGCTTCGGGTGTGGCTCGATCCATCGAGATCAAGTCCCCGGATATCGGCCGTGAAGTTTAAGCTTCAAACCTGACTGACGGCCAGGGGCGTAGCTCTCGATCTGCTCGGATGGCCAAGGGAGTTGGCCCGCAAGACGAAGCCGCCCGAATACAAAGATCTGTCCGGGAGAAAGGTCTCACCCAGACTGCGTCGTTGTTGATTGAAGAGGCCATCAAGCCTATCGGTGACGACACGGAGGAACTCTCAATGAAAGCACCAATGTCGGTGTCAAAACCGCGGATCTCGGTAGGGGGTCCCGAATCTGTGCGTCTAGGCGGATGGTTACATGAGACAAGGGACACGATGTTTACCCGTGTTCGGGCCCTCTTGATGGAGGTAAAACCCTACGTCCTGCTTGATTGATATTGATATTGTGGATGTTTACAAGAGTGGATCTACCACGAGATCAAGGAGGCTAAACCCTAGAAGCTAGCCTATGGTATGATTGTAAGGGTTGTTGTGATTGTTGTCCTACGTACTAAAGCCATCCGGTTTATATAGACACCGGAGAGGGCTAGGGTTACATAGAGTCGGTTACAATGGTAGGAGATCTACATATCCGTATCGCCAAGCTTGACTTCCACGCCAAGGAAAGTCCCATCCGGACACGGAGGGAATGTTGGGGAACGTAGTAATTTCAAAAAATTTCCTACGCACACGCAAGATCATGGTGATGCATAGCAACGAGAGGGGAGAGTGTATGTCCACGTGCCCTCGTAGACCGAAAGCGGAAGCGTTATAACAACGCGGTTGATGTAGTCGTACCTCTTCACGATCCGACCGATCCAAGTACCGAACGTATGGCACCTCCGAGTTCAGCACACGCTCAGCTCGATGACGATCCCCGGCTCCGATCCAGCAAAGCGTCGGGGATGAGTTCCACAAGACGACGACATGGTGACGATGATGATGCTCCACCGACGCAGGGCTTCGCCTAAGCTCCGCGACGATATGACTTCTCCGCGCAGGCTTTCGCCTAAGCTCCACGACGATATGACCAAGTGGAATATGGTGGAGGGGGCACCGCACACGGCTAAGGAACGATCCGTAGATCAACTTGTGTGTTCATGGGGTGCCCCTGCCCCGTATATAAAGGAGGGAGGGAGGAGGAGGCCGGCCCTAGTAGGCGCGCCATAGGGAGTCCTACTCCCACCGGGAGTAGGATTCCCCTTTCCTAGTCCAACTAGGAGTCCTTCCATGTATTAGGAGTAGGAGACAAGTAAGGGAAGAGAGAAGGAGGGAAGGAAGGTGCGGCCCTCCCCAGTCCATTCGGACTAGGCCATGGGCGCGCGGCCTGCCCTAGGCAGCCCTCTCTCTTTCCCGCAGGCCCAATAAGGCCCAATACTTCTCCCGGCGAATTCCTGTAACTCTCCCACTCCTAAAAATACCGAATCATTCGAACCTTCCGAACTCCGAATATAGTCGTCCAATATATCGATCTTTACGTCTCGACCATTTCGAGACTCCTCGTCATGTCCCCGATCTCATCCGGACTCCGAACTCCTTCGTACATCAAAACTCATAAACTCATAATATAACCATCATCGAAACCTTAAGCGTGCGGACCCTACGGGTTCGAGAACTATGTAGACATGACCTAGAACTATTCTTGGTCAATAACCAATAGCGGAACCTGGATGCCCATATTGGCTCCTACATATTCTACTGAAGATCTTTATCGGTCAAACCGCATAACAACATACGTTGTTCCCTTTGTCATCGGTATGTTACTTGCCCGAGATTCGATCGTCGGTATCCAATACCTAGTTCAATCTCGTTACCGCAAGTCTCTTTACTCGTTCCGTAATACATCATCTCATAACTAACTCATTAGTTACAATGCTTGCAAGGCTTAGGTGATGTGTATTACCGAGAAGGCCCAGAGATACCTCTCCGACAATCGGAGTGACAAAACCTAATCTCAAATACGCCAACCCAACATGTACCTTTGGAGACACCTGTAGTACTCCTTTATAATCACCCGATTACGCCAGACGCTTGGTAGTACCAAAGTGTTCCTCCGTAAACGGAGTTGCATAATCTCATAGTTACAGGAACATGTATAAGTCATGAAGAAAGCAATAGCAACATACTAAACGATCAAGTGCTAGGCTAACGGAATGGGTCATGTCAATCAGATCATTCTCCTAATGATGTGATCCCGTTAATCAAATGACAACTCATGTCTATGGTTAGGAAACATAACCATCTTTGATTAACGAGCTAGTCAAGTAGAGGCATACTAGTGACACTTTGTTTGTCTATGTATTCACACATGTATTATGTTTCCGGTTAATACAATTCTAGCATGAATAATAAACATTTATCATGATATAAGGAAATAAATAATAACTTTATTATTGCCTCTAGGGCATATTTCCTTCAGTCTCCCACTTGCACTAGAGTCAATAATCTAGTTCACATCGCCATGTGATTTAACATCAATAGTTCACATCTATATGTGGTTAACACCCATAGTTCACATCGACATGTGACCAACACCCAAAGGGTTTACTAGAGTCGATAATCTAGTTCACATCGCTATGTGATTAACACCCAAAGAGTACTAAGGTGTGATCATGTTTTGCTTGTGAGATAATTTTAGTCAACGGGTCTGTCACATTCAGAGCCGTAAGTATTTTGCAAATTTCTATGTCTACAATGCTCTGCACGGAGCTACTCTAGCTAATTGCTCCCACTTTCAATATGTATCCAGATTGAGACTTAGAGTCATCTAGATTAGTGTTAAAACTTGCATCGACGTAACCCTTTACGACGAACCCTTTTTCACTTCCATAATCGAGAAACATATCCTTATTCCACTAAGGATAATTTTGACCGCTGTCCAGTGATCTACTCCTAGATCACTATTGTACTCCCTTGCCAAACTCAGTGTAGGGTATACAATAGATCTGGTACATAGCATGGCATACTTTATAGAACCTATGGCCAATGCATAGGGAATGACTTTCATTCTCTTTCTATCTTCTGCCGTGGTCGGGTTTTGAGTCTTACTCAATTTCACACCTTGTAACACAGGCAAGAACTCTTTCTTTGACTGCTCCATTTTGAACTACTTCAAAATCTTGTCAAGGTATGTACTCATTGAAAAACTTATCAAGCGCCTTGATCTATCTCTATAGATCTTGATGCTCAATATGTAAGCAGCTTCACCAAGGTCTTTCTTTGAAAAACTCCTTTCAAACACTCCTTTATGCTTTGCGAATAATTCTACATTATTTCCGATCAACAATATGTCATTCACATATACTTATCGAAATGTTGTAGTGCTCCCACTCACTTTCTTGTAAATCTGAGGCTTTCCAAAAGTCTGATAAACCATATGCTTTGATCAACACATCAAAGCGTATATTCCAACTCCGAGATGCTTGCACCAGTCCATTGATGGATCATTGGAGCTTGCACATTTTGTTAGCACCTTTAGGATTGACAAAACCTTCTAGTTGCATCATATACAACTCTTCTTTAATAAATCCATTAAAGAATGTAGTTTTGACATCCATTTGCCGATTTCATAAAATGTGGCAATTGCTAACATGATTCGACAGACTTAAGCATCGCTACAGCTTGAGAAAATCTCATTGTAGTCAACACCTTGAACTTGTCGAAAACCTTTTGTGACAAGTCGAGCTTTGTAGATAGTAACACTACTATCGGTGTCCGTCTTCCTCTTGAAGATCCATTTATCTACATGGCTTGCCGATCATCGAGCAAGTCAATCAAAGTCCATACTTTGTTCTCATACATGGATCCTATCTCAGATTTTATGGCCTCAAGCCATTTCATGAATCTGGGCTCATCATCGCTTCCTCATAGTTCGTAGGTTCATCATGGTCTAGTAACATGACTTCCGAAACATGATTACCATACCACTGTGCGGATCTTACTCGGAAGACCTCACGAGGTTTGGTAGCAACTTGATCTGAAGTTTCATGATCATCATCATTAACTTCCTCACTAATTGGTGTAGGAATCACTGGAACTGATTTCTATGATGAACTACTTTCCAATAAGGGAGAAGGTACAATTACCTCATCAAGTTCTACTTTCCTCCCACTCACTTCTTTCGAGAGAAACTTCTTCTCTAGAAAGGATCCATCTTAGCAACGAATAACTTGCCTTCGGATCTGTGATAGAAGTTGTACCCAATAGTTACCTTTGGGTATTCTATGAAGACGCACTTCTCCGATTTGGGTTCGAGCTTATCGGTTGAAAACTTTTTCACATAAGCATCACAACTCCAAACTTTAAGAAACGACAGCTTAGGTTTATCGTTAAACCATAGTTCATACGGTGTCATCTCAACGGATTTAGATGGTGCCCTATTAAACGTGAATGCAGCTGTCTCTAATGCATAACCCCAAAACGATATTGGTAAATCGGTAAGAGACATCATTGATCGCACCATATCAAAATAAAGTACGGTTATGACGTTCGGACACACCATTACGTTATGGTGTTCCGTGGCGTGAGCTGTGAAACTATTCCACATTGTTTTCATTGAAGACCAAACTCAGAACTCAAATATTCATCTCCACGATCAGATCGCAGAAACTTTATTTTCTTGTTACGATGATTTTCCACTTCACTCTGAAATTATTTGAACTTTTCAAATGTTTCAGACTTGTGTTTCATCAAGTAGATATACTCATATCTGCTCAAATCATCTTGTGAAGGTCAGAAAATAACGATACTTGCCGTGAGCTTTAACACTCATCGGACCGCATACATCAAGATGTATTATTTCCAATAAGTCATTTGCTCGCTCCATTGTTCCGAGAATGAGTCTTTAGTCATCTTGCCCATAAGGCATGGTTCGCAAGCATCAAGTGATTCATAATCAAGTGATTCCAAAATCCCATCAAGATGGAGTTTCTTCATGCGCTTTACACCAATATGACCTAAACGGCGAAGCCACAAATAAGTTGCACTATCATTATTAACTTTGCATCTTTTGGCATCAATATTATGAATATGTGTATTACTACGATCGAGATCCAACAAACTATTTTTATTGGGTGTATGACCATTGAAGGTTTTATTCATTTAAATGTAACAACAATTATTCTTTGACTTTAAATGAATAACCGTTTTGCAATAAACATGATCAAATCATATTCATGCTCAACGCAAACACCAAATAACATTTATTTAGGTTTAACACTAATCCCGAAAGTATAGGGAGTGTGCGATGATGATCATATCAATCTTGGAACTACTTCCAACACTCATCGTCACTTCCCTTCAACTAGTTTCTGTTCATTCTGCAACTCCGCTTGAGTTACTACTCTTAGCAACCTAACAAGTATCAAATACTCAGGGCTACTATAAACACTAGTAAGGCACACATCAATAACCTGTATATCAAATATACTCTTGTTCACTTTGCCATCCTTCTTATCCGCCAAATACTTGGGGTAGTTCCGCTTCGAAGAACAGTTCCATTGCAGAAAAAGCACTTAGTCTCGTGCTTAGGTCCAGACTTGGGCTTCTTCACTCGAGTAGCAACTTGCTTGCCGCTCTTTTGAAGTTCCCTTCTTCCCTTTGCCCTTTTCCTTGAGACTAGTGGTCTTGTCAATCATCAACACTTGATGCTCTTTTCTTGATTTCTACCTTCGTCGATTTCAGCATCACGAAGAGCTTGGGAATCGTTTTCGTCATCCCTTGCATACTATAGTTCATCACGAAGTTCTACTAACTTGGTGATGGTGACTAGAGAATTCTGTCAATCACTATCTTATCTGGAAGATTAACTCCCACTTGATTCAAGCGATTGAAGTACCTGCATAATCTGAGCACATGCTCACTAGTTGAGCGATTCTCCTCCATCTTTTAGCTATAGAACTTGTTGGAGACTTTATATCTCTCAACTCGGTATTTGCTTGAAATATTAACTTCAACTCTGGAACATCTCATATGGTCCATGACGCTCAAAACGCCTTTGAAGTCCCGATTCTAAGCCGTTAAGCATGGTGCACTAAACTATCAAGTAGTCATCATATTGAGCTAGCCAAACGCTCATAACGCCCGCATTTGCTCCTGCAATAGGTCTGTCACCTAGCGGTGCATTAAGGACATAATTCTTCAGTGCAGCAATGAGGATAAACCTCGATCACGGATCCAATCCGCATCATTGCTACTAACATTTTTCAACACAATTTTCTAGGAACATATGAAAATAAACATATGAAAGCAACAACGCGAGCTATTGATCTACAACATAATTTGCAAAATACTACCAGGACTAAGTTCATGATAAATTAAAGTTCAATTAATCATATTACTTAAGAACTCCCACTTAGATAGACATCTCTCTAGTCATCTAAGTGATCACGTGATCCAAATCAACTAAACCATAACCGATCATCACGTGAGATGGAGTAGTTTCAATGGTGAACATCACTATGTTGATCATATCTACTATATGATTCACGCCGACCTTTCGGTCTCCGTGTTCGAGGCCATATCTGCATATGCTAGGCTCGTCAAGTTTAACCTGAGTATTCTGCGTGTGCAAAACTGGCTTGCACCGTTGTAGATGGACGAGAGCTTATCACACCCGATCATCACGTGGTGTCTCGGCACGACGAACTTTGGCAACGGTGCATACTCGTGGAGAACACTACTTGATAATTTTAGTGAGAGATCATCTTAAAATGCTACCGTCAATCAAAGCAAGATAAGATGCATAAAGGATAAACATCACATGCAATCAATATAAGTGATATGATATGGCCATCATCATCTTGTGCTTGTGATCTCCATCTCCAAGCACCGTCATGATCACCATCGTCACCGGCGCGACACCTTGATCTCCATCGTAGCATCGTTGTCGTTTATGCCATCTATTGCTTCTACGACTATCGCTACCGCTTAGTGATAAAGTAAAGCAATTACATGGCGTTTGCATTTCATACAATAAAGCGACAACCATATGGCTCCAGCCGATTGCCGATAACTTCGTTACAAAACATGATCATCTCATACAATAAAATATAGCATCACGTCTTGACCATATCACATCACAACATGCCCTGCAAAAACAAGTTAGACGTCCTCTACTTTGTTGTTGCAAATTTTACGTGGCTGCTACGGGCTTTAAGCAAGAACCAATCTCACCTCGCATCAAAACCACAACGATAGTTTGTCAAATAGACTCGTTTTAACCTTCTCAAGGACCGGCGTAGCCACACTCAGTTCAACTAAAGTGAGAGAGACAGACACCGCTAGCCACCTTTAAGCACGAGTGCTCGTAACGGTGAAACCAGTCTCGCGTAAGCGTCGCGTAATGTCGGTCCGGCCGCTTCATCTCACAATACCGCTGAACCAAAGTATGACATGCTGGTAGGCAGTATGACTTGTATCGCCCACAACTCACTTGTGTTCTACTCGTGCAAAACATCAACCATAAAACCAGGCTCGGATGCCACTGTTGGGGAACGAGTAATTTCAAAAATTTTCCTACGCACATGCAAGATCATGGTGATGCATAGCAACGAGAGGGAGAGTGTATGTCCACGCACCCTCGTGAGACCGAAAGCGAAGCGTTATAACAACGCGGTTGATGTAGTCGACGCCTTCACGATCCGACCGATCCAAGCACCGAACGTCGGCACCTCCGAGTTCAGCACACGCTCAGCTCGATGACGATCTCCGGACTCCGATCCAGCAAAGCGTCGGGATGAGTTCCACAAGACGACGGCATGGTGACGATGATGATGCTCCACCGACGCAGGGCTTCGCCTAAGCTCCGCGACGATATGACTTCTCCGCGCAGGCTTCGCCTAAGCTCATGACGATATGACCGAAGTGGAATATGGTGGAGGGGGCACCGCACACGGCGAAGGAACGATCCGTAGATCAACTTGTGTGTCATGGGGTGCCCCTGCCCAGTATATAAAGGAGGGAGGGAGGAGGAGGCCGGCCCTAGTAGGGCGCGCATAGGGAGTCCTACTCCCACCGGAGTAGGATTCCCTTTCCTAGTCCAACTAGGAGTCCTTCCATGTATTAGGAGTAGGAGACAAGTAAGGGAAGAGAGAAGGAGGGAAGGAAGGGTGCGGCCCTCCCCTAGTCCAATTCGGACTAGGCCATGGGGCGCGCCCTGCCCTAGGCAGCCCTCTCTCTCTTCCCGCAGGCCCAATAAGGCCCAATACTTCTCCCGGCGAATTCCGTAACTCTCCTGTACTCCGAAAATACCGAATCATTCGAACCTTTCCGAACTCCAATATAGTCGTCCAATATATCGATCTTTACGTCTCGACCATTTCGAGACTCCTCGTCATGTCCCCGATCTCATCCGGGACTCCGAACTCCTTCGTACATCAAAACTCATAAACTCATAATATAACCGCCATCGAAACCTTAAGCGTGCGGACCCTACGGGTTCGAGAACTATGTAGACATGACCTAGAACTATTCTTGGTCAATAACCAATAGCGGAACCTGGATGCCCATATTGGCTCCTACATATTCTACGAAGATCTTTATCGGTCAAACCGCATAACAACATACGTTGTTCCTTTGTCATCGGTATGTTACTTGCCCGAGATTCGATCGTCGGTATCCAATACCTAGTTCAATCTCGTTATCGGCAAGTCTCTTTACTCGTTCCGTAATACATCATCTCATAACTAACTCATTAGTTACAATGCTTGCAAGGCTTAGGTGATGTGTATTACCGAGAAGGCCAGAGATACCTCTCCGACAATCGGAGTGACAAAACCTAATCTCAAATACGCCAACCCAACATGTACCTTTGGAGACACCTGTAGTACTCCTTTATAATCACCCGATTACGTTGTGACGCTTGGTAGTACCAAAGTGTTCCTCCGTAAACGGAGTTGCATAATCTCATAGTTACAGGAACATGTATAAGTCATGAAGAAAGCAATAGCAACATACTAAACGATCAAGTGCTAGGCCAACGGAATGGGTCATGTCAATCAGATCATTCTCCTAATGATGTGATCCCGTTAATCAAATGACAACTCATGTCTATGGTTAGGAAACATAACCATCTTTGATTAACGAGCTAGTCAAGTAGAGGCATACTAGTGACACTCTGTTTGTCTATGTATTCACACATGTATTATGTTTCCGGTTAATACAATTCTAGCATGAATAATAAACATTTATCATGATATAAGGAAATAAATAATAACTTTATTATTGCCTCTAGGGCATATTTCCTTCAGGGAAGTCTTCAATCTTGTATCTTCATAGTCTTGGAATCCGGTCGATGATGATAGTCCGGCAAATGATAGTCCGGCTATCCGGACACCCCCTAATCCAGGACTCCCTCACTCCTCCTCTCCCTTGTACAAGCCGGACAGGATCTTTGCCAGATCGGCTGCCAAGCCTGGCCCTTTGCGGCCATGACGGGTGGCGTCATCTTCCCCGTTGAAATCCCACATGGGGTGGCCCCTATATTGGAGTGGCTGCACCCTCGCAATGCACGTGGCCATGACTCCAATCATGGTCAATCCGAGATGGCCGAGAACCTAATCCGGCCCATCAGATAATGGACGCTCCTATCATCTTCCCGTTGAGGGCTCCGTGGGCGCCAACTCAGGCGTTTCTTCAAAGGAGCATTGCTGAACTCCGGGAGGCCGATCCGAACTGGATCCGGCAGAGGGGCGTCCTCCATGTAGAACCATTCAAGGCCGCCTTGGATGCCTTCTTTGGGGTGCCGGATAGATATCCGGTCCCGGCGATGCGCCATATTTCGGCTCCGCCCACTTGATATATCGACCCCTCATGAGAACGGGGTACGAGACAAAACAATCTCTTCCACAGCGCAAAATGGGGCTCGATGCCCAAGAACAGCTCGCAAAGAGCTACGAAGCCCGCGATGTGCAAAATGGAGGCGGGCGTGAGGTGGTGAAGCTGGAGTCCGTAGAACTCCAAGAGCCCCCAGAGAAACGGATGTATAGGAAATCCGAGTCCCCTTATTAGATAGGGGACAAAGCATACCCGCTCCCCTTTGGAAGGGTTGGGAACGCCTCTCCGCTTTGCTTTCCACCCTTGTAGGTGGCTAGTCCGCTCGAACCGGAACCATGAAAGCTGGGGAAGATATCCCTCGGTTTGGAGTGCCACTAGCTCGCTGTGTGGAACTGAGCATCTCCCCCAATCTCCTGGCTTAGGGCTGGGAGCGCGAGAGGAGGAGCCGCGTCGGCTATCCATGATGGAATGGATTTTTGTCAGAGGCGCTTTGATGAGAACTTGCGGATGGAGGATGGTGTGAGCTGGATCTAGATCCTCGCCTCTCTTATAGGCGGCTCGTTCACACGGCTAGGGGGTAAAATGTAAAAATACCCCAGCCTTTCGCATTCGTACGACACGTGGAAGAAGGCCATTATTGGGCGTAGAAGCCAAGGAGCGCAACATTTATAAGGAAGCCGGACACTATTCGACGGGAACATGAAGTTTGAAGGAGAACCCGCCTTGCAACGCCGAAGACAATATACGCGCCGGACTCGTCGTCGTCAAAGCCCGTTCGGGGCTCTTGAGGAGTTCGGACTAGGGGTGTCCGGATAGCGAACTATCATCATCGGCCGGACTCCAAGACTATGAAGATACAAGATTGAAGACTTCGTCCCGTGTCCGGATGGGACTTCCCTTGGCGTGGAAGGCAAGCTTGACGATACGGATATGTAGATCTCCTACCTTTGTAACCGACTTTGTGTAACCCTAGCCCTCTCCGGTGTCTATATAAACCGGATGGCTGTAGTCCATAGGACGAACAACAATCATACCATAGGCTAGCTTCTAGGGTTTAGCCTCTTTGATCTCGTGGTAGATCCACTCTTGTAACACACATCATCAATATTAATCAAGCAGGACATAGGGTTTTACCTCCATCAAGAGGGCCCGAACCTGGGTAAAACATCGTGTCCCTTGTCTCCTATACCATCCGCCTAGACGCACAGTTCAGGACCCCCTACCCGAGATCCGCCGGTTTTGACACCGACACCCAGCCTTTTCTTTTTTTTTTCTTGACGTAGGCCCATAACCGACCTAGTCCTAGCTGTTGCATACCTCCTGGGTGGGGCCCCCTGGATCTCGGGGGCCCGGGGCGGCTGCCCCCCTGCCCCCCCTCAGGGCTGGCCCTGAGGACGAGCAAGGAGTATTCATTGTTTATTTTTTATGAAAGCTATTGTCTCCACTGTTAGGACGGAGGAGTGTGAAACACGACAGCCCAGTGAACTTGGCATGTGCACAACTCCCTCCTTCCTGATGTACCATAGTGTTGACTATAAGGTTGGCTATAAGGTTACAACTTTTTCTCACTTTCTCTCTATCTATTTCCTCTCAAATGTTTTTAACTTCTTTTTTTAGACACAATTGTTTTTTATACCTGTTTTGAGAATTAGTTTTTTTATACCTAGGAGCACGTATAGAGACGGGCTCTTGCAGAGCCCACTCCTTCACTTTTTCAATGCCCCTCTCCTCCACATAAGCGGGATTATAGCCCAGTATTATACTTGCTATGAATGCGGACAGCTGGCGCCTAAGGGGGGAGCACGCATGGGAGGGGGGAGGGGTTTTCTAGTGGGCCAGGGCAGTCAGAAGCGGGCTTGGAAGCGGTCCGGACTCCCGCATGGCCCACCTCACATTATCACCATATTTCTTGGAGTCCGTGCGCGGCGGGCGGGCGATCTCTTCTCCCTCCCCTGTCTCTCTCTTCTCAGCCGACGCCCGCTGAGTGATTTGATTTTGGCTATCGACGGTTTATTCAATTGCCGTCCCACATGTCAGTGAAAATGCAAGACAACGCGTGTCCCCTTTGGTGAGCAGCGTGCGAGCCGGACTGTCGGGGGTGCGACACGAGCGCGACAGACATGCTTTAAGTGTGCCGCCTTTTCCTTTTGAACTTGCAAAGTGTAACATTTTTGTGCGATCAATCGATAGAAATCCAGAACAAAATGACGAGGACGGGGCTTTCCCGCGCGTTAGGCGGGCTAGTTTGGCCTAGTGGGTTTGAGTGATATGACGTGGTACAGTGTCGTCCACTTGCTCCATTTTTATGTAAGCAAGTGTCTCCACTCTTACGTGGGAGGAGTGCGAAACACGGCAGATCTGATTTTGATCGAGGGATAACTGTTCCCTGCGAAATAATGGAGCATTGTTAGCGATTATAGCATGATAGTTAGGGCATCTCCAGCGCTGACCCACAAATTTACATCGGCATCTGTCTGAGGACACTGATGCCAGAGGATGTGATGACCCACAAGTATAGGGGATCAATTGTAGCTCTTTTCGATAAGTAAGAGTGTCGAACCCAACGAGGAGCAGAAGGAAATGACAAGTAGTTTTCAGTAAGGTAATGTCTGCAAGTGCTGAAATTGTAAGTAGCGTAGTAGTTTGATAGCAAGATAATTTGTAACGACCAAGTAACGGTAGTAGTAACAAAAGTGCATCAAGGTAGCCCAATCCTTTTGAGGCAAAGGACAGGCCAAAATGGTCTCTTATGATAAGCAAAGTGTTCTTGAGGATACACGGGAATTTCATCTAGCCACTTTCATCATGTTGGTTTGATTTGTGTTCGCTACTTTGATAATTTGATAGGTGGGTGGACCGGTGCTTAGGTGCTGTTCTTACTTGAACAAACCTCCTACTTATGATTAACCCTCCCGCAAGCATCTGCAACTACGAGAAAAGTATTAAGAATAAATTCTAACCATAGCATTAAACTCTAGGATCCAATCGGTCCCTTACGGAACAACGCATAAACTGGGGTTTAAGTTTCTGTCACTATCACAACCCACCATCTAATTGCTACTCCACAATGTATTCCCTTAGGCCCAAAATATGGTGAAGTGTCATGTAGTCGACGTTCACATGACACCACTAAGGGAATCACAACATACATACTATCAAAATATCGAACACATGTCAAATTCACATGATTACTTGCAACATGATTTATCCCATGACCTCAAGAACAAAGGTAACTACTCACAAATAATAAACATGCTCATGATCAAAGGGGTATTAAATAGCATCATGGATCTGAACATATAATCTTCCACCAAATAAACCATATAGTAATCAACTACAAGATGTAATCAACACTACTAGTCACCCCCTAGCAACAATCTATAGTTCTGGTAACAAGATTGAATACAAGAGATGAACTAGGGTTTGAGATGAGATTGTGCTGGTGAAGATGTTGATGGAGATTGCCCTCCCCAAGATGGGAGAGTTGTTGGTGATGATGATGACAATGATTTCCCCCTCCGGGAGGGAAGTTCCCCCAGCAGAATTGCTCTGCCAGAGGGCAAAACTGCTCCTACCCAAGTTCCGCCTCGAGACGGCGGCGCTCCGTCCCGAAAGTCTTCTCCTCCTTTTTTCTAGGTCAAAATGACTTATATACCAGAAGGTGGGCACCGGAGGTGGGCCGAGGAGGCCACAACCCACCAGGGCGCGCCTGGGGGCCCCAGGTGGGTTGTGCCCACCTGGTGGCCACCCTCTGGTGTTTATTGGCTCCAGTATTTCTTAAATAATCCATAAAAAATCTCCGTGAAGTTTCAGCTCATTTGGAGTTGTGCAGAATAAGTGGCCTGGCGTGGCTTTTTCAGGTCTAGATTTCCAGCTGCCGGAATTCTTCCTCTTGGTGTGTCCCTTGCAAATTATGAGAGAAAAGGCATTAGAATTACTCCAAAAAGCATTATTATGGATAAAAACATTATAAATAACAGTAAGAAAACATGATGCAAAATGGACGTATCAACTCCCCCAAGCTTAGACCTCGCTTGTCCTCAAGCGAAAACCAAAATCAAAAAACATGTCCACATGCTTTGAGAGAGAGGTGTCGATAAAAACAAAATACAGACATAGAAGCATCATGTTGATTATTATAACGGCAACAAATTTAAACATAGGACTTTAATCATAGAACTTGCATCATATACTTCCTATGAATAAGTAGCAGTTCATCACACAATCGAAGTATAAAACAAAAACTCTATTGGAAAACAACAAACTATGTTCTTAGTAAACTTTCTAACTACAATTCATCTTTTCAGGAAGGGTCACGTGTCGGAGCCTTTAGGCAAATCCACATACTCAACCATCATATAGTCTTCTATGATTGCTAACACTCACCGACTACACATGAACAAAACGTTTCAACCGGACACACAGAAAGATAGGGGCTTATAGTTTCGCCTCCCAACATACTCACCTCAAGGGTGATGTCAACAATAATAACTCATGCTATCTATATTCAACTGGACATATGTGCCTAGATCTTTCCTCACCACATGATGCTTGCCAAAAGAGAAAAATAAAAGGAATAGAAGGAAAACTTGACTCTTTGCATTAAAGTAAAAGATAGGCCCTTCGCAGAGGGAAGCAGAGGTTGCCATGCGCTTATTTGTTTGCATGCTCAACCCCTTAGTGCAAAAGAACTTCACGTTACATTGCCCCTTAAGATGACAACCTTTATTATGCAGTCTGTCCCTTTTATTCTTTGTCATCCAAGTTCGTGCAACGCTCAATTTTCTCTTACACTAAAAGATCTCACATATTTAGAAGCAATTTTTATTGCCTTTTTGCACCGATGACAACTTACTTGAGGGATCTTGTTCAATCCCTAGGTAGGTATGGTGGACACTTGAAAAATATTTGGGTTCAAGGGGTTTTCGCTGCACAAGTAGTATCTCTACTTAATGCGGAAATTTTGGCTAGCAAAGATAGGGGGCAAGCATCACATGTTAAAGGATCTATGACAATATGACTTCTTTGTGAATATAAACATACATAAACCATTACGTTGTCTTCCTTGTCCAACGTCAACAATTTTGGCATATAATATTTTGATGAGGGCTCACAATCACAAAAGATTTCTATGATAGTATATTTATATGTGAATCTTCCCTTCCCTTATTAATTCTTTCATGAGTTGCATCACTGACCAATGCTATGTTTGTCAATCTCTAATAAAATTTTCTTACTTATACTTTTCCTTGTGTGGTGCTATCACCTACCATAGGATTAGTATATGATCTTATTGATTTATTTCCTTTCTTTTGTTTGCTCTCTTTCTCTTTTTCTTTTCTTTATTTGCAACATGAAAGTAAAGAAAGTAAAAAACTCGAACTAACTTTATTATATAACTTGCACACGATAACAATGATAGATCACTAAGAAAACTCTCAAAGAAGAAAAGATCAAACTAAACTTTATTCATCTAAGCAAAAGATTGAACTAAGATAAGTAAAAGCAAAAAGATAGTGGGATGATACGATACTAGGGCACCTCCCCCAAGCTTGGCGAAAGCCAAGGGGAGTTCCCATACCCGATACTCAGTTCTCCTTGGGTGGTGAAGAAGGTGATGGTGGTGATGAAGTCCTTAAGGGTCAAGAGATCTTGCAGCCGACAGATGACGCTCCGGAGATGGATAATATGCTCTTAATGCAGAATATTTTCACGAGTGAGATACTTATTTTGTGTGCGAACTATTTCAACGACGCGAAAAGCTTCAATCTTAGCAGGGGTGAGACGAGTAAGGTAGGGCTTAAGGATATATTCTTCCTCCTCCTCAGCCAACAGTGCTTGTGCTGTCACCGGGGGTGGATTTACGGTAGCTTCCTTGCCCTTGCCTCCCTTGACAGCGTCTGTAGGCTCCTCCCTCTTTGTCTCGATCTTCATCAGCCAAGTATCTTCTTCCATGTTGTTGGAGGAGCAGGAAGACATAATGCCTGGCTTGATAAATCTGACCAGAAACAACAAGAAAAGAGAACAGAGGATTTCTTCGTGATACGGTGGTTTACAGGTTCGGGAAGTATATGTAGAATTTTTATCTTGCAGGACAAGTATACAGAAGAAAAACAGAGTCCGGAAGGTGCCCCAGGTGGGCACAACCCACCTGGGCACGCCAGGCATGCCTGGCGCGCCATGATGTCTTGTGGCCACCAGGGGACGCTTCCTGGAAGTTTCTTTATTTCCGAAAATCTAAAATGTTCCAAAACTGACAAAAAATATTTTTGCGGATTTTTCGGAGTCCGTTTACTTACCATATCACGTACCTCCTTATTTTGACGGTTCTGGAGTGTTCCGGAAGGACTCTTTTATGTGTTCTTCCGGGGTCAAAGTTTGGATAATATTACTTTCAACATTAATTGGCGTACCTGAGATATAATGCTTTATTCGTTGCCCATTGACAACCTTTGGGTTAGTACCTTCGAAATTATTTATTTTGATGGCTCCAGACCTGTAAACCTCCTCGATGACATATGGGCCTTCCCATTTCAAGAGGATCTTTTCTGCAAAGAATCTAAAACGAGAGTTGTACAAAAGAACTTATTCTCCGACTTTGAACTCACGCTTTTGGATTCTTTTGTCATGGCATCTTTTAACTTTCTCTTTGAATAATTTTGCATTTTCATAAGCCTGGGTTCTCCATTCATCTAAAGAGCTAATATCAAATAACCTCTTTTCACCAGCAAGTTTGAAATCATAGTTGAGTTCTTTAACTGCCCAGTATGCTTTATGTTCTAACTCAAGAGGTAAATGACAAGCTTTTCCATAAACCATTTTATAAGGAGACATGCCTGTCGTGGGATTGTCACGGCAGATGTCCTCTTGCAAGGACTTAGTCGTGGAGCCATCGCAACTAGGAAGCTTAAAGGGGTTAATCGGGACAAATGACACAAGAGATTTATACTACTTCGGCCCCTTACCGTGAAGGTAAGGCCTATGTCTAGTTGGGTTGGTATTGCTTGATGTTTCGATGACCAGGGAGCGAGATACGCTATGCCCGATTCTCGATGAGTTGTTTCTTGCCCTAAGCCGCCGGCGGGTCGTCCCCTTATATACACGGGTGGACGCCCTGCGGCCTAAAGAGTCTCGGCCGACTCATAGACAGTGTCCAGCTCGGTGACTAGTTAATTCTACCTTATGTTACAAGTCATGTCATCATGGCGGTTTACCACTATGGGCCTTAAGCCGCCTGTGGGCCTTAGACCCTTTATTGAACCGCCATCTTCATGCTTGGTCTTGGGCTTCTTTCTGGTGAGTCTTCTTTGCGTAACCCGGCCCCTCCTGCGCGGCTTACACAAATAGTTATATCCCCAACATTAGGCCCCAGATTGATTTGAACCGGTTCATGTCAATCTTAAAATACCTTAAGAAATAAACCTTCTGCCTTCTGCCCGTGCAAAGGTTTTTAACCCGCCATGACGTCATCTTCTGGATCCGCGTTAACCTGCCGTGACGTCATCTTTACTTAAATTCATATTTTACTCCACCATATCCTCCAACAGATCTTTGCTTTTACTGACCGTTCCGAAAACCGAGGCGTCGGGGCCGCTGGATAATAATGTTTGGTCTCCTCGTTTCTCGCGCCGTCTCAGTCGGTCTTCCCTTATAAATAGGCATGACCTAGGTCTTCCATTCTCTCCCCTTTCGGTCATCCTCTTCCTCTCACTGTATCTCTGCCACCCGAGCTCCGCCGCCGCCGCCGCCGAGCTCCTTGTCTTCACCAACTCAGGTCGCTGCATCAACCCGAATCTGACCAGAAATCAACGGCGAACCTCCGCAGCCCGTCCACATCCATAAGTTCCCTTCTTTCTCATTCTTAGATCTGCATTGGAGCTTCTTCGAGTTCGTCGGTGTTCTTCGCCGCCCGCGGTGAACCCTTGATGTTCTTCACCTTCGATGTCCTGTTCAGATCGTTGAATAACATAAAACTGCTGCGGTAACTGCTTTACATTTATCTCGAACATAGATAGATCTCCTTTCCTTTGTTCAGAGGCTTCCCTCGAGTGGATGAACTTCTCTGTACTGGCTTTAGGTTTAGAAATTTTTCTTTTTCAGAGCAATTGTTTGATCCAAAATAATAGCTGAAACTTGTGAAACTTGTTTGTTCCACACTTAGCCAAAAATCTGTACATGTTGACTCTGTTCAACTACGATAGTCCATATAGCCTTGCTTGCTTCCGGTGATTTAAGAAAATTTAACTGCCTTTGATACTTGTAGCGGCTTAAATACCACTGAATAATTACCCATATATCATTAGGCCCCTTCTTAAGCCGCTGTTTCGAATAAACTCACGATGTTCTCCTCCGGGTTATAAATTGAACCGGAATTTTTTTCCTTTTGTCATAGGTTTCAATTTGCCTAATGGAAGCCAAGGCTCCCAAACCTCCGGTGACCTGCAACAGGGTCAAGTCCATCGTTACAGAAAGCACTTTATCTGATTTTGTGAAATCCGGCCATCTGCCCAAGAAAGAGATCATGTCTTATTGTGCTCCTAACCCGTCAGAAGAGAAGCCTCAACCCAAGGAAGGGGAGATGATCGTGTTTACTGATCATATGAACCGGGGCTTCGCTCCACCCGGTTCAAAATTCTTCAGGGATGTTTTGCATTTCTTTGATCTCAGACCTCAAGACATCGGGCCCAATTCCGTGTCAAATATTTGCAACTTCCAAGTCTTCTGCAAGGTGTACCTTGGAGAAGAACCCAACCTACTTTTATTCAGAGAATTGTTTTACTTAAACAGGCAGAACGAACGCGCCAACGGGCCCAGTCTGGAACTTGGTGGCATCTCGATTCAGCGGCGGAGAGACTGCCTTTTTCCTTATGCTGAACTGCCAAGTCATCCAAAGGATTGGAATCAGACGTGGTTTTACTGCCAGGACACTTCTCCAGCTGAGGAAAATCCTCTGCCCGGCTTCCGTGCCTTGCGCCTTGACTCCAACCACCCACTGCCGGATAAACAGACTGCTGTTGAACATCTGCCACTTGCTCCCACCATTAGTAAAATCAAAGCTCTTTTGGGAAATGGCTTAGATGGCATTGACCTGGTCCGAGTCTGGGTCGCCTGGCGAGTGATTCCGTTAAGCCGCCGCCCCGGCTTAATGTGCACCTACTCACGTGAGAAGAATGACCCACTGCGTCATAGCCCCGACGACTTACCAGATGATGTGGTGGAGGCTACGACCCAGACATTGTTAAAAGAGGGTACGGTGACTAGTAATGCCTTTGGCTTACTTCCTTTCTGCAAGAAGAATCCGGCCCTTGCAGTAAGTCATCAACCTCAATAACCACTCCTTACTGTGTTATACCTTGCTTTTATTTATAACCCTTTACCATTTTTTCTCAGGCCAATGACGACTTCTGGAAGGTCAAGTATAACCATGAGGCTGCCAAACAAGCCCGAGCGGCCAAGAGAACCGAAAGAAAAACCGCCAAAATAGGAACTTCAAGAAAAAGAAAGCCAAGCGCTTCAGATTTACTTAAATTGGACGACACTTCTGACGATGAACAAGAGGTAATCCTTAATTCTCCTGACTCCTTTATCATTATTTTATTGACATTCTACCTTTTCAGGAAGATACGGGGAACAACCAAGCGGTTGATGAAGAGGTAACTATAATATCCTCCGACCCAGAGCCTTTGCCAAGGCAAAAAATTCGAAGGGTGACCCGGAAAGTAAGATTTTCACATCCTTTAGCTTATCAAGATCCTCAATTTCTTTTGAAGCAACAGACTCATGAAAACCGGAGGCAAACCCGGACTTCCAAGGATGCAGAACTCTCCTCCGGCTTACCTGATGTAACCAGGAAGCACCAAACTGAGGTTATCTCCGACTTATATTCGTCTTTCCCCTTAGCAGGCTTAATACGTGCACCTCTCAATTCATCTGACTCAAATTACCAGGAGACCTCACCTTCCTCTGGCGAGTCTATGCAATCCAACATGCCGGCTTTCAAAACTGCCCCCGGGTAATACAAACTTATTTACCTTATACTTTACCTTACTTCATGTTTTTATACTCACCCTTCTGCCTTGTCCACAGCGTGCAAGTGAAGCCCAGTAAGAGGGAAAAAAGGAATAAGCCGTCCCAAGATCCGGTCATAACTGAACCGGAACTTGGAACAGCTGCCCCTGACACTTCCACTCATCAACCGCCGCCTGAACCGGTTTATGATATTCCAGCACCAATGTGACGCCCTCGATTCAATCATACACTAATCATACACGCAAATGTGTACGATCAAGATCAAGGACTCACGGGAAGATATCACAACACAACTCTAGACACAAATTAAAATAATACAAGCTTTATGTTACAAGCCAGGGGCCTCGAGGGCTCGAATACACAAGAGTCAGCGGAAACAACAATATCTGAGTACAGACATAAGTTAGACAAGTCTGCCTTAAGAAGGCTAGCACAAAAGCAACATCGATCGAAAAGGCAAGGCCTCCTGCCTGGGAGCCTCCTAACTACTCCTGGTCGTCGGCGACTTCCACGTAGTAGTAAGCATCGGCGGTGGCATCTAGCTCCTGGGCTTCGATATCTGGTTGCATCAACCGGAAAGAAAAAGAAAGGGGAAAAGGGGAGCAAAGCAACCGTGAGTACTCATCCAAAGTACTCGCAAGCAAGGATCTACACTACATATGCAACATTATCAAAGGAAAGGCTGTATATGTGGACTGGGCTGCAGAATGCCAGAAGAGAAGGGGGGAAAACCTAGCCTATCGAAGACTAGCTTCTTCTCGAACCCACCATCTTGCAGCAACAGGAGGGAGTAGAGTAGCATAAAGTAAAGTAGTAGTAGTATTATCAACCTCGGCCGGAGATCCTTTCTCGACTCCCTGCGAGAAAGCAATCCCAGAGCCATACTATCCAGTTATCATCACAATCCAGTTCTCATCACCATCCAATTCTCATCACAAGTATCCAGTTCTAGTTGTATCGATCGGGATACAACTCCAAGTGTCCGTTACCGTAGGACAGGCTATCGATAGATGTTTTCTTCCCTGCAGGGGTGCACCAACTTACCCACCACGCCGATTAACTCCGCCGACACACTTTCTGGGTCATGCCCGGCCTCGGCCAAACAATACGCCGCCACCCGACCTAGGCTTAATAGAGAGGCCAGACGCGGACTAAACCTATGCCCCGGGGGTCATGGGCCATCTCCCGGAACTCCTGACGTTGCGTGGGCGGCGGTGAGCAGACCTAGCTACCTCCTTCAACAAAGCAGCGCTTCGCAGTCCAACCCGGCAGCGCCGCTCGGTTCATGGCGTCTATTAAGCTTCTACTGATGTATACGACGAGAACGCCCATACTATGCCCACGTGATGGTTAGTGCTATCGGGCCAGAGGCCCTTGGATCAAATATCCAAATCGTAGTGGATTAGGAACGCAGCGGTAACAAGCGAGACTCACGAAGATGTGACCCGTTGCCCGTCTCGAGGACTTGCGGCAAGGGCTAGGAATGCCCGGCCACGCCTCGTAATTATCTCGCGGGCACCCTCCAGGTCAACCCGACTCCACATCACTCGTAATTAAGCTCACGCGGGTACCCCTCAGGGCCAACCCGTCTTTAGTAACAGGGTCCAGTGCAAAGTCATAGTAACCATAGTAACTGTGTGTCTAAACATCAAGGGGAAAGCCCGAGGAATCACCCCCGGCGAATTCCACTCGATGTAGTCATCAAGGTGAACATAAGAGGATTCACCCTCGAGGTCCACACTTGAGGGGTTGCACGACAGAGTCGTATCAGAAGTGGTTAAAGAGGAAATCACCCTCGATGACCACGACCGAATAACTACACTACAGGGTTAACATCAGAAGTGCTGATGAGGTCTCACCCTCGGTACTCGATAGTAACCTAGTATTGTCGAGCAACTAAGGGGAAAATGATGTGCGGTGTCGAGTGCGGTCTTGATCCCGTTGATCGGTCTTCAATGATGAAGCGAGGGCAACAAGGACAAGGTGGGGTCAGCGATGGATCGCTAACCAACCTATACTAAGCAGTTTAGGATAAGCGGTAAGGTACAACAATGGATACAAAAGCAGGCTATGCAGCGTAATAGGAGCAAACAATAACAGTAGCAAAATCTAATGCAAGCATGAGAGAATGGAATGGGCGATATCGGGATGATCAAAGGGGGCTTGCCTGGTTGCTCGCAAGGAGGAGTCGTCGGTGGCGTAGTCGATCACCGGGCATCGCCGCCCTCGGGGTCTCACCGGAGAGAAGAGGGGAAGAAACAGTAAATACATAGCAAACAGAGGTAACACTAAGCATGACATGACGATACGTGGCGCTAAGGCGTGCTCTAACGCAGTACTACATGTTGCGATTTAAGGGGGAAACATCCGAGGGTGAATTCCCGACGTTAGGTGGATTCCGGACAAAGGAAAAGAGGGGGAAAGTTCCATGTTCAGCATGCTAGGGGCATGTGACAGATGAACGAACCACGTATCCGGATTCGTTGGATTTTTCTGAGCAACTTTCATATAGAAAACATTTTCATCCGAGGAACGGTTTAATTTCTATGAATTTTTAAAGTTTAAACAATATTCTGGAATTATTTAAGAAATAACAGAAAAGGAATATGACGTCATTGTTGCATCAGCGGTCAACAGACTAGTTGACTAGTCAACAGGGCCCAGGGGGGACCCACTGGCAGTGACTGGGCGATGCCCAGTCAGCCATTGACTAGGTCAACAGGGCTTTTGGAATAGTTGCCAATTTTATAAATTAAAAAGGGCATTTAATTTATTGCTTAGGTCACTGCTTTAAGTAGCTTAGGCCACTTAAACCTTTTGCAAAAATGTTGGTTCACCAGCAATATTAGTTGTGGATTATTTGGCACATGACGAACATTTTTGTTTTCATGTCTGAGCATTTTGAATTTCACTCATAACTTTAAATTGAATTCAACTGGAATTTAAAAGAGAAAGGAGACAATGATGATCGAACACTTGTTTAGCCAAAAGATTAGCTTAACCCCAGGGGTTACTGTAGCATCATTACACCGGGGTGTTACAACCAACCTCCGATCCTCCCGCTGAAGAAACTCTTGGCGGTTCTGATAAACCAGAAACTCCTAACCCGGCCAAGACAACTGATCCGGAAGTTGAGATTCTCAAGACTCAGTTTGTCGAGCCAAGTCAACCCACTGTCCTTGCCAAGTGCTCTGCCAAGGAGGAACTTTTGGAGCGGCGAAAGGCCAAGTTAGACATTGCAGAGTATACTCATTTGTGTATTGGGGATATCGTCTCTGGCTATATCAGTCAAGTGCATAGCAGCCGCGACCTGGAAATTGACATGGTAAAGCAGATACAGCAAAAAATTGAGGTATGACCTATGTTAATTTTCCTTAACCAAACTTACTGTACCAGCCCCCAAGTCTATTGCTTATAAGTAAATATGTTGTAGACTTAGAAAACTGCCTAATCACAGCTTGTCTGGCTTGGAAAGAAGTTATTTAATCCGATTGCAGCATGATACTTTGAACTTGTGATACACATTAGCCCCCAAGTGTCGCAGCTTGTCCGGCTTGGAAAGAAGTTATTTAATCCGATTGCAGCATGATACTTTGAACTTGCGATACACATTAGCCCCCAAGTGTCAAGCATCTTTGCTTGCAAAGTGCTTGGGACTTAAATTTCCATGAACCGGCGTAGCAATTTAAAGTTCTTCAGCATACATTAGCCCCCAAGTGTCAAGTACCTTTGCATGCAAAGTGCTTGGGACTTAATGTTTGTCTTATAATGATTCTGATTATGACCTGGCATCAATTCAGACCACCATAAGTCAATTTGAATAAGAGGTTTCTCACCTGAAGAATCGTCTGGCAGCCCAAGAACTTGAAATCCAAAAGGCCAACTCCAAGTTTGAATCCAGTATCTTTGAACAAGAGAAGTTGAAGAAGAATTTTGAGGCGGAGAAGAAAATCTGGGCTGATGAGAAGGCCTCACTAGTGACGCGGGTCGAGACAGCAGAAACATCACTTGCAGAAGCAACAGCCGAGCTGTCCGGCTTAAAGCACCAGATATCTCAAATGGTCTCACCAATCTTCGGTAAGTTAATATATATAACCTCAGATATTGCAATCCTTCCTTTGACGACTATTTTAATTGTTATCTCCGGCTCACCTTATGTTTATGAACGCAGGCCCTAGGAGCACAAACCTCAAGCAAAACATGTTGATCAAGCTGAAAGCGGTTTATACTCTGGTGGAACAGCTTTACACCGGGTCACAACGTGCTTTGGCCGTTGTAGCTTTATCAAATGACACCCCTCACCTTCTGCAAGATATGCTGAAGCGGCTTGTTGTGTTACCTCAGCGGATCCAAGAACTAAGGCGGGCATCCGCAAGAGCCGGGGCCATAGCCGCATTGAGCCGGGCTAAAGCATGGATTCCAGAACTAGACCCGGCCGATCTCGCTCTTGGATACCCGAGTCTGAAATAGGATGGGACCGTATTTGATGAACATGATTTCACCGCCTGTGTCAAAGTTATACGCCCTGTGGCTACTCTTATTGGGAATGCTACTGACCTTACCAAATATCACCCTGGTTATGACAGCGAGAACCGGAGAATCCCGACACCTCTTTATGATGACGTCAGCCTGATCCCTCCAATCCGTAAGAATACCTTTGCCCCTGAAGTCGACCCAGCCGGTTTAATAGATGACGAAGCTGAGTTTGAAGCTTTGAGTGGCATTGACTGGGCATCGTCCACCTTCCAGGACAAGGCAGCCGACGGAGAGGCGGAGAAGGATAACCTGGATTCTTCAAGCCAACCAAAGGAGTGAACCGCCAGGCGTCATATGTTTATGTCTTTGTGAAAACAATGCTGCATTATTCAGACTCGTGGAGTCTTATAATAGGGTAGAAAAAACCTCTGGACTTTTGCCATGCCTTTGTGCATGTTTATGGCGCTCAATACTTTCTTAAGCCGCCATCGTTATATCCTTCCAGCTTATATTGATCTTCTATCTCCTTTATGTAAAACAAAAAATTTACTTGCCTTGTCCTGTGATCCTTTTGGTAATCTTGCCGACTTATATGGCCCCACCCATGCGGGTAAGTTTAACTCGTGAAAGTTGGAATATATAATATTGACCTGGCACTTAACAACCTGAGGTAATCAATATTAAGCCGGAAGAACAAAAACCATTTCACAGTGCATTTAAGAAGATCTTCAAGATAATCAAGTAATTATGCTTACGACGTATAATAAACAATATTCAAAGGCTTCTGATTCGAATACAATTAGTAAACCGTCCCAAAGGGGTTAAGCTAAGATTCGGATACGATCATATAGCCCCCAGTGGCTTTGGTGATGTCGATCAAGTGGGTATCGACAGCTATGTTCTCTTTGGTTCGAATACGACCTATGTTTGAACAGGAAGCCCCCAAGTGACCATAAGAGTTGTTTAATGAAGCTGATTCGAATACGATCCACGTCAGACCCAAAGGGGTTAAGCTATGATTCAAATATGATCAAGAAGCCCCCAAGTGGGTTTGGCAGTATGCCGATCAAGCGGGTATCGGCAGCTATGTTCTCTTTGGTTTGAATACGACCTATGTTTGAACAGGAAGCCCCCAAGTGATCATGGCTAGATTCAGATATGATCATAAGCCGGACCAAAGGGAAAGCCAGATTCAGATATGATCCGCTCCCTGTTGGTTGTTTTCCACCACCTGATGAAGAAGACATATGAACCTTTGAGGGTGAAAAGGACAAAGGTCCTGTTTTATTGCTTTATATATAATATATACATCGTCAAAATATATACATCTTGAGAGCCGGTGGCTCAAGTATAATAAGGCCGAAGATGAGCGATATTCCACGGCCGGCGGGTCTCCTCCTCCGACTTACGTGAGTCTTTGTGCTCTCGAACATCGATGAGGTAGTATGACCCGTTGTTCAGATTCTTACTGATCACAAAGGGTCCTTCCCAAGGAGGGGACAACTTGTGCATATCAGACTGATCCTGGATGAGCCGGAGCACTAAGTCGCCTTCCTGAAAGGTTTTGCTTCTAACCCGGCGGCTATGATAGCGGCGCAGGTCCTGCTGGTAAATCGCTGAGCGGGCTATTGCCAAGTCTCGCTCCTCATCCAATAAATCAAGCGCATCCTGACGAGCTTTTTCGTTATCAGCCTCAACGTAAGCCGCCACGCGGGGTGAGTCATGCCGGATGTCACTTGGCAGGACTGCCTCTGCTCCATACACCATGAAGAAAGGTGTGTAACCCGTAGATCTGTTAGGCGTAGTGTTGATGCTCCATAGTACAGAGGGTAGCTCCTCCACCCAACAACCCGGGGTCCGCTGTAAAGGGACCAAGAGCCGGGATTTGATACCCTTCAGGATCTCCTGATTAGCTCTTTCTGCTTGACCATTGGATTGAGGATGAGCAACAGCCGAAACATCAAGCCGGATATGTTCTCATTGACAGAACTCTTCCATGGCACCCTTGGAGAAATTAGTGCCATTATCAATTATGAGGCTGTGTGGAAAACCAAAACGGAAGATCACCTTTTTCATGAACTGAACTGTCGTGGCTGCATCACACTTACTAACCGGCTCTGCCTCAACCCACTTTGTAAACTTATCCATCGCCACCGGAGGTGTGTCTTTTATCCTTAGACCTCTTGAAAGGTCCAACCATGTCAAGCCCCCGATCGCGAATCGACCAAGTAATTGGAATCATCCTCAACTCTTGAGCCGGCACATGAGCTCGTCGTGAGAATTTTTGACATCCGTCACATTTGCTGACTAGATCCTCCGCATCAGCATGAGCCGTCAGCCAATAGAAACCATGACGGAAAGCCTTGGCCACAAGAGATATTGAGCCGGCATGATGACCACAATCTCCTTCATGGATCTCACGAAGTATCTCCTGACCCTCCGCAGGCGACACACAACGTTGAAACGCCCCAGTGACACTGTGGTGATGTAACTCGCCATGAACAATCGTCATAGATTTGGACCGCCTGATGATTTGTCTCGCCAAAGTCTCATCCTCAGGCAACTCTCCCCGAGTCATATAGGACAAATATGGCACTGTCCAATCCGGGATGACGTGAAGAGCTGCCACCAGCTGTGCCTCCGGGTCTGGCACTGCTAGTTCTTCCTCTGTAGGTACCTTGATAGAAGGATTATGCAAAACATCGAGAAAGGTGTTAGGCGGCACCGGTTTACGCTGAGATCCCAGCCGGCTTAAAGCATCAGCCGCTTCATTCTTCCTTCGATCAATGTGCTCCACTTGATAACGCTTGAAGTGCCCAGCCACAGCATCAACTTCACAATGGTAAGCCGCCATAAGGGGATCCTTGGAATCCCACTTGCCTGACACCTGTTGAGCCACGAGATCTGAGTCACCCAAACACCTTACCTGGCTCAAATTCATCTCTTTGGCCATCCTGAGACCATGGAGTAAGGCCTCATACTCAGCTGCATTGTTAGTACAAGGAAACATAAGCCGGAGCACATAACAAAATTTGTCACCTCGGGGGGAAGTTAAACGACTCCAGCCCCCGAGCCTTCCAATTGCCTGGACCCATCAAAGTGAATAGTCCAATATGTGTTATCTGGCTTTTCCTCAGGTGCCTGTAACTCTGTCCAATTCATTGATAAAGTCCACCAAGGCTTGAGACTTAATAGCTGATGCGTGGCATGTACTTCAAACCATGAGGCCCAAGCTCAATGGCCCACTTGGCGACTCGCATACAATGGCTTTCTGCTTACGATGATGTCTCCCAAGGGGGGAACTTACCAAGTTATAGGATGACCTTGGAAGTACTGCTTCAGCTTCCGGCTTGCCATAAACACTCCGTAAACAAGTTTCTGCCAATGCGGATACCTTTGCTTAGACTCAATGAGCACCTCACTGATGTAGTAAACTGGTCGTTAAACCGGATGCTCCTTGACAGCCTCCTTACGCTCCACCACGACGGCTACACTGACGGCTCGTGAGTTAGAAGCCACATATAACAGCAACGGCTCTTTATCAATAGGAGCCGCAAGGACCGGTGGTTCAGACAACTGTCTCTTTAAATCTTCAAAGGCAGCGTTAGCAGCATCACTCCAGACAAAAGTGTCCATTTTCTTCATCATCTGATACAGCGGTAGGGCCTTCTCACCTAACCGGCTTATGAACCGGCTTAAAGCAGCAACACGACCCGCCAGTCGCTGAACATCATTGATGCACGCCGGTTTAGCCAAAGAGGTAATTGCCTTGATCTTCTCCGGATTAGCTTCAATGCCTCTGTTTGAGACCAGGAAACCTAAGAGCTTGCCTGCAGTACACCAAATACACACTTTGCGGGTTAAGCATCATCTTATAAACCTGGAGATTATCAAAGGTCTCCTTCAAATCAGATATCAAGGTTTCCTTCTCTCTGGACTTCACCACGATGTCATCCACATAAGCATGAACATTGTGCCCAATTTGATCGTGGAGACAGTTCTGTACACATCGCTGATAAGTCGCCTGAGCACTCTTGAGCCCAAATGGCATGGATACATAGTACAAGGCTCCAAACAGAGTGATGAAAGCTGTCTTCTCCTGGTCTTTAACTGCCATTTTGATCTGATGATAACCAGAGTAAGCATCCAAAAAGCTCAAATGCTCACAACCCGCCGCAGCATCAATGATTTGATCAATACGGGGGAGAGCAAAGGGATCAGCCGGACAAGCCTTATTTAAGTCCATGTAATCCACACACATCCGCCAGGTGCCGTTCTTCTTGAGCACGAGCACCGGGTTAGCCAACCACTCCGGGTGAAAAACTTCAACAATAAAACCAGCCGCTAAGAGCCGGGCGACTTCCTCTCCAATAGCTTTCCGTCTCTCTTCGTTGAACCATCGAAGGAATTGCCTGACCGGCTTATACTTCGGATCAATATTGAGAGTGTGCTCAACGAGTTCTCTCGGTACACCCGGCATGTCAGAAGGTTTCCATGTAAAGATGTCCCGGTTCTCACGGATGAACTCGATGAGCGCGCTTTCCTATTTAGGATCCAAATTGGTACTAATACTGAACTGCTTAGATGAATCGCCTGGAGTGAAATCAACAAGCTTGGTTTCAGCAGCCGACTTAAACTTCATGGCCGGGTCATGCTCGGTGGTTGGCTTTTTTAGAGAGGTCATATCCGCCGGGTCAACATTGTCTTGATAAAACTTTAGCTCCTCTGCCGCACAAACAGACTCAGCATAAGCCGCGTCGCCCTCCTCACATTGCAGGGCTACCTTTCGACTTCCATGCACGATGATGGTGCCCTTGTGACCCGGCATCTTAAGCTGCAGATAAACATAACACGGCCGTGCCATGAACTTGGCATAAGCCGGCCGACCAAACAGAGCATGATATGGACTCTTGATTTTGACCACCTCAAAAGTTAATTTCTCAGCTCTAGAATCATACTCATCTCCAAAGGCCACTTCCAGTTCAATCTTGCCAACTGGGTAAGCCGACTTTCCAGGCACCACTCCATGAAAAACAGTGTTAGACGTCTTCAAATCCTTATCAGTCAATCCCATGCGTTGAAAGGTCTCATAATAGAGGATATTGATGCTGCTACCTCCGTCCATGAGTACCTTAGTGAATTTATATCCACCAACCTGAGGTGCTACCACCAAGGCTAACTGACTCGGATTATCAACCCAGAGGGGGTGATCTTCCCTGCTCCATACAATGGGCTGTTCTGACCACCTCAAATAACGGGAACCGCCGCTCAACAAATTCACGGCCCTCTTATGAACCTTCGGTCACGTTTGCACAAGTTAGTAGTGAACACATGATACGCCCACTATTCAGCTTGCTTGGTGGCTTTGATAACCCGATCTGCTGTGTTGTTGTCCTCCTTGACCGATCTTTGTTGATTATATCCGCCTTGATGTCCTGGCCGGAACTTGAACCGCCTTGCCAGGTTATGAAAGCCGCCCGGCTCTGAGCGCCCCCACCCGTGATTGCCATCAAACGTGTTGGAATTCTTAAAAGCTTTCATGATCGCGCAATCTTTCCATAAGTGGGTGGCGGGTCGTTCCCGGGTGCCGTGTCTCGGGCAAGGCTCATTGAGTAGCTGCTCAAGAGATGGGCCTGACCCGCCAGATCGAGGGGGCGGTTTGCCCTTACGTCTCTGATTGTTACCATGTGCATTGGCGATGGCCACAAACTCCGGGTTACCCTCAGCCTTACGCTTATTGCCTCCTTGATTCATCGGGTTATGCTGCTGACCCTTTCCATTGCCGTTCTTCTTTCCCTTCCTGCCTTTTCCTCATCGACGGGATCCTTGGTACTATCGAGTCGGCGATTTGACTAAAGCTGCCATCAGCGTACCCATATCATTGCAATCACGCTTAAGGCGCCTAGTTTCGCCTCGGCGGCTCAAAGCGGCGGTTCTTCTCCAACATGAGGATCGCAGAACCAGCATCCATCTTGTCGATTTAATGTATTATCTCCTTGACCAAGCGTATCCAATGAGTCGTGGATTCACCCTCCTCCTGCTTACAATTTGTCAAGTCCACAATCGACAAAGATTGCTTGCAAGTGTCTTTGAAGTTACGGATGAACCGGCCTTTAGCTCGCCCATGAACTAATGGAATTGGGTGGCAAGCCCTTTAACCAAGACCGGCCGCTCCATCTAACATCATGGTGAAGTACTTAGCCATTGCTGCATTGCTGACCTCCAACAGCTCCATGGCCATCTCATAACTCTCAATCCACGCTCCGGGCTGTAAATCAGCCGTGTAATTCGGCACCTTCCGAGGTCCCTTGAAGTCCTTGGGTAAACGTATGTTACGTAGAGCCAGCACCAAACAAGGAACACCGCCGGTTCTGGTAGCTACTCCTGCCTCAACAGAAGTCGTCGGATAATCTGGAAAGTCCTGATGAGCCGTTTGTTGAGCCGCTAGCTGAGTCGCCCGCTCGTCCTCCTGACGTATTCGGTCCTGCACCGGGTTATAACCACCGGGTTGGTTACGGCGCTGGGCGTTGCTTGACAAAGCTTCTAACTCCATGTGCCTGCTGTAACTCGGACTCCGGTTCGGACGAGCCGGGGCTAACCAAGGCAGAGGAGTTGAATGAATCATGTCCCGGCTGTAAGAATAAGTCTCTTGCTGAGCCAGGGCAGTCTGGACGAGGTCCCTGATCCTTCGGGTCTCTACCGCTGTTGGATCGTTACCGTCCACCGGGAGAGCCGCCAAGCGTGCTGATGCTGCGATCAAGTTCTCCATGGGGTTGGAAAAGTGACCCGGCGGTATCGGTACATAACGGGGCGGTGCAATGTTTCCATGAGGGGGTGCCATCTCCCGAGGCTGAGCCGGTCCTCCTATTCCAGCTGTTATAAACTGATTTGCATCTGGCGGGTTACTTGGGCCGGCTCCGGGTGTAGCGAAAAGATTCCGAGGATCATAAACCGGAGGTAAACGGGATTGGGTTTTATGATGCCTCCTCCTCATCACATCGTTAGATGCGTTCAGGCTCATCGTAAGCTGGAAAGCTTCTGAATGTAGCTGTTGTGCCCGTGCATCCAAAGCCGCTCGTTCTGTGGCTAACTTGGTGTCCTCAGCTGCCAAGGCCTCCTTGGCCTGAGCTATCTCCTCACGCACCCGTGCCACCTCCGCGTTATGTTCATCTTGATTCGCAGGGATGACTGTGGTGGTTAACAGGGCCGTCAGCTTATCCATGAGATCCATCAGCACCTGAGCCGGCGGGCACACAGGGCCTCCTGCCCCGGCCGCTCCTGACCCGGACGTTATTGTTGTTGCAGCCGTTGAGTTTTGATCGGGTTGAGTACTAGCCATGAAGACTCCTGCCCAGCTTGGCGGCTCATAGGGGTCCGGAATACTAGAGTCGTCGAAACAGCCCCTAAGCCCGCCATCCTGTAACAGATACAACGAATCTGTTGAACCGGCGGACGAATCACCGTCGGAGAGGCCGGCCGTCTCGCCACCATCTATAGATCCTTCAGAAATTTCTCTTCCGTGGATGCAACCCACGAAGGCACGCTTCACGACAGGTTGAGCTCGGGCAGGTCTCGCACGCTGAGCCGTTTCGACGAGGTCGGTGCAGCAGTCCGGCTCAGGGCCCGGCTCATCAATCCGGCCGATGAAGACGTGGATTCCGCCAAAGGGGACCCGGTACCCGTACTCAATTGAGCCGGCGTCGGGGCCCCAGCCTTCATCGTCGATGTAGATCTTGCCGCGACGACTCTTGGTCATCCGGCCCACTGCGTATCCCTTGAGCCCTTCGAAGTTGCCCTTCAAGAACTCAAATCCATCATGCGCTGGCCCCACGGTGGGCGCCAACTGTCCTGGGATTTGTCACGGCAGATGTCCTCTTGCAAGGACTTAGTCGTGGAGCCATCGCAACTAGGAAGCTTAAAGGGGTTAATCGGGACAAAGGACACGAGAGATTTATACTAGTTCGGCCCCTTACGGTGAAGGTAAGGCCTACGTCTAGTTGGGTTGGTATTGCTTGATGTTTCGGTGACCAGGGAGCGAGATACGCTATGCCTGGTTCTCGATGAGTTGTTTCTTGCCCTAAGCCGCTGGCGGGTCGTCCCCTTATATACACAGGTGGACGCCCTGCGGCCTATAGAGTCCCGGCCTGCTCATAGACAGTGTCCGGCTCGGTGACTAGTTGTACCTTATGTTACAAGTCATGTCATCATGGCGGTTTACCACTATGGGCCTTAAGCCACCTGTGGGCCTTAGACCCTTTATTGAACCGCCATCTTCATGCTTGGTCTTGGGCTTCTTTCTGGTGAGTCTTCTTTGCGTAACCCGGCCCCTCCTGGGCGGCTTACACAAATAGTTATATCCCCAACAATGCCCATGGAATTTTTATATGCTGTCCTATCAGTCCAAAGTGCATCATCTAATTTCTTAGACCAATTCTTCCTGGACCTATTAACAGTCTTTTGCAAAATTATTTTTATTTCTCTATTGCTAAGCTCAACTTGACCACTAGACTGAGGATGATAGGGTGATGCAATTCTATGGTTAACATCATACTTAGCAAGCATCTTACGGAAATCACCATGAATAAAGTGTGAACCACCATCAGTCATTAAATATCTAGGGACTCCAGACTTTGGGAAAATAACTTCCTTGAGCATTTTAATAGAGGTGTTGTGATCAGCACTACTGGTTGGAATAGCTTCTACCCATTTAGTAACATAATCAACAACAACCAAAATATGTGTATACCCGTTAGAGGAAGGAAAAGGTCCCATGTAGTCAAATCCCCAAACATCAAATGGTTCAACAACAAGTGAATAATTCATAGGCATTTCTTGACGCTTACTGATATTACCTATTCTTTGGCATTCAACACATGATGAGACATACTTACGAGCATCCTTGAAGAGAGTAGGCCAATAAAATCCAGATTGCAATACCTTATGAGCAATTCTATCTCCAACATGGTGCCCTCCATATGGTTCGGGGTGACACTTCCGTAGGATTTGTCCCTGTTCATGCTCAGGTACACGACGTCTAATAATACCATCTACTCCTTATTTATAAAGATGTGGGTCATCCCAAAAGTAATGTCTTAAATCATAGAAGAATTTTTTCTTTTGTTGGTAAGTAAAGCTAGGTGGTAAATATTTAGCAACAATGTATTTAGCATAGTCAGCATGCCAAGGAGTACTACTAGCAACATTTATTGCAGCTAACTGCTCATCAGGAAAACTATCATCAATAGGTAGTGGGTCATCAAGCACATTTTCAAGCCTAGGCAAGTTATCAACTACGGGGTTCTCAGCTCCTTTTCTATCAATGATATGTAAATCAAATTCTTGTAACAAGAGAACCCAACGAATAAGTCTAGGTTTAGTATCTTTATTTTCCATAAGATATTTAATAGCAGCATGGTCTATGTGAACAGTTACTTTGGAATCAACAATATAAGGTCTAAACTTATCACAAGCAAACACCACTGCTAAGAATTCTTTTTCAGTAGTATCATAATTTCTTCGAGCACTGTCTAGAGTTTTACTAGCATAATGAATAACAATCAAATTCTTATCAACTCTTTGTCCTAGAACAACACCCACAACATAATCACTAGCACCACACATAATTTCAAAAGGCAAGTTCCAATCAGGTGGTTGAACAATAGGAGCAGAGATTAAAGCTTTCCTGAGTGTTTCAAAGGCTTCTAAACAATCATCATAAAAAACAAAAGGAATATCTTTTTGCAAAAGATTAGTGAGAGGTCTAGAAATTTTAGAGAAGTCTTTGATAAACCTCCTATAGAAACCAGCATGACATAGGAAACTACAAATACCTTTTATGTCCTTAGGACATGGCATTTTCTCAATTGCATCAACCTTTGCTTGATCCACTTCAATACCTCTTTCAGAAATTTTATGACCCAAGACAATGCCTTCATTAACCATAAAGTGGCACTTCTCCCAATTCAAGACAAGATTTGTTTGTTCACATCTCTGCAATACTCGATCAAGATTGCTTAAACAATCATCAAAAGACTTCCCATAAGCAGAGAAGTCATCCATGAAAACCTCAACAATCTTTTCACAAAAGTCAGAGAATATAGCCATCATGCATCTTTGAAAGGTAGCAGGTGCATTACATAAACCAAAAGTCATACGTCTATAAGCATAAGTTCCAAAAGGACAGGTAAAAGTAGTCTTTTCTTGATCAGGTTGAGAAAAAGGTATTTGTGAAAAGCCAGAATATCCATCCAGGAAGCAAAAGTGTGTGTTCTTAGATAATCTTTCAAGCATTTGATCAATAAAAGCCAAAGGGTAATGATCTTTTCTAGTTGCTTTATTTGATTTTCTAAAAGCAATTACCATTCTATAGCTTGTAACAATTCTTTGTGGAATAAGTTCATTCTTATCATTAGGAACAACAGTAATACCTCCTTTCTTAGGGACACAATGAACAGGACTTACCCATCTACTATCAGCTATGGGATAGATTATACTTGCTTCCAGAAGTTTTAATATTTCCGTTCTTACCACTTCTTTTGTCGGAGTAAATGACCATGGGTAGCCTCATCAGTCTCCTTGGTATTTCAAGACATCGGGGCTGGCTGCGCCCCTCAAGCATCAAAGACAAAGTGCCGCCTTCTTGGGGCCGGCTGGTCCAAGCGACCGGCTCCTGAAGGCTGGCGGACTCCTGGAGGCATCCTCGAAGTGGGCCGACTCCTAGCAGGCGGCCTCCATAAATTTCGACTCCAAGCAGGCGCCCCCCGTGCCCTCAAAGCTAGCACCCACATAAATACGACAAGACAGGGTGTGGCTACAGTGCAGCCTGCCACCCCCGAATCTAGGGTAAAGCATGGCCAAAGTGCAGTGTACTGGGCGGACGCCCCTCGCCCGGCGCGGCACTATTACCACGCTGCCCATGACATCATCCATGGCAGAGAAGGCCATGCTCCCATGATGAGCTGTCGGTACGGCCCGCAGGCGGCGGACCCCACCTGTCCGTGAGAAGCCAGAAGACGGCGAGCCCTGACCAGTCGGCTCATGGGGAGGCCGGCTCCCGACCAAGCGGCCCTCCCCCTCCCTTGAATTTTGTGCGCTATTAACCCGAAGAGACGGGGAATGGCTACAGTGAATGCCCACCAGGGGCGGGACTGTAGCCATGCCTTCCCCGACAAAGCAAGCATCATCAGCAGCACGACTATAGTACTAAGCAGCCGGCAGGATCCGCGAGCAGCGGGCGCGGCCTGTCGGCCAAGTACGAGACAACCGATGGGTCCCACCAAGCGGCGGGCCCCAGCTGCCGGCGGAGAAGCCGGCGACCATAGACACTGACAGCCGGGTCCTACACCCGGCTAGATTACCTTTGTACCCCTGGGGGTAGGCCTATATAAACCCCCCAGGAAACCCATGCAAAGGGTTCAGCCCCTGAGATTTCACACACACCACGTAGAGAGAGGAAAGAGCTAGCCTTGCCCTTCTACCTCCTCTAGCAAATAGCTCAAGGAGCACTTGTAGCTACTTGTTGATCTAGTGATCATGCGGAGACCCCGCAGAGCAGGACTAGGGGTGTGATGTCTACTATACAACCTTCTTCTTGTAGACGTTGTTGGGCCTCCAAGTGCAGAGGTTTGTAGGACAGTAGCAAATTTCCCTCAAGTGGATGACCTAAGGTTTATCAATCTGTGGTAGGCGTAGGATGAAGATGGTCTCTCTCAAACAACCCTGCAACCAAATAACAAAGAGTCTCTTGTGTCCCCAACACACCAAATACAATGGTAAATTGTATAGGTGCACTAGTTCGGCGAAGAGATGGTGATACAAGTGCAATATGGATGGTAGATATAGGTTTTTGTAATCTGAAAATATAAAAACAGCAAGGTAACTAATGATAAAAGTGAGCACAAACGGTATTGCAATGCTTCTAAACAAGGCCTAGGGTTCATACTTTCACTAGTGCAACTTCTCTCAACAATAATAACATAACTGGATCATATAACTATCCCTCAACATGCAACAAAGAGTCACTCCAAAGTCACTAATAGCGGAGAACAAACGAAGAGATTATTGTAGGGTACGAAACCACCTCAAAGTTATCCGTTCTGATTGATCTATTCAAGAGTCCGTAGTAAAATAACACGAAGCTATTCTTTCCGTTCAATCTATCCTAGAGTTCGTACTAGAATAACACCTTAAGACACAAATCAACCAAAACCCTAATGTCACCTAGATACTCCAATGTCACGTCAAGTATCTATGGGTATGATTATACGATATGCATCACACAATCTCAGATTCATCTATTCAACCAACACAAAGAACTTCAAAGAGTGCCCCAAAGTTTCTACCGAAGAGTCAAGACGAAAACGTGTGCCAACCCCTATGCATAAGTTCACAAGGTCATTGAACCCGCAAGTTGATCACCAAAACATACATCAAGTAGATCACGTGAATATCCCATTGTCACCACAGATAAGCACATGCAAGACATACATCAAGTGTTCTCAAATCCTTAAAGACTCAATCAGATAATATAACTTCAAAGGGAAAACTCAATCCATTACAAGAGAGTAGAGGGGGGGAAACATCATAAGATCCAACTATAATAGCAAAGCTCGCGATACATCAAGATCGTGCCAAACCAAGAACACGAGAGAGAGAGAGAGAGAGAGAGAGAGAGAGATCAAACACATAGCTACTGGTACATACCCTCAACCCCGTGGGTGAACTACTCCCTCCTCATCATGGAGAGCGCCGGGATGATGAATATGGCCACCGGTGATGGATCCCCCTCCGGCAGGGTGCCGGAACAGGGTCCCAATTGGTTTTTCGTGTCTACAGAGGCTTGCGGTGGCGGAACTTCCGATCTAGGTTATATTTTGGAGGTTTATGTATTTATAGGAATTTTTGGCGTAGGTCTCACGTCAGGGGGGTCTCCGAGTCGTCCAAGAGATAGGGGGGCGCGCCTAAGGGGGTAGGGCGCCCCCCACCCTCATGGATGGCTCGGGACTCTTCTGGCCCAACTCTTTTACTCTGGGGGCTTCTTTTGGTCCATAAAAAATCATCAAAAATTGGCACGTCAATTGGACTCCGTTTGGTATTCCTTTTCTTTAAAACTCAAAAACAAGGAAAAAACAAAAACTGGCACTGGGATCTAGGTTAATAAGTTAGTCCCAAAAATCATATAAAATAACATATAAATGCATATAAAACATCTAAGATGGATAATATAATAGTATGAATACATCATAAATTATAGATACGTTGGAGACGTATCAACATCCCCAGGCTTAATTCCTGCTCGTCCTCGAGTAGGTAAATGATAAAATAAATAATTTATGAAGTGTGAATGCTAGCAGGTGCACAAGTTTAATCAATGATAATTTCAATCACCTTTTCTAGCATCATTATATGTCATAACAGTAGCTTATCTCATAAAACTTCTCATGATCAAGTAACAAGCTATTCACATGTTAAAGCATATACCATTGAATTTTTTGAAAACTAACAAACCACGTTCTCAGTCATCAAACAATTGCAATTCATCTTATTTTCAGGAAGGGTCTATGTAAGAGCTTTGATTTAGCAAATCCCACATACTCAACTATCATATAGTCTTCCATGATTGCTACCACTCAAAGCATATTTTTAGAACAAATAGCATCCATCGAACACAGAGAAAGATAGGGGCTTAATGTTTCGCCTCCCAACTTACTTATCATATAGAAAATTGTCAACAATAATAATTCATGATCAAATATATTTGAATGGCCATATATGCTTAGATCTTTCCACATCACATGATGCTTGCCAACTAAAAAGTAGGTTGGAATGAGAAGGAATACTGCTGACTCTTGAATAAAAATAAAAGATAGGCCCTTCGCAGAGGGAAGTAGGGGTTTGTAGAGGTGCTAGAGCTCGAAGCTTTAAAACGGAGATGAAAATAATTTTTAGAGGTATACTTTCATTGTCAACATAACGACCAAGAGTTCCCAATATCTTCCATACTAGATACATTATAGGCGGTTCCGAAATAGAAAGGTAAAGATTTTACTCCCCCTCCACCAACAATCACACTCCACGGCTTGTCCGAAACAACGGGTGCCGTCCAACTATCAACAATCCTGGGGTAGTTTTGTTTAAATTATTTGCTATTTTGTTTTTGATCTTTTGATCATAGGACTGGGCATCCCAGTTACCAGCCATTTTCTCATGAATGATGAGCGGAGTCCACTCATCGTGAGAATAACCCACCTAGCATGGAAGATACTGACAGCCCCTAGTCGCTACATGAGCGATTCGGGCATACAAAACAGATTATTATTTGAAGGTTTAGAGTTTGGCACGTGCAAATTTACTTGGAACGGCAGGTAAATACCACATATAGGTAGATATGGTGGACACTCATGGAAGAAACTTGGTTCAAGGAATTTGGATGCACAAGCAGTATTCCCGATTAGTACAGATATTTTGGCTAGCAAAGGATTCTAAATGGCAAGCACCACATGTTGGAGGATCTATAACAATATAACTTATATACAAATATATCCAAACATAACTCATTAAGTTTTCTTCCTTGTTCAACTTCATTTAATTTGATCAAGTTTGAAAATAATTAATGGGGCTCACAATCATAGAAGATGTCCAAGATAGCATATTTATATGTGAAATCTCTCTTCCTTCAATATTCTTTCATGAATTGTTCAAGTGACCAATACAATGTTTGCCAACCTTCAATAAATTTACCACCTCTACTTCTTATATGTGAAGTCATTACTCCCCATGGGATAAGCATATGAAACATATATAATTTCAGATTTGTGATATTCAGTTCATTCAACCATTTACTCATAGGATATAAGTGAAGCACACGAGTAAACGATAAATTACTCTAAAAAGATATAAGTGAAGATCAATGAGTAGTTAAATAATTATGTAGCTATGTGAAGACTCTCTCTCATTTAAGAATTTCAGATCTTGGGATATTATTCAAACTACAAGCAAAACAAAACAAAATGACATTGCAAGGATAGCACTCATCATGTGAAGAAGCAAAAACTTAGGCTCAACCGATACTAACCGATAATTGTTGAAGAAGAAAGGTGGGATGCCTACCGGGGCATCCCCAAGCTTAGATGCTTGAGACTTCTTGAAATATTATCTTGGAGTGCCTTGGGCATCCCCAAGCTTGAGCTTTTGTGTCTCCTTAACTCCTCTCATATCACAGTTTCCTAAATCTCGAAAGCTTCATCCACACCAAACTCAACAAGAACTCGTGAGATAAGTTAGTATAAACCAATGCAAAAACCTTATCATTCTATACTGCAGCAAATCACTAAAATTATTATTCAACATTGCATACTAAATTCCTTTGCATATTTAATACTTCTATCCTCAAATAGAATCATTAAACAAGCAAACATATGCAAACAATGCAAACATAACAACAATCTGCCAAAACAGTACAGTCTGTAAAGAATGCAAGAGTATCAATACTTCCCTGGCTCCAAAAATTATGAAAATTTACCACACTGTAGAAAATTTATCAGAGCTCAATATGCAAAAAGTTTCAGCATTTTATCATATTCTGACTTTTCTAGGGAATTTTTGCAACAACGATAAACTTTCTGTTTTGAAATAGCAACATGTATACTTGCAAAATAAGCATGGTAAGGGCTATCCTTGACATTTTTATTGAAAATAAAGATGCAAAACATTATTCTAAATAACAGCAAGCAAATCCTAGCAAAATAAAATGACGCTCCAAGCAAAACTCATATCATGTGGTGAATAAAAATATAGCTCCAAGCTTAGTTGCTTGGTTGTCCTTGAATATTACCTTGGGGTGCCTTGGGCATCCCCAATCTTAGTCTCTTGCCACTCCTTATTCCATAGTCCATCGAATATTTACCCAAAACTTGAAAACTTCACAACACAAAACTCAACAGAAAACTCGTAAGCTCCGTTAGTATAACAAAATAAAACCACCACTTAGGTACTGTTGTGAACTCATTCTAAATTCATATTGGTGTAATATCTAATGTATTCCAACTTCTCTATGGTTCATACCCTCCGATACTACTCATATATTCATCAAAATAAGCAAACAACACATAGAAAACAGAATCTGTCAAAAACAGAATAGTCTGTAGTCCTGAGAAATTAGGAAGTCCTAAGCAATTTGTTTACTAATCTACTGCAAAAAGAATCAACTGAAAAGCATGTTCCTGTGATTTATGAAAATTATTTTCGTGTGTGCAAAAGTTTCTGATTTTCAGCAGGATCAACACAACTATCACCGTAAGCAATCCTAAAGGTCTTACTTGGCACTTTATTGAAACAAAAGCTATAAACCATGATTACTACAGTAGCATAATCATGTGATCACACAAAAACAGTAAAGGTAAATATTGGGTTGTCTCCCAACAAGCGCTTTTCTTTATTGCCTTTTTAGCTAGGCATGATGATTTCAATGATGCTCACAAAAAAGATAAGACCGAAACATAACGGGAGGATCATGAAGAATATGACTAGCACATTTAAGCTTAACCCACTTCCTATGCATAGAGATTTTGTGATCAAAAAATTTATTGGAGCAAGAATCAACTAGCATAGGAAGGCAAAACAAGCATGACTTCAAAAATTTCAACACATAGAGAGGAAACTTGATATTATTGCAATATGTAGAAGCATATAATCCTCTCTCATAATAATTTTCAGTAGCATCATGAATGAATTCAAAAATATAACCATCACATAAAGCATTCTTTTCATGATCTACAAGCATAGAATTTTTATTACTCTTCACATAAGCAAATTTCTTCTCATTCGAAATAGTGGGAGTATCATAAGAGACTCGAATACTATAAATTGTTTCCACATTAAAAGAGTAATGTTCAGAAAAGGGTAATCATAATCATGACAAGTTTTATAAATATAATCATCACTACCTTTTATAGAATAAGTGTCATCACAATAATCATCATAAATAGAAGGCATGCTATCATCATAATAAATTTGCTCATCAAAACTTGGGAGGCTAAAAATATCATCTTCATTCAACATAGCATCCCCAAGCTTGGGACAAACATTAATTGCAGCAAATAAATTCTCAAACATTTCATTCTCATCAAACATAGCATTCCCAAGCTTGGGCCTTTTCATATCATAAGCATAATCACTCTCATCATTAATAGTATGGATAGCACCAATAGTATAGCAATTATCATCATCACAATGAGTAATAGGAGCAACATCATTTGGGAGGGATACCTTTTTACCTTTGCTTCTCCGTCTTTTATTTTTCTTCTTCGCATCATGTGTGGGTTTAATCCTCTTTTTGGAGCTCCTTATTAACGAGATTAGTTGAATAGGAGGCTCCTCCTCGTTACCTGATTCATCATAAGAAATAATAGGAGAACATTGGGAAATCTCTTTCCTTTCATTAGTATTCTCTTCATCTTATATTTGTTTTCTTGTCTTTATGTAATTGACAATATAAGGATTTTCAGTGCAATTCACCGCACAATACATATAAATTTCCTCTAGATCAAAATCAAGAACTTTATCAAGGACAAATTCTGGAATATCCTTAGTTATACGTTTCACTTCCTCATAACCCAAAAGCAAACTAAGTTCATTATGATGTGCAAGGGAAATCAAGTCATCACAATTTTTGGACACGATTCGATCATGAAACAATTTGCATTGGAGATTTAAATGACCATGTTCATTGCAAAGTCCACAAGTACGGCTAAGAAAATTTAAATTTTCAGAACAAACATCTAGCCTCTCTTGCAACCATTTAGTTTCTAAATACTTATGCCTATTGCAAAATCTATCTTCCCTATTTGGTGTGTACTTGCAAACTCTATGCACTCCATAAAAGTTGACATGCTTATAAGAGACATTTTCAGCATGACTAGTGCAATCATCATTAGTACTATGGATATTCAAGGAGTTCCTACTAACAACATTGCAATCATTCTCATCATTCAAAGATTTAGTGCCAAACATTTTAATGCATTCTTCCTCTAGCAACTGAGCACAATTATCAGAATCCTTATTTTCACAGAAGACATTAAAAAGATGAAGCATATGAGGCACCCTCAATTACATTTTTTGTAATTTTCTTTTATAGACTAAACTAGTGATAAAACAAGAAACAAAAAGATTCGATTGCAAGATCTAAAGATATACCTTCAAGCACTCACCTCCCCGGCAACGGCGCCAGAAAAGAGCTGGATGTCTACTACACAACCTTTTTCTTGTAGACATTGTTGGGCCTCCAAGTGCAGAGGTTTGTAGGGCAGTAGCAAAATTCCCTCAAGTGGATGACCTAAGGTTTATCAATCTGTGGGAGGCGTAGGATGAAGATGGTCTCTCTCAAACAACCCTGCAACCAAATAACAAAGAGTCTCTTGTGTCCCCAACACACCCAATACAATGGTAAATTGTATAGGTGCACTAGTTCGGTGAAGAGATGGTGATACAAGTGCAATATGGATGGTAGATATAGGTTTTTGTAATCTGAAAATATAAAAACAGCAAGGTAACTAATGATAAAAGTGAGCACAAGCGGTATTGCAATGCTTCTAAACAAGGCCTAGGGTTCATACTTTCACTAGTGCAAGTTCTCTCAACAATAATAACATAATTGGATCATATAACTATCCCTCAACATGCAACAAAGAGTCACTCCAAAGTCACTAATAGCGGAGAACGAACGAAGAGATTGTTGTAGGGTACGAAACCACCTCAAAGTTATCCTTTCTGATCGATCTATTCAAGAGCCTGTAGTAAAATAACACGATGCCATTCTTTCCGTTCAATCTATCCTATAGTTCGTACTAGAATAACACCTTAAGACACAAATCAACCAAAACCCTAATGTCACCTAGATACTCCAATGTCACCTCAAGTATCCGTGGGTATGATTATATGATATGCATCACACAATCTCAGATTCATCTATTCAACCAACACAAAGAACTTCAAAGAGTGCCCCAAAGTTTCTACCGGAGAGTCAAGACGAAAACGTGTGCCAACCCCTATGCATAAGTTCACAAGGTCACTGAACCCGTAAGTTGATCACCAAAACATACATCAAGTAAACACGTGAATATCCCATTGTCACCACAGATAAGCACATGCAAGACATACATCAAGTGTTCTCAAATCCTTAAAGAATCAATCCCATAAGATAACTTCAAAGGGAAAACTCAATCCATTACAAGAGAGTAGAGGGGGAGAAACATCATAAGATCCAACTATAATAGCAAAGCTCGCGATACATCAAGATCGTGCCAAATCAAGAACACAAGAGAGAGAGATCAAACACATAGCTACTTGTACATACCCTCAGCCTCGAGGGTGAACTACTCCCTCCTCATCATGGAGAGCACCGGGATGATGAAGATGGCCACCGGTGATAGATCCCACTACAAAAAAAGACACATCCGTGACATTTTGGGCCGAACGAAATTTTTTCTGTCATACATATGACACTTCTATGACGATAATTGTGAAAAAACCTGGTATCGTCATAGATGTGGTGGGCTCCTACTTCTATGACAAAAAATCATGACAAAAAATGGGCTTTTCGTCCTGGGCGGGCCGGAGACGCAGCTGCATGACATTCTTTGGGCCGTCCATGACGGAAAAAACCGTGGTAGAAGCGAGGGGGAGGAAAATTTTGAGGAGTTCACGGTTACGGTGGGAGGTCGGGGCCGAGCGATGCGCGTTTCTCGTACGTCGCGTGTGTGCGGCGTTGGCTCTAATCGAACCCGGCGAGGCGTTGGGCTCTAACTAAACCCGGCGATTACTGCGCAGGCTACGTTCTCGAACCCGAGCGATCGATCGTTGGCGTTAATCGAACCCGATCGAGCGATTCGCCGCTCTGCGCTAATCAAGCCGATCGATCTGCCTCCTCGATGAGCAAAGGAGGCGTTGCGGGGGGGGTTGGATGAGCGATGGCGGTGGCGTTGCCTCGGATGAACAGGACCCGTGGTGTGGTGGAGGGCTGGATGAGCGATGAAGCGGTGGTGGGGTGCCCGTGGAGGGTGGTTGAACAGGACCCGTGGTGTGGAGGGCTGGATGAGCGATGAGCGGTGGAGGGTAGTTGAGCGATGGCGGTGGAGTAGCACGCGGTGGAGGCTGGATGAACAGGAGCCCGTGGAGGCTGGAGGAGATCGACGGTAGACCGTGGAGGCTGGAGGAGGTCGACGATGGAGATGAACAGTATGCCGTGGAGTCCCGTTTTGCGGTACGCCACACCCCTCCCGATGAACAGGACCCCCGTTTCGACCGTAGGAGGTCCATTTCGTGCTTTTTGCGGTACGCCACACCCCTCCCGATCAACAGGACCCCCGTTTCGACCGTAGGAGGTCCGTTTCCTCTGTTTTGCGGTACGCCACACCCCTCCCGATCAACAGGATCCCCGTTTCGACCGTAGGAGGTCCGTTTCCTCCGTTTTGCGGTACGCCACACCCCTCCCGATCAACAGGACCCCGTTTCGAACGTAGGAGGTTCGTTTTCTCCGTTCTGCGGTACGCCAAGCCTTGTTTCCATCGCTTGTTCCGTCCAAGCCCTCCCGATGAACACGACCATGCATTCCGTTCTGACCCAGCCGGTTGGCTCCCCATGAACACGACGACGACGCTGTTTCTCTGTTCGACCCAACCATGTGCGTGTCGCGCGGTAGGCGTCCGAGACCTGCCCGTATGTACGTGCGTGGCGTATTTTCTTTCTTGCACCCGGCGGCGTACATACGTGTACATGCTATGTGCGCGCCTCTACTACGACACGTACGCGCCTCTACTACGACACGTACATCGACCAGTATATATATGCGCATACCGTTCGCGATCGAATGACAACGCTTCGTGCGCTTCGACCAGGTGGGTCCCGATCGAGCACTTCCTTGCGTGTGAAGATGTAGCTGGTGGGTCCCAGCAATGTCGGGCGAATCTTTTTGCGGACGCACTTCCTTGCGTGCGAAGATGTAGCTGGTGGGTCCCAGGCAATCGGGCGAATTGTTTTGTTTTTTTTGCCCGGACGCACTTCCTTGCGTGTGAAGGTGTAGCTGGTGGGTCCCAGCAGTCAGGGGGTAAACATTTTTTTTTGCAAAATACGGTGGCCCGTCCGATGGGTCCCCGCTGTCAGGTGGAGGAATAATTGTTTTGCGCCTAATAAGGAGGCACTTCCTTGCTGCGGCCGTGGACCCAGCTGTCAGCGTCTCGACGCACAGTACTCTTCCGATGGAAGTCGGTCGTTGACCACATTGACCACGCCGCGCCAAGAGCACCACGGTGGTGGACGACGGTGAGGCCTAGGAAGGGGACAACAGGGAGCCGGGGAAGACGCATCAGTTGATGCCCACGCGAAGAGGAGTACGAGGGTTCACTGGTTCGGCTGCGGTGTGAGGCTGCTGTCGCCGTAGAATAACAGGGGGTGTGGGTGAGTAGAGGGATGGCCTGGCCAGCGGTGGGAGTAGTAGGGGCGGTGAGGCCTCCGCCGCATCGCAGCCCGCCACGGGAGGCGAGGAGCACGAGGCACGACCGGGCGCTGGTTTGGGCAGGTGGAGCAAGAAGACCAGAGGTGAAGAAGCACTACGGTGTTGGATGGACATCGTGCGGTCAATGGAGCTAGAATCGTGCATATTAACTAAGTTGACAAAGCCCTCCGTCCCGTCAACTTAGTAGGCCCACAAGTCAGCTGCCACTATCTTTGGGTCTCGCCTAACGGGGAGTATTCATTTTTTTGTGCGTAATAAGGAGGCACTTCCTTGCGTGCGAAGATATAGTGGCGGGTCCGAGTATCGGTAGCGATAACGTTTTTTCGCGAAATCTGAGAGGCCCTTCGGTGGGTCCCGATGTTAGGTGGAGGAATCATTATTTTGCGCGTAATAAGGAGGCATTTCCTTGCGTGCGGCCGTGGACCCAGTGTCGACCTCTCCACATACTGATCCAGATTCAGATGCATGTCGGTTGTTGACCACGTTGACCAGGCTGCGCCGAGAGCACCGAGGCGGTGGGCGACGGCGAGGCCTAGGAAGGAAACGACACGGAGGCGGGGAAGACTCGGCGATTGTTTCCCGCGGAGGGGATCTGTGCATCTGAGGGTTTACTAGTTAAATCTGCCCTCACCGGAGAATAACAGCAGGTGTGGGTGAGTAGAGGAATGGCTAGGCTAGCGATGGGAGTACGGTGGGGCGGTGAGGCCTGCATGGCAGCACAGCCGACCGCGGGGAGGAGGGAGCAGGCAGTCCCACCGACGCTTGTTTGAGCGGCTGGAGCAGGAAGAGCAGAGATTGAAGAAGCACGACGGCCGTTGGATGGACATCGTACGGTCACTGGAGCTAGAATCGTTCATATTGACTAAGTTGACAAAGCCCTCTGTCCCCGTCAACTTAGTAGGCCCACAAGTCAGCCTCCCACCATGGTGGGTCCCAGCTAGCAGGGGGGTATTCATATTTTTGTGCGTAATAAGGAGGCACTTCCGGTGGGTCCGAGCTGACAGCGGGGGGAACGTTTTTTTCCATGAAATACGATGGTCCGTCCGGTGGGTCCCAGCAGTCAGGGGCAAACGTTTTTTTCACGAAATATGGTGGCCCGTCTGGTGGGTCCCAGCAGTCAGGGGGGAAACATTTTTTCCACAAAATACTGGTGGCCCGTCCGGTGGGTCCCTGCTGTCAGGTGGAGGAATAATTATTTTGCGCGTAATAAGGAAGCACTTCCTTGCGACTGCCGTGGACCCAGCTATCAGTCTCTCCACGTACAGTACTCTTCCGATGAAAGTCGGTCATTGACCACATTGACCACGCCGCGCCGAGAGCACCACGGCGGTGGACGATAGCGAGGCCTACGAAGGGGACGACGCGGAGCCGGGGAAGACGCGGCAGTGGATGCCCACGCGGAGAGGAGTACGAGGCCTAGGAAGGGGACGATGTGGAGCCGGGGAAGACGCGGCTGCGGTGTGAGGTTGTCGTCGCCGCAGAATATATAACAGGGGGAGTGGGTGAGTGGAGGGATGGCCTGGCCAGCGGTGGGAGTAGTATGGGGACGGTGAGGCCTCACGGCAAGACAGCCGCCACGGGGGCAGCGATGTAGCGACCCGACCTCGAGGCGGTCAAGCCTCGTGTATCTGTGCCATCCACGACCAAGATCTTTGGCACACACAAGACATCAATGTATATATCAAAGTGCAATCACATGTATAAATAACGTAAAATGATATATACCTCATAATACTCAGTGAAAACAATCAAGCGGGTGTGGAGTCCCATCAGCGCCATCGGCGGGTTGAGTGTAGACCGTAACCACAGATCGTAACTCTTACTCGTCGAAGAAAATCCTGCAACATGATACGTTGCAGCCGTGTAATCAGTACATTGAATGTACCGGCAAGATCACAACATGAGAAAACAGATGGTAAAACTATACTATATGCATTATGGCTTTGTGGCTCACGTATGCGAGTTTTGTTTGCGTAAAAGCTGATTTATTTCCCCTACATCAAAGGAATAAATGAAGTCTGTACTATGGAGTTTTTCTATCATGACATGGTTCCACCAACCGATGTCTCATAGCCCAAATCATCATAAGTTGCCCACAATTAAGTTATCAATCCGGTGTTGAGAGTTCCAGATAGATCCAAGTCCAGATGCTCAAATTGTCCGTGAATCGGGACACGGCTAATCGATTAGGTTTATACCCTCTGCGCAGAGGTTTGTACACTTTACCCGCAAGATTCGATCCTCTCTTTACGTTCTCGCACTTCCGGTGTTTGAGAACAAGATGGCCGAACATGGTCTTCGAAGAGTTCCTCGACCACCGTCCGTACTCATCCCATCCTACCGTAGTTCTACATCTGCTAGCACCGTCCCAGCCAGTCACAACTAAGGTCAACCAAGCGAGCCCATAATGACTTGCGGTTGCACAGTAAGCTTAGGGCATGAAGTATTCTTCCGTCTCTTTGAGTCTGGTGAAGCTTTCCGCAAGATGTCATGGCGCTTCTCCATGCATCCTGCCAACCACTTGGTTTCTCCAGGTGCCGTCAACCGTCCTTCACCCAAAGAGTGTGTATTGAATTCTTGTCTTGAGTCTTGAAGTCTTGAGGCCTCGAAAATGCAGTCCTTGCAGATGCCATCATGGAGTTATCGCCATTGGCGTAGAGTCCTCCTTCTTCACACCACTCTCGAGCACTCATACCAACCCGTCTACTATAGCGTAGCATTAAATAAAATATCGTCCCGGGCTTGGTAACAGGGTGATGGGTTCCTACCTCATGCATACTACTCAACTACAAGAACTCAATATCACTACTGGAGGTGGTTGCAAAGGTGCCACTAAATGCAATAAAACATAGGTATGAAAGCATGGTCAAAGTGAACTTGCCTTGTTGACGATCTTGAAAACTAGGGATTCGTAGTAGCAAGCTTAGCACTCAGGAAATTCTACCGAGGCAAACAATAACTATAATAAGCATATAGCATGAGATCACTTAACATAGCAACATAGTAACATAACACACCAAACAAACAATTCAAAACCCAAAGGAAAACTCAAAGAAAAACCAACTCAAGTTTTTCCTACTTCAAGCAACAACTAAAATAGTTTTATATAACAAAATTTTCTCAACATAACCAAATCATGAGTTTATGTTAACTTAACAGAAAATAATGCATTAAGCAATTAGGAGCAAAAAGAATCAATTTAAAATCTATTATGAAACTCCTATTAGGCCTAATCCAATTTATATTAAGAAAAATAAAATAAAAGTTTTATTTATTATAAATAAAAGTTCATCCTAGAAAGTGACAGAAACTATCCTAGAATAATCAATCACATGTGAAAAATAAATTTATTTACTAATTAAAATAATAGGAAAACAGTAGCTAGTTAATTAATTAGGATTAACAAGATTCTGCTTAAAACTATTTTTCATTAATCCTAAAATACCCAAATTAATTTCTATGGTTTGGCAATGACAAAACAAAGTTGGGACAAAAGAATCATATAAAAATAATTTTCCTAACTCCTGTTATAACAGATTTACTATTCTGACTAAAACTAAATTAAGGCAATTTTAATTAATTTTAACATAGCTAAATATATATTCTACAGAAACTATAGAAAATTTTCAAACCAACAAAAAAGAATCACCTAAAAATATTAAACAGAATAAAAGATATGAATTTTTCAAAACAAGAACTATTCTGTTAAAGCAGAAAACAAAAATAAATGAAAAAGGGCCTAATGGGCTAAACTACATACCGGGCGTAATATAAACTAAGCGGGCCTAGGGTTTTAAGCGACTCGGCCGATTTAAATAAAAACCTAACTTAAAATAAACGGACTAACTAAACCGGACCGAACCGGTTTATATAAAACACATACCCCTTGAGGATCTAATCTCGACCGTATACTCTAGATCGAGCAGACGAGGAGGGAGAGAGAGCTCACCGTGGGAAGGTCGACGGCGAATGCGGCTCGGACATCGGCGGCGGCGGCGCTCGATCGTCGGCGAGGCTCCGGCGAACGCACGGGCGACGCTTGGCGTTCGACAGCGAGTCCAGTGGTGGTCGAGGTGGCGTCCGAGGTGGAAGGAGACAGACGGCGGCGAGGTCGAGACAGCGGTGGCGTTGAGCGTCGATGGTGGTGGCGCTCGGTGGGTTTTGGGGTGGGTGAGGGCACGGGGAGGTGTGGTCGGCGAGGAAGTCCGGAGGTGGTCTCGGCGAGCTCGGGGTGGTCGGGGTGGCGGAGCAGGCTAATGGCGGCCAGCGGCTCTCGGGCTCAGGCGAGTCTGAGAGGAGGAGGAGGGTTCGGTGAGGGGCGAGAGGGGGAAAACGGGGAGGGGGGGGGGTTTTATAGGGCGGGGCGTCGGCGGGCGGAAGCGAATCGGGGAGGATCGGGAGATCCGGGATCATGAGGTTTCAGGAAGGGCGGCGGCAAGTGGCGTCTTGTGAGGGGGCAGGTGGGGGCCCACCTGTCGGTGAGAGGGGGGCGGGGGGCCGGGTCAGGCGACCGTCCAAGGGTTTCAGGCGAAGGAGGGCTCATTTGGGTGGGCCAGCACGGGTGGGCCGCTGGTGGCGCTGGTGGGCTCGGTCAATTTGGGCAGCTCAGTATTGGTTGGGCCAGTGCTTTGGTGGCGCTGGGGGTTTTTTCCTTTTTAAATTTTTATTTTAAATAAAACAAAAACAGAGATATCTTTTAAAATATAAATATTTTATATAGGACATATATATACCAAAATGATCAGGGAATATTCCTATCATTTGAACATTTTCAAAGGCAAAATCCAAACTTTATAAAAATTCATTTTTTTTCAAATTCAATTAAATCTCAAGTTTGAATTCAAAACTTTTGGCAAGGTTTTCCTCTGATATTTTTTGGAGTGTCATGTTTACTCCTCTCATACTTTTGATCAAGTATTCATCAGGCATAGTTTTTGATATGATTCCCACTTGCCAAAATTTGAATTCAAATACCAAAACTCAAATTTGAAAGAGGGCTTGAGGGCACTTTCAAATGACTTTCAATTTGATACTTTTTAACTTCCAACTCATATTTCATATAATTAAAGAAGTCATTTTATCTTCCCTCATGAAAATCATTGAGTTGCATAAAGCTTTGAATTTGAAATATTCCCAAATGAAATTCAAATCTTTTCCAAAACCCTTTTCATTCCAAATGGAAGAAGTCATGTCATCTTCACTCTAGGGTTTGGTGTTGGAATGAACTTGAATTCATTGAGATCCAAAAGGGCAAAGGGGAAAGTTTGGGAAAGTCATTTCATTCCCCCTCATTCAACTTTCAAAAGTTTTCAAATTCCACTCAGTTTCACTCAATCAATCTACCATCAATCAAACAACAAGCATAGTTATTTATCTAATATCACATTCCAAAATTTTGAATTTTGGGATGTTACAAACCTACACTTAAAATGAATCTCGTCCTCGAGATTGAAGAAACTAACAAGAAAAGGTTAGTGGTTGGGGGTCTTCTAGCAGATTCCGCTCGATCGAAAAGGTCTAGTGTGCTACCACACTTAAAAGCAAGGTTATAGTTCAATAAACTCAGATACTTCCTCCGAGTCTTGACAATATAAGTCTCTTCACATATCTTACAATAGCTCCTTCATTAACGCTCTTACATCGGGAGCATAGAGTTTTCCTCAAAATCTTGGGTTGGTTCGTCAAAGTTGTGGTTCGTCCGAGACCGGATCTTCTTAGTGATAGGTCCGTACATTCTAGATAACTATCGAAATACTCATGGTGGTCTACAATTTATGGTTTCTCCTGCAGAAAGCGGGTCAGGTTGAACCTCACCGTATAACCTACGATTGGCAGCGGTTGCTGTAAAGGGTTCCATCGTCCTACCATTCTATGGTTTTATGGCTTATCGCGTCGACACTCTTCTAAGGTTTTCGAGGCTCTCGATTTTCCATCAACATATGATAGTTCATGATAGAAGTCTTGGTATGGGGCCAATCCATCCCGTACTTGAATCATTACCACATACGTAAGCAGTGAATCACGTATTCTAACACTTGGGCATACTCACAAGCATTGCAGAATTTCTCTTGTTCTCGAACCGGGTTGAGTAAATCCATGGTTTACGCAAGCCAAACAAAACATCTATCGTTACTTCACCACTCTCGGGTTTTTGCGTAACCTCCTACTAAACGTATGCTGATTGACTGCTGATTCCTCCAATTTATTCCTTTATCAAGGTTACATCAGTTCTTTTCAAAATCCACGGGCACATGGGTTATGGCCCACTTCAGCACTAGTGCAGCTTTAACTCATCCTTGGAGTAACTCTCATATTACACCTCCTTTAAATCCAGTAGTACTCTATTTCTTCATACCATCATATCAAAAGCACAACTCCAACTTATTTTGTCCGGCGTCCTTCTATGGACCGTCATGAATAACACATTTCTTTCTTCATTGATCCTGTGGTTTTACAGAGTACTATGACCAAAAGAATGTACAAGTTTATCCATAAAATCTCATTATTCTCATATCAATCTTTCATTACATCCTTAACCATTTTCGTAAATCCAAATTCCAAAAAGTACTTTGTTGCAAATGCTGCCACCCACATGGTTTGGTATGGTCAGACATTACTTTATTTATTTATCCTCCTCGAGGATTCTTCAGTCCCACTGGAATTGTGCGACATGCGCCTTGAAATCTTCAATCTTCTGTTTCATCGCGGTGGCCTTGAGCTTCACCTCCATCATCTCTGCATGCACTTCGCTTAGGTATTCCTGAGTATAACGGAGTCTTGCTTCAAGTATTTCTCCGATCTGGCGTATGGCTTCCATGGCTGCTTCACGAACCGCATCGAAGAAAGTTGCTTGTGGCACACGTGAAATGAAAAAGTACTGCCCCATCATCTTTGGGCAAACTCCTTTCACATGGTGGAGGTGTACCTCCACATACCAAAGTTCCACTCCCTTTTGCATGAAAGGGTAGCCTTTGTAGACTGCATCTCCTTCAAGGTGAATATGCTTCATCATGTCCTTCAGGATCTTCGGGTAATCACGATCACTTGTCAGGGTCATGATTGTTTCCGGACCTTTGAGGAAAGACTCATAAAGGGTCGTCATCTGCAGTTGTAAAACAAAATGGTGCTCAGAATAAGGTGCATATCTCCTGGGGCACACATTCATATCATCCAAACAAAACTTCAAACTCAATTTCCAATTTCCCGTTTATGCATCACCCCCACTTTCTTCCATGTTCATCCAGAATATTTATTTCCAAGATAAAATATGACAACTCCTTAAAGCTTTTCAGCATGTGACATTACAACTTTATTGAGTCATGAACTATTAAAATCTCAGAGTAATCTATTACATAACTCAACTTATTGAGCTCATGAAAATGAAATTGCTTTCTACTACTCTTATTATCCATATCAAAATTCCAACTACTCAACTCCAGCTTTCATCTTGTCGGGACATTTAATAGCATAATGTCCTGCCTCCTTGCAGCGAAAACAAATGACTTCCGACATGTCTCGGGGCTTCTTTGTGATTATGCGGGCTCCTTGGATTCTTGGCTTCTTTTACGGACATTTACTAGCGTAATGACCTAAATCCTTGCACTGTAACAAGTGATATGACTTAGGTCCTTCTCGGCAAAAATTGCGTTGTTCTCGGGTTGCCTTCTTTTCTCTTCTGGATTTCTCCGTAATGATCGAGTTTCTATCTCCGAGGGTCAAACTTCACTTCTGCTGTCGGAAATATCCCGATACTCTTTTCTTTCCTTGGTGCAATCTTGTGAAAAAGGTCCTTCTTCTCCACATGAATAGCGGGCATTGGAGTAAAATCTGTTGAGGCCCTTTCCATCAGGGTCTTCAACCCATTCCTTCATCACAGGTTCTTCTAGACCTTCCTTGAGGGCTTCCTTCATTCCATCTTCCCGCTTCGAATAGTTTGTTGCACCGTGGAGTAAATGTGACACTGCCCGGGTAGTGGGTGGTTCCTTCACACAGAAGCAAGTCACTGTCTAGTTGGGCATTCCTCACCGGGTGTTTCTCCTCACAATGAGGGCATCCATATTTGTGTTCCTCCACAGGTGTGTCCTATTTCTCCATAAATCTTGCAGGCACAAGGTTTACTTCTTGGTGTATCATTGTGCTTCCGGATAAGACGTGATCTCATCGGGGTCTTCTTGAGTTCCTCCCAAGTTCTTACTCCATCAAATCCTGTATGGCTTGATGCATTTTCCACCAGGTTGCAACACTTTACGTAAAATCTTGAAGAGCATATTGAACCTCATACTTCCTTGAAACCAAATTGTTCCCAAGTGATTTTCCATGTTCGCATCCATAGCTCGCCTCGGGCTGAGTCTTCGGTCTAGAGAATATCAGTCCAACTTCTTTCATCATCTATGGGGTTCAAAAGTTTTGGGATGAGATATGAGAGAGGTGGGGAGAGATATACACACAATACAAACAATAGTTTTTTTGAAGAAACAAGTTTTACTTTGTGACTGTCGGAAAACATCAAACAATTGACATCTCACAAATCGTTGCATCTAACGTAGGTGTATAACAGGGTTTGGTCTTCTAAAGGTCAAATAATTCTTCAGATCCTTCAAGGCTTCGGAGTCTTCAACTGTTGTAGCTTCTAATACATGGTGAAATCCTCTTTACTCGGAAGAGGTCATCAGTTCTCCGATATCTAATCCTTCTTGGAGTGCCTTCAGTTGATCCTCCGGGTGATCAAAGGATATGGTATATTCTAACTATTGAGGTGAGAATGTCTATTTGATAAAATCAGAAAATATGAGGAGTAAGAGTCTTTTTGAAAATAAAGTTTTTGAGATATCTTGTCCAAGGGGCTTTCCGATTTCTAGGGTCACGTCCTACAGTCAACATGTGCTCTGATACCATTTACATGGCGACCCGACCTCGAACGGTCAAGCCTCGTGTATCTGTGCCATCCACGGACCAAGATCTTTGGCACACAGTACATCAATGTATATATCAAAGTGCAATCACATGTATAAATAACGTAAAATGATATATACCTCATAATACTCAGCGGAAACAATCAAACGGGTGTGGAGTCCCATCAACGCCATCGGCAGGTTGAGTGTAGACCATAACCCTGTATCGTAACTCTTACTCGTCGAAGAAAAATCCTGCAACATGATACGTTGCAGCCGTGTAGGTCAGTACATTGAATGTACCGGCAAGATCACAACATGAGAAAACAGATGGTAAAACTATACTATATGCATTATGGCTTTGTGGCTCTGTGTCTGAGTTTTGTTTGCGTAAAAGCTGATTTATTTCCCCTACATCAAAGGAATAAATGAAGTCTGTACTATGGAGTTTTTCTATCATGACATGGTTCCACCAACCGATGTCTCATAGCCCAAATCATCATAAGTTGCCCACAATTAAGTTATCAATCCAGTGTTGAGAGTTCCGAGATAGATCCAAGTCCAGATGCTCAAATTGTCCGTAACCGGGGACACGGCTAATCGATTAGGTTTATACCCTCTGCAGAGGTTTGTACACTTTACCCGCAAGATTCGATCCCTCTCTTTACGTTCTCGCACTTCCGGGTGTTTGAGAACAAGATGACCGGAACATGGTCTTCCGAAGAGTTCCTCTGACCACTGTCCGGTACTCATCCCATCCTACCGTAGTTCTACATCTGCTAGCACCGTCCCAGCCAGAGTCACAACTAAGGTCAACCAAGCCAGAGCCCATAATGACTTGCGGTTGCACAGGTAAGCTTCCGGGCATGAAGTATTCTTCCGTCTCTTTGAGTGCAGGTGAAGCTTTCCGCAAGATGTCATGGCGCTTCTCCATGCATCCCGCCAACCACTGGTTTCTCCAGTGCCGTCAACCGTCCTTCACCCAGTAGTGTGTATTGAATTCTTGTCTTGAGTCTTGAAGTCTTGAGGCCTCGAAAATGCAGTCCTTGCAGATGCCATCATGGAGTTGTCGTCATTGACGTAGAGTCCTCCTTCTTCACACCACTCTCGAGCACTCATACCAACCCCGTCTACTATAGCGTAGCATTAAATAAAATATCGTCCCGGGCTTGGTAACAGGGTGATGGGTTCCTACCTCATGCATACTACTCAACTACAAGAACTCAATATCACTACTGGAGGTGGTTGCAAAGGTGCCACTAAATGCAATAAAACATAGGTATGAAAGCATGGTCAAAGTGAACTTGCCTTGTTGACGATCTTCGAAAACTAGGGATTCGTAGTAGCAAGCTTCGCACTCCGGAAATTCTACCGAGGCAAACAATAACTATAATAAGCATATAGCATGAGATCACTTAACATAGCAACATAGTAACATAACACACCAAACAAACAATTCAAAACCCAAAGGGAAAACTCAAAGAAAAACCAACTCAAGTTTTTCCTACTTCAAGCAACAACTAAAAATAGTTTTATATAACAAAAATTTTCTCAACATAACCAAATCATGAGTTTATGTTAACTTAACAGAAAATAATGCATTAAGCAATTAGGAGCAAAAAGAATCAATTTAAAATCTATTATGAAACTCCTATTAGGCCTAATCCAATTTATATTAAGAAAAATAAAATAAAAGTTTTATTTATTATAAATAAAAGTTCATCCTATAAAGTGACAGAAACTATCCTAGAATAATCAATCACATGTGAAAAATAAATTTATTTACTAATTAAAATAATAGGAAAACAGTAGCTAGTTAATTAATTAGGATTAACAAGATTCTGCTTAAAACTATTTTTATTAATCCTAAAATACCCAAATTAATTTCTATGGTTTTGCAATGACAAAACAAAGTTGGGACAAAAAGAATCATATAAAATAATTTTCCTAACTCCTGTTATAACAGATTTACTATTCTGACTAAAACTAAATTAAGGCAATTTTAATTAATTTTAACATAGCTAAATATATATTCTACAGAAACTATAGAAAATTTGCAAACCAACAAAAAAAGAATCACCTAAAAATATTAAACAGAATAAAAGATATGAATTTTTCAAAACAGGAACTATTCTGTTAAAACAGAAAACAAAAATAAATGAAAAAGGGCCTAATGGGCCTAAACTACGCACTGGGCGTAATATAAACTAAACGGGCCTAGGGTTTTAAACGACTCGGCCGATTTAAATAAAAACCTAACTTAAAAATAAACCGGACTAACTAAACCGGACCGAAGCGGTTTTATATAAAAACATACCCCTTCGGAGGGGGGATCTAATCTCGACCGTATACTCTAGATCGAACGGACGAGGAGGGAGAGAGAGCTCACCGTGGGGAAGGTCGACGGCGAGCGGCTCGGACGTCGGCGGCGGCGGCGCTTCGATCGTCGGCGGGCTCCGGCGAGGGCACGGGCGGACGCGGCGTTGACGGCGAGTCCAGCCAGTGGTCGAGTGGCGTCCGAGTGGAAGGAGGCAGACGGCGGCGAGGTCGAGGCGGCGGTAGCGTTCGGGCGTCGGCGGTGGTGGCGCTCCGGTGGGTTTTGGGGGTGGGTGAGGGCACGGGAGGTGTGGTCGGCGAGGAAGTCCGGAGGTGGTCTCAGGCGAGCTCGGGGTGGTCGAGGTGGCGGAGCAGGCTAATGGCGGGGCAGCTCTCGGGCTCCGGCGAAATCTGAGAGGAGGAGGAGGGTTCGGTGAGGCGAGCAGGGGGGGAACGGGTGCGGGGAGGGTTTTATAGGGCGGGCGTCGGCGGCGGAAGCGAATCGGGGAGGATCGGGAGATCCGGGATCGTGAGGTTTCCGCGCGGGCGGGCGGCGTGGTGGCGTCTTGTGAGGAAGGCAGGTGGGGGCCACATGTCGGTGAGAGGGGCCAGGGGGACGGGTCAGGCGACCGTCCGAAGGGTTCAGGCGAAGGAGGGCTCGGTGAAATGGCGTGGGCGCTGGTGAGCCCTTTGGTGGCGCTTCAGTGGGCTCGGTCAGGTGGGCAGCTTTGGTATGGCTGGGCAGGTTCTGGCTGGTAGCGCCTGAGGGGGTTTCCTTTTTAAATTTTATTTTAAATAAAACAAAAACAGAGATATCTTTTAAAATATAAATATTTTATATAGGACATATATATACCAAAATGATCAGGGGAATATTCCCTATCATTTGAACATTTTTCCAAAGGCAAAATCCAAACTTTATAAAAAATCATTTTTTTTCAAATTCAATTAAATCTCAAGTTTGAATTCAAAACTTTTGGCAAGGTTTTCCTCTGATATTTTTTGGAGTGTCATGTTTACTCCTCTCATACTTTTGATCAAGTATTCATCAGGCATAGTTTTTGATATGATTCCCACTTGCCAAAATTTGAATTCAAATACCAAAACTCAAATTTGAAAGAGGGCTTCAGGGCACTTTCAAATGACTTTCAATTTGATACTTTTTAACTTCCAACTCATATTTCATATAATTAAAGAAGTCATTTTATCTTCCCTCATGAAAATCATTGAGTTGCATAAAGCTTTGGATTTGAAATATTCCCAAATGAAATTCAAATCTTTTCCAAAACCTTTTTCATTCCAAATGGAAGAAGTCATGTCATCTTCACTCTAGGGTTTGGTGTTGGAATGAACTTGAATTCATTGAGATCCAAAAGGGCAAAGGGGAAAGTTTGGGAAAGTCATTTCATTCCCCCTCATTCAACTTTCAAAAGTTTTCAAATTCCACTCAGTTTCACTCAATCAATCTACCATCAATCAAACAACAAGCATAGTTATTTATCTAATATCACATTCCAAAATTTTGAATTTTGGGATGTTACTGAAACATCTTGACGCGACGACAAAATTTGCTTTGGCGGCTTTGGGGCAAGAACACGGAGGTTGAAGAAGCACTACGGCCGTTGGATGGACATAGTTGACCACGCCGCGCCAAGAGCACCGGGGCAATGGACGGCAATGAGGCCCTCTGAAGGAGCGACACGGGCCGGGAAGACACGGCAGGGGCTGCCCAAGCGATGGAAATCTGAGGTTGACTGGTTCGGCTGCCATCGCCGGAAAATAACAGGAGGTGTTGGTGAGTAGAGGATAGACAGGCCAGGATCGAGTATGATGGGGCCGTGAGGCCTGCCCGGCAGCACTGCCGGCCACGGGAGGCGGGAGCAGGCGGTTCCGAGGCGCTGGTTTGGGCGGCTGGGGCAGGAAGATCAGAGACGGAAGAAGCACGATTGCCGTTAGATTGACATCTAACGGTCTGACGCTGGTAGAGTCGATTGTTGACGAAGTTTCTTTTTTTAAGAAACCTTGTGTACGCATGAACTTAGTAGGCCCACAAGTCAGCCTCCAAATCTTGGCAGACAACATAAAGCCCATTTGCTATTTTTTATAATTTGCAGCCCATTTGCTAATTCTTAAGTAACTTATTACAGCCCATTTTCTGCTCAGGACCACGGTCAAAAAGTTCAACCTTATTTTGCATATTTTGGTGGAGTCCAAACTGTTGTAATCCCGAAATGATATTTTTTTTAAGAACTTATTGATTTGCCAAAAAAATCGTTTTGTTTTTGTAAGCAAATAAGACGTGGGACAATTGAGTTGGTTTAAGGGAAAACCAGTGGTAAAAAAATCAGCGCTGGTTGGGAAAAAACAACAAAAATAAGGATGTTTAATATGAAAAGGGAATTTTATGTGTTTTCAATATAATGATACGTGTATATGAACTAGTAAAACTATAGGTAGAGATTAGAAAACGGATGTAGGACATGCGTTTCAAGAGGAAAATAGAACTGGGTTGTGTGTTTGATTCAGTAAAAAACTGCCTGCGGATGTTGTAAGACAAAATATAACTGACGCTGGCGGGCTAGAGGCCAGTAGATACCTGCTGGATCTTTGTGCCCCGTTATCGTCATGGGTTGGGCCTGTTAAAAACAAAACCAACCCTGGGCAGTCTACAGCCCAGTTGAAACTTTCTCGACCTGAAAAAACAATATACGTGCTCATTAAACGAGAGAATTCTGCAAGTACAGACTGATAACTGGGATGCAACACGGATATTGTTTTTTTATCGTGATAATAAGTGCATGCACTTGTTTCGAAAAAATAGGAGAACTGGGAATTCAAACGGCGGGTGCTTATGCTACCCATCAAATAAAAATCAGGTGCCCGAGAATTCGTTTCGAAACAAATGATTCAGCTTTATATCCACGTCGACCCTCGGCATGATGGTTGGAAGCAAATGCAAGTTCATACCAAAAGATCGTTAACAACAATACCAACTTGCGGACGACAAGGTAGTACAACTACCAATACCAAACTAACTTATAATCTTTTTACTCCTGGCCCTAGTGTTAAATGCGGTAGAAAATCTTGCAGAGGACCAACTCCCGCTCCTTCTCTTGCTCCAGGTCCCCGAGGTGGTACTGGTGCATCACCCAGTTGGTCCTCTGCTGGTCGAAGTTCTTGTTGGTGTGCAGCACCAAAACCTTTTTTGATGCCCGTCTGCCGGTCGTTGACCATCACCGGCAAGGTATTGCCGGTCTTGTGCCACATCGCGTGCATGCCGCACTCCGATTGTGTCGTCGACGGCGTCCACGCCCTTTGAGCATACTGGAATTACGCTGGAAGAAATGCTTCCTTAGGCCACTCGATGTGATACTGCGGTATTGTGGAATACAGGTTTTAGTGTACCTAGTTGGCATTTTCATAACATCTTTGGCATGTTGCAGTCACTTGTTTCACTTTTTATTAACTGTCAAATTGTAATTGCTTCACCAGGTCTGCGTCTAAAAAGAAAAATAAAGGTATAAACAAAGGAATATGTTTGTGCAAGTAGACGGCCGATCGGTGTCTTACCTGGAAGTTTCTCAGGTTGGGTGTAGCATATGCCGTGCTCGCTGTCAATGGTTGGTATGAACAAATCGATGAGAGACTGAAATCTCGTGCTGTCAGCACTCACTTTGGCCTCAAGGTGCTCGATCAGCTCCTGATCCGTGGGATCGAACATGACGCCAGCCGGCAGCACCGGCCAATCCTTCTTCGACTTGCATCGATAATTCCAGTTATATGGTACTCAATGTATGATCAATCAACTGTTTTAAGTGAACGATGAAAGATTTTGACATATAAGTGGTACTCCAAATCTGAACTCCAGAATACCCGAACACGCCACCGGGATTCTTGTGTCACCTCACGCACAGCGTGTTGTCACGTCAATTCAATGTGTGGACATGATGAATAATTTGACCGATGTATACTAGTACTGCTACTGTACTACTTACTAGTCGTATTTAGTGTCACAATTTATACGTAGGTTTAACTAACAAGTACGCACTTGAAGCCTAACTGATATATATATATATATATATATATATATATATATATATATATATATATATATATATATATATATATATATATATATATATATATATGCTGCTAGTCGCTACTTGTCCATATGCGCCCGCCATTCGCTCGGTCCGTCCTGCTTAGCCATTCACATAACTAACGATAGTAAAAACGTTGTCATATATAGTAACGGAATTAAATTTGTTACCGGGTGCCTAGGTTGCACCTCCGCTCCGCAAAGGGTCGGCTAGTCCTAGTGCTAATGACAGTAAAAAAACCTAGCTTACATAGTAATGATACTAAAAGAATTACCTGGTCCTACGCTGGTCCTATGACTAAGTATGGTAATAGTTCTGGCATGTAGTAATGTAACTAAAACTATTACTAGCTGGTGTTCATCACTCCTCCGTCCTACAATCCTAAAATAATTTAGCCGCATGATAAAGGTACAACAAAAAATGTCTTGTTTTTGATAAATGATTGGGAGTAATACTTGTAGAGTTTTCTTTGGTAATATAACAGAAAAGTTCTTACATCAATCGTAAATGGCAGTAGTATATACACACAAATAGGTTAAAACGAAGTAGTAAAAGTTGCTAAGTTTGTTACCACTCTGTACATATAACTCACTGGGAGCACACTGGATGGTAAGTGTGTTACCACCCTGTACATATTTTTTTGCGCTAACCACCCTGTACATATACTATTACTAATACCTTCTCACAGTTTAACACTGTTCTTGTAAAAACCATCACTTTCATTACTATGGTTGCTTCACTAATTACGATGGATTTACTAGGGCACGTGGGGTGGGGTGTTGTTTTCTTTTTATTACTAGAATTCCTCTCTTAATTACGATGGATTTAGCAGGCGTGCGGGATGGTTGGGCTCCCCATGGTACTGGTTGGAGCGTACGCTTTCTTATAATGCGCTCTGGCTTACTTTAGCGACCTATATATATATATATATATATATATATATATATATATATATATATATATATATATATATATATATATATATACATTAAAACTGAGCACTTTCCCTACCCTCTCAGACCATCAAGGTTTCTGACCATCAGATGTCTGTTTCACGTTGTTGCTGGCCGTCGAATGGCTGTCTAATCCCGAAGTAATCAGTGGGCTGGTCATCCTAGGGAGGCTATTCCAGTGGAAAAATCGGTGGCCTCTGGTTGATTGGGCCAGGCAGCCCATCTTGCGGTTGGGAAAGGACAACCCAGAAGGAGAAAAATACGTGATGTGGCTTGAGGTCACGATACGTCGATACGGACATCGAAGGGGCAGCAGCGATCCCTCCCACCCCTAAAAAACAGCAGCGATCCCTCCCTTGTATCTTCCTCACGGCCAATGAATCATGCCGCCTCGGCTTTGCGGTCATGATTCTTAGCACCCCCACGATGTTGGCCCGTGGCCGTTGTCCTCATTCTCGGTCGGTTTCAGCGGGAGGGCACGCAAAAAAGAAGTTTCACAAGGAGAGGATCCACTCTCGGATCGGCGGCGACGAGGGTTCACTCACGCAATCGATGCATCGGGGAAGGACTTGATGCAGCGGGGATGGTCTCCACTTACGTGGATGTGTTGGGCTCGACCTCAAGGAATGATTGTTGGCTGCGACCTAGGTTTGCCCCTACACAAATGACTCAACAGCATAAAGGGTCCCTACTTCCCCATGGCGTCCATGAGTCAGACCATTCCTTCCCTTTATCTTGGATGCTCTTATAACCAGGGTACTCTACTGGTTTGGATTTGTACTATCCACATTTCAAGAAGTAGTATTCCAGTGCAATCAGAAAGTCACCCAGTTGATAGGAATTTTGAGCACAAGGTGACCAACGTGTGTTGTTTACAACAAAATTATTATGTTTGTATTCTTCTCAGTAATTATAGAATGGTAATACTATTATCAATAGATCAATTGATTCATCTTTTCCAATAAATCCGACAGAGTATGGTGAAGGCTCTGAATTTCAGTGTGTATATTTGTTTTTTTAATTACGCGTGCTTAGCTCTCTATTTTTCGTCAACTGATTTAATTTATCTTTGTGTTACAAACTAACTTCCTTCATGTTAACATATCAGCGACTTGCTCCTCCGCACAAGATTCTCATGGATCCACTCTGTTGCAGGCCCTCACATTCAAGTTAATTTCTTTTACTTATTCATTTACTTGAATTATTAGCTTTCTTCATCTGATCATTATGATGGCGCATGTTGCACATCATAACTTATTTATCAGAGAAGATACAATTTATTTTTTGACCGCCGATTGAATGTTTCTAATATTGCTCGATTTTTTTTTATAAAATCAGTGTCTACATGTCGCTAATTCATCTCATTTGTCGGTTTGTTCAAGGACATCTAGAACAGATGTGTTACTTTTTCATTTCTCCAGTAGTTATTTGCAAAGGAAACAATGTTATTTTGGTTTGTTGGATAGTTCGGTCAAGTCTCCAATTTGTTATATTTACTTTTTAAGCATATCAGTTTAGATATTTTAATATTGTCAACAAGAAGGCCCAGGATTATTTAAATTTCATAGTACTATAAATCCATATGTTCTACCAACAGGTGAGTATATATTATGGCCACAATGGAATATTAAAGTTCAACTACTTCAGATTATAACTTTGTTCTGTTATAAATGTTGACCCAATACAATGCTAATCCGAAATATGTGGAAGGCCTACATGGGTGATTTCAGGGTTCAACTTAGGATTTTTCAAGGCCTTGTTGATCATCAGGATGCGCACCTTGGACATCATGAATTATTTACCACATTTGAGATGCCGAGAAACCATCCACCGAGAGAGCTATTATGTATGTTCAAACTTGGATTTTTACGAGAGGTAATAGGTTCAGTTTTGGAGTATAATTAATATGCCTAGAACATAGATCTATTAACGCAAGTGTTATGCACATATATATGTTTTATTTACTCCATACTCACCATAACTATTGAGCTGAAATTCTTATTAGCCTAAGTAGCTAAGTTCAGTCCACCATTAGCACACGGAAAGATACTGGCCTTTATCATTACAAGCACATATACATGCATGCAGACACACTTTAGTCTGAACGTAGGGAATTTCAACTAAAGAAAGTGATTTCCGCTATATCATGTAAGCTCATGTGTGAGACAAAGCTGCCAATATATGGTCTAGGGCTTGAGAATTTTTTTGTCTGAGGTAGGCATTTGATTTCTGACCCATTGCAAATTTCTCACATGTAACGCAGTCATGTTTGTTAGTGGAGTAAATAATCATATTCATAAGTGAATTATTTTTCTTAGATTTAGTGGTTCTATCTTCAGTTCAAGGGGAAGTTCTCTATATACCATTACGGTTTTTGAAATTTTGCATCATAAAGCTAGGCCATGAAATGAATTGCCATGTTAACTTAATTTAGCAAAAAGAGTATTTGGGTCTATATTTTGTATCAATTCCTAAAATTACAGTGCCAAAATAGACGGGCGCAGCAACACGCGCCATCAATGATCTAGTATATATATATATATAGGACAACACTATTCTAATCTTGGGATTAGAATAACTATTTGAATCAGAGTCAGCCCTATAAGACCCCGACGGAATGTTCCTGAACTTCCGAACCAGGCAACGACAAACAAAAGGAAAAAAAACCACCCGACCTCACCCGATCCAGATCCCCCACCTCCCTCCCGCACCTCCTGCCCCAAATCGGCCGGTGCCCACCACCCGCCCCCGCCCCAACCGGCGCCGCCGGCCCCGCGCCATCCGCACCCCGTCCCAGCTGACGCCGCCGCCAGCGCGCCGCCGTGCCAACCCATCCCTGGCCTCCCTCCCCTGCTTCAACCGCGGGGCCGGCCTCCCCCACTGCTTCAACCACGGCGGCCCCCTCCCCCCTGCTTCAACCGCTGCAGCGGCCCTCCCTCCACGAGCGCCGCCGGAAACCATCGGCGCTATCCACCGTCGCCTGCTCCTCGTGAGCCGGCTCACCATAGCCGCCCGTCGGCGGAGACCCCGCACTCCACTTGGGCGTGACCGGCCGCCTACCTCGCGCTCCCCAACGGCTACCCCGTCGCGTGCCTCGCGCTCCCGACCGGCTCGCCTCGGTGCCTGCCCCATGCTCCTCACGGGCGCAACCCGTCACCGTCCACCGAGCCACCTCTCCACCACTTGCAGATGGAGGAGGCCTCGGCCTGCAGCTAGAGGAGGTCTCGACCTGCATCTACAGATGGATGCAGCGGGAGGTTACTCCTTCAAGCGGTATTCAACAGGTTGGAGCGTTGCTGCCCATCTACTCTCCTGCGTGCCCGTTCTCCCATCAATATCTAATTTTTCTCTCTTGTGTGTGAAACCAATATTTCCTCTACCAACTGAGATTCTAATTGTCTTCTGAACATTTCAGAGGACGTCAATGAATGGATGGTTTCTGAAGACTCCAACTTGAAGGGGTCACCTTTCATACACATGAATGCACGGTGCATATGTCAAGCTTCATTATGTTGTGGATGCTTGTCTTACACAATCTCTGGATAACATGCAGCGGCAGTATTCAGAAATACATTTGATAACCAATGGAATAATTCTGCTCTCTAATGGCTCGGTGTTTGGCTTTGGTTTTGTCAACACTGGAATATTTCTGCTCTCTAATGGCTTGGTGTTTGGCTTTGGTTTTGTCAACAGTGGTGTATCGGAGAGCCCATCCTACCTACTTGTAGTTTGATGCTTGCCCTGCAATGCTACTACAAATCTGCAGGCGAAAAAGCAAACTTCACAAAAAACAAGAAAAAAGATGAGCACGGACGCCCATCGATGTCTGTTGTGTTACCCTATTGATGAAGTAATTCAAGGAGCAGGTGGTTTCGTTTGCTTGAAGCACCAACATAAAAAAATCAGTTTTGGTTTTGTGTAGTTATTTCCCCAAGCTCAAGGGAGCACCAACCATCCAAAAAATGTGTTCTTCTACCTTTTTTCGTTCAGAGTGTGGTGAGGAATGAGAGATACAACGTCTTTTTTTATACAAAAGTATGCCTTTTTCTTCTTGATTGTTTATGTATTTAATGTATTACTGCTCATGGGAAAAAGTTTATCAAAGTTCTCACAAAAAGTTTTTTTTGGTAAAAAGTATAGAAATTCATGGAAGTTCGATTTGTGTATGCTTGTGAGACTGAAACCTTTTGCAGTTGATCTCAGCCAAAAAAATGTGGATATGTTGTGCGTGCGTGTATGTGTGTGTAGTACACCGAATTGAAGAGACTATTTTCTGTCATGTAGATCAAAGAAAGAACATAGAAAATTTAAAAATGTGGATACACACATTTTCTATGTATGAGCAAAAAACAAGAAAAATGCATAATTTCTCCTCCTTTATTTTCCTCTGTGATTGTGTGCTCTCCCTTTTGATCAAAAGTGTGTGCTCTCCCTGTGTTTTTATAAAATGTCCACAATGAAAGAAAATGTGCCCTCTTCCCTGTGTGGTCTGCGCATTTGGTTGCTTCACAAAATAGGTCGCGAAGTTCAAGTATTATTGCTTCTTTGAAAAAGTTCAAAAATAAAAGAACAAGGAGTTCCCAAAGTTTGGTGCATGCATCAACACTAGAAGTTCATAAAAAAGATGCTCGGGAGGAAGTTCAACAAAAAACCCACTAATCCTAGAGTTCAAAAAATAAGACTACCAATAAGACTACGAAGTTCAATTTAAAATAACATAGAAGTTTGAAGTATATAAAAAACTCAAATTTATTGCAATAAGTTCACGTGCACCTCGATGCACGGTTCATAATTTATATTGCGGGACGTCCGACCTCCAGTTACATACTTTAAAATGGCAAAAAATGATGTCCGACCTTTAATTGTGTGTAATTCGACGTATACACAAAAATGTGACATAATTTCATGGTGAAAACAACGAGAAGTTCAAGTGCTGCAAGGAACGCATTTCAGGTGAGAAATAAAAGTTTAGAAAAATAAAAGCTTAAAAGGTTTGTTGAAAGAAGTTCAAGTGCTCTGTCCAGGGAAGTTTAAAAATTCTTGCGAGAGAGGTTCACCTTGTATTTCCATGTTTGTTTTTTTTCCATATAAAAATCAAATACAATTCTTTACTCAAAATATAAAAAGGTGAAGTTCATATTGAAATAACAGAGAAGTTCGGAGTTTATTAAAACCTAGGATTTACCTGTTCAAAAAATAAAAAACACAACGCCATTTTTTGTACTTTTAAAAACAACCTCATAAACAAAAAAATGGTTGCTAGAAGTTCAAGTGCTCGACGAGGAAAAGTTCGAAAAATTCTTGTGAGAGAGGTTCACCGTGTATTTAGATGCCCAAAATACATAAAAAACATGTTGTTTTTTGTGTTTTAAAATAACTCTCTCAAAGCAGAGAGAAGTTCAACGTGATAACAACCGGAAGTTCACGTACTACATGGTGTGTGTTTCATATAAGAAAAATACAATAAAGTGAAACAGAGTTAAGTTCAAATAGACATGCCCCAGAAGTTCAACTACTTCATACAGTGCAAAAAACAGCACGTCAAAAACAAAGTGAAGTTCAAACAGACATGCCCCAGAAGTTCTACTACTTCACGCAGTGCATTTCCATTCGTGATGAACGCAGAAATCATGATCTCGCCATTTTCTAATTTACCTCAAAGCAGCGGGGAATATTATTTGTGTAATTCAAGTCCTCGGTCGGAGAAAGTTAAAAAATATTGTGAGAGAGGTTTGTACAAAAGAATATCATTTGTGTAACATTGGCGAAATGGATGAGAAAATTACAAGCGAGAATACGTCACGGAAGTTCAGCGTGAAAACAACGGGAAGTTCACCTACTACCTTTGAATGAATTTCGGATGAAAACTTTCAAAATCGTCATGAGTATGAAAAAATTATCAACACGGGAAAGTTGCGTGTTTACGGCGGTTTTCCATCGGTATATCACCGCTCAATTCCGTGAGTGGGATGGAAACTCTGACGGTGGATGAAGATCTACGAGCAAAAAATCACGTGAAAAAGAGTGAAGTTCGGTACACGCACCGAGAACTTGAGGTTCTTCACGCGGTGCATTTTCGAAGAATGCATTTTTCGCGATAGGCGAGCGAATGATCCTGCTGTTTTCGAATTACTTGAAAGCGGCTAGGAATCAAAAAAAACCATCAACATGAAAAAGTTTAGCATTTTCGTAGCTTTTCAACGATATATTATTTGCCCAATTCGATAAAGTTAGTAGAAATTACGGTGACAATACGTTTTTTGCCATTTTCGAAACTGACTTAAAACCGTAAAGAATTGTGAGAAACAATACATACCAAAAAGTTTCGCATTTGTTCATGCTTTCCAACGCCATATCATTTGCTGCATTCGGACGCACAGTTATAAAATTAACTCGAAAATACGAACTCGGTAGGACTTGGACCATTTTTTAAATTACTCTTAAACCATTCAAAATTAGAAAAAAAACTTTCAAGATGAAAAATTAGCGCATTTTCATAATATTTCCAACGCCATATCATATGCCTCCATTGGATTAGCCGTTTAGAAATGACATCGAAAAAACGAACTCAGCTGTTCGGTTTACCAAATTTTACGTTTTTTCAAATTACTCTTTAATCATAGGCAATTAGAAAAAACTTTCAACATGTGGAAGTAGCGGTTTTGCAGCAGCTTTCCAACGCCATATTATATGCCTCATTCCGATAAACGGTTTAGAAATGCGATCGAAAATACGATTCACGTTTTTTGTGCAAAGAAAAAACGGTTTTCAAAACTGCTCTTAAACCGCTTATATTTTGCCAAAAAGTTAAGTTGGGTCATGATATTGGTGTCCATAGCTTTCCAACGGTATATCGCAAGCCCCGTTTGGGCAATGTTGGCGGAAGTTCAACCGTGTTCACGGGGAAGTTCAACGTACTACTAGATGGGCAGGTCAGGTTGTGATCAGAATATTATTCTGATCCCGTGATCAGAATAGTGTTTATGTATGTATATATATATATATAGACACACACCCTTAAGAGTCTTATTCTGCTAACAAATTCGTTATTCTGCTAACACCCCAGGTAACCCAGTCAACCGACCCGACGCGAACTGCACGCACAAAAAAAAACCCACCCCACCAGCCCATCTCCCCCACTTCACCCTCGATCCCTCCACCTCCCTCCCGCCCCCCGTGCCCACGCCCCACCTCCAACCTTCTTCCTCCCCAGCCTTGACTGTAACCACCGCCCCTCCTTGCCACCTTCCTCACTTTTAGTAGCCACCCATGCCGGCCATCGCTCCCCAGCCTACCTCGCATCGTCCCCGCCCCACCCGCGCCGTCCCACCCTCTCCTTCACGGATCCGGCGTGGCGCGGCCCCTCCCAGCCGTCCCCCCCCCTTTGCGGATCCGGCAGCCGCGACCCCGCCGTGCCGCCCACCTCCCCTCGCCCGGATCGGCGCGCCCGACCCTCCATGCGGATCACGAGCACCGCAACCTCCGACGAGGTCCCTCTCAATCCCACCAAACCACCGGATCGGCGCAAGGGTCTAGCCCCGTTTGACCAAATCTGCCTCGATCCGCGGCTGTGCAGAAGGCAGAGGGGCTCGCCGGAGTTGCCTCCCCGCGAAAGATGGTAGCCTCGCGCCCCACACACGTCCTCGGCCCGTGGTTGACGTGCTCCTCCTCCTTGCTCACCAGGTGACCCCGTCCTCCTCTGCTCCTATAGGCACCAGGCTAGCCCCGCCCTCCTGATGCGTTGGCACCCCAATTGCTCTTCTGCTTCCCTTTATCTGCAGCGTTGGCGAACCGGAGTCCGGTGGCGCATGGCGTTCGGCAGCGTTCGGCTTTGCAGTATATTCTCTTTCCCAATGGTGACCGCCCCCTTCAGCTCCTCTAATCTCCGGCCGTGCCTCCCCTCGCCCACCACATCACGCCGCTGCTTCTCGAAGCCCCGACCCGCCACCACTCGCTTTTCCAAAGGATCCACCGTGCCTACCCTTTTTTCTGGTGTGTTTAGTGTGGTGCAGCTCACTCTTTTTGTTTTTGCTGCTCACTCTTTTCTTGTTTTGCAGCTCACTCTTTTTTTCTTCTGGAAATCATTTGCAGTGCACTCAGTAAGAAAAATAAGAGAACATCGATGTTCATTTGAAGTTTGTTTTGTTGTTTATGGGAAACGCAGAGAGAAAAGGGTAGTAAACGCGGAGAGAAAAGGGTAGTAAGAATGGATGGTCACTTTATATAAGCAAGTCATTGCCTAGTGCAGTTCTGTTGGGTACCGCATCGTTGATTCTGCTGTTTTCTAGATGGCCGTGTGGCTCACTTTGTTCTCTCACATAGTTTACTATAGAACTCCTTTATGGTTCACTTGGTAATCCAAAAAAAAAAACAGCTCGAAAAGCAGTTTACTTCTCATTACATGTGGTCTCACTTGCTCAGTCTCTACGGACCACTCGCCCGGTTTACACAAGTAAAAAAATATTGAGTTTGAAAAAAACTCACACGGTTTACTTTTACTAGTGTCGCAGCCCGTTTACGATAGTCTCGAGGTTCACTTTTCATATTATTGCGGTTCACCAACGCTTGACATGAAGTGCACTCCACCTTTTTTGGCAAAATTTATGTCCCACAGAAAAAAAATCATGCAGTGGACTTGTCCGTCTGATGAGATTCACTTTTCATAATATTGCGGTTGACCAACACTCGACATGAAGTGCACTCCAATTCGTTTGGAAAAATTTACGTCCCACAAAAAAAACCATGCAGTGCACTTGCCCATCTAATGAAGTGCGGTATTTAAATGCGAAGCGGTCGTTCTTCTTTCCCGTCCAGAAAAAATCGTCTAAACAAAAAGAAACCATGCGGTGCAATTGCCCATCTAATGAAGTGCGGTATTTAAATGCAAGGCGGTCGTTCTTCTTTCCTCGTCCGAGAAAAATCGTCTAAACAAAAAAACCATGCAGTGCACTTGCCCATCTGATGCAGTGCGGTATTTTGTCTAAAGCAATGCGTTCTTCTGTCCGATGCAATTAATACGACGATTTTGGTCTCGCGAAGAACAGAGCGTTCGCTTTTCGGTAAAATCGAAACTGCTCTTAAACCGTAAGGAATTAGAGAGAGTGTTCTACATGAAAAAGTTGCGTCTCGTCGATATATTTCCAACGGCGTATGATTTGAATTATTCCGACCAGCCGTTCATAAAAATTTCGTGAAAAAACAGCCGCTGCCTCTCGAAGTCAGCCGCATGATTTTTAAAATTAACTAAAAACCTTAAGGAATCTCAAAACCATTTCAACATATGAAAGTTGCGCCTTGTCCGTAGCTTTCCAACTGTGTATCATACGTCTCGTTCCGACAAATGGTTAGAAAACTGGAGAAAAAATAGTACCGAAAATTTCAAAAAATTTGAAAAACAGAGTTCCGCGATTTAGTAAATTTGAAACTGCTCTTAAACCGTAATGAATTAGAGAAATATTTATATATGAAAAAGATGCGCCTCGATGATATCTATCCAACGGCGTATTGTTTGCTTCATTCCGGCGAGCGGTTTAGAAGAAATCGCCAAAAAACGCTCGCTGCCACTCGTCATGGGACGCGCCAATTTTAAAACTGCTCTTAAACCGTGTGGAATCTCGAAAAGTGTTCAACATGTCGAAGTTGCGCCTAATCCATCGCTTTTCAACGGTATATTACACGCCTATTCCGATAAACGGTTAAAAAATTAGAGCGAAAACAGTACCGAAAAAAATAATGCGTGGAGTTTTTTCCGACGAGAAGTTCACTCGTGTGAGTGCTGCAACACACTTGGTTCAAAGAATGACGTGCACTTGCATTCAGCATGCAGTCTTGAAGTAGTGTGCAGAATAGTTATTACGCTAATATTAGCAGAATAGACCGTCTCTCTGTGTGTGTGTGTGTGTGTGTGTATATATATATATATATATATATATATATATATATATATATATATATATATATATATATATATATATATATATATATATATATATATATAGGCCTGGACTATTACATTACGATAATGAATATTATTCTATTACCCTCGGCCTATAAAGGCGTGAGCGGAAAAAAAAACCCAACCCACCATCCCGCATCCCCGTCTCCGGCTGGATCACGGCGATGGCCAGCCCGCCGCCTTCTCCCCTGTGTGGACCCCGGTGATGCCCCGCTCCCACCTTCTCCCAGTGGATCCGCGCCGCCCGCCCACCTTCTTCCTAGCGCCGCCCCGCCCCACCTTCTTCATGGCGCCATACAGCCCCCTTCTTCCGGCGCCGCCCCCACCTTCTTCCCGGTGCCGCCCCGCCTCCCACCTTCTTCCCCGCCGCCGCGCTTCCAGCAACCTCTTTCCCCCGCCACTGCGCCTCTAGCCTGCTCCTTCCCCTTGTTGGCGCCTCACCTCCTCCTACCCCGTGGCGCCATACTCGAGGCCGGCACCCAGCGTCGGCGACCCCGAGCTCCCTGATCAGCCATCTCCTCCCTTACAACCCCCAAGTTCAACGACCACGCCCTCCTCCGTCCATAGCTCGCCACTGCCCCCGCGCAACTCGCCGCTACATGAGCCCCTATGAAAGATAACTCGACATTCCCCTACCCGCGTTGAACCATGGACTCGACCGTCCCCAGTCCAACCGCGTGGCGTGGTGGTGGTCGAGTACATCTCTGCAAGTTCAGAATCGGGAAATAGGTAGGTTCAGACAAAAATTAAACTGTCAAACAACATGAGTTTTTGTACATTTCAGAAACATTGGACAAGGACCAAGCACATCTCCTCTTTGTTCATAGCTATGTTGTCTAATTTCTTCTCCATGCGAGTGTTAGAGAATAATGTAGTGTTGCCTGTCAACTACTGGTTTGGTCAGTTTTGAGTTTTGGCCTAGCTGAACTTTTGATAGAGCAGCGGCTTGTTGTCAGTCCTAGTGCGCTCAAGAATGGGTGAGAGTTGAACTTTGATAGATCATCTGTTTGTTGTGAGTTCTAGTGTGCTCAAGCATAGGGAGGGATTGACCTATTATCGATGTATTTAACTTATTATGTCAGTTCTAGTGCAGTGCTAACGAAGGTACAAATGTACTGAATGTTCACACCTTTAAACCTTTTCATTTTGTGAACATGCATCAGTTTAGTATGAAAAAGGAACACAATAAGTTAACTTTGCATTATTTTTCTGCCATGAACTGAACTTTTTTTACTTAGGTAATAACAGTGAACCTATGATGAAGAATAGAACTCAAAAAGCACCCTGGATCAGGGTCACTGCTATTACCTCAGTACAAAAAGCGGCCTGCGCCCCACCACCGCGTCCACCCGTCCTCGAACGCCCTCACCAACACTTTCAGTTCAATCCACCTCCTATTTCTGAAAATTAGTTGCTTCAGTTCCACCGTACTTAAAAAGTCAGTTCAGCCTCTCCTATTTTTTGAAAACACGTACACCTGATTTCGACCTAGGAGAACAGTCATTTTCTGGATGATTTTTTTTTCTTTCACGACTCACTAGTGTCCTGTTTTGCTGTCGATGATGTCTAATTTCTCCTCCCTGTGAGTGTTAGAGAACAATGTAGGTCGGCAAGTCGGGCAAGGCCACGGGAGTTTAACTACAGAAAAAATATCAACCCAATGACAGAAAAACATCAGTTCAATAAATATATATGCAGGAGGCTGGGAGCAAAAAAAACTGGCCACGCGCGCCTCCACCTCCACAATGGTGGCGTGCCTCCACATCCCGGCCGCAGGCATGTGCAGTTACTGATTGCTTCTTGCTTCCACTTTTTATCATGATTTAGTGTGTGCACTATAGGAGTGCTTTTTGTCTCGGTAGATCAGCTGCTCAACAACATAATCATGTACCGCTCAGTACATGTATTACTGCTGGGGGGTTCAAAAATCATAACTCAAAAAGTTCAACCTTGGTGGTATTGTGCACATGCAAAATTAGATAAATACTTGTTAAAATTGCTCCCAGTATTTGACGTATTCCATGCAATGCTTACTAGATTGTTCTAAAAAAAGTGTCATGTATTTGTGAATTTACTATTGGTATAGCAGTTAAATATGTATTATATCACCGGTTCATAATGAAATGCAGAAACAGTTCGATGTGTGTATATGCATACGTTCATACTTATCATTTCTTTTTTCCTTTGTTGTTTTTTCTTGGTACACACAGTGAAAGGTTTAGATGGCTGAGATTGGTCAAGTTCCTTTCTATTTCAATTGGTCTCCAAACTGAATAACATGTACTTTGCTGATGTGGATTTGACAGTCATCAGGGAAGAAGACCTCGACCTATGGCAATGACGGCTGCACATGCCACACGCTACCAGATTCGCCGCCCACAACTGCAACCCTTCGATCGGCAAGGCTGCCGTTTCCCCCGCACCCGACGACGCCTGGGCTCCGGACAACGAGACCATCGCCGCCCCATGCTCAATCTAGAGTTCTTGTGTGTTTGCATGTTAGGTGCTCGTACAAATGCCCCTGAGGATGCTTTTTTCCTCGAAAAATGTTACTTGTGTTTCTAAATTTGACATGATGCCAGTGGCTAAACCTGACGCACTTGCATAGTAGCTATATCATCTAGCTACTTGCTCTCCATTATATCCCCCTCTTTCCAGAAAAATCGTCCGTTCAAGTTTCAAGTTTGTTGGAAGCATGTGCGGAAAAATCACTGTGCTTGCTCCCACCAGTGAATTCTGCAAGTTCAATGGGTGTCGTCAAGCATGTTTAGAAGTATGCCCTTCATGCAAAAGTGTGAATTCTTATCAGTATTTTGTATATTTGATTTGATAGAGGCTTCTTGTGATCTTGTGGAGCTTGATAGATGTACTGTCATTACACTTCTAAAGCCATACAGTTCATTATATCATATATGTGGGGTCATTCAGTATGTATTACATGATTAGTTCTTGAAAAAGAAGAACACATACATTTACATAGTTCAATAAAAAACAATGATCAGTTCAGTAGTGCTCACTCGTGCCTATTTAGGTTGATGTCCACGAATGGACAAAAATTGCATGGTAAATGTTCTAGTATTACTAGCATATAAGTACAGAAAAAAAGTTAAACACGACGTCCTAGATAAGTTTGAAAAAAACTCAAACAAAAAACCATGGAAATTCAAAATGGTAAAAGTTCAAGTGGTAAAATGAGAGAAGTCCAGAATATCGTCGCAAAACAACGTTGTGATCAAAAGAAAAACATAAATTTTTTGTTTTATTAAAAATATCATTCAGTTCAACGGTGTAAACTATGCAAGTTCGGGCATGATGATACCATTGAGAAGTTACGAGGAAAATTATACCGAAAAAACAGAGTAAAGTCTAATATGTGAAAATACGCTCAGTACAAAACCATACAGACATCTGTTCAAGTATTCTTTTTTCGGAACCATTCAAAACTACTGTGAATAATACATCAGTACAAACACACACAAAACATCAGTACGAGTACTCTGTTTTTTGAACGGGAAAACAATATGGTGGGTCTCACCGTATTCCAAATTACTCTTAGACTATTACAAATTTGAGAAAACGTTCAACATGACTAAGTTTCGTATTTTTGATATCTTTCCAACCGTATATTATTTGCCTCATTTCGACAAACTTTTAAGAAAAATCGCGTTCGAAATCAAATTAGAATGTATTCGAATTCGTTTTTAAACCGTAAGGAATTATAAAAACATTTCAATACAAAAAAGTTGCGCATTTTCCATAGCTTTCCAATGCCGTATCATTTGCATCAATCCGACAAACCGTTTGCAAAAAATCACGAAAGTACATTTTGCCCATAATTTCGCCGTTTTCCAAATTACTTTTAAATCGTATAGAATTAGAAAAAACTTGATATATGGAATATGCGGATTTTCACAAGCTTTCCAACGCCATCTTATTTGCTCAATTCCGACAAACCGTCTGAAAATTGAGTCCAAAATACGATTGGCGTTTTCAGTTTTGAAAAAAACGGCTTTTACAAAACTGCTCTTAAACCATAATGATTTTGCAAAAACGCTCAATATACTTAAAATATAGTTGTCAAGAGCTTTCCAACGATATATTACACGCCCCGTTCCGACAAAAAAATTGCAAAAAAAAATTGAACTAAAGAAGATGATATGTTAAACAAACTGAAAGCATCAGTTCAACTACTCGAAAATCATCAGTACAACCGCCTGAAACCGTCAGTTTAAAAAGGCTAACAGAATAATATTCTGTTACGCGTAACAGAATAGCCCAGATGTGCAAAGCTCATATTCTGCGCGCTGGTCGCTAACCACCCGCGTACCACGCCACTAAGCCAATGCAGTCCCACCCTGCTAATAATGTGAGGGTAAAAGGAAGTAGAAAATATAGTAATGGATTTAATTTTGGTTACCACCCCACATGCCTCACGTCCGTCTCGCTAATCTTATGAGGGTAAAAAGAAGAGGGAACTGAATTGTATTGTTTACGATGGTAATACCACATGCAAGAAAAAGTAACGGGTTTAAATTGGTTACGACTCCACGACACCCCGCTCCGTAGATGAGTTGTTCTTCTAATCAGGGTAAAGTAGCAAAGAAATATAGTAATAGAATTTAATCTATTACTACGTGCCATGCACCATTCTCCGTGAGGCAAACCAACCAATCTTCTAACCTGGTAAAAAAACTGGAAATATAGTAACGGAATTACTATATTACATTTTACTTTACGTTGTAGTAACAGAATAGACTTTATTACTATATTTTACACCAATTTTAGTATGAAGCGGATAATTATGTGGAGAGCACAAAGAATATGTGCAACAGTAACATATTTTGTTTCGTTACTACTTTTCCCATGGCTGATTACTATGTACCATGTGGACTAATTATGTGGTCTTGGCGAGGCGGGGAATAGATGGGTCCAGTGGTAATGAAATCAATTCAGTTACTATAGTACCCATCGATTATACCACCATGCGGGAGAAAAATTGCTGCTTTTTTTCAACGACCAGTGCGACACATGCGTAGCCTAGGGTATGGTGTCTAGCCGGAGCGTAGAATTAGCGCTTTGCGCTCCGGCTCACATTAGCGAGCCTATATATATATATATATATATATATATATATATATATATATATATATATATATATATATATATATATATATATATATATATATATATATATATATATATATATATATATATATATATATATATATATATATATATATATATATATATATAGGGATTGACTATTACGTCACCCTGGGTGAGAATAGTTATTCTTCACCCTCTATTTTACCATCAATACACCGTAATTTTACGTTTAGTAAGTTTTTCTTATTTCCGGCGTAAAAAGAGACCGTAAGAAAATATATAATTGTCGTAAAAAATATTTTATGTCATGTAAAATTATAAGCGTAAAAACATAGTGTAAAATATACATAAACTGTAAATTTTCTTGTCTTATGACATATAAATTTATTTTAAGTATGCCAAATTTTGCGTAATGAATCAATAGGAATGTAACTATTTGAATTCGAGCGTAATTTAATTATGAAATGATCATAAGATTACCTCGGGTGAAGAATAACTTATTCTCCACCCTGGGTGATGAATAGGATCAATATATATATATATATATATATATATATATATATATATATATATATATATATATATATATATATATATATATATTCTGCACATCTCCATCATCATTATTAGTACATCCTACGCAGGTGAGTTAGGATGCACTTGATCCCAGGAAGGTATATATCCTTCAAACCAGAGGAGTGCTTAAAACTAACAACAGTACATAATATCCAACAAAAGAGGTTCGTGCTACAGCAGCAGAATACATGGCTCAGTCTATATATCTGCACGAATCAAGTTGTGCATATTTGCTGTTGGCATGAACCACGTCGCCGCATGTCGGGTTTGCAAAAGTTATCCATCGCATGGAAGCTTGATGCCTTTCACACACTGAAGATTATCTGGCAACAAGCTGTGTCGACGAATCTCTGGATATGGTGATTCATGAAACCCATGGTATGATGTGTAAACACAGCCCCCCCTCGCGAATTGAATTTGCATAGCACAGTAATCATCGCCGGTGATATGATCGATGATTGGTTGGATGATCGGATAATTGAGCCGAGGAACAAGGAGTGGTTGCGAGGCTGTAAACCCGCCTCGATTGAATCGCTTTGCCCATGAAGCTGGGATCTTTCTCGAACACGAAGCAGCCATAGCCATCAATGTCACGAGCATACGCATTGTACTGCATGTGGTTTGATGTAATGGTTTGGTCAATTTGAGTGCGTGCGAATGAGCATCAAATGACCGCCGTCGGTGAGCGAGCGATAAACCACCACCCATCGGCTGGTATGATTCAGTCACGGAATCATGAAGGCCAGCGCATTTCGTCTGCTGCAACAATTCAAATTGGAGACCAAAATGACAAAATAAACAATCATGTTCAGAGTATGTGTGGAATTAAGATTATTATAACAGTGACACATATCATAGATGAGAATTGCAATGCCGTGGTCATAATCATACCCCAAGTTAAAAAATAAGCCAATGGCTTTCATATTCTTACAACATGTCATGGTTCAAACATCATGTAACAATGAGAGGAAAACAGCTATGACAGCGCCTACTCATATTCTACCATAGCACTTACTACTACTGTTCTCATATCAACTCTAAGCAATAACATGCGTTGTTATAAAATCTTGTAAACGAGAGTAACATATAGCAATCATGATGTTATGCTCATAATATGTATTCTAACAATCATTAGATGCCAATTGTTCTCATATCAACTCTAACAATAACATGTGTGGTCATAAAAATCTAGAAAATGAGAGGAACATATAGCAATGATGTGGTTATAGACATGCTATGCATTCTAAATTTGTAACAAATGAACAGGCGATCGTATTCATAAGGTAAAGATGAGATGAGATAGAACAATTACCGACGATAGATTCCACCGGTATAGGCAGCCAATCAAATGCGTCGACCGGCGTAAACGATGCCATCGTGCACTATAGCATCGGAACATAAATGTTGCCTCAACGGGATTGATGATGAGCCATAACCATGTATGGCGACCGGATTCTAGATAGACTAATCCCATTTTGAACAAGGCAATGAGCTTGTAATCCATGTAGTCTTCGATGGTGTGGGCGCCGCAGATTACAACTTTACGCAAGCAGAGGTCGAGCCAAAAGCTTGGCGCGTCTCGTGCATAGTAGGCGGGAGTGTCCGGCGGGCGTGAGGCTCGATGGCGGCGGTATCAATGATGGAAGGTGATCTCGCTGGGTGTAGATATCCACAAGGCGCCACGGACTACGGTGTGGTGGATGAGGGCGATCGATTGGCCTTCATGCCCGCCTAGTAGTGGCGGCGCATGAAGGGCAGGTGGGCGGGTAGTAGTAGCATGTCGAGGGCACCACGGCAACCTCCGTAGGATCGTCAAGTCGATGTCTGCAGGCCACCTGCGAGGATCGGGCATCGACAAGCGGGGTGTCTTGAAAAGAGCGGCGGTTGCGGAGCAGTAGGCGGTACAAAGACACCGAGCATGTGGCCAGACGGACGGTCTTGAGTAGGTCCATACGACTCTGATCTGCTCCAAGAGAACATCGGGAGGAATTCAATCAGCGGCTCTGCGTGTCGGTCGGTTCTGCCATTGGGGTTTGGGTGCTGCGAGCCAGTGAGGAAGTGGATTGGGCGAGGCGGCGAAGAAGCTTCTCCTCGTGTGGCCGAGCGGTGGCGGGGGATATGGTGCGAGCTACCAAGGAAGATGGCGTGGGCGGCGAGCAGTGGCGAGGTAAATGGTGTCTGGGTGACGATGGGGAAGAGAGGAGGAAGAAGAGAGGAGGAAGAAGAGTGGAAGGCGGGGAAGAAAGTGCATTAAATCTCAATTCTACTAGTACTACTACCAGGATATAGGCACCGTCCTTCGGAGTGTAAATAGTTACACCGATGACATGTGGGTCTACCACAAGAGGGCCCATATGTTAGTTAATGGAGGACAGAGGTGCGTGGGCGTATTTTGAGCGTGCTCTCTTGGCAAACATGATGGCGATCTTGGGTAAGGCTGATTTAGTAACACCAACACGCTGGTTCAGCTTATTAATTACGTGTCCCATCTGCTGCAGCGTGTATTGTCACTTCACTGCGAAGACTAGTTGAATAGTTCTCTCTGACCGAGATGGGGAATAATGGATCGTGAGGACTTCCTTTCTACAGTATCCCTATGCCTCTACGCTCACTTCACTCATTTTGCTCCGTACCTAGTCACTTGTTGAAATATGTAGAAAGACAAATACTCCGTATTTGGGAGCAGAGGAGGCTTTTACTCCGTACTATTTGGGAGCAGAGGAGTATCACCATATGGAGGGAACAGAGGAAGCTTGAAATATGAACATGTCAATGGGAGGAGTAAGCCCCATGCATGCATGCAACATGCAACACTCACGTACACATGGACACACATAACACTCACGCACCCATGCGGCACACATCACACGACGCAACACACACGCTCACGCTCAAGTGCTCAACCTACTCCCTCGTCCGTGAAAGACTGTACATTTAGAGATTTACACATTGACCAGGGGCATAATTAGCATAAAAGTAGCAGACTTGTGTGTGCATGCGACCATTGAGATAAGAAGATTAAATGAAGGCCGTTGCATGCTGTAATTAAGGATAGACATGTAGCCTATAACTACAGCACAAGTTGGTGCATTAGTCAATCAATATCGATTTAGATTAAAGGCTAAATGCATTGGAAGTGTAGATGTACATCATGTACTACACTCCTTGTTTTATAGCTGATGTACACTCTTTGTTGGAAGACCGAGGGAGGACATGTGCATGCACTCACATACACATCCAGGGCAGTTCGGGCGCAAGGGTTGGACTCGTGTTGCGCCTGCGTAAAGTTTTGTTTAACTGATTTCTTTGCTCTGCCAACTGACAGGTGGGACCCAGAAACCAGGTGACAATTTAACCAGTCAACAAAGTGCCACGTCGACTATGTGGCGGTCGGTAGGGTGCTGTCTGGTTCTCTCGATGAGCTAGTGATCGTATAATCGATGCAAAACTATATATAGTGACCGTAAAGGCGTATTGTTACATCGTTGACCGCGATGTATTTTCTTGTTTCAAATTAAGCCATATTAATCGGAAAGGGCGCGGTATGGACTACTACTAGTACTAGTACTGCTTTGATGTGTCCGTCAACTCACGAACAAGGAGAAGCTTGCTTACTCGCCTCTCCCTACGCCCAGCGTGGTGGTTCGCGAGGCGAGGAGAGGTTTTGACTACATCGCCCCTCCTCTCCCTCTCCCTCGCCCTCGCCCTCGCGGTGGGCGTGCAGCAGTTCAATCGGTGTCAGTTGCGAAAGCATATTGTCTTGTAGTATCATCATTGTTGGACCTTCGAAGAGGTGAAGAGCCAAGTGCAAGGTTCACACAGTACGAACTTTTGAACCTCCCGAAGAGGCAAAGAGCCAAGCGCAAGGTTTTATAGGAGTTGTCGTCCTAGTAGGAGTGTACTACAACTATAGCGAGCGATGCTCTTGTATGATGCCGCCACGTCACGTATATCCAAAGCTGTGCCACCTTTTTTTCTCAAAGGCGTGTTGGAGCCGTGCAACAACCACACAAGTTGCGCGTACACATAACACATTTACTAGTAATAAATTCTAAAGGACAAATGCTAGTATGCCACACAAGTTCATCTCAATTCATGTGATAAATTTGTGCACGACTAGTCTACATATATTCACAGCGCTACCGTTCACAATTACCGTACTCCACTTACGTTATAGATGGGCTACATGTCCTCCTCCGGTTCCAGTCCAGGTGTTCTTCATGGATGGCATGATCCATAGCGGTGGGCAGCGGAATCATTGTCACAACTTTCTAGTCCGGTTCCACGATGGAGACTCATCCAAGCGAAGCGGCATAAATCGAGGATAGCGTGTCCCGGCATGTCGTTCATCCGGCGGTGCGCCTTGAAGACACAACCATGCTTCATGAGCGGCAGGCCTTCCGTGTCGTGCGGGAAGGTGGCATCCGCTTCACAATGGGGTAGCTGTCCCGATGAAAGCGAGTACTCTCCAAGAGTGTTCCTCGGCACCCACGTAGCATCACGGGGTCGAACTTCGGCGCCGTTCATCTGGTACACGCGGCATCCCAGATCTGGACACATGGTGGCGTACATAGTCAAGGTCCATGCATAATAATGTTGTGCTCAAATATGGCGGTCGATGTCTTGTGCAGCAAATAGTACTACTCCGGTATAGAGGAAGTAAAATAACCGGCTTATTATATATAGCCACTCTTGGCTACATGGATGAGAGACATGGAAAAACAAAAATGGTGGCAGCTAGTGGGTTCAAGTCTTCAAGGGCCTAGCTAGCTATACGCGTCCTCCAACGTAAAAAGTACTCCTACTAGTACTACTAAGTATACTACTAGTACAACAATGAAAGAGAAGTCGAGAGGGTTAAAAAATGGAATACCTAGGTAGATGGTGACGGTCCGATCGTGGTAGATTGTGTGACCATGTTGCACATCAGTGGTACCACGGGTAACGAATGCTAAGATAGTTGATCCCAATATGCCAAAGTCAGCTACAAGGTTCTAGGTTAGACCGAATCGCGGATGCAAATGCACATCCAGGATCGGCGATCTTATTTTGATCGGGGGATGGTGGTCCTGCAAAATAATGGAGTACCGTTAGGGATGCAAATGATGGTTTGTGCATTCCGTTTGTAATCTCCCGTACCATAGGATGGCAACCAGATGAAACAAGTCCCCTGGCTTGTCACCACGAAGATGCAGCCTAGATGGCGCACGGCGTCTTCGAACGTGTAGGGGTACAAATCTGCCGCCGCCAACATGCGCCAGCCTCTGCCGTTACTGCCTCTTGCATTGATGGCAATCCTTATGTCGAACACCATGATGAGATAGTAATCATCGTAGCCGTGTCGCTTTATCGGCGGGTCCGCAATTGCTATCTTCTTCAATCTCATGTAGGCAATCATCATATGTATTCAAGCCCAGCCAGTCCGGAAGGCCGATCCCAATGGTGGAGAAGGGTCTACGGAGCAGCCGCCTTCTTGTGGATGTTGTGCAAAATGATGGCGGTATCCGGCCGGAGGTATGCAAGCCAATCTTCGTTGGCACCGACCCAGCCCTATATATAAGACGGTGGGCAGTGGAGAAATTACGGGATGGAAATGGAATAACTAAGTACTACATGATCAAACTCCATTACTGACCTGCTCATCGGACAAAATCCGACTACCTCTCAACGTCGGCAACTCTAAGCGGAGTCAACGTGCAACCATGGCCAGGGAGGTGGACTTTTGAAGGATTGTCCCATAGAAGAACCTTCTCCTCGAGGGCGCATGGAAGACCAACAAGCATGGCCTTTTCCCAAGCCTGTTTAAGCGGCGTCTTGAAAAAGTTGGTGCATGAAGCACCGTGTCTTCTTGGCGATGAGGGCGTCGGAGTGGCGTCGCGATTTCTCCCGGAGGATCGTCGTCAAGGTCTCCCAGCCCGAAGAGGAGGAGAACCGCTGGCGAATCCATGGGAGCAGCGACGAACTGCCTTCTCTTGGGGAGGGAGGCTGGCGAGGAGGAGATAAGGCGTAGTAACCATGCGGGGCCTCGTCCCTTCAAGCTGTAGATCGTTCCTCGGTGAAGGGGTGAGGCTATTATTTACTACTAGTACTAGCATTATGGAGCGTTATGGGATTGCATTATCTGTAAATAATAGCACTAGTAAAAATTTTTGGCACTAGGTAGTAGTTTTTGGCGTGGATTAAGAAATTTTGGGTATGTTTTTGCCATTTTTGTACCGCCAACTAGTGTCAAAAACGTCTTACATTATGTGACGGAGAATGCGTACTCGTCTTTAGCGATACTAGTACTACTTTTCTCAACTAGTAGTGCGATGTCTTGTACTTCTAGTCTAGTCTAGTATAGTGCACCAGTTTTGAACTCTTGAATCTCGGGGCCAAGGAGCTACGGTTGGAAGTGGAGGGTACTATTGTTCTCTAGAACCATCGCTGTACTATCAATGCGGGGAAGTACACTGCGTAGTGGCCTAGTGGGTACTCTCGGTGCTCTATTCAGCTGCTCCTCTCACGTGGTGGGCCTACTCAGCCGCTCCTCTCACGCACACACTAGCAGCCTGTTTATCGGCGACAGTTCTTTGAGGCAGAACATTTGAGTTATTTGATACAGCGAGACTAGGCTTTTCGCTTCCATTTGTGGAGGTGTAATGGATCTCGTCAAACTTTGTTAGTAGTTCCTTCTTTATGAATGAGATGAAACAAAGCTTTTGCCTCCGTTTAAAAAACACGTCAAGAGGAATTTCTTTTATAGTAGAGCCGATAATGGAGTGAAGTCCATGCGTTACAGCATACAAGCTCTGAGTAGTAGTAGAGCACTTTACGTACATAGCCATATTGCACAGTTCCCAATGCCCTTGAGCTTTTCCGGCTCCTCGGGCTTAATTGGGAGGCGCTAGTTTAAATATGCTACTAGCTGATGAGGAAGCTGCAAGCAAGGTGCGGCTAGAAGGCGACACGCGAGCCACGGGATCTTGGGAAGGAAAACCCGTTCACGTGGCTAGGCTATCCGGTGCACCCAGTTGTGGGGCGCATGTCCGTTTGACTTCAAAACTCAAACTACCCGTGTAAAATATTGGCTCATGCGAAGTGTAGTAGTACTATTAAAAAAAAAAGCCGCCGTGCGTTCGGCGGGATCGAACCCACAAAGCGAGGTATACACTCCCGCGACCACTAGTAGTACTCATTGGAGTACAACGCAACCTAGAATCGCCTTTTGTCGCTAGTAGTATGTACATTGTTCCTTACAAGAAACCCCTAATAATGCAAGAAACCACTAAAATGCCAAGAAACTACTACCACTTGCATACGTGGCAGACTTAAGATAAGACTACCTTATCAACCATTGTACATGCTCTTACCAACAAAAATCCTCGAGTGACCTCCTACCTCCGGCCCGCCACCTAGTCATCCTCGGCCATGGGACACAGCTACACCATGGCGCGAAAGCGAGTCAAAACCGCCCGGCGGTGCGGAGCCCATGTTGCGGCAGCCGGATGCCAGCTCCGTCCGGCGCTTCATGACGCTAGCTAGCCAAGATAGCTCCGTCCGGCTGCTTATGCGCAAGGTTTGCTAGCTAGATTAGCACGGCGGCGGCGGCTTCTTTCGCACGCCCCGCGCTAAGGCCACCCATCTGGCTCAAGCGAAGGCCACCACGGCGGCTTGCTCGCGCGCGCCGCGCTAAGGACAGCCATCTGGCTCAAGCGAAGGCCACCATGGCGGCTTGCTCACTCGTGAGTCACGCTCGGGCCAGCTTGCCAACCTATGCGGAGGCTAGCGCGGCGTCCGGCCCGTCTGGCAGAGCAGCGGCCAACTCGCTCATCACCGGCGCCACCGACGAACACGCATCTGTACTGTTTGAAGTAATGTTCAGGAAAAATAATGATTTGAGGGGGAATAACATGATAGAAGGTCAGATGTGGGTCCCTCGTGTCAACGGTCGAACAAAATGTGTTGGTTTAAGCTGCCTCGTCGGCCGCAGACGTGTGGGCCAACCCAGTCATAAATGGGTTTAAACGAACCTAATCGGTAGGAGTACTAGGTAGTAGTTTTTGGCGTGGATTAAGAAATTTTGGGTATGTTTTTGCTATTTTTTGTACAATAGATTCTTCCTAGGGCTGGTTGAAAGTGGTAGTTTTTTGTTAAATACTCTACATATTGTAAGTAGGAGTGAAAGTTAAGCTTTGGAAGCCAATAAGCAAGGCTAGTTACATAGTGCATATGTGTACATGATTGAAAGTAAATATCAACCATGAGTGACTAATATCTTGATGGAAAACTCGAAACTATGGAATACTAGGAAAAAAATGCATGGTTGGAAATACTAGCAATGTTCATGTCCGTTGCAACGAATCATAATTAGAATAATACTTATTCACAAACTTGGTACAAAACACTCTAATTTTGATATACATATGTCACTAGAGATATATTATGTTTCAATTAGAATATATTCCTTGGGCTGTTTTGGTGAGGTCAGGGAGGGATGTGGTTGGTTTTAAGATACTAATTATGGGTTTTTCTGCAAATTGGTAGACAAGTGGGATGTTGGTGAGAAAAGGCAACAACTTACCTCACAATCGTTAGATGTAGATCTAATGGTCAGAAACGACGGATGGCAGACACACCAGCATCACCAACTTAGTCTTGTGTAGGAGTACTAGCAAGATCCGTGCATTGCATGGAACATCAAGATGCATTTTTTATAAAACACTTGTTGTGATTGACCCTTGCGGGAGTAATCCCATGTGTAAAAACTAATGATATCTCGAGAAATATGAGATAAGGTGAAGAGGAGTGGGGTGTGGTGGTGGACTGGCGGAGGCATGGGGATTGGCGGCGCCGGCAGCGGCCACCAGGCCGGTTGTTCGAGAGCTTCCTTTCTTAATTGCTCAACAATGAGGTTTGTTGGAGATAAGGATGAGCGAGGAAGGCCTTGTCTGCAAATGTGGAGAGGGTGCGGGTATCTTTTAGTTTAATTTCCATCCGTCAGATATAGATCGGACGGTCTATATTGCAAGATGGCACACGTACCATCATCACCAACTCGGTTTTTTATAAGAGAAGAAATATAAGTATGGAGATACAAACATATTATCGATACTTGCTTCCATAAACTAGCATCTACATTCTATTCAACGCCTCGGCATGTGGGGCCTTAGCACAGTGACTTCTCGACTGTGTAAAACAAAGATTTTCCCGTCGCCGACAAGGAGGGGGTGACGGTGACGCGCTTTTTGGCTTGCTCTAGTCCTAGTAGTCATACTAGGTGGTCTAAGCACGTGTAGATTTATTCTTTTTCACGTCTCGTGTTCGCCGTACTTCCACAACTGTTGATGAATAGATGGTAAGTTATTCACGTGGAAGCCCTTGTTGAGCGTGTTTGCAAGAGATAGAGAGACAGTGTGCATGTGTGATGTGTTAGAGACTGAGGCAATGATAATAGATTCTTTGTGTCTATGTGTGTGGAGGATAGAGAGAGACATGTACATGGGGCTTTGTGTTGTGTAACGTGGAGACACATATACATAATTAGAGAGTGAGTGTGTGAGATACACATGCGGACATGGGGAGAGATGAGGATCCAGATAAATGGGTGTTTGTGTGTGTGTGTGTTTGTGCACGCGTTTGTGTGTGAGGGGAGAGAGTGTATGTGGAGTAGAGACCACTGATGATGTAAACCTAGTATAAGGGAAGGGGAATGGTGTGACATGTGTAGTAGCGAGATAGCAGGTGCGGGCGGGGAGGACTATTTGGAGACTATTTGGAAGAGACATCAGTGTGTGTGTGTGGAGAGAGGAGTGTGAGAGCGAGAGAGAGAGAGAGAGAGAGAGAGAGAGAGAGAGAGAGAGAGAGAGAGAGAGAGAGAGAGAGAGAGAGAGAGAGGGAGAGGGGTCGTTTGTGTCCATAAATGGGCGTATAGATAGGGAGACAATGTTGATGTTGTCGAAATTGGCCTATGAGCGGAGATGCAAGGGAAGCGAGTCATCGTGTGTGTGATAGGGACTTCATGAGAGATCTAGAATAGATGGTGTAGAGAACAATGTGCGAAATCAAGAACGATTATACATTAGGGAGCTATGCAAAGAGTCACGACATATATGTATACATGGAAGGAGCTGGGGTGGGTCCGCATGTGGGAGAGATAGAAAGAGGAGAGTGGTGCACAAGGAGACAAAGTGTGCTTGTTTGCAGTGGGGGTGGTGTGTGAGGTGAGTCTTGAGAACCACATAACTAGGGAGATAGACGTTTGGGGCGGCGTTTTGTGTGTATGGGAAATATACACTCTACATAGTGTGTGTGCTTGGGTAAGAGAGATAGCGGGAGACCTAGAGAGTGAGGGAAGAGATGTGTGCATGCAGAGACAAAGTGATAGAGACCTATGTTGGGGTCCGGACTTTACAAGAGAGGGGTGTTAATGTGCTCGTGTGTTGGTGTTTGGGGAAGAACGACTTCTCTATGTGTGTGTGTGTGTGTGTGTGGTGGTGGGGGTTGACTTGAGATAAAGAGTGAGGTGTCTATATTTGAGGGACTTTAGCGTAATTGAGATATTGTGCACTCATGGTTGATCAATTTGTTTCACAGTTTGTACTATGAGATAACGATACTTTTGAACATGCGTGATATACCTTGATGTACCAGAATTACAAACCTAAGATTGGAATTTTGGAATTGACTCCATCATTAGCTTTTGTAATTCATTTAAGCGGAGGTACATTTTTAAGCGGGATTTCGTGATTTCAAATTCATATATCAAACCTAGAGATATACACATACGGGCATGTTCAAACTTTATAATCATCCACTTTATTCATACACATACACATTTTGCTTTTGTCATCATATTTAGGATAAACACATTTGGAATTTCATTTGAATTGGACCGTATGATGGTATTTGCTTGTAGTAGCTCAATGATCCATATTTGAATTGAATGGACAATCTAAGTTTTGAGTTGGAGACATTGATTTTCAAAACTTGCACATTTTTTGCATGCAAAACAAACAAATTATCGGCCATGATATCATAGTCGGCCGTCAGAGCAGAATACTTATAATTTTAGGCGCCAAAAGCTTTCAAACTTCCGCTCACATTGAAATATCACGCTACGAAAGTTTAGCCTGCGATATTCCTGTTTACCCTGCCACATGAGCGGAAAAGGGCTGCTTTGGTAACTCCATTGTTTTCCCTCTTTGCCCCAACATTCTTCCCAGGCCCCTCCCTTCCCTCCCGACCCCCCAACCACGGCAAGCCGCGAATCTAGTCCTCCGCCGCAGCGGTGGACCTCACACCCGCGGATCTACCTTCCGCACCTTGGAACCCCCAGCGCCAACTCACCACTTCACCGAGCCGCTTGGCGATGGCTTGTCCACCGCTCGAGATCTCCTTGACCGCCATCATGGTCCACCGCACCGGATCTGCTTAACCGGTGCCCTCGTCCACCACAGCGTAGGCCCTTCACTGACTCCCTCATCCTCCCCTTCGCTGGCCCTTCATACAAGCCCTCGTCCGTGGCAACAGATCCGCCTCACCGAAAGCACTATACAACGCGCCCGCCAAAGCCTTCGTCCACTGCACCGGACCCGCTCCACGGACACCATATTCAACTCCATCGGCCCTGCTTTACCGACGTCGCAGCCTCATCAGGTTATTTCGATTTGTACTCCTTCGGGTTTTCTCTTTATCGTGCAACTGTTCACTTACCACAGATGAGCTTTCTTGTATGTCGACAGGCGCCGCAACCGTAGCACCGGAGCCGCTTCAGCGGCGGTGACAGCCGGCCCAAACTCAACCGCAACACGAGCACCATCGACGATCCTTAGCTATCAAGTATGACAACGATACCCATACGCCGCCGAGAATCAGGTACTATTATCCAACGGCGGCGCCTCGTTCACTTTCCTAGCATAAGCACCGCACCTTTGAATTTCTTGAGGCATCATTCAGTTTTTCATGAGATGCGTTATTCGCTTGCACTGTAGGGCCATACTTACAGCGATGAACATGTTACATGTGCTAAATTACATACCAATGCACATATAGTTAATATGCTTTAGTTTTGTTACGATGCCACCTGTTGGTTCCATCGGGCGCTTAATGTTCTCTATGTAATTACACATCAGCAAACTAGCATGTGGTTCCGCTGCTTTTTGTTCATTTTACCCTACATTTTACGATGCTAGCTATTACATCACTACTCGAGCCTCTGTTCATTACTTGTTTGTGTGTTCTTGATCTTCCCAAGTTGCATGACTAATTTGATGCTTCTATTAATTATGGAGCTGCCAACCCCATCAAGCAAAATATTTGTTCTTTTGGGGCTGGCACCTCGAACAAGCATAAAAATAGAGGAAGCAGATATATTGTCGTGTATGCACACCCTTCTTTCATTAGTTTAGATGAACCATTGATGATCAATTCGACCAGTGCATGCGATTAAAATTAATTTTACCTAAATAGATGGTGCGAATAAACTACAACAACTAGATTTGCAACCACGGGATCTTGTGATATCTTCAAAGAACATTGCAACAGCAGCTAGGCTTCACACAACATATGGTAAGCCGGTGTGTTTTAGTACATGTGAAATGTAATGCGAGTGGGCTGCTTTCTTGGCTTGTGCCCTCAACGTGTAATCCTACTGAATTACAAATAGTTCGGTTATGCGCTTTGCTGTATTGCTTGATTGAATGCTTGTTTGTTGTTACGCTATACCTGAGTTGGCCAATATGTCAAAGCATGCTGCTGTACTATCGTAAAGAAATGCATGCCTATTTCATTTGAGTCCTTAACTTTTCCTCTCAACTTCATCACAAGACTGTCTTCGTAGTTTATATGAGGCCACCTTTGTTAAGTGCTTTCTCAGATTATTTCAACTGCTTAGATGCCTTGGCAACTTAAATATAGCGGTTGTACACTCCCTTTCAACTAGGGATGTCAAGCTGGGTCCCGTTTAATCGATTAAAGTCCACTAGTGGTATGATAGTTCAAAAGAGTTTTTGTTTTTGAGGAAAATGAACTAGGAGGTAGCAAAACTAACTAGATGGGATGGCGGATGTCGTTTATTTGCCACTTACATCCCTAGTTTCATCTTACCATTTTAATTTCTTTTGGCTGATGCTGCTTGAACCATTTAAATATAGTTTGCCATGCTCGGCAATAATTAGTCCATTGTTTACCATGTAAGCTTACTGCTGGATCATCGATAACTATCTCTTACTTATGTCCAGTGAAACCTTTCAGGATGCCGTTCACACTAGGACACAATGTACAACCCGAATCTATTTGTGGAAGCAATGCACCATCCATGTTACCAGATGGTAGCGATTCGGAGGCAACACCGCGGAGAGCAGTCCGAGCACATATATTATAGTGCTTGAGGCTCTACTAGAGCGAAAAGAGATGGTGTGGCTGCCATGAATGAGGTAATCTTTATCTTGAGGCTGGAAATTACGAAATTAGCGGCACACATTATGCAAGCAACCCAAGAATTGGAGGAAGTAAGAATGTTGCATTTGAAGGCGGAGGAGGTCCTGCTGTTTACGCTATCTGAAGCCCAAGGTAATCCGGTTCTTCTTTAGATACCAGTTGAAATTGTCATTAGATTATTGTACTTGCATGTTGTGTCATGTCTCTGAATGGATTATGTTGCAAGACCCCTATGTTGTCCATGTGTTGTAATGATCCAAATTTTTAGGCGAGGTAATCCTCGGTACTTGTATGATTGACATAAGGTGAACTGTTTTTGTGTGAGCATATTGTATTGGATGAAATAACTGTTTGAATCGAGTGTATCCAACCTCTGAATTGAAGATCACGACATTTCTAAATCATAATCATATATAAAGGTGGAATAAATCTTTGTTGTGGTTTTGAAGAAATAAATAACAAAACGTATAATTATCTGTGGATATTAGTAATTGAATACAAATTGGATTTGAATTTAGTTTGCGGGTCCCAGGGCAAGCGTGAATGCTAATTCTCCCAAGTTTTGAGCAAGCGGCTAAACACCCACTATAATTTGTGGGCTGCCCGAAGCAAGTGTTTGCGAGATGGAAATTACTGTCTACCCACGACACTTGACATCCTTATCGACCGGATTTACACCTTTGTCGATAGGGGTAGACTAGTAACTTCAATCGACGTGACACGACGGCCTCTGAGCCCATTCGAGACACGGTGGGCGCCAAGCGTGGTGACAAAACACATTTGATTCAAGCTCGTCCGAAAGACATGTGTCTCTTCCTCCATTTCCCCATTCATACACGGTGGGCGGCAAAACAAACTCTCCTCGTCCGAAATCGATGTAGGCTAATATTTTAAATAGGGGCAGATGTGTAACTTCCATTAGACGTGACACAACCGCCCTACCTGTCAGCCCCGTTCATACACCGTGGGTGCCAAGGCGGCAAAACACCCTCTCTTCGCCAAAATAGTTACCGGCAAATATTTGGGAGATGCGAGATTACCGTCCTATCCCCAACCGACGCGATGTCCGAAATTTTAAACGGGGGATAAGTTCGTAACTTTCCCCATTTAAGAAGCGCGTCCCAAAGTTTGAGATCCCCTCCCTCCATTTTCCCATTCATACACCGTCGGCGGCACGACAACCTCCGCACTGCGGCCAACCTCCTCCGTCCGCCACCCCATCCTCCACCTTGCCGGAGCCGCTACCCCTACCCCGTCGTCCAAGAGATGGACGCCTCTCATCCATGGTGCTGGACCAGGATCCTTTCATCGCCTCCTCTCGCTTCATAGGCGCCGTCGTCCACCTTGTCGTTGCCGCTCCTACGACCGCCTCGTCCACGGCAACAAGATATATCCCCCAACCCGGCCGCCTGCCGTCTAAAGTCTTCTTCCCCGCCGCCGACAGCCATCGCACCCGCAGCACCCTCAACGTATCAGCATAGGCCTACACGGCGTCGCAAGAGAGGTGGTACTCTTCCATATGTGCTTAAGTTATTGATCTCACCCGGAAAATAGATCGTAATTTGTTTACTGTACTTTTCTTGTCCGTACCAAATCGTAGTGGCTAGTTGAAAGAAAACATTGGTTGGGAAGTAGGTTTGTCCGGTTTGCACCTTCAGATCCGCCATGGCATGGGCACTATACTCGTAAAGCTTATGGTTTACCCCCTTTATATTCACTACCATCATCGTAGGTGCTTCGTGTCGTGCTAGCACTGCTCCTCAAGACCTCAACCCAAAGCTTACGTGTTGAAATATAAATCTGATATGATGCTCATATCACTAAAACAGAGAACGTTTAATTGGTCACCTAATGTTCCTATATTTGTTTCGAAAAGCATGTGCGCCACCCACTGGTCCAGCTAGTTCCACTTTCCTGATTTTTCTCTTGATGCTTAGGGTTTTCCCCTTTTATCTACTCTACTATGATCTGCGTAGGTGCTTTCTGTCGTACTAGCATTACTCCACCCTTCAAGCTAAACAACACAACACTCAGAATTCGAAAGCTTAGTTGTTCAAATATGATTGTGATATGATACTGATATTAGTTAACCGACACATTTAATTGGTTAGCTAAAGGTCCCACTTGAGTTTCCAAATGCATGTCGCGACATATAGAGAGACAGCATAATTGCATTTCTTTGTCACTTGTTGACCGTACTTTCTTGTCCATACCAAATCTTAGTTGTTATTTCAAAGCAAACATCGGTTGCTAACTACCCTTTGCGCGGTTTGCAGCTTCAGATCTGCCATCCCACTGCCACGGTCAACACTATACTCATCATGCTTATGTTTTCCCCATTTTATGATGACCACAATCAGCCTACGTGGTTCGTGTCATAATAGCACTGCTCCACCCATCGAGCTAAACAAGCTTAGTTGTACAAATTCATATCTGATATTATTGCTGATATTAGTAAAACTGAGAGATGTTTAATTGGTGAGCTAAATGTTCCTACTTTAGTTTGAAATGCATGTGAGCCACATATGGAGAGACCGGAAAGAATAGTATTTCTCATGCTCGGTTCATCATGGGTGGCCAACCGACATTGTATTGAAAGACTTGTAATATCTTCAATCTTCTTGCTCTTCTGCTCTTCTTTAAGATGATACTCTTCTCTTGCGGTTGATTTGGTCGGTCGAGTTGTTCTCCTTAGTATATTTTGAATCATCGGTCAGTCGACTTGTTCTTCTTTACTATATGTTGAAGCTATCATCTCTGAAGTGTCATCACTTCGGAGCTCTCATATTTTGAGTAGTAGTCCACATTATATTAATGCACACAACAAATTACATCATGCATGGCATCTTTTAAAAATTGCAGAGATAGCACAAAGGGGTTTCTGAGGAGGTAGTATTGGATTAGAATCACTACGCATTACAAAGAAAATCTCACTTGTTTTATGTTTTCATGCATGTCGATATTGAACATTATCAAAATGAATATGAGAATGGGCGACGAGAGGAATATTGCGGAACGATCCTTTGGCTAACAAACTTGGCATGGTGGAGGATGGCCTATCTTATTCACCCATCAAGGTGCTTGCTCTAACTTTGCAAAGTTGTATTGGTCGCACATATTTTGCATCTGACCTCTTGCATTACTTCTACTTTGTTACACCATCTGCTTAGTTTAAGCATCATATATGATTATATGCCATACCTATCCATTTTCTGTACCTATTCCATGTGTCGTCACACTATGTTTTCCAGTCAAATGTTGTTCTTTCGTAATAGATGTCCAAAAGGAAGAGGGTGAGTGCAGATCCTCAAGGAGTACAAACTAGGTATTTGGAAAAGGTAGTGATACTGTTAAATAAGATAGATCAGCAGCCACAGAAAACACAGGCCCAAGCTGTACCACACTTTACCCCTACTCCAAAGCCAAACCCTATTAGAACTGCTGGGAGCCCAGCGTCAGTCTTGTCTATGATATCAATTCAAAATTTGAACTCCTAAATTTCTGCTTGTGCCTTACCTTCTCTCTTGTATGAAAACTAATTTCAGATGAATCTCCTTGCTCAAAGGATCATACGATCTCAAAACAATAATGGGCTCTGCATTGCTCTTGTCAGTACCTCTCTCCCTTTTGCCTTGTAACGCTGTACTTAATTAATTGCTATTTGATTATGTATCATCGATGCACTTTTGAGCTTCATTATCCTCTATTTCTTCCAATATTATTTGATCTATATTTACTCTTTGCAAAATGTAGAATAATGGCAACGCTTATAAAGAATTTTCTTTGGGGAATTTATTGAATTATCCTTCCATCAACATGGAGAAGGGCTTTGTCCAGCCCGTGTTAACATGTAATGTAAGTTCATCCTTCTCAAGCCTTCAAACTATGTTCTAGTATAGATTTGGATAGGCATCATTTCCTCCACCGCTGTTTGCTTTGCTTGTTTACATCTGATTGGATGTTTGCAACAACTACCGATTTCAAATTGTAGTTGTAAAAACATGTTCCTTATCTGAGAACAAATCCATTTATTTGCTTATATAATTGTGAAAGCTGTTACGTGTCTCCTTGTTTCTCTTTCAGAGTCGTATCTCTTACGCCAGGCAGAACTTTAGGGAAGATAGTGAGCCAAACCATCTTGAGGACAGCGAGATGACCCCAAGGTCCTGTCTTGATGAAGATAGTGAGTTGAAGCTACTCACCAGCAGGTGTGAGACAACCTCTGTGCAGTCCTTGTCGTGGTTCTAAGCCTGACAGTAGAATGGAGGGTAGGTATGGAGAGGCAAGATCCTAGCTATGGAGTAGTTGTATACGCAAGATGTTTACGAGTTCAGGCCCTTCTCGGAGGAAGTAACAGCCCTACGTCTCGGAGCCCGGAGGCGGTCGATTGTATTATGTGCGTATGAGTTATAGGGTGCGAACCCTAGACCTTTGAGGAGGGGTGGCTTATATAGAGTTCGCCAGCCCCTCATTCGATTATCTTGAGGTTAAAGATACATTAAGATAGGGGTTCTTGTAGCGCCCACATAAAGTGCTATGATGACCATAAAAGCTACTTAATGACCGACCGTTTGGGTGCAGACTGGCTTTAGATCTCCTGGTGGTCGAGTGGTTGGCTTCATGGTCGAGTGTCTTCCAGTTGGTCGAGTGGAACTCTTCCAGGTCGACTGAAAGGTAGTTTCTTCTAGACATGTCCTTGGGGAGGGTGTCTTAGACAGGTCGATGACCCTACCCTAGGTACATGACTTCATCATTAGCCCCCGAATGGATCGAGGTTTGAGTGGGGAAGGAGTTGAACATACTCCCGACTCATTCTTTTGCTGCAATTGTGTCTTGTCTTGGATCAAATGGACTTAAGTGACGGTATCGACTTCTTTTTCAGTCGCCTTGATCCATTCTTTGTATCTGTCGAGTGCGTTTTCTGTACTTGGCGATTTACGAATGATAGGACGGAGGAAATCTTTTGTCTGACGATTTGCTCTGCCGTGCGCGGATTTAGCGGGATTTGAATCTTTAGGAAGCGGCGGACGAAGAAGAGAGCCGCGAATCGAGACGGGATAAGGCAGGGCGTCTCGATCTCTGCGCCACCTTTTTTCGCCACGTATCGCGCGGGCGATCGGCTATTGGAGATTTGACAGATTATGCAGGCCTACGGTCGATCACTCGGAAGCAACCTCATATAAGGCCAGGTATGGGTTTTTGAGCAGTGTGTTCCCCTTTCCTCCTTCCTTCCTCGAGATTCATCCGCCTTTGCCTCCACCTCCGAACCGCTGCTCCACGCGTTCCACCGGCGACAATGGTGAAAGAAAATCTGGCGGCTTTGGAACAGGCGAAGAAGGCGACAGCGGCGAAGGGAGGGCGACGATCGGGCGGATCCTCGTCGCGGGCGGTTTGCCGCGAGGCTGGATCGAGGCGACTGGATTCGCTCGACCATCCGCCAAAAAGATCTTGACGACCTGGCCAATGAGGGGCTGATCCCTCATGGATCAGTGAGGCTTCCGGGGATGGAGTGGCAGCCGCAGCCTCAGGAGGGTGAGTGCGTCCTCTTAGCCACTCACGTCAACCGCGTGTTTTCTTTGCCGCCCCACCCTTTCTTTCGAGGATTTCTGAACTTTTTTGGGGCACAACTCCACCACTTCACACCCAACTCTATCGTGTATCTCGTTGCTTTCGTGTCTTTGTGTGAGAATATTTTGGGTTGTCGGCCGCATTGGGGCCTCTTCAAACACATTTTCACCTGTCGCTCCCAGACGGTGAAAAAGGCCAATCTGAGTGACTAGAGAACCCAAGTGATTCAGATGTGTGGGGGTCTTGGGGTCCAAATGAGAGGTAAGAGCTCTTTTCCAGCCATGATCCTTCCTGAGTCGGTTCGGCGTTGGCGATCGACCTGGTTCTCTCGCCAAGACCAGCCGGCGCTTGAGCGATCGATTGGACTCCCTCCTTTGTCCATGGATCGAGTGAGCAAGCCGCCCTCTCTGAAGGTGGTCCGGAGGAAAAGGCTCGGTCAAGGTTTTGGTCGGCGTGTAGTCCAGCTCATCCGTGGCGGGGTGGTGGTATGGATCTTCTAGAGGTTTTTCTTGACGGCGCATCCAGCCACTTTAGTATCGAGACCATCCGATGTGGATGTATTACGGCACCGATGACACCACTCGGGTCCACCGGAGGAGGTCGAGGATACCACCTTTGGAGAGATGGATGACCGCCATCACGGGAACAAAGATAACCCCGAGGAGCCGGAGGATCCCTCCACTCGACCAATCGTCTGAGCGGACAAGGTTCAATCCCGTATCTTTGACTCTGACTCTGCTTACTCCATCTTGTTTGCTTAAATCGGTCGACTGAATTTCATCTTGTTTGTCTTCTTCCAGGTCACCACTGAGATGTACTCGATGCCCAACGGGGCGCAAGAACCAGTTGAGGAGGAGGAAGGGAGCGGAGGTGAAAGCCAGGAGGAATGGCAGTCTGACGGTGGGGGAGACGAAGATGACGACAGCTCCGACGAAGAGGAGGAGGAGGAAGAGGAGGAAGAAGTCGACCCCCCTCGCATGGAAAGGCGGTCCAAGCTCACCCATGACCCCGCGGTCGGCCGGTGAGGCTATCGCGCCTGTCGAGCAATCGGCAAGCGTCCTCGACGACCTCTCCGGCGCCGGTGAAAAAGCGCCAAGAAGCAACCCGAGCGACGCCATCGAAGCCGACAAAGGTTTTTCCCAAGATGAAGATGGCTATCCCCACTATTTCCGATGCAATGAGAACTTGAGCTTTTTGTTTAGCGAACATACTTTTGGTCGACTTGTTGGTGATCAAGCTGATTTCTGAAATCTGCGGCGCTGCCACCTCCGAGACCTCGATCGAGAGCGAAGACCGGGAGATGTAAGATGCTGTAACCTCTAACCTTGGTATGATCACTGTAATTTTGCTTTTGGTCGATTGGATTTCCGTTTTTAACTTTGAATCTTTCCTGTAGTCCCTCCTCATGTCATTGATCTCCCTGATGATGATGTTGAGGCGCTGTTGAGGCGGAGGAGAACTAAGAAGGCACCTGACGGCAAGACTGCTCAGGTTGCATCGATGCCTGAGGCGCTGGTTCATGAGGGTGGCAACACCACTCGGACTTTTGTGTCTTTCGCTGTGCCGCTGACGAGTATCCGACCTTCAACGTCGACTGCTGATCCGCCTTCCCTTTTCGCCACGCACCACGTCCGGAGGACCAAGTGGGTGCTGCTAAGGAGGCTATCACGCCAAGGGGCTCATGATGGAGCAGATGAAGGTGGTCGGGAAGCCAGCCAAGCGGCCTATGATGCCAGCTCAGCTCTTGAGCAACGTCCAGTTAGTTGATCACCACTTGTTACATTAGGATATGCTACGAAAAATCTTCTTTACAAGATCTTCAGATGTCTGTACACCCACCGGTGTGTCAATTGAATTTTCGGACTGGGGGGGCAGGGCACGCTGAGTGCACCCACTGGGTGTAGTCCCCGAGACTATGGTGGACTGTTGGCAGTCGACCGTAGTCTTTATACTTTGTATCTCTTTGATAACTTCTTTACTCGGTGCTGGTGGGACCATGTCAAATGGAATCTTGAAACCGGTGGGGGCACGCTGAGTGCACCCACTGGGTGTAGTCCCCGAGACTATGGTGGACTGCTGGCAGTCGACCGTAGTCTGAAGAACTCCTTTCTCTTTTTTTTGTCACTTTCAGTCGACTGACCGAACCGAGTCGGTAGGATCAGTGGGGGCAGGCTAAGTGCACCCACTGGGTGTAGTCCCCGAGACTACTCGAATATTTTGATTCGGCTGTAGTCTTAGAAACGCAATGATTTTTCTTAGTCACTCGGAAGTAACCTATCTGTGACTTCTGTCGACTGATTCTTTGCAGAAATCTTGCGAGCTTGTGGCTCGATACACTGAATTGGAGAACAAACAGATCCAGCTCAACCTTGACTTGAAGCTTGCACAGGAGAACTTGCAGAAGGCGAGAGACGAAGCAAAAGGTATGGCTGGTGAGATCTTGACGACTGTTTTTGTTTTCCTGTCCCTTCTTAATTCTGACCTCACTGTTATTTTGCAGACAAAATGGAGGAGGCTCTGAAGAAGAAGGATCATGACCTTGCCGAGGCACAACAAACGGCTTTGAACAAAACCAAGCTCGCGGAAGAGAAGCTGTCTTCAGTCGGAAAACTTGAAGAAGAGAACGCCAATCTGAAAGCTGCTCTTGATGCGGCCAACAAGGAGGTTAGCCGACTGAAGAACAACAAGATAGCTCTGAGCAACAAGGCTGGCGAACTGGCGGGGAAGATGAATGATCTAGAGGCTTATCTGGGAGGGCTCGCCAAGAAGCTATTCCTCATGCTTGAAGGTAATTCCTCTTATCCGACTGACTTGTTATCACCGACTCATCATAGAACCATTAGCTTGAACTCGAGTTGTGTTTGCAGAATTCTGTCAGAACTTCAAGGAAGAGACTAGTCGAGTGGAGACAAGTCTGGACCCCATTAACTCCCCCGTGAAGGATGAAGCTGCCATGAATGTACTCCGACTGGAGTCTCGTGTTGCTGCTGTGGTGGACTATCTCGCTCGACTGAAGGTTGCAGTGTCGCGGATCGACTCAACACTCTGGCCAGGCGAAACACTTCAAAATGACGTCGAGTCTTTAATGACTCGACTAAATGACGTTCCAAGTCGAGTGCAGGAATGGAAGAAGTCTTCTGCCAGATGTGGTGCTGATGTCGCTCTGTCCCTGGTCCGCGTTCATTGCAAGGAGGCGCGAGAGGAAAGGTTGGCGTCCATCAAAGTTGCCAATACAAAGAAGTACGACTTCCGATCTTTCATGGAGACTTTTATTGGTGATGCCACCCGAATCGCTGATGGGATTGACCTGGACCAGTTCGTCGCGCCTTCCAGTCCTCCACCTGAGGAGTAAAAAACTTCTATGATTCGTCTTAAATTTGCCTCGGAATGCCGAGTGATCCTGTAACCGATAAACTTTAACAGGCTTGAGGCCTGGGTACTTCTGCATCCTTAGGATGTTATCCGAACTTTACTTATCGTCAAAATATGCTTTTGTTTGCCTTCAAGTGAAATTTGCTCTTCACTCGGATTATGCTTCAATGCTTGAGATGCAGCTCTGAGGTGGATCCAGTCGACCTACACTTCATTGTTCTTGCAGGCGCTGGAGAAGGTAACAGTCGACCTGCACCTCGTCATCCTTGTGGATCGGGATGGAGCGCACGTTGTACTTGTGGCGCAGCTCCGAAGGAGAAGGCAACAGTCGACCTGCACCTCGTCGTCCTTGCGGATCAGGATGGAGCGCACGTTGTACTTGTGGCGCAGATCCGAAGGAGAAGGTAACAGTCGACCTGCACCTCGTCGTCCTTGCGGATCGGGATGGAGTGCACGTTGCACTTGTGGCGCAGCTCCAAAGGAGAAGATAACAGTTGACCTACACCTCGTCGTCCTTGCGGATCGGGATGGAGCGCACGTTGTACTTGTGGCGCAGATCCGAAGGAGAAGGTAACAGTCGACCTGCACCTCGTCGTCCTTGCGGATCGGGATGGAGCGCATGTTGTACTTGTGGTGCAGCTCGGAAGGAGAAGGTAACAGTCGACCTGCACCTTGTCGTCCTTGCGGATTGGAATGGATTTCATACTTAGGCGAGTACTGGACTGCAGCTAAGCCTCCGAGTGGGAGGGTTGCTCTCCACTCGGTAGGATTTTTTAAACTTAGGCGAGTACTGGACTGCAGCTAAGCCCCCGAGTGGGAGGTTTGCTCTCCACTCGGTAGGATTTTTCAAACTTAGGCGAGCTTGGACTCTTGCTAAGCCCCGAGTGGGAGGTTTGCTCTCCGCTCGGTGGGATTTTTTAAACTTAGGAGTATCTTGGACTGCAGCTAAGCCCCAGTGGGAGATTTGCTCTCCACTCGGTGGGATTTTTCAACTTAGGCGAGTCTTGGACTGCTGCTAAGCCTCCAGTGGGAGGTTTGCTCTCCACTCGGTAGGATTTTTAAACTTAGGCAAGTCTTGGACTGCAGCTAAGCCTCAAGGAGAATTTTTGTGTCGTAGCTCAAAGGGAAGGAAGCAGTCGACCTGTACCTTGTCGTCCTTGCAAAGCGCACATTGTATTAAATACTTAGGCAAGTACTTGGACTGTAGCTAAGCCCCCGAGTGGGAGGCTGGCTCCTCACTCGGTAGGATTTTCAAACTTAGGCGAGTACTTGGACTGCAGCTAAGCCCCCGAGTGGGAGGCTGGCTCCTCACTCGGTAGGATTCTCAAACTTAGGCGAGTACTTGGACTGCAGCTAAGCCCCCGAGTGGGAGGCTGGCTCCTCACTCGGTAGGATTTTCAAACTTAGGCGAGTACTTGGACTGCAGCTAAGCCCCCGAGTGGGAGGCTGGCTCGCTACTCGGTAGGATTTTCAGATACTTAGGCGAAACGGATTTGTAGCTAAGCCCCCGAGTGGGAGGCTGGCTCTCCACTCGACAGGGATTTTTTTACAAACTTAGGCGAAACAGGTTCGCGGCTAAGCCACCCACTGAGGGAAATTTCTTATGTAAACGAAAAGTAATAACAATCACTGGGAAAATTATAACATTCTTGTCTTTGATAAACAAACTACAGAGTTACTTTTATTACATCTCACCCGAGTGAGTTCTTAAGTGTAAAAGGGGCGGAGCAGCTCCGCATTCCAGGCTCGAGGCTCATCAATTTGGCGTTCGATGTTGTAAAGATGATAAGCTCCATTGTGGAGAACTCTGGTGACGATGAAAGGACCTTCCCAAGTGGGAGCGAGCTTGTGTGGTTTCTGTTGATCCAGTCGGAGGACCAAGTCCCCTTCTTGAAAGGCTCGGCTCTTCACATTTCTAGCATGGAATCGACGCAAGTCCTGCTGATAGATGGTCGAGCGGATCAGGGCCATCTCTCTCTCTTCTTCAAGGAGGTCGACTGCATCTTGCCGGGCTTGCTCCGCTTCAGCTTCAGAGTAGAGTTCGACTCGGGGCGCATTGTGAAGCAGATCACTCGGCAGAACTGCTTCAGCTCCATAGACCATAAAGAATGGAGTTCTCCCAGTCGACCGATTAGGAGTGGTCCTTAATACCCAAAGAACCGACGGAAGTTCGTCGACCCACGCTCCTGCTGCATGCTTGAGATCACGCATCAGTCGAGGTTTCAGTCCTTTGAGAATTAGACCATTCGCTCGTTCTGCTTGTCCATTCGACTAGGGGTGAGCAACTGAAGCATAGTCGACTCGCGTGCCCTGAGAGGCGCAAAAGGCTTTGAACTTGTCGGAATCGAAGTTTGACCCATTGTCAGTGATGATGCTGTGCGGAACTCCATATCTGAATATCAACTCTCTGATGAAACTGATAGCAGTGCACGCATCAAGGTTCTTGATAGGTTTAGCTTCGATCCACTTCGTAAACTTGTCGACTGCCACAAGCAAATGAGTGAAACCGCTCCTACCAGTTCTCAGTGGTCCAATCATATCCAACCCCCAAACAGCGAAAGGCCAGACGAGTGGAATGGTCTTCAATGCTGAGGCGGGTTTGTGTGACATATTGGAGTAGAACTGACATCCTTCACACTTGTCGACTATTTCCTTTGCCATTTAATTTGCTTTTGGCCAGTAAAATCCCGCTCGGTATGCTTTAGCCACGATGGTCCGAGAGGACGCATGGTGACCACAGGTCCCCGAGTGGATATCATCTAGAATTATCTGACCTTCTTCTGGCGTTATGCACTTCTAGCTGACTCTAGTCACGCTTTCTCTGAATAACTGTCCCTTGATCACAGTAAAGGCCTTGGATCGGCAGACGATCTGTCGAGCCTCTTCTTCGTTCTCCGGGAGCTCTTTCCTCAGGATATACGCGATGTACGGTACTGTCCAGTTGGGAGTGATAACCACGACTTCCATGATCAGGTCAACCACCGCTGGGACCTCAACTTTAGTCGGATCAGTGGCACTTTTTGGCTGTGGAGCTTCTTCAGTGAAAGGATCCTCTTGAATCGACGGTGCACGGATGTGCTCCAAAAACACATCACTGGGAATGGCTTCCCTCTTGGACCCTATTTTTGCCAAATCGTCAGCAGCTTGATTTTTCAGTCGGGGTATATGATGAAGCTCTAACCCCTCAAACTTCTTCTCTAGCTTCCTCACTGCATTACAGTAACCAGTCATGGCTGGACTTCTGACGTCCCACTCCTTCATCGCCTGATTAACCACTAGATCTGAGTCACCATAAACCATGAGGCGACGGACGCCGAGTGAAATGGCCATACATAACCCATACAATGTTTCAGATTCTGCTTCATTGTTGGAAGAATCAAAGTGAATCTGGAGCACATATCTAAGCTTATCTCCTCGGGGGGAAACCAATACTACCCCAACACCGGAACCATTCAACATCTTGGAACCATCAAAGAACATAGTCCCGTGCTCCGAGTGAACTTGAGTCGGTAACTGTTGTTCAATCCACTCGGCGATGAAATCTGCTATTGCTTGGGACTTGATGGCTTTCTTTGCCTCAAACCTGATATCAAGGGGAAGAAGTTCAATCGCCCATTTTGCCACTCGACCAGTTGCATCTCTGTTGTGCAAAATCTCTGATAATGGGGCGTCGCTGACGACTGTAATGGAACGATAAGAGAAGTAATGAGCAACCTTCTTCGCGGTCATGTAAATCCCATACACAAGCTTCTGATAATGAGGGTATCTTTGCTTTGACGGGGTTAATACTTCAGAAAGATAATATACTGGGCGCTGAACTTTGAAGGCCTTTCCTTCCTCTTCCCGCTCGATTGTAAGTACTGTACTAACAACTTGTCATGTGGCTGTAATGTAAAGCAGCAACGGCTCCTTGCTGATTGGGGCAGCAAGCACCGGCTGGGTGGAGAGCAGAGCTTTGAGCTCTGCAAACGCTGCATCAGCTTCAGGAGTCCACTTGAACTTGTCTAACTTCTTCATCAGTCGGTAAAGAGGCAATGCCTTTTCACCGAGGCGAGAGATGAATCGACTTAAAGCGGCCAAGCATCCAGTAAGCTCCTGGACATCGTGCACATGCACGGTGCGTTTCATTCAGAGTATAGTGCCAACTTTTTCTGGGTTAGCGTCGATTCCTCGTTCAGAAACGAGAAAACCGAGTAACTTTCCGCCAGGAACTCCGAATGTGCACTTTGATGGATTAAGCTTGATATCATACCTCCTGAGATTGGCAAATGTTTTAGCAAGGTCAGTCAACAGGTCGGAACCTTTCCGTGACTTGACCACAATGTCATCCATGTATGCTTCCACATTCCGACTAATTTTAGTGAGTAAACACTTCTGAATCATCCTCATTAACGTGGCTCTGGCATTCTTGAGGCCGAATGGCATGATGACTTAACAGAAGCACCCAAATGGAGTGATGAAAGCTGTTTTAATCTCGTCGGGTCCATACAGACGGATCTTATGGTACCCGGAATACGCGTCTAAGAAAGACAACCGCTCACATCCCGTAGTCGAGTCGACTATTTGGTCGATGCGGGGGAGAGGAAAATGATCTTTCGGGCAGGCCCGATTGATATGTTTGAAGTCGATGCAGATGCGCAGTGAATTGTCCTTCTTAGGGACCATGACAACATTAGCGAGCCACTCGGAGTGGTAAATCTCTCGGATAAATTCTGCTGCCAAGAGCCGAGCCACCTCCTCGCCAATGGCCTTTCTCTTCTGGACGGCGGACCGTCGAAGATGTTCTTTGACAGGTTTAACTTTTGAGTCGACTCGTAGACGATGCTCACCATCCCCAGGAACACCCAAAGATCTCAAAGAAGCTTCCATGCAAAGATATCCCAGTTCTCACGGAGGAACTGGATGAGCGCTTCTTCCTATTTGGAGTCGAGTGTTGTTGAGATGTGAGTCGGAGCAGCATTGGGATCAGTCGGATGAATATGAATCGGTTTCGTCTCCCCGGACGACTGAAATGCCGACTCCGTGGCGGGCTTCTTGGCTCGCAACAAATCACTCGGGTTTGCAGTTTTCTGGTACTCTTGCAGCTCGACCACTGCCATCTGAGCATCAACGATCTTAGAGCCTTTCTGGAAACACTCTTCTGCCTTTTTCCGATTGCCAGTGACAGTGATCACACCTTTGGGACCTGGCATCTTCAGTTTGAGGTACACATAACATGGTCGAGCCATGAAACGCACATATGGCGGCCTCCCCAGGATAGCGTGATAAGCGCTCTGGAAATCCACGACCTCAAAGGTCAACTTTTCCTTACGAAAATTCTTGTAGTCACCAAAAACCACATCGAGAGCAATTTGGCCAAGTGACTCAGCCTTCTTTCTAGGAATGACTCCATGGAAGCTCATGTTGCTGGTGCTGAGTCTGGACATCGAAATGCCCATCCCTTTCAACGTCTCTGCGTACAATATGTTCAGGCCACTGCCACCATCCATCAAAACCTTAGTTAGTCGAGTGCCTTCGACGACTGGGTCGACCACCAATGCTTGCCTCCCAGGGGTGGCTATGTGTGTTGGGTGATCAGACTGGTCGAACGTGATGGCGGTCTACGACCATTTCAGGTAACTGGGTGTCACCGGAGCGACCATATTCACTTCGCGGTTGATAACTTTCAATCGACTTTTGCTTTCAACGTCAGCAAAAATCATCAGAGTGGAATTGACCTGAGGGTATCCACCGTCACTATCTTCCTTGTCCTCAACTTTGTCCGACTCCTTTTCCTTGTCCTTGGGCTGCTTCCCCTGGAACTGCTGAATCAAGAGCCGACACTGTCGAGTGGTATGCTTTGGGTAAATAAGTTTACCCTCTTCATCTTTCTTCGTGTGAATGTGACATGGCAAGTCCAACACATCATTTCCATCTTGGTCTTTCACTTTCTTGGGGTTCCAAGGCCCCTTGGGTTTCCCCTTGAACTTTCCTGGAGTCACGGCCAAGGCTTCTCCAGGAGCAGCTGGCTCGGCTTTCCGCTTCTGTTTCCGACTGGAGTTCCCTCCCCCAGTTTCATTAGTGGCTGACTTGTACTTGCCACTCCGGAGCCAATCCTCTTCTTCACCATTGGCGTACTTGGTGGCAATCTCCATCATCCGACTCAAGGTCATGTCTCCTGTCCGACCGAATTTCAGACTCAACTCTCTGTTCTTAACGCCTTCCTTGAAGGCACAGACTGCCTGATGATCAGATACATTCTCTACTGTGTGGTGCAAAGTGATCCATCTCTGGATGTAATCCCTCATAGTTTCATTCAACTTCTGCACACACGACTGCAACCCTGTCAATCCTGCTGGCCGCTTGCAAGTTCCTTCAAATGTCCTGACAAACACTCGGGCAAGGTCTTCCCAAGTGTAAATGCTGCTGGGTGCTAACTGATTCAGCCATGCTCTAGCCGATCCCTCTAACATAAGTGGCAGGTGTTTCATGGCCACTACATCGTTGCCGCCGCCGATCTGAACAGCCACTCGGTAGTCCTCAAGCCAAGTATCTGGCTTAGACTCACCGATGAACTTCTCGACTCGATCGCCAACCTGAAGTTGGGAGGAATCACCGCGCTCTCGATGGCTCGCTAAAACACTCGTCCTGAGGCGTGTACTCTGCTGCTGATGGGCGATTTACATCATGGCCTTCTTGGTTAGCTCTGTTCTGTCGACCAGACCTTGAGCGATGACGGATCTCGCATCAAAGACTGGTTCCACAGGGTCGATGGAATCCTTCGTCCAACACCGGTCTTTGGCGTCGTCGTCTTGCTACCGAGGCGATATGACCCACCCTTGGGGAGGAGGGCACTCGGCGTCGATCATCATGATCGAATCGGTCCTCATCTCGCTCACGCCGCCTCCATGCCCCTCACGCCTCGGGGCGATCTTGGGCTATGTGCCGATCGACTGTATTCGCAGCGACGGATCTGCTGTGAATCTGTTCGCGATCGCGATACTGACTGAATTTTGATCTCCTGCTGCCCGGAGCAAATCTCGATCCGGAGTAAGCCGCTGCCAGCCTCCGACTGGGAAGGCTGAATGGACTCTGCTATACGGGCTGCAGCTACTAGATTCTGAATGGGAGTTCGGTATACCTGAGTTGGTTGTGGAAAGAGTTGACGTCGACTGGACGACGGGACCCGTTGTTGCGCTCATTCGTCGAGTACTCGCTGGAGATTTTCTAGTCAAGTGCGCTCAGCCAAGTTGGCCAAACGCGCATCTTCTAAGGCATGGGCCTCAGGGTTTTCTCCAACGATAGAAGTGTGAAGCGCATCCATGTTCCGGCGGCGGAGCTCCTCCCTCTGCAGCGAAGTGAGGGGCTCGGGTTCGTACTCTTCGTGAGCCTGCGCCGGCTCGCCTCCACCAACGCCTCCGTCGGTGCGGGGGAAACCAGGAGGACTGCGTGGTCCGTCGACCATTAGAACCTCTGCCGCTGGATCGCTGCTGTTGCACTCGGATGCAGTCTCTGCGGAGCCAGTCGGCAGATCGAACAGGCCATAGAGAGATTTGTCGGGCTTGATTGCCGCGGCTTGGGGAGTGGCCGACTGGCAGGCCACCGCGTGCCTCACCCACCGCTGAAGCCTCGATCGACCGGAGCGCTTGCGCTGGCGCAAGATCGGGAGGGAGGATGGCACAAGAGCCGACCGATACTGGGTCGACGGCTGCCGCAGGAGGACGCTGCGGACGCACGCGTGAAAGTGCGTCGCCCCACGGACGGGGAGTGCGTAAACGTCGAGTGGAGCCTCCTGCAACCAAGCGGAGTCGTCGGCCATGAACGTGAGCGCGCCGAGACAGATCTCGCGGCCTTCAACCAAAACTCCGCCTGAAACCATGATGAATGGGATTGGAAAAATGCAACTTCTCCAACAAGTCGCTAAGACACCTTCCCCACAGTGGGCGCCAACTGTCGTGGTTCTAAGCCTGACAGTAGAATGGGGGGTAGGTATGGAGAGGCAAGATCCTAGCGATGGAGTAGTTGTACACGCAAGATGTTTACGAGTTCTGGCCATTCTCGGAGGAAGTAACAGCCCTACGTCTCGGAGCCCGGAGGCGGTTGACTGTATTATGTGCGTATGAGTTACAGGGGTGCGAACCCTTGACACTAAGGAGGGAGGTGGCTTATATAGAGTTCGCCAGCCCCTCCGGCCCTCAGTTATGCAGGGTTAAAGATACATTAAGATAGGGGGTTACTGGTAACGCCCACATAAAGTGCTATGATGACCATAAAAGCTACTTAATGACCGACCGTTTGGGTGCAGACTGGCTTTAGATCTCATGGTGGTCGAGTGGTTGGCTTCATGGTCGAGTGTCTTCCAGTTGGTCGAGTGGAACTCTTCCAGGTCGACTGAAAGGTAGTTTCTTCTAGAGATTTCCTTGGGGAGGGTGTCTTAGACAGGTCCATGACCCTACCCTAGGTACATGACTTCATTAGTCACTACCTCAATCAGTTCGACTTCTTCAGTCTCAACTTAAAGCGGAAAGGCTTGCTTCAGCTCAGCTCCGACTTGAAGTCAAAGATGCAATGAAGATGTCAGAGGACTGCCGTGCGCACCATCATGCCTTAAATCTAGTGTTGATGCATCTATCATTGACACAACTGAGGTCTACTCAGCTTCTTCAGCTGTTTGGGGGGCCCGACCTAGCCAGGCCTAGTGCCTTCGAAGTGCTCTCGCTTTGTATATTCTTTTGTCGTAGCGTTTATTTGCACTGGTGGCGAACTTTGATGCCTAGTAGATGTAATATGTGATAGCCGTGATAGCCTAGCGTAAGTTGCTTGCTTATTTATTTCCTTGTTGTCTTGTTTATTTGTTTGCTTGTAGTCATTGCGTTCTTTTCCGCGGTTTGATAGTGGCTGCAATAACCTATTTTTAAAACTAGGCTACAATAACCATGGGCTAATATTTATCAGTAGTGACACCGGGGGCCTCCTACGGGCCATAGAAACGATGGGCCTTCTACGGACGTAAAAGCAGTGGGCCTTCTACGGGCCGTAGAAACAATGGGCCTTCTACGGGCCATAGAAACAATGGGCCTTCTACGGGCCGTATCATCAATGGGCCTTATACGGGCAGTATGATAACATGGGCCAATAACAGGCCGCATTATGGCCGTAAACGAGCTAGAGTTGGAATCGTCCGTTCATGGGCCGACCATAACGGGCCATCGTTAATAGGCCGTATTTCATGTTGCTATGAAAACGGCCCAACGTATTAACGGACCACAAACGGGCCGACTGTAACCACAGCGCATTTGGCCCTAAGCGAAAATGACGATGTGGGCCGTAAGTAACCGAATGCTGCAAATGAGCCCAAGAATAAATGGGCCTCGGAAGGTGAACGTTAACTTGGGCTGAAGCGCCCAACGGAATAACGGGCCGTTAATGGGTATAAAGTGATACATTTGTTCATTACGGGCCGCCACACCACGAGGCGTTAATGGGTGTAAAGTGATACCTTTGTTCATTACGGGCCGGTTTCACCACGGACGTTAATAGGCCAAGAGTTACATAGGGCCTCATATGAGCCGAAAGACGTCATGGGCCATACATGGGCCAGAAGTGAAAACGGGTTGGAATCATATTGGATGGCCCAGATGACGCTACTGGGCCTAATTCAAATAGGGCGTAACGGGCCTTGGGTTAGTGGGCTGTAAATGGGCTATATGCGAACAACCCATTAACAGGCTTTCCATGGGCCGACCCGCCACCTTTTGACCAAGTCAAACGGGCCGGCCTTTTCACATGAATGGGCCTCTATTGGGCCGTGCCACGTGTCGACGAATCATAGGCGCCTTCTGTCCAATGAGTGGATGACATCTGTCCCAACGATGAGCCGACACGTGTTTCCTCCAGCCAATGATGATTTTACACATGGAAAATCCCCATTGGTCGGGGCTGTTAACAGGTTATCGGATCCAAAACCAGACCCGATAGCTTAACGGCGTTCTGTTACGGTGGATGCCACGTGTCGGTCACCCTTGACGAAAGCACTTCTGTGATGCACGATTTATCGTCATGGAAGTGGACACTTCCGTGATGATAATTTTGGTAATGTCATGGAACACTTCTACGACGGCACATGTATGACTATCTTGATTCTGTCATAAAATCGTCATGGATGTACATGCATGACAAAAAACGCGACCTACTGTGACAAACACGTATCATCACGGAAGTGTATTTTTTTGTAGTGTCCCCCCTCCGGCAGGGTGTCGGAACAGGGACCCGATTGGTTTTTGGTGGCTACAAAGGCTTGCAGCGGCGGGACTCCCGATCTAGGTTATTTTCTGGAGATTTCTGTATTTATAGGAATTTTTGGCGTAGGTCTCATGTCAGAGGGGTCTCCGAGTCGTCCACGAGATAGGGGATGCGCCTGCTACCTCTTGAGCATGCGTTGGTTTTCCCTTGAAGAGGAAAGGGTGATGCAGCAAAGTAGCGTAAGTATTTCCCTCAGTTTTTGAGAACCAAGGTATCAATCCAGTAGGAGACTACACGCAAGTCCCTCGTACCTGCACAAACAAATAAGAACCTTGCAACCAACGCGATAAAGGGGTCGTCAATCCCTTCACGACCACTTGCAAAAGTGAGATCTGATAGAGATAATAAGATAAATATTTCTGGTATTTTTATGATATAGATTGGAAAGTAAAGATTGCAAAATAAAAAGGCGACAGAAATAGCACGCTAAGGTGAGATTAATATGATGGAAAATAGACCCGGGGCCATAGGTTTGATGGTGGCTTCTCTCAAGATAGCAAATTCTATGGTGGGTGAACAAATTACTGTCGAGCAATTGATAGAAAAGCGCATAGTTATGAGAATACCTAGGCATGATCATGTATATAGGCATCACGTCCGTGACAAGTTGACTGAAATGATTCTGCATCTACTACTATTACTCCACACATCGACCACTATCCAAAGATGCATCTAGAGTATTAAGTTCATAAGAACGAGTAATGCATTAGGCAAGATGACATGATGTAGAGGATAAACTCAAGCAATATGATATAAACCCCATGTTTTTATCCTCGATGGAAACAATACAATACGTGCCTTGCTGCCCTGCATCATTGGGAAAGGACACCGCAAGATTGAACCCAAAGCTAAGCACTTCTCCCATTGCAAGAAAGATCAATCTAGTAGGCCAAACCAAACTGATAATTTGAAGATACTTGCAAAGATATTAAATCATGCATAAAAGAATTCAGAGAAGAATCAAATATTGTTCATAGATAATCTTGATCATAAATCCACAATTCATCAGATCTCGACAAACACACCGCAAAAAGAATTACATCGAATAGATCTCCAAGAGAATTGAGGAGAACTTTGTATTGAGATCCAAAGAGAGAGAAGAAGCCATCTAGCTAATAACTATGGACCCAAAGGTCTGTGGTAAACTACTCACACATCATTGGAGAGGCTATGGTGTTGATGTAGAAGCCCTCCGTGATCGATTCCCCATCTGGCGGAGCGCCGAAAAAGGCCCCAAGATGGGATCTCACGGGTATAGAAGGTTGCGGCGGTGGAAATAGGGTTTCGTGGTGCTCTCGGATGTTTTCAGGGTATATGAGTATATATAGGCGAAAGAAGTAGGTCGGTGGAGCCACGAGGGTGGAGGCGCGCCTACCCCCCTGGGCGCACCCTCCTACCTCGTGGCCTCCTCGTTCCTTTCTTGATGTCCACTCCAAGTCTCCTGGATTGCGTTTATTCCAAAAACAACTCTCCCGAAGGTTTCATCCCATTTGGATTCCGTTTGATATTCCTTTTCTGCGAAACACTAAAATAGGCAAAAAAACAGCAATTTGCACTGGGCCTTTGGTTAGTAGGTTAGTCCCAAAAATAATATAAAAGTGCATAACAAAGCCCATTAAACATCCAAAACAGATAATATAATAGCATGGAACAATCTAAAATTATAGATACGTTGGAGACGTATCAGCACCCAGGGGGGTAGGGCGCCCCCACCCTCGTGGATGGCTCGGGACTCTTCTGGCCCAACTCTTTTACTCCGGGGGCTTCTTTTGGTCCATAAAAAATCAACAAAAATTGGCACATCAATTGGACTCCGTTTGGTATTCCTTTTTTGTATAACTCAAAAACAAGGAAAAACAGAAACTAGCACTGGGCTCTAGGTTAATAAGTTTGTCCCAAAAATCATATAAAATAGCATATAAATGCATATAAAACAACTAAGATGGATAATATAATAGCATGAATACTTCATAAATTATAGATACATTGGAGACGTATCAGGGTGTTATCTCCTAGGAGAGCCCCGAACCTAGGTAAAGTGCGTCGGCGTTCGTGTCTACGCCTCATCCCGTTTCCAGGCACCGGCGATGTCTTACTAGCTCCCACCATGATAAGCCATCCTTTGGCATATGTCGCACCAAACCCCCGACATTTGGCGCCCACAGTGGGGCTAGGTGCACCGTTGTCCGGAGATCTGTTCTGGACGGGAACCTTGTTCCTCCCTAGCGAGCGCAGCCAGCCCGGCACGCCCGATGGCGTTTGCGCCGAAGCGCTGCATGGCGCTGAACTCGCCTGCGCAGTGGATCGCCTTGCTGACCTTGTAGGCGATATCCGCCTCTCTGATGAGCCTGCGCCAGGCGCGGGCTCAGCCAACTCCGAGAGCTGCCTCGTCGACCTCCTTGGCAAGCTTGGCATCGCCAACGAGCCCGCCTTGACTTGGAGTCAATCGGCTCCACTGACCCGATGCTTGTCGACTCCGACACGGCATCTCTCGACGCCTTCCCCACCAACGTGGTGGTCATCGATGTCCGTTCCCTCAAGAAGATAGCGGCGGCAGCATCGCTACCGAGGCGCTCGTTATCAGCCACGGCGGAGCTTCCGACAGAGCCGCCCAAGACCCGCTGTAGGCGGCACTACGGGACCTGTCCGCACCCATCGTGGAAGACGCCAACGCCGAAACGCTAGATTACCATGCTGTTCTATGAGACTCTCAAAATAATATAAGTGATGAAGGAAATATGCCCTAGAGGCAATAATAAAGTTATTATTTATTTCCTTATATCATGATAAATGTTTATTATTCATGCTAGAATTGTATTAACCGGAAACATAATACATGTGTGAATATATAGACAAACAATATGTCACTAGTATGCCTCTACTTGACTAGCTTGTTAATCAAAGATGGTTATGTTTCCTAACCATGAACAAGGAGTTGTTATTTGATTAACAAGGTCACATCATTAGTTGAATGATCTGATTGACATGACCCATTCCGTTAGCTTAACACTTGATCGTTTAGTATGTTCCTGTAACTATGAGATTATGCAACTCCCGTTTACCGGAGGAACACTTTGGGTACTACCAAACGTCACAACGTAACTGGGTGATTATAAAGGAGTACTACAGGTGTCTCCAAAGGTACTTGTTGGGTTGGCGTATTTCGAGATTAGGTTTTGTCACTCCGATCGTCGGAGAGGTATCTCTAGGCCTTCTCGGTAATACACATCACCTAAGCCTTGCAAGCATTACAACTAATGAGTTAGTTGTGAGATGATGTATTACGGACGAGTAAAGAGACTTACCGTAACGAGATTGAACTAGGTATTGGATACCGACGATCGAATCTCGGGTAAGTAACATACCGATGACAAAGGAACAACGATATGTCGTTATGCGGTTTGACCGATAAAGATCTTCGTAGAATATGTAGGAACCAATATGGGCATCCAGGTTCCGCTATTGGTTATTGACCGAGAATGGTTCTAGGTCATGTCTACATAGTTCTCGAACCCGTAGGGTCCGCATGCTTAACGTTCGATGATGCTTATATTATGAGTTTATGAGTTTTGATGTACCAAGGAGTTCGGAGTCCCGGATGAGATCGGGGACATGACGAGGAGTCTCGAAATGGTCGAGACGTAAAGATCGATATATTGGACGACTATATTCGAGTTCGGAAAGGTTCGAATGATTCGGTATTTTTCGAGTACCGGAGAGTTACGGAATTCGCCGGGAGAAGTATTGGGCCTTATTGGGCCCTGGGAAAGAGAGAGGGCTGCCTAGGGCAGGCCGCGCCCATGGCCTAGTCCGAATTGGACTAGGGAGGGGCCGCACCCCTTCCTCTTCCCCTTCCCCAAGTCCTAGTCCAACTAGGAGAGAGGGGGAGTCCTACTCCCTGGGAGTAGGACTCCTCCAGCGCCTCTCAAGGGCCGGCCGCACCCCCTTGCTCCTTTATATACGGGGCAGGGGCACCCCATGACACACAAGTTGATCTACGGATCTTGCCTTAGCCGTGTGCGGTGCCCCTTCCACCATATTCCACTTCGTCATATCGTCGGAGCTTAGGAGAAGCCTGCGCCGGAGAAGTCATATCGTCGCGAGCTTAGGCGAAGCCCTGCGTCGGTGGAGCATCAACATCGCCACCACGCCGTCGTCTGACGGAACTCATCCCGACACTTTGCTGGATCGAGTCCGGGATCGCCATCGAGCTGAACGTGTGCGAACTCGGAGGTGCCGTCGCTCGGTGCTTGGATCGGTCGGATCGTGGAGACGCGTCGACTACATCAACCGCGTTGTTATAACGCTTCGCTTTCGGTCTCACGAGGGTACGTGGGCGGACACTCTCCCCTCTCGTTGCTATGCCATCACCATGGTCTTGCGTGATCGTAGGAAATTTTTGAAATTACTACGCTCCCCAACAAAGGTATCGAGCCTGGTTTTATGCGTTGATGTCATGTGCACGAGTAGAACACAAGTGAGTTGTGGACGATACAAGTCATACTGCCTACCAGCATGTCATACTTTGGTTCAGCGGTATTGTGAGATGAAGCGGCCCGGACCGACATTACGCGTGACGCTTACGCGAGACTGGTTTCACCGCCCGAGCACTCGTTGCTTAAAGGTGACCGCGGGTGTCTGCTCTCTCACTTTAGTTGAATCGAGTGTGGCTACGCCCGGTCCTTGAGAAGGTTAAAACGGAGTCTATTTGACGAAGTATCGCTGTGGTTTTGATGCGTAGGTAAGAACGGTTCTTGCTCAGCCCGTAGCAGCCACGTAAAACTTGCAACAACAAAGTAGAGGACGTCTAACTTGTTTTTGCAGGGCATGTTGTGATGTGATATGGTCAAGACGTGATGCTATATTTTATTGTATGAGATGATCATGTTTTGTAACCGAGTTATCGGCAACTAGCAGGAGCCATATGGTTGTCGCTTTATTGTATGAAATGCAAACGCCATGTAATTGCTTTACTTTATCACTAAGGAGTAGCGATAGTCGTAGAAGCAATAGTTGGCGAGACGACAACGATGCTAAGATGGAGATCAAGGTGTTGCGCGGTGACGATGGTGATCATGGCGTTGCTTGGCGATGGAGATCACAAGCACAAGATGATGATGACCATATCATATCACTTATATTGATTGCATGTGATGTTTATCCTTTATGCATCTTATCTTGCTTTGATTGACGGTAGCATTATAAGATGATCTCTCACCAAAATTATCAAGAAGTGTTCTCCCGAGTATGCACCGTTGCGAAAGTTCTTCGTCTTTGAGACACCACGTGATGATCGGGTGTGATAGGCTCTACGCTCAAATACAACGGGTGCAAAACAGTTGCGCACGCGAATACTCGAGTTAAACTTGACGAGCCTAGCATATAACAGATATGGCCTCGAACACGGAGACCGAAAGGTCGAGCGTGAATCATATAGTAGATATGATCAACATAGTGATGTTCACCATTGAAACTACTCCATCTCACGTGATGATCGGACATGGTTTAGTTGATTTGGATCACGTAATCACTTAAGATGACTAGAGAGATGTCAGTCTAAGTGGGAGTTCTTAAGTAATATGATTAATTGAACTTAAATTTATCATGAACTTAGTCCTGGTAGTATTTTGCAAATTATGTTGTAGATCAATAGCTCGCGTTGTTGCTTCCCTATGTTTTCATATGTGTTCCTAGAGTAAATTGTATTGAAAAATGTTAGTAGCAATGATGCGGATTGGATCCGTGATCTGAGGTTTATCCTCATTGCTGCGCAGAAGAATTATGTCCTTAATGCACCGCTAGGTGACAGACCTATTGCAGGAGCAGATGCAGACGTTATGAACGTTTGGCTAGCTCAATATGAGCGAATCTATGAACGAGCGTTTGGCTGGCTCAATATGATGACTACTTGATAGTTTAGTGCACCATGCTTAACGGCTTAGAATCGGGACTTCAAAGACGTTTTGAACGTCATGGACCATATGAGATGTTCCAGGAATTGAAGTTAATATTTCAAGCAAATACCGAGTTGAGAGATATGAAGTCTCCAACAAGTTCTATAGCTAAAAGATGGAGGAGAATCGCTCAACTAGTGAGCATGTGCTCAGATTGTGCAGGTACTTCAATCGCTTGAATCAAGTGGGAGTTAATCTTCCGGATAAGATAGTGATTGACAGAATTCTCTAGTCACCATCACCAAGTTAGTAGAACTTCGTGATGAACTATAATATGCAAGGGATGACAAAAGTAATTCCCAAGCTCTTCGTGATGCTGAAATCGACGAAGGTAGAAATCAAGAGAAAACATCAAGTGTTGATGGTTGACAAGACCACTAGTCTCAAAGAAATGGCAAAGGGAAGAAGGGAACTTCAAAAGGAACGGCAAGCAAGTTGTTGCTCGAGTGAAAAAGCCCAAGTCTAGACCTAAGCCCGAGACCGAGTACTTTTGCTGCAATGGAACTGGTCACCGGAAGCGAACTACCCTGAATATTTGGTGGATAAGAAGGATGGCAAAGTGAACAAGGCTATATTTGATATACAGGTTATTGATGTGTGCCTTACTAGTGTTTATAGTAGCCCCGAGTATTTGATACTGTTCGGTTGCTAAGATTAGTAACTCAAACAGGAGTTACAGAATAAGCAGAGACTAGTTGAAGGGAAGTGACGATGAGTATTGGAAGTAGTTCCAAGATTGATATGATCATCATCGCACACTCCCTATACTTTCGGGATTAGCGTGGAACCTAAATAAGTGTTATTTGGTGTTGAGCATAAATATGATTTGATCATGTTTATTGCAATACGGTTATTCATTTAAAGTCAGAGAATAATTGTTGTTCTGTTTAAATGAATAAAACCTTCAATGGTCATACACCCAATAAAATAGTTTGTTGGATCTCGATCGTAGTGATACACATATTCATAATATTGATGCCAAAAGATGCAAAGTTAATAATGATAGTGCAACTTATTTGTGGCACTGCCGTGTAGGTCATATTGGTGTAAAGCGCATGAAGAAACTCCATGCTGATGGGATTTTGGAATCACTTGATTATGAATCATTTGATGCTTGCGAACCGTGCCTTTTGGGCAAGATGACTAAAACTCCGTTCTCGGAACAATGGAACAAGCTACTTGACTTGTTGGAAATAACACATATATACCGATGTATGCGATCCAATGAGTGTTGATGCTCGTGGCAAGTATCGTTATTTTTCTGACCTTCACAAGATGATTTGAGTAGATATGGGTATATCTACTTGATGAAACATAAGTCTGAAATAGTTGAAAGGTTCAAAGAATTTCAGAGTGAAGTGGAAAATCATCGCAACAAGAAAATAAAGTTTCTGCGATCTGATCGTGGAGATGAATATTTGAGTTACGAGTTTGGTCTTCAATTAAAACAATGTGGAATAGTTTCACAGCTCACGCCACCTGGAACACCACAATGTTATGGTGTGTCCGAACGTCGTAACCGTACTTTATTTTGATATGGTGCAATCTATGATGTATCTTACCGATTTACCACTATCGTTTTGGGGTTATGCATTAGAGACAGCTGCATTCACGTTTAATAGGGCACCATCTAAATCCGTTGAGATGACACCGTAAGAACTATGGTTTAGCAGTAAACCTAAGCCGTCGTTTCTTAAAGTTTGGAGTTGTGATGCTTATGTGAAAAAGTTTTCACCGATAAGCTCGAACCCAAATCGAAAATCGTCTTCATAGAATACCCAAAGGTAACTATTGGGTACACCTTCTATCACAGATCCGAAGGCAAGTTTTTCGTTGCTAAGATGGATCCTTTCTAGAGAAGAAGTTTCTCTCGAAAGAAGTGAGTGGGAGGAAAGTAGAACTTGATGAGGTAATTGTACCTTCTCCCTTATTGGAAAGTAGTTCATCACGAAATCAGTTCGAAGATTCCTACACCAATTAGTGAGGAAGTTAATGATGATGATCATGAAACTTCGATCAAGTTGCTACCAAACCTCGTAGGTCTTCGAGAATAAGATCCGCACCGAGTGGTACGGTAATCGTGTTCGGAAATCATGTTACTAGACCATGATGAACCTACAAACTATGAGGAAGCGATGATGAGCCCAGATTCATGAAATGGCTTGAGGCCATGAAATCGAGATGGGATCCATGTATGAGAACAAAGTATGGACTTTGATGGAGTTGCCCGATGATCGGCAAGCCATGTTATATAAATGGATCTTCAAGAGGAAGACAGATGCTGATAGTAGTGTTACTATCTACAAAGCTCGACTTGTCGCAAAAAGGTTTTCGACAAGTTCAAGGTGTTGACTACAATGAGATTTTCTCAACTGTAGCGATTCTTAAAGTCTGTCCGAATCATGTTAGCAATTGCCACATTTTATGAAATCTGGCAAATGGATGTCAAAACTACATTCTTTAATGGATTTCTTAAAGAAGAGTTGTATATGATGCAACCAGAAGGTTTTGTCAATCCTAAAGGTGCTAACAAAATGTGTAAGCTCCAGCGATCCATCTATGGACTGGTGCAAGCATCTCAGAGTTGGAATACACACTTTGATAAGTTGATCAAAGCGTATAGTTTTATACAGACTTGCGGTGAAGCCTGTATTTACAAGAAAGTGAGTGGGAGCACGACAACATTTCTGATAAGTATATGTGAATGACATATTGTTGATCGGAAATGATGTAGAATTATTCTGCAAAGCATAAAGGAGTATTTGAAAGGAGTTTTTCAAAGAAAGACCTCGGTGAAGCTTCTTACATATTGAGCATCAAGATCTATTGAGATAGATCAAGACACTTGATAAGTTTTTTCAATAAGCACATACCTTGTCAAGATTTTGAAGTAGTTCAAAATGGAACAGTTAAAGAAAAGTTCTTACCTGTGTTACAAAGGTGTGAAATTGAGTAAGACTCAAATCCCGACCACGGCAGAAAATAGAAAAGAGAATGAAAGTCATTCCCTATGCCTCAGTCATAGGTTCTATGAAGTATGCCATGCTATGTACCAGACCTATTGTATACCTTGCTCTGAATTAGGCAAGGGAGTACAATAGTGATCTAGGAGTAGATCATTTGGACATTGGTCAAGAACATCCTTAGTGAGGACTAAGGAAATATTTCTCGATTATGGAGGTGATAAAAGAGCCCGTCGTAAAGAGTTACATCGATGCAAGCTTTTTACACTGATCCAGATGACTCTAAGTCTCAATCTGGATACATATTGAAAGTGGGAGCAATTAGCTAGAGTAGCTTCGCAAGAGCATTGTAGACATAGAATATTTGCAAAATACATACGGCTCTGAATGTGACAGACCCGTTGACTAAAAGCTTCTCTCACGAGCAAAACATGATCATACCTTAGTACTCTTTGGGTGTTAATCACATAGCGATGTGAACTAGATTATTGACTCTAGTAAACCCTTTGGGTGGTGGTCACATGACGATGTGAACTATGGGTATTAATCACATACAGATGTGAATATTAGTGTTGAATCACATGATGATGTGAACTAGATTATTGACTCTAGTGCAAGTGGGAGACTGAAGGAAATATGCCCTAGAGGCAATAATAAAGTTATTATTTATTTCCTTATATCATGATAAATGTTTATTATTCATGCTAGAATTGTATTAACCGGAAACATAATACATGTGTGAATATATAGACAAACAGTATGTCACTAGTATGTCTCTACTTGACTAGCTTGTTAATCAAAGATGGTTATGTTTCCTAACCATGAACAAGGAGTTGTTATTTGATTAACAAGGTCACATCATTAGTTGAATGATCTGATTGACATGACCCATTCCGTTAGCTTAACACTTGATCGTTTAGTATGTTAATGCTTTCTTCATGACCCATACATGTTCCTGTAACTATGAGATTATGCAACTCCGTTTACGGAGGAACACTTTGGTACTACCAAGCGTCACAACGAATCGGGTGATTATAAAGGAGTACTACAGGTGTCTCCAAAGGTACTTGTTGGGTTGGCGATTTGAGATTAGGTTTTGTCACTCCGATCGTCGGAGAGGTATCTCTAGGCCTTCTCGGTAATACACATCACCTAAGCCTTGCAAGCATTACAACTAATGAGTTAGTTGTGAGATGATGTATTACGGAACGAGTAAAGAGACTTACCGTAACGAGATTGAACTAGGTATTGGATACCGACGATCGAATCTCGGGTAAGTAACATACCGATGACAAAGGGAACAACGTATGTCGTTATGCGGTTTGACCGATAAAGATCTTCGTAGAATATGTAGGAACCAATATGGGCATCCAGGTTCCGCTATTGGTTATTGACCGAGAATGGTTCTAGGTCATGTCTACATAGTTCTCGAACCCGTAGGGTCCGCACGCTAACGCTTCGATGATGCTTATATTATGAGTTTATGAGTTTTGATGTACCAAGGAGTTCGAGTCCCGGATGAGATCGGGGACATGACGAGGAGTCTCGAAATGGTCGAGACGTAAAGATCAATATATTGGACGACTATATTCGGAGTTCGGAAAGGTTCCAATGATTCGGTATTTTTCGAGTACCGGAGAGTTACGGAATTCGCCGGGAGAAGTATTGGGCCTTATTGGGCCCTGCGGAAAGAGAGAGGGCTGCCTAGGGCAGGCCGCGCCCCCATGGCCTAGTCCGAATTGGACTAGGGAGGGCCGCACCCTTCCCTCTTCCCCTTCCCCAAGTCCTAGTCCAACTAGGAGAGAGGGGGAGTCCTACTCGGTGGGAGTAGGACTCCTCCAGCGCCTCTCAAGGGCCGGCCGCACCCCCTTGCTCCTTTATATACGGGGCAGGGGGCACCCCATGACACACAAGTTGATCTACGGATCTTGCCTTAGCCGTGTGCGGTGCCCCTTCCACCATATTCCACTTGGTCATATCGTCGCGGAGCTTAGGAGAAGCCCTGCGCGGAGAAGTCATATCGTCATGAGCTTAGGCGAAGCCCTGCGTCGGTGGAGCATCAACATCGCTCCACGCCGTCGTGGTTGACGGAACTCATCCCGACACTTTGCTGGATCGAGTCCGGGATCGTCATCGAGCTGAGCGTGTGCGTAACTCGGAGGTGCCGTGACGTTCGGTGCTTGGATCGGTCGGATCGTGGAGACGTCGACTACATCAACCGCGTTGTTATAACGCTTCCGCTTTCGGTCTACGAGGGTACGTGGACGGACACTCTCCCCTCTCGTTGCTATGCCATCACCATGGTCTTGCGTGATCGTAGGAAATTTTTTGAAATTACTACGTTCCCCAACAAGTGAAGCATGAGAGATCAATAATTTCTTTAAAATAAAACTACCACCGTTCTCTAAAAAGATATAAGCACTAGAGCAAAATTATCTAGCTCAAAAGATATAAGTGAAGCACATAGAGTATTCTAATAAATTCCGATTCATGTGTGTCTCTTAAAAAGGTGTGTACAACAAGGATGATTGTGGTAAACTAAAAAGCAAAGACTCAAATCATACAAGACGCTCCAAGCAAAACACATATCATGTGGTGAATAAAAATAGAGCATCAAGTAAAGTTACCGATAGACGAAGACGAAAGAGGGGATGCCTTCCGGGGCATCCCCAAGCTTAGGATTTTGGTCGTCCTTGAATTTTACCTTGGGGTGCCTTAGGCATCCCCAAGCTTAGGCTCTTTCCACTCCTTGTTCCATAATCCATCAAATCTTTAACCAAACACTTGAAAACTTCACAACACAAAACTCAACAGAAAATCTCATGAGTTCCGTTAGCGAAATAGAAAAAACCACCACATTAAGGTACTGTAATGAACTCATTCTTTATTTATATTGGTGTTAAACCTAATGTATTCCAACTTCTCTATGGTGCATACCCCCCAATACTAGCCATAGATTCATCAAAATAAGCAAACAACACGCGAAAAACAGAATCTGTCAAAAACAGAACAGTTTGTAGTAATCTGTATCAAACGTAAACTTATGGAACTCCAAAAATTCAACAAAATTAGGATGACCTGGGTAATTTGTATATTAATCTACTTAAAGAAGAATCAGGGTAAAAGCTCTTTTCTGTGATTTATGAAAATTATTTCGTGAGCGCAAAGTTTCTGTTTTTTATAGCAAGATCAAACAACTATCATCTAAGAAGATTCTAAAGGCTTTACTTGGCACAAACACTAATTAAAACACAAAAAATGCAATCATAGCAGTAGCATGATGAATTATTTATTACTAAACATAAACAAAAATCAAGAAACAAAAATAAAATTGGGTTGCCTCCCAACAAGCGCCATCGTTTAATGCCCCTAGCTAGGCATAAAAACAAGAATAGATCTAGGTATTGCCATCTTTGGTATGCAATCCATAAGTGGCTCTCATAATAGATTCATAAGGTAATTTAATTTTCTTCCTAGGAAAGTGTTCCATGCCTTTCCTTAACAGAAATCGGAATATAATATTTCCTTCTTTCATATCAATAACTGCACCAATCATTCTAAGGAAAGGTCTACCAAGAATAATAGGACATGTAGGATTGCAATCTATATCAAGAACAATGAAATCTACGGGCACATAATTCCTATTTGAAACAATAAGAACATCATTAATCCTTCCCATAGGTTTCTTAATGGTGGAATCCGCAAGATGCAAATTTAAAGAACAATCATCAAATTCGCAGAAACCTAACACATCACACAAAGTTTTTGGAATCGTGGAAACACTAGCACCCAAATCACATAAAGCATAGCATTGATGATCTCTAATTTTAATTTTAATAGTAGGTTCCCACTCATCATAAAGTTATCTAGGGATAGAAACTTCTAATTCAAGCTTTTCTTCATAGGATTGCATTAAAGCATCAACGATATGTTTGGTAAAAGCTTTATTTTGATCATAAGCATGAGGAGAATTTAGAACAGATTGCAACAAGGAAATACAATCCATCAAAGAGCAATTTTCATAGTTAAATTCCTTGAAATCCAAAATAGTGGGTTCATTACTATGTAAAGTTTTGACCTCTTCAATCCCACTTTTATCAATTTTTGCATCAAGATCTAAAAACTCTGAATCATTGGGACGCCTTTTAACTAAAGTTTACTCATCTCCAGTCCCATGATTATCAAGATTCATATTGCAAAACAAAGATTTAATAGGAGACACACCAATCACTTTTAGATCTTCATCCTTATTATCATGAAAACTAAAAGAACACGCTTTTATGAAGCAATCTTTTTTAGCATGCATCCTAGCGGTTCTTTCTTTGCACTCATCAATGGAAATTATCATAGATTTGAGAGAATCATTGATATCATGCTTAGGTGGAATAGATCTAAGTTTCAAAGAATCAACATCAAGGGAAATTCTATCCACGTTCCTAGCCAACTCATCAATCTTTGGCAATTTTTCTTTAAGCAAGGTATTGAAATTATTTTGAGAAATAATAAATTCTTTAACACTAGTCTCAAAATCAGAGGGAATCTTATTAAAATTTCCATAAGAGTTGTTGTAGGAATTACCATAATTATTAGAGGAATTACTAGGGAATGGCCTAGGATTAAAGTTTCCTCTATACGCGTTGTTACCAAAATTATTCCTACCAACAAAATTCACATCCATAGATTCATTATTATTCTCAATCAATGTAGACAAAGGCATATCATTAGGATCAGAAGGATCACTCTTATTAGCAAACAATTTCATAAGTTCATCCATCTTTCCACTCAAAACATTAATCTCTTCAATCGCATGAACTTTTTTACTGGTAGATCTTTCGGTGTGCCATTGAGAATAATTAACCATAATATTATCTAGGAGTTTAGTAGCTTCTCCTAAAGTGATTTCCATAAAAGTGCCTCCCGCAGCCGAATCTAAAAGATTTCTAGAAGCAAAATTCAATCTAGCATAAATTTTTTGTATGATCATCCATAAATTCAATCCATGAGTAGGGCAATTACGTATCATTAATTTCGTCCTCTCCCAAGATTGTGCAACATGCTCATGATCAAGTTGCTTAAAATTCATAATATCGTTTCTAAGAGAGATGATCTTACCGGGAGGAAAATACTTAAAGATAAAAGCATCTTTGCACTTATTCCATGAATCAATAGTATTTTTAGGCAAAGATGAAAACCAAGTTTTAGCACGATCTCTAAGCGAAAACGGAAATAGCTTCAATTTAAGAATATCATTATCCACATCTTTCTTCTTTTGCATATCACACAAATCAACAAAGTTGTTTAGATGTGTAGCGGCATCTTCACTAGGAAGGCCACAAAATTGATCTTTCATGACAAGATTCAACAAAGCAGCATTAATTTCACAAGATTCGGCATCGTTAATAGGAGCAATCGGAGTGCTAAGAAAATCATTGTTGTTGGTATTGGAAAATTCACACAGTTTAGTATTGTCTTGAGCCATCGTGACAAACAATCCAACACACAAGCACACAAAAAGCAAGAAAAAGGGCGAACGAAAAAGAGGGCGAATAAAACGGCAAAGGTGAAGTGGGGGAGAAGAAAACGAGAGGCAAATGGCAAATAATGTAATGCGAGGGATAAGAGTTTGTGATGGGTACTTGGTATGTCTTGACTTGTGCGTAGATCTCCTCGGCAACGGCCCCAGAAATCCTTCTTGCAACCTCTTGAGCATGCGTTGGTTTTCCCTTGAAGAGGAAAGGGTGATGCACCAAAGTAGCGTAAGTATTTCCCTCAGTTTTTGAGAACCAAGGTATCAATCCAGTAGGAGACTACACGCAAGTCCCTCGTACCTGCACAAACAAATAAGAACCTTGCAACCAACGCGATAAAGGGGTTGTCAATCCCTTCACGGCCACTTGCAAAAGTGAGATTTGATAGAGATAATAAGATAAATATTTTTGGTATTTTTATGATATAGATTGGAAAGTAAAGATTGCAAAATAAAAAGGCGGCAGAAATAGCACGTTGGCGGGAGATTAATATGATGGAAAATAGACCCGGGGGCCATAGGTTTCACTAGTGGCTTCTCTCAAGATAGCAAATTCTACGGTCGGTGAACAAATTACTGTCGAGCAATTGATAGAAAAGCGCATAGTTATGAGAATATCTAGGCATGATCATGTATATAGGCATCATGTCTGCAACAAGTTGACCGAAACGATTCTGCATCTACTACTATTACTCCACACATAGACCGCTATCCAGCATGCATCTAGAGTATTAAGTTCATAAGAACAGAGTAACACATTAGGTAAGATGACATGATGTAGAGGGTTAAACTCAAGCAATATGATATAAACACCATCTTTTTATCCTCGAAGGCAACAATACAATACATGCCTTGCTGCCCCTGCTGTCACTGGGAAATGACACCGCAAGATTGAACTCAAAGCTAAGCACTTCTCCCATTGAAAGAAAGATCAATCTAGTAGGCCAAACCAAACTGATAATTCGAAGAGACTTGCAAAGATATTAAATCATGCATAAAAGAATTCAGAGAAGAATCAAATATTGTTCATAGATAATCTTGATCATAAACCCACAATTCATCGGATCTCGACGAACACACTGCAAAAATAATTACATCGAATAGATCTCCAAGAGAATCGAGGAGAACTTTGTATTAAGATCCAAAGAGAGAGAAGAAGCCATCTAGCTAATAACTATGGACCCGAAGGTCTGTGGTAAACTACTCACACATCATCGGAGAGGCTATGGTGTTGATGTAGAAGCCCTCCATGATCGATTCCACCTCCGGCGGAGCGCCGGAAAAGGCCCCAAGATGGGATCTCACGGGTACAGAAGGTTGCGGCGGTGGAAATAGGGTTTCGTGGTGCTCTCGGATGTTTTCGGGGTATATGAGTATATATAGGCGAAAGAAGTAGGTCGGTGGAGCCACGAGGGGCCCATGAGGGTGGGGGGCGTGGCTACCCCCCGTGGGCGCGCCCTCCTACCTCGTGGCCTCCTCGTTCCTTTCTTGACATCCACTCCAAGTCTCCTGGATTGCGTTTGTTCCAAAAATAACTCTCCCGAAGGTTTCATTCCGTTTGGACTCCGCTTGATATTCCTTTTCTGTGAAACACTGAAATAGGCAAAAAACAGCAATTTGCACTTGGCCTTTGGTTAGTAGGTTAGTCCCAAAAATAATATAAAAGTGCATAACAAAGCCCATTAAACATCCAAAACAGATAATATAATAGCATGAAACAATAAAAAATTATAGATACGGGAGACGTATCAGCGCCCAGGGGGGTAGGGCGCCCCCACCCTCGTGGATGGCTCGGGACTCTTCTGGCCCAACTCTTTTACTCCGGGGGCTTCTTTTGGTCCATAAAAATCATCAAAAATTGGCACGTCAATTGGACTCCTTTTGGTATTCCTTTTTTGTAAAACTCAAAAACAAGGAAAAAACAGAAACTAGCACTGGGCTCTAGGTTAATAAGTTAGTCCCAAACATATAAAATAGCATATAAATGCATATAAAACATCTAAGATGGATAATACAATAGCATGAATACTTCATAAATTATAGATACGTTGGAGACGTATCAGGGTGTTATCTCCTAGGAGAGCCCGAACACAGGTAAAGTCTTGCCGTTCGTGTCTCACCTCATCCGTTTCGAGCACCGGCGATGTCTTACTAGCTCCCACCATGATAAGCCATCCTTTGGCATATGTCGCACCAAACCCCCGACATTTAGCGCCCACCGTGGGGCTAGGTGCACCGTCGTCTGGAGATCTATTCTGGACGGGAACCTTGTTCCTCCCTAGCGAGCGCAGCCAGCCTGGCAAGCCCGATGGCGTTTGCGCCAACGCGCTGCATGGCGCTGAGCTCGCTTGCGCAGCGGCTCGCCTCGCTGCCTCGTCGACCTCCTTGGCAAGCTTGACATCGCCAACGAACCCGCCTCCGACCTGGAGTCGATCTGCCCCACTGACCCGATGCTTGTCGACTCCGACACGGCATCTCTCGATGCCTTCCTCACCAACGTGGTGGTCATCGATGAACCGCTCCCTCGAGAAGATAGAGGCGGCAGCACTGTATCATGCTCGTCATCAGCCACGGCGGAGCTTCCGACGGAGCCGTCCAAGACCCGCTGCAGGCAGCACCGCGGGACCTGTCCTAACCCATCGCGGAAGGCGCCAATGCCGAAACGCTAGAAGCCTGCCGTGTCTCCCTTGTCGAAAGCGCCAAAAAGCTGGCGGCCATGAATCGCCTCTCCGAGGCCTACCAGCGCGAACTCGACCGCGCCATCTGCGGCACGCCGGCTGCCGGCGGGCCTAGTCGCGTGGACACTGTTCGCTAGCGCGGCGCAGCCATCGCCAGCTTGCCGGGTGCTGACCGCCCAGTCTACGCCACACCCATGGAGAACTTACGCGCTGCCCAGGTGGCAGCAGATGAGTCGGACAACTTGGAGGGCAACGAGCGCTGCTGCATGACCGAGCGCGGTCAGCGGCTCATTGACGTGGTTGCAGAGCAGCAGGAAGCTGGCTGCCGCATGGCAGAGCCCGCGCACGCCGCGAGTCCTCCTCGCCGTCGAGACCAGGGCGCGACCACCCGGACGCCGACAGCAGGCGGCGCCCGCGGCCGAAGAGACAAGGAGCCGGCTGCCAGCCGCAGCCGGACACGCCTCACCATCGAGCGCGACCAAGACGACCTCCCACGAGCAGTAGAACGACGGGACGACTATCCGCCGCCTCCTCCTCCTCGTAGGGAGAGGCGCGCTTCCCCGCCACCTGTTGAGCACCCGACACTCGGCGACCAGCTAGGTCGCCGAGAAGGACTCAGAGAGAACAATGCACGCCACCGGATCGACCGCCTTACCCGCTCCCTGGTGCTAGAAGAAGAAGATGCTATCGGCCCACCTTGTTTCGGCCCCCGCATCCGCGACGAGCCCTTCCCCAAAGGGTTCTCGCTCCCAAGAGACACACCCAAGTACAATGGCTCTGTGAAGCCAGAGGATTGGCTGGTCGAGTACTCCACCGCAGTCAGCATAGCAAACGGCAACAAGCGCGTTGCCGTGAAATACGTCCCCCTCATGCTTCAGGGCACGGCCCGGACTTGGCTGAACAGCCTCAAGCCATACAACGTCAACAACTGGGTAGATTTCACCAAAGTCTTCATCCGCAACTTCACCAGCACCTACAAGCGGCCACCCAAGCCTCACCAGCTCTCTCTATGCGTCCAAGGCCCTACCGAATCCACTCGCGACTACCTGACGCGGTGGGCCGAACTGCGCAACTCCTGCGAAGGGGTGCAAGGGATGCAGGACATAGAATACTTCACCGCCGGGTGCAGAGAAGGCACCCTCCTCAAGCACCGGCTCCTCTGCGATGAGCCGGCTACACTCGACGAGCTGCTGATCATAGTAGACAAGTACGCCACTGCCGACTCTTCCATGAAGTCAGAGCTCCGGGTGGACTCATCTGGGAAGGTGCTCCCCCGGGCTCCCAGAACGCCGGCTGGTGACTCCAGTCGGCGCCAGCAGCAGAACGACAACAAGCACAAAGCCCCGATGCCGGCTTCCAGCAAGTGGCAAGTGGCAACAGTCGAAGACCAGCAGCTAGAGGGGCAACCCTTAACCAAGCGTCGGAAAGGCGGCAAGCCAGCTTGGTTGCCCGCCTTCTCCTATGAGCAAACCCTCGATGCCCCCCGCAAGTTCCACAGCGGCGCGAAGCCGTCCAACCACACAACCCGGAAATGCCACTAGCTCACCCGAATCTCCAAGGGCGAAGGACCGCTGCCTCCTCCGCCTGCTGGCCAGCCGCCTCCGCCTCCTCAGCAGCCAGCGGCTCGTCCAGCAGTCAATGCCATCCAAGATAAATTTCCTGGAGAACACGGAGCATACATTGTCTTCACCAGCCAGGCTGATGATAAGCGTAGCTGGCGTCAGCAACACCAAGAAGTCAACGTTGTTGCCTCTGAAGTCCCAGAATACATGCACTAGTCCGAGAAGCCCATCAGCTGGAGCCGAGCCGACCACCCGAAAGTGATGCCTTCTTTGGGTTCCTATGCCCTGGTGTTGGATGCAACCTTTGCAACAAAGAGGCGAGCTGTTCGTTTCTCCCAAGTCCTGATAGATGGCGGCAGCAGCATCAACATCCTTTACCGCGATACCATGGAGAAGTTGAGCATCAAAGCAAAGTAGCTCCAGCCCAGTCGGACTGTTTTCCAAGGCATTGTGCCCGGCCTTTCCTGCTCACCGATCGGCAAGATCAAGATAGATGTCCCCTTCGGAGACAAGAATCATTTCCGCCATGAAGCTATTTGGTTTGAGGTGATGGACCAGGAGAGCCCTTATCATGCACTGCTTAGCCGACCTGCTCTGGCCAAGTTCATGGCAGTACCACACTATGCCTACCTCAAGATGAAGATGCCAGGAACCAAGGGCATTATCACTATAGACGGGGACTACAAGAAGTTGGACGACTGCGCCGCAGTCAGCAGCCGGCTGGCCGAGTCCCTGGTAATTGCTGCTGAGAAGATGCTCCTGGACCGGGCAGTAGCCATGGCCAGCAAGCAGCCGGACCTGTCACCAGAACCCAAAGAGTCAGAGACCCAGGCCTCCTTCCAGCCAGCCAAAGAAACCAAGAAGATCCCCTTGGACCCCGAGCACCCGGAGAGGTTCACTCTCATAGGAACCACCCTTGACAGCAAATAGGGAAGCGAGCTCGTCGATTTCCTCCGTGAGAATCGGGACGTCTTCGCATGGTCTCCCAAAGACATGCTAGGTGTTCCGATGAAATTCGCCGAGCACAAGCTACACGTCAGAGCAGATGCCAAGCCGGTCAAGCAGCCCCTCCACCGCCTGTCGGAGGAGAAGAGAAGAATTGTCGGAGAAGAGATCGCCCGCCTGTTGGTAGCCGGCTTCATTATGGAAGTGTTATTTCCAGAGTGGCTTGCCAACCCATTCCTTGTACTGAAGAAGAATAACAAGTGGCGCATGTGTATTGACTATACCAGCCTCAACAAAGCTTGCTCCAAAGACCCGTTCGCCTTGCCATGGATTGACCAAGTGATAGACTCCATAGCCGGATGCGAGCTGCTGAGTTTTTTGGATGCCTATTCAGGGTATCACCAGATCAAGCTGAACCTGGCCGACCGCCTGAAGACGCCTTCATCACACCATTCAGAGCCTTCTGCTACCTGACCATGACATTCGGCTTGAGAAATGCCGGTGCCACCTTTCAGCGCTGCATGCAAAAGTGCCTCCTCAAGCAACTCGGTAGAAATTCCCACGTCTATGTATACGATATTGTGGTGAAGACGGAGAAGCGCGTCACACTCTTGGAAGATCTCAAGGAAACTTTTGACAATCTGCATCATTTTCAAATCAAGCTCAACCCAGAGAAGTGCGTGTTCGGAGTACCAGCCAGCCAGCTCCTCGGCTTCCTGATCTCCGAACGCGGCATCGAGTGCAACCTGTGAAGATCATGGCCATTGACAGGATGGAGACACCCACCCGACTGCGAGACGTCCAGAAGTTTACCGGCTGTTTGGCATCCATCAGCCGCTTCATCAGTCGGCCGGGCGAGAAGGCCCTTGATACGTCCATTTTGCATCATGCTTTTATATCGATATTTATCGCATCATGGGCTGTTATTTCACGTTATGTCACAATACTTATGGCTATTCTCTCTTATTTTACAAGGTTTACATGAAGAGGGAGAATGCCGACAGATGGAATTCTGGGCTGGAAAAGGAGCAAATATTGGAGACCTATTCTGTGCAACTCCAAAAGTCCTGAAACTCCACGGAATATCTTAAAATAAATAAAGAAAAATCGTCGCCAAAGATGAAGGCCCGGGGCCCACACCCTACTCACGAGGGTGGGGGGCGCCCCCCCTGGGAGCGCCTCCTACCTCGTGGGCCCCCTGGTGGCTCTCCGATGCCCATCTTCTCCTATATGAAGTCTTTCGATGAGAAAAAACCGGAAGCAACTTTTCGGGACGAGACTCCACCGCCACGAGGCGGAACCTTGGCGGAACCAATCTAGGGCTCCGGCAGAGCTGTGCTGCCGGGGACACTTCCCTCCGGGAGGGGGAAATCATCATCATCATCACCACCACCAACGCTCCTCTCATCGGGAGAGGGAAATCTCCATCAACATCTTCACCAGCACCCTCTCATATCCAAACCCTAGTTCATCTCTTGTATCCAATTCTTGTCTCCAAGTCCGGGATTGGTGCTAGTAGGTTGCTAGTAGTGTTGATTACTCCTTGTAGTTGATGCTAGTTGGTTTATTTGGTGGAAGATCATATGTTCAAATCCTTTATGCATATTATTACCCCTCTGATTATGAACATGAATATGCTTTGTGAGTAGTTACGTTTGTTCACGAGGACAAGGGAGAAGTCTTGCTATTAGTAGTCATGTGAATTTGGTATTAGATTCGATATTTTGATGAGATGTATGTTGTCTAGCCTCTAGTGGTGTTATGTGAGCGTCGAATACATAACACTTCACCATTATTTGGGCCTAGAGGAAGGCATTGGGAAGTAATAAGTAGATGATGGGTTGCTAGAGTGATGAAGCTTAAACCCTACTTTATCGTTGCTTCGTAAGGGCTGATTTGGATCCATATGTTTCATGCTATGGTTAGGTTTACCTTAATACTTTTGTTGTAGTTGTGGATGCTTGCAATAGAGGTTAATCATAAGTGGGATGTTTGTTCAAGTAAGAACATCACCCAAGCACCGTCCACCCACATATCAAATTATCAAAGTACCGAACGCGAATCATATGAGCGTGATGAAAACTAGCTTGACGATATTCCCATGTGTCCTCGGGCGCTTTTCCTATTATAAGAGTTTGTCCAGGCTTGTCCTTTGCTACAAAAAGGATTGGGCCACCTTGCTGCACTTTATTTACTTTTTTTACTTGTTGCTTGTTACAATTTATCTTATCACAAAACTATCTGTTACCACTTATTTCAGTACTTGCAGAGAATACCTTGCTGAAAACCGCTTATCATTTCCTTCTACTCCTCGTTGGGTTCGACACTCTTACTTATCGAAAGGACTACGATAAATCCCCTATACTTGTGGGTCATCAAGACTCTTTTCTGGCGCCGTTGTCGGGGAGTGAAGCGCCTTTGGTAGGTGGAATTTGGTAAGGAAATATTTATATAGTGTGCTGAAATTTTCTGTCACTTGTTACTATGGAAAGTAATTCTCTGAGGGGCATGTTCGGGGTATCTTCACCTCGTCCAGTAGAGCAAAGAGTTGCTCCTCAACCTACTAAACCTATTGAAAATGAAACTCCTTTTGAAGTTCCTTCGGGTATGATGGAAAAACTGCTAGCTAACACTTTTACAGGAGATGGAACAAAGCATCCTGATGAACATCTACTGTATGTGGATGAAGTTTGTGGACTATTTAAGCTTGCAGGTATACCCATGATGTTGTTAAGAAGAAGGTCTTCCCTTTATCTTTGAAGGGAGACACGTTGACACGGTATAGGCTATGTGATGATACGAGATCATGGAACTATAAAAGATTGAAATTGGAATTTCATCAAAAGTATTACCCTATGCATCTTGTTCATCATGATCGCAATTATATATATAATTTTTGGCCTCGTGAAGGAGAAAGCATTGCTCAAGCTTGGGGGAGGCTTAAATCAATGTTATATTCATACCCCAATCATGAGCTCTCAAGAGTGACAATTCTTCAGAATTTTTATGCTCGGCTTTCTGATAACAATCGCACCATGCTCGATACTTCTTGTGCTGGCTCTTTTATGATGAAGAATATTGAATTTAAATGGAATTTATTGGATAGAATTAAACGCAACTCTGAAGATTGGGACCTCGACGAAGTTAAGGAGTCAGGTATGACACCTAAGTTTGATTGTGTTAAATCTTTTATGGATACCGAAATTTTCCGTAAGTTTAGCACTAAATACGGACTTGACTCTGAGATAGTAGCTTCTTTCCGTGAATCTTTTGCTACTTATGTTGATCTCCCTAAGGAGAAGTGGTTTAAATATCATCCTCCCATAGAAGTAAAAGTAGCTGCACCTATTAAAGTTGAAGAAAAGACTGTCACTTATAATGATCCTATTGTTCCTACCTCTTATGTTGAGAAACCACCTTTCCCTGTTAGAGTAAAGGATCATGCTAAAGCTTCAACTGTTGTTCATAAAAGCAATATTAGAACTTATACACCTCCTGAGCAAGTCCAGGTAGAACCTAATATTGCTATAGTTAAAGATCTCTTGTCTGATAATATTGATGGGCATGTTATTCAGTTCTGCTGTGAAACTGCTAGAATTGCTAAACCGTGTGCTAAAGATAAACATAGACCTGTGGTAGGCGTGCCTGTTATTTCTGTTAAAATAGGAGATCATTATTATCATGGCTTATGTGATATGGGTGCTAGTGCTAGCATTATACCCATTGACTTATACAAAGAAATTATGCATGATATTGCACCTGCTGAGTTAGAAGATATTGATGTTACAATTAAACTTGCCAATAGGGATACTATATCTGCAATGGGAATTGTTAGAGATGTTGAAGTCTTGTGTGGAAAAACCAAATATCCCGCTGATTTTCTTGTTCTTGGTTCTCCACAAGATAGATTTTGTCCCATTATATTTGGTAGACCCTTCTTGAATACTGTTAATGCTAAGATAGACTGCAAAAGAATGTTGTTACTATTGGCTTGGATGATATGGTTCATGAGTTTAATTTCTCTAAATTTAGTAAACAACATCGTGAGGAATAATTGCCTAGTAAGGATGAAATTATTGGTCTTGCTTCTATTGTCGTACCTCCTAGTGATCCTTTAGAACACTATTTGCTAGACCATGAAAATGATATGTTCATGAATGAAAGAAGGGAAATAGATGAAGTATTCTTTAAACAGGAACCTATTCTGCAACATAATTTGCCTGTTGAAATCCTTGGGGATCCCCCTCCACCCAAGGGTGATCCCGTGTTTGAGCTTAAACCATTGCCTGATATCTTAAATATGCTTATCTTGATGAAAAGAAAATATATCCTGTTATTATTGGTGCTAACCTTTCAGAGCATGAAGAAGAAAGATTATTGAAAACTCTGAAGAAGCACCGTGCCGCTATTGGATATACTCTTGATGATCTTAAAGGCATTAGTCCCACTCTATGCCAACATAAAATAAATTTGGAAGCGGATGCCAAACCAATTCGTGATCCTCAACGACGTTTGAATCCTAAAATGAAAGAAGTGGTAAGAAAAGAAATACTCAAGCTTCTGGAGGCAGGTATAATTTATCCCGTTGCTGATAGTCAGTGGGTAAGTCCTGTCCATTGTGTCCCTAAGAAGGGAGGTATTACTGCTGTCCCTAATGATAAAGATGAATTGATCCCTCAAAGAATTATCACAGGTTATGGGATGGTAATTGATTTCGGCAAATTAAATAAAGCTACTAAGAAAGATCATTACCCCTTGCCTTTTATTGATCAAATGCTAGAAAGATTATGCAAACATACACATTATTGCTTTCTAGATGGTCATTCTGGCTTCTCTCAAATACCTGTGTCGGCTAAAGATCAATCAAAGACTACTTTTACATGCCCTTTTGGTACGTTTGCTTATAGACGTATGCCTTTTGGTTTATGTAATGCACCTGCTACCTTTCAAAGATGCATGATGGCTATATTCTCTGACTTTTGTGAAAAGATTTGTGAGGTTTTCATGGACGACTTTTCCGTCTATGGTTCCTCTTTTGATGATTGCTTGAGCAATCTTGATCGAGTTTTGCAGAGATGTGAAGAAACTAATCTTGTCTCGAATTAGGAAAAGTGCCACTTTATGGTTAATGAAGGTATTGTCTTGGGGCACAAAGTTTCTGAAAGAGGTATTGAAGTTGATAAAGCCAAGGTTGATGCTATTGAAAAGATGCCATGTCCAAAGGACATCAAAGTTATAAGAAGTTTCCTTGGTCACGCCGGATTTTATAGGAGGTTCATTAAGGACTTCTCAAAAATTTCTCGGCCTCTGACTAATTTATTAAAAAAAGATGTACCATTTGTCTTTGATGATGATTGTGTAGAAGCATTTGAAATACTTAAGAAAGCATTAGTCTCTGCACCGTTGTTCACCACCGATTGAATTTACCCTTTGAAATTATGTGTGATGCTAGTGATTATGCTGTAGGTGATGTTCTAGGGCAAAGAGTTGATAAGAAATTAAATGTTATCCATTATGCTAGTAAGACTCTAGACAATGCTCAAAGAAATTATGCTACTATCGAGAAGGAACTTTTAGCAGTTGTGTTTGCTTGTGATAAATTCAGACCCTATATTGTTGATTCTAAAGTAACTATTCACAGTGATCATGCTGCTATTAAATATCTAATGGAAAAGAAATATGCTAAACCTAGACTTATTAGATGGGTTCTCCTGCTGCAAGAATTTGATTTGCATATTGTTGATAGAAAAGGAGCTGAGAACTCCGTTGCAGACAACTTATCTAGGTTAGAGAATGTCCTTGATGACCCACTACCTATTGATGATAGCTTTCCTGATGAACAATTAAATGTCATAAGCACTTCTCGTAGCACTCCATGGTATGCTGATTATGCTAATTATATTGTCGCTAAATTTATACCGCCTAGTTTCACATACCAACAAAAGAAAAATTCTTCTATGATTTGAGACATTACTTTTGGGATGACCCACATCTTTATAAAGAAGGAGTAGATGGTGTTATTAGACGTTGTGTGCCTGAGCATGAACAGGAAAAAAAATCCTACGCAAGTGTCACTCCGAAGCTTATGGAGGACACCACGCTAGAGACAGAACTGCACATAAGGTATTGCAATCCGGTTTTTATTGGCCCACTCTCTTCAAAGATGCTCGTAAGTTTGTTTTATCTTGCGACGAATGTCAAAGAATTGGTAATATTAGTAGACGTCAAGAAATGCCTATGAATTATTCACTTGTCATTGAACCATTTGATGTTTGGGGCTTTGATTATATGTGACCTTTTCCCGCCTCTAATGGATATACACATATTTTGGTTGCTGTTGATTACGTTACTAAGTGGGTAGAAGCTATTCCAACTAGTAGTGCTGATCATAACACTTCTATTAAAATGCTTAAGGAAGTTATTTTTACGAGGTTTGGAGTCCCTAGATATTTTATGACTGATGGTGGTTCACACTTTATTCATGGTGCTTTCCATAAAATGCTTGCTAAATATGATGTTAACCATAGAATTGCATCTCCTTATCACCCACAGTCTAGTGGTCAAGTAGAATTGAGCAATAGAGAGCTCAAATTAATTTTGCAAAAGACTGTTAATAGGTCTAGAAAGAATTGGTCCAAGAAACTTGATGATGCATTATGGGCCTATAGAACTGCATATAAGAATCCTATGGGCATGTCTCCGTATAAAATGGTTTATGGAAAAGCATGTCACTTACCTCTCGAACTAGAACATAAGGCATACTGGGCTACTAAAGAGCTCAACTATGATTTCAAACTTGCCGATGAGAAGAGGTTATCTGATATTAGCTCACTTGATGAATGGAGAACCCAAGCTTATGAAAATGCCAAGTTATTTAAAGAAAAAGTTAAAAGATGGCATGACAAAAGGATACAAAAGCGTGAGTTTAATGTAGGTGATTATGTATTGCTATACAACTCTCGTTTAAGATTTTTTGCAGGAAAACTTCTCTTTAAATGGGAAGGTCCCTACGTTATCGAGGAGGTCTATCGTTCGGTGCCATAAAATCAACAACTTCAAGGCACAAATCCGAAGGTGGTAAGCGGTCAAAGGATCAAACATTATATCTCGGGTAATCCCATAAATGTTGAAACCAATATTATTGAAACCGTAACCCCGGAGGAATACATAAGGGACACTTTCCAGACCGTTTCAGACTCATAAAAGGAATAGGTGTGTGGTACGGTAAGTAAACCGACTCCAAAACAATTTTTAAGGCAATATTTCTCCGTTTTGGAATATTTAGAAAAATAGAAAAATAAGTGGCAGTCCGGGAAGGACACGAGGGCCCCACGAGGGTGGTGGGCGCGCCCTACCCCCCTGGGCACGCCCCCTACCTCGTGAGCACCTCGTGTGCCCTCCGGACTCCGTTTTCTTGCACGATACGTATTTTGGTCGGTAAAAATTCATTATATATTCTCCCGAAGATTTTGACTCTCGTATCACGCAAATCTCTCCTGTTCTTGTTTCGAGCTATTTTCTGTTAGGGTTTTCAAGGCTAGGCATCATGTCGTCCCCCTCCTCCAACAATGGTAACAACAATGCTTGGCTAATGAAGATAGATCTGAAGAGGGAAGAACCCATGAAGGTCAACAAGGATGAAAGGATCAAGAAGGCCACGAAGGACCAAACTCCGGCAGCAGAAGACACCCTCCAACTTGATCACAACTTTCTCACCCCAACTGAAATCGAAGCTTTCAAGATAATTGAGTTAGCTCGTATTCAAAACAAGTATCTCACAAGTGAAAATATTTTGTTGAAGGAGCATATTGTTGCACTCAAGGGCATTATCCGCAAGTTGGAGGATCTTTTACGCTCGATGTGCGACTATCCATCACCTCCACCTTCACCAACAACAAAGGAGACATAATCACATGGGTATGAGCACTCTCCTTGGCAACTGCCAAGCTTGGGGGAGGTGCCCCGGTATCGTATCACCATCACAACTCCTATCTTTACCGTTTTTCTTAGTTCGATCCTATTAGTAGTATCTTGATCTAGTAGAATAAAGTTTATGGCATGATCTAGTTTTGAGTTTTGCTTTATGATCCCTCTATGTAATCGAGTCCGTGAGCTATATATATAATAAAGTTTAGTGTTGAGTTAAGGGCTTGATTGTTTTGCCATGATCTTGGGTGAATAAAAGAATAGAAAGAAGAAAAAGAATAAAAAGAAACAAAGAATTCATATTGATCTTATTGAGAGTAATGACTTCACATAGAAAGAGTATGATGATTGAAAGTTGTTGGGAGTTGGCAAATATAGCTTTGGTCATCGTTGCAATTAATAGGAAGTAATAAGGAAAGAGAGGTTTTCACATATAGATATATTATCATTGACATCTCTTATGATTGGGAGCACTCATTAAAATACAACATGCTAAAGAGTTGATGTTGGACAAGGAAGACAACGTGATGAGTTATGTTTTCTTATATCTGAGATAAAGTGTGTTGTGATGGATCCTCTAACATGTTGAGCTTGCATTTCCCCCTCATGCTAGCCAAATTCTCAGCACCAAGTAGAGATACTACTTGTGCTTCCGAAATCCTTAAACCAGTTTTGCCATGAGAGTCCACCATATCTACCTATGGATTGAGTAAGATCCTTCAAGTAAGTTGTCATAGGTGCAAGCAATAAAAATTGCTCTTTAAATATACATGACTTATTAGTGCAGAGAAAATAAGCTTTGTATGAACTTGTTGTGGAAGTAATAAAAGCGACGGACTGCATAATAAAGGTCCACACACAATGTAACACCCCGGAAGTAACTTTCCATATTTGTAACTCCAACTCTTGCCATTTTCGGCATTGTGATATGATATTCCCTCCGTGGTTGGGTTTTTTCTCCTTTTTGCATTTTGTCCATGTCATGCATTTTATATCATGTCATCATGTGCATCGCATTTGCATACGTGTTCGTCTCATGATTCCGAGCTTTTTTCCCGTTGTCCGTTTTGCAATCCGGCACTCCTATCTCCCCCGGCGGCCCCTTTTACGTTTTTCCGTGTGCGGGTACTAAACCTTCTCGAAATGGATCGAGGTTTGTCTAGTGGCCTTGGTATACCACCCGTAGACCACCGGTCAAGTTTCGGGTCATTTGGAGCTCGTTTGGTACTCCAACGGTTAACCGCACTCTCGCAAAAGCCTCTTTCAAGTTGCAGCCCAACACCCCTTCAAAACAGCCCAATAACCCATCTAAGTCACTTCCATGCTCTCCGTCGTTCGATCACGATCGTGTGGGCGAAAACCGCACCTAATTTGGAGTCTCCTAGCTCCCTCTACCTACAAATATGTGTCCCTCCCGGATTTTTCGCGCAGTCCAACCCTAGCCATCTTCCTCCTCCCGCAGTCGGACGTGTCCGTTCTGCCGCCGGACGTGTCCAGCCCCGCCGCCACGTCGCTCCGACGAATCGGGGGACGCCACGTAAGCGCCGCCGCCTCCCTCCTCCACTCACGCGCCGCCACCTCATCGCACCGGTCTCTCTCTCTCTCTCCACCCGCCGCCGGCCCTCCCGGCCAGATCGGGAGCCGCTGAGCCCATCGGGCCCGGACGAGCCCGCCGCCGCCGCCGTCGCCTCCCGGCGCCCGCCCGTGGCCGCCGGTGAACCCGCCGCCCTCGCCGGTCGACTCCACCGCCGAGCCCCGCCGCCTCTGCCGCGCCTCCGCCGGAGCTTCCCACGGCGCATCTCGCCCGCCGCCGGAGCTCGCCCGGCCTCCGCCTTCGCCTCGCCGGGCCTCTCTTCTCCGGCCGGCCGCCCGCCGCGCCCGACCTCCGGCCGCCCAGCTCCCGGGTCGCCCGGCTCGCCCTGGCTCCCAGCGCCCGACCACCTCGCCGCCCGGCCGCCGAGCCTCGCCCGCCGCCCGCGCCTCTCCTCGCCGCCCGCCGGCCTCCCTTCTCCGCCACCCGCATCCACTCCGGCGAGCTCGCGCCACGCCTCGGGTTCCGTGCAACCCTAGATCGAGGGTTGACCTCAAAAATCGTCCAAGTCCCCGAAGTTTTGATATTTTGTGTCATTTTCTTCACGCTATATCTTTGCATCTGTAGCTCCATTTTGCGCGTATAATATGTCAAAATGTTCGCCTCGAAGAGTAGATCATTTCATCTCATTGCATCATTTTCATTTGAGCTCATCTTGATGCCCGAAATGCTGTTAGAAGAGGGCTATGTGATGTTAGTTTCTGTTTCTTAACAGAACTTGCACTTTTGTTATTTTTGCCATGATTGATGTGTGCACCCTATGAAGTTGAGTCCTACATGTGTTTTGTAATATGCCATGCCATCTTTCCAGGGGTGTATGCCACGTATTTTTGTGATCTATGTGGTGACTAGCACAAGCATGCAAAGTAGGTGTCCTGATGTTGCTGTTTTCAGCCCTGTTTAGCTGATATTTTGATGCCATGTCAACTTGATGCTACCAAGAGATCTATGCATATTTTGAGATACTTCAGTAAGGATGTTTTGTTAAACATGTCTTGCTCTATCCATCCATGCCCTTGCTTGCAATTATGGAGTGATATAGCTTGAGTCAATCGAGCTCTACTTTTGCTATCAAATGTTTCCTGGCAGATTGTTTACATGTTATTCAATTTTGCCTAGGTTGTTGTGGTTGATCCATGTATGCTATGTTATTGTTCTTGCCATGTATGTCTTCTATGTCATGTCTTCTTGATGTATGTATGCTTAGTTTATCATATAAGTCTCTGTAGTGAGTGCATTGAGCTTGTAAACATGCCTACTTGTTATCAGTTTTTGACATGCCATGTTGCTGAATCTGTTAACGAAACTTTCAATATTGACATGGGTGTTACTATATTTTCTGATCCTTTTTGGCTTATGGTCAGTAAGGGACTTTTGTTCTATGCTTTGAGTAGATTCATGCCATGCCATGTTTTGCTATTTTAAGTTCCTGTAGCATGTAGTTTTCTTGCTCTGAACATTGCAACCTGATGCTGTTTTTGCCATGTCCAGCCTGATATTTTTTGCACTTTCGCCATGCTTTTTTGAACCTGTTATGATGTGAACTAGCCGTAGCTTAGTGCTCATCATTTGTCGAGCATCTTGTGTAGATCACTGCCATGTACTTTGTTGATACGTTTGGGTGCAGTAGCTTAATTAATTGTTGCTTGCTAAGTGGCATCATGCTATTAATGGCAGATTTGCGCCATTCTTGTTTTGCTTGTCATTTCCAAACCGTGCATCCGATTCCGGTGATCTTTATATCGATTTCAACCGAAATCATCTCATCTTTCCAGTGGCATACTTGGTTTGCCAAGTTGATGCCTGGTTCATCATTTTCCTTCCGGAGCGCACATACGCATTGCATATCACATCCCGCATATCATGTCATGTTTTGCATCATGTTGATTGTGCATTGCACCATGATTTATTGTGGTTCCTCTGTTTGTGTTGTTGCTTTGGGTAGAGCCGGGAGACGAGTACGTGAACGAGGAACCTGTTGAGAACGCTTTCGAGGATCAAGCTTTCGACAACTCTGAGAACATTGCAGGCAAGATGACCATACCCTCGAAATCACTTCTATCTTTGCTATGCTAGTTGCTCGCTCTTTTGCTATGCCTATGCTGCGATGCCTACCACTTGCTATATCATGCCACCCACATTGCCATGTCAGCCCCTAACCATCCTTTCCTAGCAAACCGTTGTTTGGCTATGTTACCGCTTTGCTCAGCCCCTCTTATAGCGTTACTAGTTGTAGGTGAAGCTGAAGTTTGTTCCTTGTTGGAACATGGAGATGTTGTTCCTTATTGGAACATGTTTACTTGTTGGGGATATCACAATATATATCTGCTATACTTAATGCATCTATATACTTGGTAAAGGGTGGAAGGCTCGGCTTTATGCACAGTGTTTTGTTCCACTCTTGCCACCCTAGTTTCCGTCATACCGTGTTATGTTCCTTGATTTCGCGTTCCTTACGGTTGGGCAATTTATGGGACCCCTTGACAGTTCGCTTTGAATAAGACTCGTCCAGCAAGGCCCAACTTTGGTTTTACCATTTGCCGCCTAAGCCTTTTCCCCCGGGTTTTCGCGAGCCCGAGGGTCATCTTTATTTTAACCCCCGGGCCAGTTCTCCTCTGAGTGCTGGTCCAAACCTGTCAGCCGCCGGTGGCCATCAGGGGCAACTCTGAGATGGCCTATCGGAAGTTTGGACAATCCGGTGTGCCCTGAGAACGAGATATGTGCAGCTCCTATCGGGATTTGTCGGCACATTCGGGCGGCTTTGCTGGTCTTGTTTTATTGCTGTCGAAATGTCTTGTAGTCCGGGATTCGAGATTGATCGGGTCTTCCGGTAGAAGGAATATCCTTCGTTGACCGTGAGAGCTTATAATGGGCTAAGTTGGGACACCCTGCGAGGTAATATCTTTCAAAGCCGTGCCCATGGTTATGAGGCAGATGGGAATTTGTTAATGCCGGTTGTAGAAAACCGAAGTTGACCTCAAATAAAATACACACCAACGCGTGTGTAACCGTGATGGTCTCTTCTCGGCGGTCCGGAAGTGAACACGGTGTTGGAGTTATGTCGGCGTAAGTAGTTCAGGATCACTTCTTGATCGCTACTTGCTTCACGACCGTGCTTTGCTCCTCTTCTCGCTCTCTTTTGCGAATGTAGCCACCATATATGCTAGTCGCTTGCTGCAGCTCCACTTTACAACCCTGTCCTTCCTTTAAGCTTAAATAGTCTTGATCTCGCGGGTGTGATATTGCTGAGTCCCCGTGACTCACAGATTCCACCAAAACAGTTGCAGGTTCCGACGATGCCAGTGCAGGTGACGCAACCGAGCTCAAGTGGGAGTTCGACGAGGAACGTGGTCGTTACTATGTGTATTTTCCTGATGATCGTAGTGGTGCCCAATTGGGACGATCGGGGATCCGTAGCATTTGGGGTATCTTCTTTTATTTTGGTTCCGTAGTCGGACCTTGAGTGTACTCTGTATGATGGATGTTTATTTATGTATTGTGTGAAGTGGCGATTGTAAGCCAACTATGTATCTTTTTCCCTTATGTATTACATGGGTTGTGTGAAGATTACCTCACTTGCGACATTGCTTTCAATGCGGTTATGCCTCTAAGTCGTGCCTCGACACGTGGGAGATATAGCCGCATCGAGGGCGTTACAAGTTGGTATCAGAGCCTTCCCCGACTTAGGAGCCCCCTACTTGATTGTTTGCTGGCGTTGTTGAGTCTAGAATGGAAAATGTTTTGAGTCTTAGGATTATATATATCGGAGAGTAGGATTCTTTTTACTCCCCAGTCCCTTCGTCGCTCTGGTGAGGTATCCTGACGTAGAATTTTGACTCTCCTCTTCTCAAATTTCACTAATTTTTTTAGGATCACGTGGGTATCTTGGAATCGTTCCGATGGTTTTGTGACGAGAACATTGTTCTTGGTGCCTCGACATTTAGGGGTTGTGGCGGTGTCCCGGGAGTTGAGCTCCGAGGTGTTGTCGTCACAATTTTATCGTTGCGATTCTGGAATACGAGTTTTTACCGACATCGAAATCTCTTTTGTGCAGTTGTTGGTGAGATAACCCGATAGCCCGATCTTCGAGGCGAAAAGGGAGTATTGCCATGACTTGTATAACGGATGTTTTTCAAGGTCGAGGTACACGATTTCGAGGATTTCTTGGTTATGTGTTGACGGATGGATACAATGGATCTAGGTATTGTTAGTTTGGGTGATATATTTTGTGTCCCTGTATCCCCAACACCAGATTGCATAACCGTAAAGTTTGGGAGTTTATAGGTGGGAATTCTAGTAGCTTACGGGATATTCTTTCCGGCGGATGTATGATTTGAGATTGGGGTTCAACGTCTAGTGGTCCGCCCATTCACGGTCGATTCTGATGGTCGCGAGGCGTCTTAAAGAATCCTTGGCTATGCTGATTCGGGGCGTCTTGTTTGTCATTCGTGACGTCCGCTATCGTCGTGTCCGTGGGCCCCACCACGAACACTTTGGGCGAAATCTCTATCATGTGTTTGTTCGGCTCACTCTAGAAGCCAATCTTTTGTTTTCGTTGTGATATTCGATTTGTTTCTAAGATGATGTTGTTTCCATATCTTTATCTAAGTGGCTTCTCACCTTAATGGACGTGTGATATTAACTTTGGAATTCATTCGTTCATTCTTGTTGAATGTTTATTGTGAAGACTATATGTTGCAATTTCTATCCGTTGATTCTACTTATCTTTTGTCTATCAAAGGACTAACGGATGTCACCCTCTTGAGATGGCTCCGCCAACGCGTCTGAATCCGGATCGCAATGACGGGATCGATCGAACCTCCACCTCCACCTCCGCCTCCGGAGGCTCGGCAAGCTATCATGGCAGCCACCAATGCCAATGCTCGAGATGATTTTGCAGCTCTTGCAAGAACGTACTCGAGGGCAAGGCAATCAAGGAAATCAAGGCCAAGGCAACAACCAGCCGCACTTTGCTACTCTCAGTCAGTTCCTCGCTAATCAGCCGAAGTCTTTCAGTTTCTGTGTCGAGGCCACAGACGCTGACGATTGGCTAGTGGACATCTGCAAGCATTTTGAATGTAGCAATGTCGGACACGAGGACTTTGTCAAGTTTGCATCATTTCAACTCAAGGATCAAGCTGCTTTGAGTGGTACCACAATACAAAGATTCCAGAGGAGGTCGTGTCATTACCTGGGATGAGTTCCGCCGTGATTTCAGAGCTCACCACATTCCAAAAAGTGTTGTTGAGAGCAAGCGTGAGGAGTTCCGCAATCTCAAGGAAGGCAACATGTCTGTCTATCAATACAATATCCAGTTCGAAGCTTCGCTCGTTTTGCTAAGCAAGGCGTGCACGATGAAAAGAGTATGATCTATCAATTCGAGGTGGTGCGAGAGAAGATCTGCAATTAGCTCTTGTGCTTTTGAGCGAGAAAAGTATGATGAATTCTACAACATGGCCTTTGAAGCAAGAAGCTGCCCAGCTCAAATGTGAGGCTTCTAAGAAGAGAATCGGGGATGCAGTTCAGTCTTCTTCTTCCTCTCAAGTGGCAGCTAAGCAGCGAAGTTCTACCTTCCTCCTCCTCCGTTCCGTCAGCCTTATCGCCAGAAGAACTCAGGTGGCCGTGGATCTTCCCACCCACCCAACCCAAGCTATCGTAACAAGTCTAATTCTCAAGCTCCAAGGTCAAGTGCTCCTTACCACCGTCTCGCTCTCGAGGTGACTTGCAACAAATGTCGTGAGAAGGTCACTATGCGAACAAGTGCTTCAACCAGAGGCGCCTTCCGCCTCCTCATCCTGTGAAATCTTCCAGCAATGCAAAGGTCAAGCATAATCCCAAGTTTGCAAAGGTCAACATGATGAATGCAGCTCAGCGGAGGATTCTTCAGATGTGATCATGGGTAATCTTCTTGTTAATGATATTCCTGCAAAAGTTCTTTTTGACACTTTGGTGCATCGCTTAGTTTCATCTCTAAACCATTTGCATCTAAGCATGACTTGTCTTTCCAAGATTTGCCTAGACCATTAGCAGTTGTCTCTCGGGTAAATGCATGAATGCAAGCTACATGGTTCGGATGTCTCTATCAAGATGGGCGATTATAGATTTCGGCTAAACCTATTGTCCTTGGTGACTCGGATATTGATCTTATTCTCGGAATGGATGGCTTTATCAGCACAAAGCTCAGCTTGATTGTGCTGCTGGGAAATTCAATTGACTCACTCTTCTAATGATGTGATCATCTATGCCGCCGTGATGAAACCATTCGGTTGTTTTCTCTCAATGAGAAGGGCGAACTGAATGCTATCTCTCGATTCGATCGTTTGTGAGTACCAAGATGTCTTTCGGAAGAGCTTCGGGTATGCCTCCTCATCGGCGATTGAGTTCGTTATCGATCGTGAGCCCGGCATCGAACCCGTTTGCAAGCGTCCATACAAGCTTGGACCTGATGAGCTGAAGGAATTGAAGAAGCAACTCGATGAACAAGAGCGTCTGGGTTTGATCAGACCGAGTTCATCTCCTTGGGGTTGTGGTGTTCTTTTTGTCCAGAAGAAGGATGGCACGGACCGACTTTGCGTCGACTACCGTCCATTGAATAAGAAGACAATTAAGAACAAGTATCCACTTCCCAACATCAATGAGCTTTTCGAGCAACTCAAAGGTGCTAAAGTGTTCTCTAAGCTTGACCTTCGTATGGGTTATCATCAGATTCGCATTCGTGAACAAGATATTCCCAAGACAGCATTCAGAACAAGCTTTGGTTCTTATGAATATACTGTCATGTCTTTCGGCCTTGTCAATGCTCCTCCAACATTCTCTCGGATGATGAATTTCATCTTCAACCCCTACACCAATGAATTCGTCTTGGTCTATCTTGATGATATTTTGGTCTTCTCCAAGAATAAGAAGGATCATGCCAAACATTTGCGATTGGTGCTAGACAAGCTCAGAGAGTATCAATTCTATGCTAAGTTCTCAAAATGTGAATTTTGGCTTGATGAAGTGCTTTATCTTGGTCATATCATCTCCGCCAAGGGCATCGCTGTTAATCCCGAGAAGGTGTCCGCAATTGTGAATTGGGAACCTCCTCGTAATGTCAAGCAGCTCCATGATTTTCTCGGTCTTGCAAGCTATTGCGAAGATTCGTTGAGAACTTCTCCAAGATTGCAAAGCCTCTTTCCAACCTTCTCGAAGCATGTGAAGTATGTCCGGTCTCCGAGTGTGATGTTGCTTTCAATACTCTCAAAGAGAAACTCGTCACAGCTCTGTCTTGACTCCTCTGATGAATCCAAGCCATTTGAAGTTTTCTGTGATGCTTCTCTTCAAGGTCTCGGTCTTGTGTTAATGCAAGAGAAGAGAGTTGTGGCTTATACCTCTCGCCATTGAAGCCCAACGAAAAGAACTACCCCACTCATGATCTTGAGTTGGCGGCAGTTGTCCATGCATTGATAACGTGGAGACATCTCTTGTTGGGAAGGAAAGTGGACATTTTCACCGATCACAAGAGTCTCAAGTACATCTTCACTCAGCCCAACCTCAACCTCAGGCAGACTCGATGGGTCGAAATGATTCAAGAGTACAACCCAAGTATTGAATATACTCGGGCAAAGCCAATGTCATTGCAGATGCTTTGAGCATGAAGGCTTCTTGCAACAGTCTTATCCTCAAGCCCTTCCAATGGATCTCTGTGAAGCTTTCCATAAGCTGAATCTTCAAGTTGTTCCTCAAGGCTTTCTTGCCAACCTCATAGTCTCTCCTACTTTGGAAGATCAGATTCGTGAGGCTCAACTTCGGATGCCATGGTGAAAAAGGTGAAGCGTGGTATCGACAAGGGCATTTCAAGTACAAGTGCTTCCACGTTGATGACAAAGATACTCTTTTCTTTGAGGACCGGATTGTGGTTCCTAAGGGTGATCTGCGAAAAGTCATTATGAACGAGGCTCACAATTCGCTTCTATCCATTCATCCTGGAAGTACGAAGATGTACCATGACCTTAAGAAATCATATTGGTGGACTCGAATGAAGCGAGAAATTGCTCAATTCGTGAATGAATGTGATGTCTGCAGAAGAGTGAAAGCAGAACACCAAAGACCAGCTGGTCTCCTCCAACCTCTTGCTATTCCTGAATGGAAGTTTGATCATATCGAGATGGACTTCGTGACTGGCTTTCCAAAGTCCAAGCGTGGAAATGATGCTATCTTCGTTGTCATTGACAAGCTTACTAAAGTGGCTCATTTTCTTCCTATCAAAGAATCCATCACAGCAGCTCGGTTGGCGAGCTTTACACCTCGAGATTGTCTCCTTGCACGGCATTCCACAAGTGATCTCTTGAGACCGTGGCAGCATCTTTACCTCCAAGTTTTGGGATTCTTTTGAAGGCCATGGGCACCAACATTCGTTTCAGCAGAGCTTTCCATCCTCAAACAAGTGGCCAAGTTGAGCGAGTTAATCAAATCCTTGAAGATATGCTCGGGGCTTGTGTCATTTCTTTCGGTATGAAGTGGGAAGATTGTCTTCCATATGCGAGTTCTCCTACAACAACAGCTTCCAAGCGAGTTCGGCAAGGCCCCATTCAAATTCTCTATGGCGAAAGTGCCGTACTCCTCTCAATTGGTGCGAGACAGGTGAACACCAACTTCTTGGCAATGACTTGATCACGAAGCGAAGAAATGTGCAAAGTCATTCGTGAGAATCTCAAAGCCGCATAATCGCGCGGAAGAGCTATTATGATGATAAGCACCGTGATGTGGCTTTTGAAATCGGAGACCATGTCTACCTCCGCGTCTCTCAATGAAAGGCACTCGTCGCCCGGTATCAAAGGAAGCTTGCCCCTAGATCGTGGGTCCTTTCAAGATCATTGGGAAAAGAGGCGATCTCGCCTATCAACGAGCTTCCATCCAACTTTGCAAAGGTGCACGATGTGTTTCACGTGTCACAGCTTCGCAAGTGCTTCAAGACTCTGAGCACTATCAACTTCAAGAGATTGACCTTCAAGAAGATCTCTCTTATCATGAGCACCCGTTGCTATTCTTGAAGAAACCGAGCGCAAGACTCGCAACAAGTCAATCAAATTCCTGAAAGTGAAGTGGTCACACCATTCCGACCGAGAAGCTACACGGGGCGCGAGGATCACCTCCGTTCGAATATCCGGAGTTCTTTCAGTCCTAGATCTTGGGGCGAGATCCTCTTGTAGTGGTGGAGTGTTGTAACACCCGAAGTAACTTTCCATATTTGTAACTCCAACTCTTGCCATTTTCGGCATTGTGATATGATATTCCCTCCGTGGTTGGTTTTTTCTCCTTTTGCATTTTGTCCATGTCATGCATTTTATATCATGTCATCATGTGCATCGCATTTGCATACGTGTTCGCCTCATGATTCGAGCATTTTTCCGTTGTCCGTTTTGCAATCCGGCACTCCTATCTCCCCCGGCGGCCCCTTTTACGTTTTTCCGTGTGCGGGTACTAAACCTTCTCGAAATGGACCGAGGTTTGTCTAGTGGCCTTGGTATACCAACCGTAGACCACCGGTCAAGTTTCGGGTCATTTGGAGCTCGTTTGGTACTCCAACGGTTAACCGCACTCTCGCAAAAGCCTCTTTCAAGTTGCATCCCAACACCCCTTCAAAACAGCCCAATAACCCATCTAAGTCACTTCCATGCTCTCCGTCGCTCGATCACGATCGTGTGGGCGAAAACCGCACCTCATTTGGAGTCTCCTAGCTCCCTCTACCTACAAATATGTGTCCCTCCCGGATTTTTCGCGCAGTCCAACCCTAGCCATCTTCCTCCTCCCGCAGTCGGACGTGTCCGTTCCGCCGCCGGACGTGTCCAGCCCCGCCGCCAAGTCACTCCGACGAATCGGGGCGCCACGTCGCGCCGCCGCCCTCCTCCTCCACTCACACGCCGCCACCTCATCATCGCGGTCTCTCTCTCTCTCTCTCTCCGCTTTCGCCTCGCCGGGCCTCTCTTCTCGGCCGGCCGCCTTGGGCTCCAAACCTCCGCCGCCGTCGGTCGCCAGCTCATGCATCCCCAGCGCCCACCACCTCGCCGCCCGGCCCGCCGAGCCTCGCCGCCGCCAGCGCCTTTCCTCGCCCGCCCGCCCGCCGCCTCCCTTCTCCGGCCACCCAAGCATCCACTCCGTGAGCTCGCGCCACGCCTCGGGTTCCGTGGAACCCTAGATCGAGGTTGACCTCAAAATCGTCAAGTCCCGAAGTTTTGATATTTTGTGTCATTTTCTTCACGCTATATCTTTGCATCTGTAGCTCCATTTTGCGCGTATAATATGTCAAAATGTTCGCCTCGAAGAGTAGATCATTTCATCTCATTGCATCATTTTCATTTGAGCTCAGCTTGATGCCCGAAATGCTGTTAGAAGAGGGCTATGTGATGTTAGTTTCTGTTTCTTAACAGAACTTGCACTTTTGTTATTTTTGCCATGATTGATGTGTGCACCCTATGAAGTTGAGTCCTACATGTGTTTTGTAATATGCCATGCCATCTTTACAGGGGTGTATGCCATGTATTTTTGTGTTCTATGTGGTGACTAGCACAAGCATGCAAAGTAGGTGTCCTGATGTTGCTGTTTTCAGCCCTGTTTAGCTGATATTTTGATGCCATGTCAACTTGATGCTACCAAGAGATCTATGCATATTTTGAGATACTTCAGTAAGGATGTTTTGTTAAACATTTCTTGCTCTATCCATCCATGCCCTTGCTTGAAATTATGGAGTGATATAGCTTGAGTCAATCGAGCTCTACTTTTGCTATCAAATGTTTCCTGGCAGATTGTTTACATGTTATTCAATTTTGCCTAGGTTGTTGTGGTTGATCCATGTATGCTATGTTATTGTTCTTGCCATGTATGTCTTATATGTCATGTCTTCTTGATGTATGTATGCTTAGTTTATCATATAAGTCTCTGTAGTGAGTGCATTGAGCTTGTAAACATGCCTACTTGTTATCAGTTTTTGACATGCCATGTTGCTGAATCTGTTAACGAAACTTTCAATATTGACATGGGTGTTACTATATTTTCTGATCCTTTTTGGCTTATGGTCAGTAAGGGACTTTTGTTCTATGCTTTGAGTAGATTCATTCCATGCCATGTTTTGCTATTTTAAGTTCCTGTAGCATGTAGTTTTCTTGCTCTGAACATTGCAACCTGATGCTGTTTTTGCCATGTCCAGCCTGATATTTTGTGCACTTTTGCCATGCTTGTTTGAACCTGTTATGATGTGAACTAGCCGTAGCTCAGTGCTCATCTTTTGTCGAGCATCTTGTGTAGATCACTGCCATGTACTTTATTGATACGTTTTGGTGCAGTAGCTTAATTAATTGTTGCTTGCTAAGTGGCATCATGCTATTAATGGCAGATTTGCGCCATTCTTGTTTTGCTTGTCATTTCCAAACCGTGCATCCGATTCCGGTGATCTTTATATCGATTTCAACCGAAATCATCTCATCTTTCCAGTGGCATACTTGGTTTGCCAAGTTGATGCCTGGTTCATCATTTTCCTTCCGGAGCGCACATACGCATTGCATATCACATCCCGCATATCATGTCATGTTTTGCATCATGTTGATTGTGCATTGCACCGTGATTTATTGTGGTTCCTCTGTTTGTGTTGTTGCTTTGGGTAGAGCCGGAGACGAGTACGTGAGCGAGGAACCTGTTGAGAACGCTTTCGAGGATCAAGCTTTCGACAACTCGAGAACATTGCGAGCAAGATGACCATACCCTCGAAATCACTTCTATCTTTGCTATGCTAGTTGCTCGCTCTTTTGCTATGCCTATGCTGCGATGCCTACCACTTGCTATATCATGCCACCCACATTGCCATGTCAGCCCCTAACCATCCTTTCCTAGCAAACCGTTGTTTGGCTATGTTACCGCTTTGCTCAGCCCCTCTTATAGCGTTACTAGTTGCAGGTGAAGCTGAAGTTTGTTCCTTGTTGGAACATGGAGATGTTGTTCCTTATTGGAACATGTTTACTTGTTGGGGATATCACAATATATATCTGCTATACTTAATGCATCTATATACTTGGTAAAGGGTGGAAGGCTCGGCTTTATGCCTGGTGTTTTGTTCCACTCTTGCCACCCTAGTTTCCGTCATACCGGTGTTATGTTCCTTGATTTCGTTCCTTACGGTTGGGTGATTTATGGGACCCCTTGACAGTTCGCTTTGAATAAGACTCGTCCAGCAAGGCCCAACTTTGGTTTTACCATTTGCCGCCTAAGCCTTTTCCCCCGGGTTTTCGCGAGCCCGAGGGTCATCTTTATTTTAACCCCCGGGCCAGTTCTCCTCTGAGTGCTGGTCCAAACCTGTCAGCCGCCGGTGGCCATCAGGGCAACTCGAGATGGCCTATCGGAAGTTTGGACAATCCGTGTGCCACGAGAACGAGATATGTGCAGCTCCTATCGGGATTTGTCGGCACATTCGGGCGGCTTTGCTGGTCTTGTTTTATTGCTGTCGAAATGTCTTGTAGTCCGGGATTCCGAGATTGATCGGGTCTTCCCGGTAGAAGGAATATCCTTCGTTGACCGTGAGAGCTTATAATGGGCTAAGTTGGGACACCCCTGCAGGGTAATATCTTTCGAAAGCCGTGCCCGCGGTTATGAGGCAGATGGGAATTTGTTAATGCCCGGTTGTAGAAAACCCAAAGTTGACCTCAAATAAAATACACACCAACCGCGTGTGTAACCGTGATGGTCTCTTCTCGGCGGAGTCCGGGAAGTGAACACGGTGTTGGAGTTATGTCTGACGTAAGTAGTTCAGGATCACTTCTTGATCGCTACTAGCTTCACGACCGTGCTTTGCTCCTCTTCTCGCTCTCTTTTGCGAATGTAGCCACCATATATGCTAGTCGCTTGCTGCAGCTCCACTTTACAACCCTGTCCTTCCTTTAAGCTTAAATAGTCTTGATCTCGCGGGTGTGAGATTGCTGAGTCCCCGTGACTCACAGATTCCACCAAAACAGTTGCAGGTTCCGCGATGCGGTCAGGTGGCGCAACCGAGCTCAAGTGGGAGTTCGACGAGGAACGTGGTCGTTACTATGTGTCTTTTCCTGATGATCAGTAGTGGTGCCCAGTTGGGACGATCGGGGATCTGTGTAGCATTTGGGGTATCTTCTTTTATTTTGGTTCCGTAGTCGGACCTTGAGTGTACTCTGAATGATGGATGTTTATTTATGTATTGTGTGAAGTGGCGACTGTAAGCCAACTATGTATCTTTTTCCCTTATGTATTACATGGGTTGTGTGAAGATTACCTCACTTGCGACATTGCTTTCAATGCGGTTATGCCTCTAAGTCGTGCCTCGACACGTGGGAGATATAGCCGCATCGAGGGCGTTACACACAAGGGGCAATATAAAGTGACGTTCTTTCGCATTAAGCTTTTGTGCATCCAACCATAAAAGCGCATGGCAACCTCTGCTTCCCTCTGCGAAGGGCCTATCTTTTATTATTATCCTCTACCTTATGCAAGAGTCACGGTGATCTTCACCCTTCCTTTTTCATTTTATCCTTTGGCAAGCCCAGCATGTTGGAAAGAACATGATATACATATCTAATCGGATGTAGGGGAGCATGAATTATTATTGTTGACATTACCCTTGAGGTAAAAGGTTGTGGAGCAAAACTATAAGCCCCTATCTTTCTCTGTGTCCGATTAAAACTCCGTACCCACAAGTATTGCGTGAGTGTTAGCAATTATGAAGGACTAAATGATAGTTGAGTATGTGGACTTGCTTTTAAGCTCTGACATAGACTCTTTCCGATGTTATGATAAATTGCAATTGCTTCAATGACTGAGGTTATAATTTGTTGGTGCTCAATAAGGTTTCTGATTCATACTTTTGCATTGTGAAAAGATCATCACTTGAACATAAGTAATCATATGACAAAATCTATATATGTTGCTATTATGAGAACAGTCATGATGCCTTCATGTCTGTATTTTATTTTTATCGACTCCTCTACCTCTAAACATGAGGACATATTTATTGTTATCGGCTTTTCGCTTGAGGAGATGCGAGGTCCAAGCTTGGGGGAGTTGATACGTCCATTTTGCATCATGCTTTTATATCGATATTTATCGCATTATGGGCTGTTATTTCACATTATGTCACAATACTTATGGCTATTCTCTCTTATTTTACAAGGTTTACATGAAGAGGGAGAATGCCGGCAGCTGGAATTATGGGCTGGAAAAGGAGCAAATATTGGAGACCTATTCTGTGCAACTCCAAAAGTCCTGAAACTCCACGGAATATCTTAAAATAAATAAAGAAAAATCGTCGCCAAAGATGAAGGCCAGGGCCCCCCACCCTGCTCACGAGGGTGGGGGGCGCGCCCCCCCTGGAGCGCGCCCCCTACCTCGTGGGCCCCCTGGTGGCTCTACGATGCCCATCTTCTCCTATATGAAGTCTTTCGATGAGAAAAAACCGGAAGCAACTTTTTGGGACGAGACTCCGCCGCCATGAGGAGGAACCTTTGCGGAACCAATCTAGGGCTCCGACAGAGCTGTGCTGCCGGGGACACTTCCCTCCGGGAGGGGGAAATCATCATCATCACCACCACAAACACTCCTCTCATCGGCAGAGGGCAATCTCTATCAACATCTTCACCAGCACCCTCTCATCTCCAAACCCTAGTTCATCTCTTGTATCCAATTCTTGTCTCCAAGTCCGGGATTGGTGCTAGTAGGTTGCTAGTAGTGTTGATTACTCCTTGTAGTTGATGCTATTTGGTTTATTTGGTGGAAGATCATATGTTCAGATCCTTTATGCATATTATGAACATGAATATGCTTTGTGAGTAGTTATGTTTGTTCCTGAGGACAAGGGAGAAGTCTTGCTATTAGTAGTCATGTGAATTTGGTATTCGTTTGATATTTTGATGAGATGTATGTTGTCTAGCCTCTAGTGGTGTTATGTGAAACGTCGACTACATAACATTTCACCATTATTTGAGCCTAGAGGATGGCATTGGGAAGTAATAAGTAGATGATGGGTTGCTAGAGTGACAGAAGCTTAAACCCTAGTTTATGCGTCGCTTCGTAAGGGGATGATTTGGATCCATATGTTTCATGCTATGGTTAGGTTTACCTTAATACTTTTTTTGTAGTTGTGGATGCTTGCAATAGAGGTTAATCATAAGTGGGATGTTTGTTCAAGTAAGAACAGCACCCAAGCACCGGTCCACCCATATATCAAATTATCAAAGTACCGAACGCGAATCAGCCCTTCCCCTGTACCAGCTCATGAAGAAAACCACTCACTTCGAGTGGAATGACAAGGCGAATGAAGCTTTCCTTCAGCTGAAGTAGATGTTGACCACGCCGCCCGTCCTGGCAGCTCCTACTGCTAAAGAGCCCATGCTCCTTTACATTGCCGCAACCAGCCGGGTGGTCAACACAGTCATTGTGGTTCAGCTTCCAGAAGACGGCAAGGCACAGCCGATCCAGAGGCCCATGTACTATTTGAGCGAGGTGATGTCAGCCTCAAAGCAGAACTACCCCCACTATCAGAAGATGTGCTACGGCGTATATTTCGCCGCCAAGAAGCTCAAGGCATACTTTCAAGAGAACGCCATCACGGTTGTCTGCACCGCACCGCTTGCTGAGATCATAGGCATCATAGATGCATCAAGCCGAGTAGCCAAGTGGGCCATTGATTTGTCCCCATACACCATCTTCTACCAGCCTTGCACCGCCATCAAGTCCCAAGCACTGGCCGACTTCCTCGTCGACTGGGCCGAGACCCAGTACCTGCCGCCAGCTCCGGACTCCACTCATTGGCGGATGCACTTCGATGGCTCGAAGATGAGAATCGGCTTGGGAGCCGGCGTTGTCCTCACCTCTCCCAAAGGCGACAAGCTCAGATACACATTGCAAATCCACTTTGCCGCCTCCAACAACGCGACCGAGTACAAGGCACTAGTACATGGACACCGGCTGGCCAAAGAGATCGGCATCCGCCGGATCCTGTGCTACGGCGACTCGGACTTGGTGGTCCAACAGTCGTCTGGCGACTGGGACGCCAAGGATGCAAACATGGAAGGCTACCGCTTCCTCGTCCAGCAACTCAGTGGATACTTTGAAGGGTGCGAGTTCCTTCACATACCAAGGTCCGACAACGAGCTTGCCCTGGCACGAATCGGTTCCACCCGGCAAGCCATACCAGCCGGCGTCTCCCTTCAGCGCCTCCTCATCAAGCCCTCGCCAGAATCCGACTCCATCTTCGTGCCGGCTGCCCCTGGAATAGTCGGATCCGACTTAGGAACCTCAGCAGTCGGCCCGGGGACTTCGGCAGGTGGCTCGGGGACGGCTGCACTTGCACCCGGCCCGGGGACTGCAACAGTCGGCCCGGGAACTTCAGAGCCCGGCTCAAGGACTTCAACAACGCAGGAAGTAGCGCCCGATTCCAACCCGCCACCTTCCAACCCGCCACCTCCCAACCCAACCTCCCTAATACAAGTAGCCGTGGTGGTAGTAGGAGAAATTGAAGCACCACCATGGACGCAGCCCATCCTCAACTTCCTGGTAAACAAAGAGCTGCCGGCTGATGAGATCTCGGCCCGGCAAGTGCAGCGCCGGGCAGGAGCCTACATGATCTTCAACAGAGAGCTCGTCAGGCGCAGCATCACTGTGAGAGCCTCGTATTTGCCCTTTTCTTTTTGCCTGATTTTCATTTGGACTTATTTTGAAATTTGGAGTTTTTGAATCTTTTCATATGGACTTAAACTTTTGGGTACCCTTGGCTTTCACCCAAGTGCCTCATTTCCCTCTCTACTCATCATTCCCTCTCTGGTTCACCCCAAAATAATATTTGGAATATTTTTCTTTAATGAAAAATACTCATTTTCCTCTCTAAAACCCTAGCTAGCTCAATGTGCTCCAAAGCAACCCCAATTTTTCTTGCCCACAAAAATCTGAGAAAATTCACAAAAATCCTTTGAACCCTAGGGCACCTTCCTGAGCAAAAATATTGCACCACTTTTTGGAATATTTTTCCTACAAAAAATATTTTCTGTTCTGGACAGAAATGGTGGTTTCTACAGCAACTACCATTTTACTTGCTCCAATGAGCCTGATCTTTCTTGTGCATCATCACCTTAGTCGAGCCTCCAAAGCCCAGCTCCCAACTCCCAGCCATTTGACCTCAGTAACCTCTCAAAGTTAATGATCAGAAACTTACCTGGCTTGTGAAATCTTTTCTACTGCATCTGGATCCAAACCAAAGCGTGGTAATCTTCAAAACTACCACGAACAACAAGCCAGACATGACCTTTGGACGTAGGTCGGCCTGAGGGCAGAGTTCACGCGGTGACCACGCGTGTACATGATGCCAGCCTGCGTGTCGACGCGCTCTTAGTGCCGCTGAGCACTCTGTTTCGCGCGTGCTCGCTTCCCTGACTGCCAAAGCATGCCAAACCTCGCCACCATCTTCGTCCCAACCCCCTTAACTCCACCCTGGCACTCGCCGATGCCGGAGCTCGCCGCAGTGAGCACGGGCGCGGTCCGGCCAACGTAACAGTGTGGTGCGCACTGTGCTTGTCGCCACCCCAGTGCCCCTGTGCTCGTCCCCGTTCGCCTACAGTTCCCGCGTGAGTTGCGTCGCCTTCTCCCCCTCTCACTGACGCCGCTCGTCACCGGGCGCCGTGTCCAGGTGTCCACAGGCGGAGCCGGACCCCCCTCGGTGCTCGCCTATAAATGGAGCCACCCCCAGCCTCCTCGAGCACCATCCTCCACTTCCACATACCCCACAACATCGTAGAGAACCGTAGCCCGGCGGCAAGCCGCGGGCCACCATCCCGAAGCTCGAGCTTGCCGGCGATCCCTTCGGGTCGTCGCGGTAGCTCCAGCCCCTCCCTGGCCTGGGCGACCCTTCCAGAGCCTCCGCCACTCTTCGGTGAAGCCATTCCGTCCACTTGGAGGCCCTGGAGTTGCCTCTGTTCGCCGTCATCTTCATCTCCGGCGACCACCGCTCTCTGCCTCCGCTTGCGAGGTCGATTCCGACGCCGTCCGACCACCCCTAGCTACGCTATGGGTACGGGTAGGTGCGCCTCCATCCCCTCTCTCGATCCCTCCCTCTCGTTTTGGCCAAGGAGTCCTCGCTGCTGGCGTGAGCTCCGGCGAAGCTGCGACTCCCTCTGTTTCCTCCTCCTTCTCCCCCTCGCCTGACTAGCGGGGCCCGCTAGTCAGCCACTCAGTACGCGCGCGAAGCGGTACGAGTGGTGGCGCCCCGAGGCTTTACGCCTTCGACGTCACCCCCCTAGTTTGTTTTATTTAAATTCATATATATATATTTTCCGGAGAGCTTCAAACAACTATAACTCTTTAACCATAAGTCCAAATGAATTGATTCTTTTTACATTGTGTTCTTTGCAAAGAAATCTAACAGCTCACCAAAAACGAGATTTTTCTGTGCTGTCTAGATTTTCTTGTGATTTTCAGAAGGGTTCTTGATATTTTCTTCTTGTGTTTAAAATTATTTTCATAGGGTGAGGCTTGTCTTGAGGTTCACCAGAAGGCTTGTGAACCTCATCTGCACTAAGGCAAGCCACAACAACATTTTCATGGTGCCATTTCAATATTTATGATTTTATTACTTGAATTAAAGATTTAATCCATGCATTTAAATAACTATTATGTTATTTATATTCTGTTAAGTGCTTGTTTTAGTTATTATGCTTGATTTACAGAATGTTTGAAACTAAATTAGTTGGTAAATAAACTAGGATTTATTTGTGGTAATGAAAGAATAATATTGTTATGCATATGAGTAATTACTTGAAGTTATTTTCTTGCATGAGTAAAATAATAAAATTTGCTAGAAAATATTCTGTTTAAAGTGAGGTTTATCCTAACCAGAAAAGTGGCATGAGTTATTGATGTTTATGCTTAGTGTGAATATAGTTGACTCAGTCATTTCCGTTAATATGTGATGCATATGTAGTGTTGCATTTTCATGGCATGCGATGACACCGGCCATTTTTACTTTAAGTTGAACCTAAATATAACTCAACTTGAATATATCGTTGGCCGGGTCATGGTGCCACTGAATCGAGTTTTTCCCAGTGCAACCACATTTGCCTTTATGGGAAGGCCTTGATTCGGTCCGTTGTCATGCCTCTGGTCGGTGCCTCCAACTAAGGAAGGTTATGGGCATGCTTACCCTGGCCCGATAAGCAGACATGACCTTCTGTGCCCGTTGTTGAGATTATGGTACCGGGTCCCCTTGTGGGATCGTTTTGGCCAAGACGGTGGTCGTTGTGTCTTTGGGTAGACACGGGGCCACCCAGGACTAGCCCGATGGCGAGTGAGTCAGAGTGGTCGGGAGAGTGTCATGGCAATGGAGGGGTTTCGTCGAAATTCCGTTGGTCCACCCGAATGGGAGTGCGAGGCCATGGGTTTCGTGGTGTGGGTACAGTGTGCTACCTCTGCAGAGTGTAATAATCTATCGATAGCCGAGTCCACGGTTACGGACACGCTCGTAGTAGGTCACACCATGGGTCAACATTTAATAAATTTAAATTTTGCACACTAAGTTATGAACTTTGCACTGTTGTTGATGGTGGGAAAGCCATCGAGATGTTTGAGACCAAGTATTGGTCGTGGTTGTGATCGTCGTAAGGATCACTAGATACCCCTAGTGAGGACCATGATGGTTGTAAGTTTGTGATCCAAGAACAACCACGGTTGGTAAGTCAGTCCCGAGGGACTTTTATCACAAGAGCACGATCACGGCATGTTGAAACATTATTGCATTATTAATTGGTTAATTATCATGATATTGTTTGCCATTATGATTATGCCCGTTGTGAGCTTGCAAGTACATTCCATGTACTGACCTGGCGTGTCAATGCCAGATTTCAGGAAAGTCTCGTTGGAAAGGTGTGTTGCTCGAGTCTATATCGTGTCCACATCGGTGTCCCTGTGCTATGGAGTTTCCACTACGACGTTGTTCCGCTGCTGCGTAGTTGTTATGATCGAGGCCCCTTTATGTTCACTAAATTATGTACATATTGTTCAGCCGCACCGTGTGTGCCACTTGGCCTCGACAACTATTGTAATATAAACTATGATCCGCTAGCATCAATAAAGCGGTTGTTTTCTATACCAAGATGTTGTGTGTTGCCAGAAGACATGGTCTCTGGGCTGGCAATGCATGGTAAACCGGCTGCTCTGAGCCAGGGTGCCACAGTCACTGGCGTGTTCCAACGCTGCGTAGAGCAAGAGAAGGGCCAAGCAATCCTCAAAGATATCCACCAAGGCGAATGCGGCCACCACGCAGCCTCTAGATCCCTTGTTGCGAAAGCTTTCCGCCATGGTTTCTTCTGGTCGACTGCTCTAGAAGACGCCAAAGACCTGGTCAAGCATTGCAAGGGATGCCAGAAATTCAGCTCCAAGCAACACCTGTCGGCTTCAGCACTCAAGACCATCCCTCTCACTTGGCCCTTTGCCATGTGGGGGCTGGACATGGTGGGACCATTCAAGACAGCACGCGGCGGCATGACCCATCTGCTTGTCGCTGTGGACAAATTCACCAAGTGGATTGAAGCAAAGCCAATCCAGAAGCTCAATGGTCCGACTGTTGTGACCTTCATCACAGACATCACCGTCCGGTACGGCATACCACACAGCATCATCACCGACAATGGCACCAACTTTGCCAAAGGCGCCTTGGCCCGTTTCTGCGCGACGCAGGGCATCCGACTGGACTTAGCGTCCGTTGCCCATCTGCAGTCAAACGGCCAAGTCGAGCGAGCAAACAGCCTCATTTTGTCCGGCATCAAGCCCCGACTGGTCGAGCCACTGGAGCGCTCGGCCGGCTGCTGGACCAACGAGCTGCCGGCCGTCCTTTGGAGCCTCCGCACCACTCCGAACAAGTCAACCGGTTTCACTCCATTCTTTCTCGTATATGGTGCCGAGGCCGTCATCCCAACTGACATTGAGTTTGACTCACCTCGTGTCACCATGTACACGGAGGCAGAGGCGAAGGAAGCACGAGAAGACGGCGTCGATCTGCTTGAAGAAGGCCGGCTGTTGGCACTCAGCCGGTCCGCCGTCTACCGGCAGAGCCTACGCTGATACCACAACCGAAAGGTCAAGCCTAGATCCTTCCAAGAGGGAGACCTTGTGCTCCGGCTGATCCAGCGAACAACCGGCCAGCACAAGCTCTCAGCCCCTTGAGAAGGCCCCTTCATCGTCAGCAAAGCTTTGGGAAACGACTCCTACTACCTCATCGACGCACAGAAGCCCAGATCACGCAAGAGAGACGACTCCGGCAAGGAGTCGGAGCGCCCATGGAATGCAAATCTCCTTCGAAGATTTTACAGTTGATGCAGTATGTACCATGCTACCTTTTGTATTAAGTACTAAGACACTGGGGTCCCTCGAGGAGCACTCGGGGACTATCCTTTTTATCTATATGATAAGTGTTATGCCTATGAATGTGTTATTTCATTCTTCTGCCTGGCACCGGGTTCGACCAGTCGGCCCGGGGGCTTGCCGCCTTGTACTATGTCATGCTACCTGCAGTCGGACAAGTAATCTGATGGCACCTAAGCCCTCTCTTGCCACAAGCTACAGCTCGCAGAGCGACTGTCCGGCTGGCAAGAATCAAAGGCAGGAAATGATGCCCACATGAAAAATGGCTAAGGATCAAGGTACTCACATAGGCCAAGCCGGCTCCTTGCCTCACCGACTGGCTGCCGAGCAGCCGGCCGGCCGGCTTCTTACTTAACTTGCTACATTCTAATACGGCTAAAAGTACTTGTCTCCCCAAAACGGCCAAGCACTTGACCTAGCCACCGACCACAGAACGGCCGTCTGGCTGGCAAGGCGGCAGCTAGGGGAAGGCGGCAAAGGAAAAAAGGCAAAGAACAGAAAGCAAGAAAAGTAGAACTCGGCAAAGCGCAACTCGTGCGAGACAATATTTACATATCAAAAGGCCCTTGGCCAGCATTCAACAAAGTTTGAATACACCCCCAGTGGGTGGAATTGTGCGAATTAACAAGTTTTCTTCAAAGAAACTACAAAGCAGGAAAAGATAAAACTGGCTGCCTAGGCCAGAGGAGCAGCAGGCAGATCTGGCAGGCTGGTGGAGTCGGCGGCGCCGGCTGGTGGAGTGGCCGGCTGGTAAATCTCGTCTTTATCATCTCCGGCAGCAGCCGACGCATCTGCACGCGGCTTGCTGCTTGAGGCACGATCGAGCTGAGGTTGGCCATCGGCTCCGTCCTCCGGCGCATCGTCTTCGCCATCCTAGCTATCCTCGCCTTCGCCTTCATCGCTGGAGGCAATCTCCTCCACCGAGTCTTGGCCATCAGCCGGGTTCAGCCCGAACCAGTTGGCCGGCAGCTCGGCACCCTCCTCGTCTAGCTTAGGGATGAAGTCGTCAGTGTTGGTGTACTCGGCGATCGCCGCCGCACGCTGAGTGAGCTTAGCTGCCACCGCCGCCAACTCCCTGGTGGCCTCCTGCCGGAAGGTGCCAGCTGGTCAAGGTCCAGCCCGGGGTACCAGGCCTTGATGAATTCCAAGGCCCTGCGTGCACCCGCCCGGGCCGAGGAACCCTTCCACACCTCAAGGCGGCCAACTGCCACCTCCAGCCAGTCGGCAGTCCGTCTGGGGGTGCGCGGAATGTTGGTTTCGGGCCAGAGGGCGGACATCACCTAGGCTCCGACATGCTGCAGACGACGCATCATTCGATGAGCTGGAAGAAGGCGTGACTGGATGGCGAGAAGATGCTCGTTTAAGGTCCGGGGCGCGTTGGGCGCGATTTCCACGCCTTCGTTCCTCCGCTCTTTGCAGCGCGCCTCGATGGCCTGATTGGCGGCGACGGAGTAGCCGGGGAAGAACTCTGCACAAGACGAAAATATTAGAAGCTAGAAGCCAACTTCATCAGCAGTCGACGACCGCGCAAAGTAAGAAGCAACTCACCATCGATTACATCCTTGATTTCACTGTAGCCGTCAGTCAGAGCCTTCTTCTCCTCGCCCGAGTTCTAAAGCTCAATTTCGAACTCGGCCAGGAGGCCGGTCTCGTTGTCCTTCGCCTTCTGAAGGGCCGCCTTGTGACATTCAGCCTGGTCAGCCAGCTCCTTGACCAGGCGGTCGCGCTCCTCAGCCGCCTTGCTGCACTCCACCTCCTTAGCGCACAGTGCAGTTTGGACCTCGCCCAGTTGCTGCCGCAAGGCGGCATTGTCACCTGAAAGAAAAGAAGAAAAAGACGGTTAACATTCAATAAAGAAGACGACTAGATGATAACCCACAAGTATAGGGGATCAATTGTAGCCTCTTTCGATAAGTAAGAGTGTCAAAACCAACGAGGGGCTAAAGGTAGAACAAGTATTCCCTCAAGTTCTATCCACCACCGATACAACTCTAAGCACGCTTAACGTTCGCTTTACCTAAAACAAGTATGAAACTAGAAGTACTCTGTAGGTGTTGTTGGAAAGGTTTGCAAGAATATAAAGAGCACGTAAATAAAAACTAGGGGCTGTTTAGGTAAAGAAGCAATAAAGTTAGTATAGCGAGTGTGGAAAAGTGGTGGTAGGAGCTGTGAAATTGTCCCTAAGCAATTGACTATGTTACTAGACCGATAGCAAGTTTATGTGGGAGAGGCCACTGCTAGCATGTCATCCATGACTTGGAATTCTATGCACTTACGATTGGAACTATTAGCAAGCATCCACAACTACTAACATTCATTAAGATAAAACCCAACCATAGCATTAAGATATATTGGTCCCCCTTCAATCCCATATGCATCAATTTCTATGCTAGGTTGAAGCTTCTGTCACTCTTGCCTCCAATACATAGTCCTATCAACATACAACTAACCCTATGGTGTGATCCACGCGCGCGCTCATATGATGGGCACCAAAGGACAGCAACATAACCATAAGAAAATTAAACCAATCATAGCAATTCACCAATTACCGATAGGACAACAAAAATCTACTCAGACATCATAGGATGGCAACACATCATTGGATAATAATATGAAGCATAAAGCACCATGTTCAAGTAGAGGGTACAACGGGTTGCGGGAGAGTGGACCGCTGTAGATAGATGGGAGAAGGTGATGAAGATGTTGGTGAAGATGATGGTGGTGTTGGTGAAGATTGCGGTGATGATGATGGCCCCGGCGGCGTTCCGGCGCCACCAGAAGCGAGGGGGAGAGAGCCCCCCTTCTTCTCCTTCTTCCTTGGCCTTCTCCCTAGCTGGGAGAAGGGTTCTCCCTCTGGTCCTTGGTCTCCATGGCGTGGTAGGGGCGAGAGCCCCTCCGAGATTGGATCTGGCTCTCTCTGTTTCTGCGTTCGTCTGTCTTCCCTGATTCTGCCATTTCACCGTTTCTTAAATCCCCGGAGATCCGTAACTCCGATTGGGCTGAATTTTGGACACGATCTCTCTCCGGATATTAGCTTTCTTGCGGAAAAAGAAGGGCACCAACCGCCTTACGGCGTGGCCACGAGGGCGCGCCCCCTGCCTCGTGGCCCCCTCGGGAATCGTCTCGCGTTGATTCTTCTTCCCAAAATTCATAAATATTCCAAAAAAATCTCTGTCAGTTTTTATCCCCTTTGGACTCCGTTTGATATGGATTTTCTGCGAAACAAAAAACATGCAACAAACAGGAACTGGCACTGGGCACTGGATCAATATGTTAGTCCCAAAAATAGTATAAAAAGTTGTCAAAAGTATGTAAAAGCTGTAGAATATTGGCATGGAACAATCAAAAATTATAGATACGACGGAGATGTATCAGCATCCCCAAGCTTAATTCCTGCTCGTCCTTGAGTAGGTAAATGATAAAAAAGATAATTTTTGATGTGGAATGCTACCTGGCATAATCTTGATCATGTAATCTAATCATGGCATGAATATTAAGACACGAGTGATTCAAAGCAATAGTCTATCGTTTGACATTAAGACAATAATACTTCAAGCATACTAATAAAGCAATCATGTCTTTTCAGAACAACATGGCCAAAGAAAGTTATCCCTACAAAATCATATAGTCTGGCTATGCTCCATCTTCACCACACAAAATATTCAAATCATGCACAACCACAGTTTTAGCCAAGCAATTGTTTCATACTTTAGTATTATCAAACCTTTTCAACTTTCACGCAATACATGAGCGTGAGCGATGGACATAGCACTATGGGTGGAATAGAATATGATGGTGGAGGTTGTGTGGAGAAGACAAAAAGGAGAAAGTCTCACATCGATGCGGCTAGTCAACAAGCTATGGAGATGCCCATCAATTGATGTCAATGTGAGGAGTAGGGATTGCCATGCAACGGATGCACTAAGAGCTATAAGTGTATGAAAGCTCAAACTGGGAACTAAGTGGGTGTGCATCCAACTTGCTTGCTCATGAAGACCTTGGGCATTTGAGGAAGCCAATCATCGGAATATACAAGCCAAGTTCTATAATGAAAATTCCCACTAGTATATGAAAGTGATAACTCAAGAGACTCTCTATATGAAGAACATGGTGCTACTCTAAAGCACAAGTGTGGAAAAAGGATAGTAACATTGTCCCTTTTATTCCCTTTTTCTGGCGGGCTTATTTGGCCCCCTTTTTTTATTTAGGCTTCTTTGGCCTCTTTTTTGGGGCAATGCTCTAATAATGATGATCATCACACTTCTATTTACTTACAACTCAATATTACAACTAAATACTAGAACAAAGATATGACTCTATATGAATGCCTCCGACGGTGTACCAGGATGTGCAATGATCTAGCGTAGCAATGACATGAAAAAACGGACAAGCCATGAAAACATCATGCTAGCTATCTTACGATCATGCAAAGCAATATGACAATGAATGCTCAAGTCATGTATATGATGATGATGGAAGTTGCATGGCAATATATCTCAGAATGGCTATGAAATTGCCATAATAGGTAGGTATGATGGCTGTTTTGAGGAAGATATAAGGAGGCTTATGTGTGATAGAGTGTATCATATCACGGGGTTTGGATGCACCGGCGAAGTTTGCACCAACTCTCGAGGTGAGAAAGGGCAATGCACGGTACCGAAGAGGCTAGCAATGATGGAAGGGTGAGAGTGCGTATAATCCATGGACTCAACATTAGTCATAAAGAACTCACATACTTATTGCAAAAATTTATTAGCCATCAAAACAAAGTACTACACGCATACTCCTAGGGAGGAGGTTGGTAGGAGTTAACCATCGCGCGCCCCTGACCTCCACACAAAGGAAGACAATCAATAAATACCTCATGCTCCAACTTCGTTACATAACGGTTCACCATACGTGCATGCTACGGGAATCACAAACCTCAACACAAGTATTTCTACTAATACACAATTACTCACTAGCATGACTCTAATATCACCACCTTTATATCGCAAAACTATTGCAAGGAATCAAACATATCATATTTAGTGATCTACAAGTTTTATGTAGGATTTAATGACTAACCATGTGAATGACCAATTCCTGTCATCTCTCTAAATAGATATAAGTGAAGCAAGAGAGTTTAATTCTTTGTACAAAAGATATGCCCACGCTCTAACAAATATAAGTGAAGCAAAAGAGCATTCTACAAATGGCGGTTTTCTATGCGAGGAGAAACATGCGATCCAAACTTCAAATGATATAAGTGAAGCACATGAAGCATTATATAAAGCCATACTCAAAAGATTTAAGTGAAGTGCAATGAGAATTCTATAAATCTACCATGGACTATCTCATACCAGCATGGTGCATAAAATAAAAATGAAAAACTAATTGCAAAAGACGCTCCAAGATTTGCACATATCGCATGAACGAAACGAATTCGAAAACATACCGATACTTGTTGAAGAAAGATGGGATGCCTTACGGGGCATCCCCAAGCTTAGACGCTTGAGTCTCCTTGAATATTTACTTGGGGTGCATTGGGCATCCCCAAGATTGAGCTCTTGCCTCTCCTCCTTCTCCTCATATTGAGACCTCCTCGATCTTCGAACACTTCATCCACACAAAACTCAGCAGAAAGCTCGGTAAGATCCGTTAGTATAATAAATCAAATCACTACTCTAAGTATTGTTGCAAACCAATTCATATTTTCTTTTTTCATTGTATCTACTGTAATATAACTTTTCCATGGCTTAATCCACTGATAGAAATCGATAGTTTCATCTGAACAAGCAAACAATGCATAAAAAACAGAATCTGTCTTAAACAGGACAGTCTGTAGTAATCTGAACATTCACCATACCTCTGGTACTCCAAAAATTCTGAAAAAATTAGGAAAAATAAAAAATTTGTATAGAAAGACAGTGCAAAAAGTTTCAGAACCGTATGACATTCCAGTAAAAATAAAAAAATCGCGCACTACAGCCAAAGTTTCTGTCTTGCATCGCACAAACAAACAAGCAATGTAAACATCCTAAAGGCAAACGTTGGCACATTATTTTTATAGTACAATGGAATTGTGCAAGGGGATAATTATTTCTATTGAAAAGTTTCTCTATTTAAGATTCACAAAGTTTCCGTGAGCATGAACAAAGTTCAAGGAGCTCTCCCACTTCAACAATGCTTGTCTCTCTCACTTTCACTTTCCTTTTTGAAATTTTTTGGGTTCCCCTCTTTATTTTTTTGTTTTTAAACTTTATAAAAGCACTCAACAGAAATAAATGACTCTCTAAAACTTCCGGGTTGTCTCCCTGGCAGCGCTTTCTTTAAAGCCATTAAGCTAGGCATATAGTGCTCAAGGAATGGATCCACCCGGATCCCAAGGTATATCAAAGCCAATTTTAATTAACAATGATTTAGCATTTAAGTGAGCACAAAGCAACATATATCATTCAATGACGAAGTCTAACTCTCTTCCTATGCATCGGCATGTCTTAAAAGAACAATTCATGCACACATAGTAAAGGCCAATGCATAGTATAAACAGTTTCTTGCAATTTTATCGTATTGGAAACATGGAGAGGCGGACATGTAGTTCCTCTTTCATAATAATTGCAAGTAGGAGCAGCAAGCACATGCATATTATATCTATCAAAATCATCATGTGTAGTAGTAAAACACAACCCATCAATATAATCCTTAATAAGGGCATACTTCTCCGATATAGTGTAGTCGGGAGAATTCAAAAAGATAATAGGACTATCATGCGTGGGTGCAATAGCAACAATTTCATGTTTAACATAAGGAACTATAGCAAGTTCATCTCCATAAGCATAATTCATATTGGCATCTTGGCCACAAGCATAGCAAGCATCATCAAAAAGGGATATTTCAAAAGAATCAAAGGGATCATAGCAATTATCATAGCAATCATCCTTCGGTAAGCACGAAGGGAAATTAAACAATGTATGAGTTGAAGAGTTACTCTCATTAGAAGGTGGGCACGGGTGATCAATCCGCTCTTCCTCCTTTTGTTCTTCGCTCTCCTCCTCATCTTTTTCATCTAATGAGCTCACAATTTCAGTAATTTCTTCTTCCATAGTTTCCTGCAAAATATTAGTCTCTTCTTGGACAGCGGAGACTTCCTCAATAAATTCATCAATATCGGAATTGTATTCATAATTCTCATAGCAATATTTAAGTATAGCAAAATTTTCAGGTCTATAAACAACATCATAAAGATTTTCACACTCTTTAAACAAAGATTCAATTTCATAAGCACCCATAAAAGCAACGAATTCTTCTATTTGTTCCACATCATAGTAATCATATGTACCATTAGCATAAGAAGCCAAGGTTTTATTATCATTAAATCTGCATGAAAAGGGAAGGTGTGGAGCCTTCATCCTAGAGCAACAAGTATAATCATATCTCAAGCATAGTTCCCGAGCATACCAATGCAACATATGAATTTGATCCCATAATAGTCTCCCTTTTTGAGTCAAGCGATAATCCCTAAAGTATTCACGTTGATCCAACATGTCCCCCATTACATAATTGAATGGGGTTTTCTCAGGATTATTAAAGTAGTGCATAATATTTTTCACATAACCAGCATCGAGGGTTTTAGGAGGTTCCCCATCTCCATGAGTAGCAAGTACACCTAATTTTTTTGGTATTTCGTGTTCCATATGCATAAGTAAAGATAGAGAACAACTTAGAACAGCAAATAAAATCTACTTAGTGATAAAGCAAACAAGCACACACGAGAATATTCACCCCACGCTATTGCTCCCGGGCAACGACGCCAGAGAAAGGTCTTGATAACCCACAAGTATAGGGGATCAATTGTAGCCTCTTTTGATAAGTAAGAGTGTCGAACCCAACAAGGAGCTAAAGGTAGAACAAATATTCCCTCAAGTTCTATCGACCACCGATACAACTCTACGCACGCTTAACGTTCGCTTTACCTAAAACAAGTATGAAACTAGAAGTACTTTGTAGGTGTTGTTGGATAGGTTTGCAAGAATACAAAGAGCACGTAAATAAAAACTAGGGGTTGTTTAGGTAAAGAAGCAATAAATTTAGTATAGAGAGTGTGGAAAAGTAGTGGTAGGAGTTGTTAAATTGTCCCTAAGCAATTGACTATGTTACTAGACCGATAGCAAGTTTTATGTGGGAGAGGCCACTGCTAGCATGTCATCCCTGACTTGGAATTCTATGCACTTATGATTGGAACTATTAGAAAGCATCCGCAACTACTAATGTTCATTAAGGTAAAACCCAACCATAGCATTAAGATATATTGGTTGTTGGGGAACGTAGCAGAAATTCAAAATTTTCCTACGTGTCACCAAGATCTATCTATGGAGAAACTAGCAACGAGGGAAGGAGAGTGCATCTACATACCCTTGTAGATCGTTAAGCGGAAGCGTTCAAGTGAACGGGGTTGATGGAGTCGTACTCGTCGTGATTCAGATCACCGATGATCAAGTGCGAACGCACGGCACCTCCGCGTTCAACACACGTACAGCCGGTGGCGTCTCCCATGCCTTGATCCAGCAAGGAGAGAGGAGAGGTTGAGGAAGACTCCATCCAGCAGCAGCACAACGGCGTGGTGGTGATGGAGGCGTGGCAATCCAGCAGGCTTCGCCAAGCACCTAGGGAGAGGAGGAGGAGGAGAGGCAGGCTGCTGAAGAGGGAGGCTCTCGTGTGTTATGGGCAGCCCAGGGCCTCATATATATAGGGAAGGGAGGGCTGCGCCCTTCTCGGTTTCCACCCCTAGGGGCGGCCAGCCCTAGATGGGATCAAGGGAGGCGGCCAAGAGGGAGGGAGAGGGGCGCCCACTAGATGGGCCTTAGGGCCCATCTGGACTAGGGTTTGCCCCTCCACCCATCCTTGCGCCTTGGGCCCCTTGTGGGCGCACCAGCCCTCCTAGGGCTGGTCCCTCCCACACTTGGCCCACGCAGCCTTCTGGGGCAGGTGGCCCCACTTGGTGGACCCCCGGGACCCTCCCGGTGGTCCCGGTACATTACCGATATCGCCCGAAACCTTTCCGGTTACCAAAACAGGACTTCCCATATATAAATCTTTACCTCCGGACCATTCCGGAACTCCTCGTGACGTCCGGGATCTCATCCGGGACTCCGAACAACATTCGGTAACCACATACAAGCTTCCTATATAACCCTAGCGTCACCGAACCTTAAGTGTGTAGACCCTACGGGTTCGGAGACATCTTGAACATGACCGAGGCGTTCTCCGGTCAATAACCAACATCGGGATCTGGATACCCATGTTGGCTCCCACATGTTCCACGATGATCTCATCGGATGAACCACGATGTCAAGGACTCAATCGATCCGTATACAATTCCCTTTGTCTAGCGGTATTGTACTTGCCGAGATTCGATCGTCGGTATCTTATACCTTGTTCAATCTCGTTACCGGCAAGTCTCTTTACTCGTTCCATAACACATCATCCGTGATCAACCCCTTGGTCACATTGTGCACATTATGATGATGTCCTACCGAGTGGGCCCAGAGATACCTCTCCGTCTACGGAGTGACAAATCCATCTCGATCCGTGTCAACCCAATGGTCACTTTCGGAGATACCTGTAGTGCACCTTTATAGTCACCCGATTCGTTGTGACGTTTGATACACCAAAGCACTCCTACGGTATCCGGGAATTGCGATCTCATGGTCTAAGGAAGAGATACTTGACATTGGAAAAGCTCTAGCAAAACGAACTACGATCTTTGTGCTATGCTTAGGATTGGGTCTTGTCCATCACATCATTCTCCTAATGATGTGATCCGTTATCAATGACATCCAATGTCCATGGTCAGGAAACCGTAACCATCTATTGATCAACGAGCTAGTCAACTAGAGGCTTACTAGGGACATGGTGTTGTCTATGTATCCACACATGTATTGCGGTTTCCGGTCAATACAATTATAGCATGAATAATAAGCGATTATCATGAACAAGGAAATATAATAATAACTAATTTATTATTGCCTCTAGGGCATATTTCCAACAGTCTCCCACTTGCACTAGAGTCAATAATCTAGTTCACATCGCCATGTGATTAACACTGATAGGTCACATCGCCATGTGACCAACATCCAAAGAGTTTACTAGTGTCTTAAACTAGTTCACATCACCATGTGATTAAGTCTCAATGAGTTACGGGGTTTGATCATGTTTTGCTTGTGAGAGAGGTTTTAGTCAGCGGGTCTGAACCTTTCAGATCCGTGTGTACTCGCAATTCTCTATGTCATATTGTAAATTCTGCTTTCACGCTCCACTTGGAGCTATTCCAAATGGTTGCTCCACTATCGTATCCGGTTTGCTACTCGAGTCACTCGGATAGGTGTTAAAGCTTGCATCGGCGTAACCCTTTACGTCGAACTCTTTATCACCTCCATAATCGAGAAACATGTCCTTATTTACTCCAAGGACAATTTTGACCGCTGTCCAATGATCCATTCTGGATCATTCTTGTACCTATGACTGACTCATGGCATGGCACACTTCGGTCGGTACACATCATAGCATACTGTAGGGCCTACGTCTGAAGCATAGGGGACGACCTTCGTCCTTTCTCTCTTTTCTGCCATGGTCGAGCTTTAACTCTTAACCTCATACCTTACATCTTAGGCAAGAACTCCTTCTTTGACTGATCCATCTTGAACACCTTCAAGATCATGTCAAGGTATGTGCTCATTTGAAAGTATTATTAAGCATCTTTGATCTATCATTATAGATCTTGATGCTCAATGTTCAAGTAGCTTAATACAGGTTTTCACTTGAAAAACACTTTTCAAATAACCCTATATGCTTTCCAGAAATTCTACATCATTTCTGATCAACAATATGTCAACAACATATACTCATCAGAAATTCTATAGTGCTCCCACTCACTTCTTTGGAAATACAAGTTTCTCATAAACTTTGTATAAACCCAAAATCTTTGATCATCTCATCAAAGTGCACATTCCAACTCGAGATGCTTACTCCGGTCCTTAGAAGGATCGCTAGAGCTAGCATACCTTTTAGCATCCTTAGGATCGACAAAACTTTTACGATTGTATCACATACAACCTTTTCTTACGTAAACTGGTAAGGAAACTCGTCTTGACATCCATCGCCAGATTTCATAAATGCAGCTAATGCTAACATGATTCCGACGGACTTAAGCATCGCTACGGATGAGAAAATCTCATCGTAGTCAACTCCTTGAACTTGTGAAAACTCTTTGCCACAAGTCGAGCTTCATAGAAGGTGACATTACCGTCCATGTCCGTCTTCTTCTTAAAGACCCATTTATTTCAATGGCTTGCCGATCATCGGGCAAGTCCACCAAAGTCCATGCTTTGTTATGATACATGGATCCTACCTCGGATTTCATGGTTTCTAACCATTTGTCGAATTTGGGCCCACCATCGCTTCTCCATAGCTCGTAGGTTCATTGTTGTCTAGCAACATGACCTTCAAGACAGGATTGCTGTACCACTCGAGTAATACGCATCCTTGTCACCCTCGAGGTGCGGTAGTGACTTGATCCAAAACTTCATGATCACTATCATAAGCTTCTACTTCAATTGGTGTAGCTGCCACGGAACAACTTCACGTGCCTGCTACACACTAGTTGAAGTGATGGTTCAATAACCTCATCAAGTCTCCACCATCCTCCCACTCAACTTTTCGAGACGAACTTTTCCTCGAGAAAGGACCCGATTCAAGAAACAATCCCTATTGCTTCGGATCTGAATTAGGAGGTATACCCAACCGTTTTGGGTGTCCTATGAAGATGCATTTGATCCGCTTTGGGTTCGAGCTTATCAACCTGAAACTTTTCACATAAGCGTCGCAGCCCCAAACTTTTAAGAAACGACAACTTAGGTTTCTCCAAACGGTGTCGTCTCAACGAATTACGTGGTGCCCTATTAAAGTGAGTGCGGTTGTCTCTAATGCCTAACCCATGAGCGATAGTGGTAATTCGATAAGAGACATCATAGTACGCACCATATCCAATAGAGTGCAACTATGATGTTCGGACACACCATCACACTATGGTGTTCCAGGCGGTATTTATTGTGAAACAATTTCCACAATGTCTTAATTGTGTGCCAAAACTCGTAACTCAGATATTCATCTCTATGATCATATCATAGACATTCTATCCTCTTGTCACGAAGATCTTAAACTTCACTCTGGAATTGCTTGAACCATTCAATAATTCAGACTTGTGTTTCATCAAGTAAATATACTCAACATCTACTCGAATCATTTGTGAAGTAAGAATATAACGATATTCATTTGCATGCCTCGGCACTCATTGGACTGCACACATCAAAATGTGTTACTTCCAACAAGTTGCTATCTTGTTCCATCTTCTTTGAAACCGAGGCTTTTCAGTCATCTTGCCCATATGGTATGTTTTGCATATCTCAAGTGATTCAAAATCAAGTGAGTCTAAACGATCCATCTGCATGGAGTTTCTTCATGCGTATGCACCAATAGACATGGTTCGCATGTCTCAAACTTTTCAAAACGAGTGAGTCCAAAGATCCATCAACATGGAGCTTCTTCATGCGTTTTACACCAATATGACTTATATTGCAGTGCCACAAGTAAGTGGTACTATCATTACTATCTTATATCTTTTGGCATGAAAATGTGTATCACTACGATCGAGATTCAATAAACCATTCCTTTAGGTGCAAGACCATTGAAGGTATTATTCAAATAAACAGAGTAACCATTATTCTCCTTAGATGAATAACCGTATTGCGATAGAAATAATCCAATCATGTCTATGCTCAACGCAAACACCAAATGACAATTATTCAGGTTTAATACTAATCTTGATGGTAGAAGGAGCGTGCGATGTTTGATCACATCAAACTTGGAAACACTTCCAACACATATCGTCAGCTCACCTTTAGCTAGTCTTCGTTTATTCCGTAGCTTTTGTTTGAGTTACTAACACTTAGCAACCGAACCGGTGTCTAATACCCTGGTGCTACTAGGAGTACTAGTAAAGTACACATTAACATAATGTATATCCAATATACTTCTATCGACCTTTCCAGCCTTCTCATCTACCAAGTATCTAGGGTAATTCTGCTCCAGTGACTATTCCCCTTATTACAAAAGCACTTAGTCTCGGGTTTGGGTTCAACCTTGGGTTTCTTCACTGGAGCAGCAACTGATTTGCCGTTTCATGAAGTGTCCCTTCTAGCCCTTGCCCTTCTTGAAACTAGTGGTTTCACCAACCATCAACAATTGATGCTCCTTCTTGATTTCTACTTTCGCGATGTCAAACAACGCGAATACCTCAAGGATCATCATCTCTATCCTTGATATGTTATAGTTCATCACGAAGCTCTTAGCAGCTTGGTGGCAATGACTTTGGAGAAACATCACTATCTCATCGGAAGATTAACTCCCACTCGATTCAAGTGAGTGTTGTACCCAGACAATCTGAGTACAAGCTCAACGATTGAGCTTTTCTCCCTTAGTTTGCAGGCTAAGAAAATCGTCGGAGGTCTCATACCTCTTGACGTGGGCACGAGCCTGAAATCCCAATTTCAGCCCTCGAAACATCTTATATGTTCATGACGTTTGAAAACGTCTTTGGTGCCTCTACTCTAAACCGTTCAACTGAACTATCACGTAGTTATCAAAACGTGTATGTCCGATGTTCGCAACATCCACAAACGACGTTTGGGGTTCAGCACACTGAGCGGTGCATTAATGACATAAGCTTTCTACTGTCCGCATAATCGCTACTTTCAACTTTCAACTATATTTTCTCTAGGAACATATCTAAAACAGTGGAACTAAAGCGCGAGCTTTCGACATAATTTGCAAAAGGTCTTTTGACTATGTTCAGGATAATTAAGTTCATCTTATGAACTCCCACTCAGATAGACATCCCTCTGGTCATCTAAGTGATTACATGATCCGAATCAACTAGGCCGTGTCCGATCAACACGTGAGACGGACTAGTCATCATCGGTGAACATCTTCATGTTGATCGTATCTACCATCGACTCATGCTCGACCTTTCGGTCTCCGTGTTCGAGGCCATGTCTTCACATGCTAGGCTCGTCAAGTTAACCCTAAGTGTTTCTGCGTGTGTAAATCTTGCTTACACCCGTTGTATGTGAACGTAAGAATCCATCACACCCGATTAACACGTGGTGCTTAGAAGCGACGAACTGTAGCAACGGTGCACGATTAGGGAGAACACTTCTTGAAATTTGTGTAAGGGATCATCTTATTTACTACCGTCGTTCTAAGTAAACAAGATGCATAAACATAATAAACATCACATGCAATTATATAGTAGTGACATGATATGGCCAATATCATATTGCTCCTTTTGATCTCCATCTTCGGGGCTCCATGATCATCATTGTCACCGGCATGACACCATGATCTCCATCATCATGATCTCCATCATCGTGTCTTCATGAAGTTGTCTCGCCAACTATTACTTCTACTACTATGGCTACGGTTAGCAATAAAGTAAAGTAATTACATGGCGTTGTTTAATGACTCGCAGGTCATACAATAAATAAAGACAACTCCTATGGCTCCTGCCGGTTGTCATACTCATCGACATGCAAGTCGTGAATCCTATTACAAGAACATGATCAATCTCATACATCACATATCATTCATCACATTCTTCTTGGCCATATCACATCACATAGCATACCCTGCAAAAACAAGTTAGGCGTCCTCTAATTGTTGTTTGCATGTTTTACGTGGCTGCTATGGGTTCTAGCAAAACGTTTCTTACCTCATAAAACCACAACGTGATATGCCAATTGCTATTTACCCTTCATAAGGACCCTTTTCATCGAATCCGTTCCGACTAAAGTGGGAGAGATCGGCACCGCTAGCCACCTTATGCACCAAGTGCATGTCGATCGGTGGAACTGTCTCACGTGAAATGCGTGTAAGGTCGGTCCGGGCCGCTTCATCCCACAATACCGTCGAAACAAGATTGGACTAGTAACGGTAAGCATATTGAACATTATCAACGCCCACAACTACTTTGTGTTCTACTCGTGCAAAGAATCTACGCAATAGACCTAGCTCATGATACCCTTTGTTGGGGAGCGTGGCGAAAATTCAAAATTTTCCTCGTGTCACCAAGATCTATCTATGGAGAAACTAGCAGCGAGGGAAGGAGAGTGCATCTACATACCCTTGTAGATCGTTAAGCGGAAGCGTTCAAGTGAACGGGGTTGATGGAGTCGTACTCGTCGTGATTCAAATCACCGATGATCAAGTGCGAGCGCACGGCACCTCCGCGTTCAACACACGTACAGCCGGTGGCGTCTCCCATGCCTTGATCCAGCAAGGAGAGAGGAGAGGTTGAGAAGACTCCATCCAGCAGCAGCACAACGGCGTGGTGGTGATGGAGGCGTGGCAATCCCGAGGCTTCGCCAAGCACCTAGGGAGAGGAGGAGGAGGAGAGGGGGCTGCGCTGAAGAGGAGGCTCTCGTGTGTTATGGGCAGCCCCTGGGCCTCATATATATAGGGAAGGGAGGGCTGCGCCCTTCTAGGTTTCCACCCCTAGGGGCGGCCAGCCCTAGATGGGATCAAGGAGGCGGCCAAGAGGGAGGGAGGAGGCGCCCACTAGATGGGCCTTAGGGCCCATCTGGACTAGGGTTTGCCCTCCCACCCATCCTTGCGCTTGGGCCCCTTGTGGGCGCACCAGCCCTCCTAGGGGCTGGTCCCTCCCACACTTGGCCCACGCAGCCTTCAGGGCAGGTGGCCCCACTTGGTGGACCCCGGACCCTCCCTGGTCCCAGACATTACCGATATCGCCCAAACCTTTCCGGTTACCAAAACAGGACTTCCCATATATAAATCTTTACCTCCGGACCATTCCGAACTCCTCGTGACGTCCGGGATCTCATCCGGGACTCGAACAACATTCGGTAACCACATACAAGCTTCCTATATAACCCTAAGCGTCCACCGAACCTTAAGTGTGTAGACCCTACGGGTTCGGAGACATGCAACATGACCGAGGCGTTCTCCGGTCAATAACCAACAGCGGGATCTGGATACCCATGTTGGCTCCCACATGTTCCACGATGATCTCATCGGATGAACCACGATGTCAAGGACTCAATCGATCCGTATACAATTCCCTTTGTCTAGCGGTATTGTACTTGCCGAGATTCGATCGTCGGTATCTTATACCTTGTTCAATCTCGTTACGCAAGTCTCTTTACTCGTTCCGTAACACATCATCCGTGATCAACCCCTTGGTCACATTGTGCACATTATGATGATGTCCTACCGAGTGGGCCCAGAGATACCTCTCCGTCTACGGAGTGACAAATCCAGCTCGATCCGTGTCAACCCAATGGTCACTTTCGGAGATACCTGTAGTGCACCTTTATAGTCACCCGATTCGTTGTGACGTTTGATACACCAAAGCACTCCTACGGTATCCGGGAATTGCACGATCTCATGGTCTAAGGAAGAGATACTTGACATTGGAAAAGCTCTAGCAAAACGAACTACGATCTTTGTGCTATGCTTAGGATTGGGTCTTGTCCATCACATCATTCTCCTAATGATGTGATCCGTTATCAATGACATCCAATGTCCATGGTCAGGAAACCGTAACCATCTATTGATCAACGAGCTAGTCAACTAGAGGCTTACTAGGGACATGGTGTTGTCTATGTATCCACACATGTATTGCGGTTTCCGGTCAATACAATTATAGCATGAATAATAAACGATTATCATGAACAAGGAAATATAATAATAACTAATTTATTATTGCCTCTAGGGCATATTTCCAACATTGGTCCCCCTTCAATCCTGTATGCATCAATTTCTATGCTAGGTTGAAGCTTCTGTCACTCTTGCCCTCTAATACATAGTCCTATCAACATACAACTAACCCTATGGTGTGATCCACTGATACGTCTCCGTCATATCTACTTTTCCAAACACTTTTGCCCTTGTTTTGGACTCTAACTTGCATGATTTGAATGGAACTAACCCGGACTGACGCTATTTTCAGCAGGATTGCCATGGTGTTATTTATGTGCAGAAACAAAAGTTCTCGGAATGACCTGAAACTCCACGGAGATTATTTTTGGAAATAATAAAAAATCTTGGCAAAAGAATCAAGGCCTGGGGTCCCACACCCTGGGCACGAGGGTGGGGGGGCGCGCCCTACCCCCTGGGCGTGCCCCCCTGTCGGTGTCAAAACTGGCGGATATCGGGTAGGGGGTCCCGTACTGTGCGTCTAAGGCGGATGGTAACAGGAGGCGGGGGACACGACGTTTACCCAGGTTCGGGACCTCTCGATTGAGGTAATACCCTACTTCCTGCTTGATTGATCTTGATGATATGAGTATTACAAGAGTTGATCTACCACGAGATCGTAGAGGCTAAACCCTAGAAGCTAGCCTATGGTATGATTGTTGTTGTCCTAGGGACTAAACCCTCCGGTTTATATAGACACTGGAGGGGGCTAGGGTTACACAGAGTCGGTTACAAGGGAGGAGATCTACATATCCGTATTGCCAAGGTTGCCTTCCACGCCAAGGAGAATCCCATCCGGACACGGGACGAAGCCTTCAATCTTGTATCTTCATAGTCCAACAGTCCGGCCAAAGTATATAGTCCGGCAGTCCGAGGAACCCCTAATCCAGGACTCCCTCAGTAGCCCCTGAACCAGGCTTCAATGACGATGAGTCCGGCGCGCAGATTGTCTTCGGCATTGCAAGGCTGGTTCCTCCTTCGAATATTCCATAGAAGATTTTGAACACAAGGATAGTGTCCGGTCTGCAAAACAAATTCCACATACCACCATAGAGAGGATAATATTTCCACAAATCGAATCTGCTGACAGTTTTTCTTAATGCGATGTTCTACCGTGGTCTGGTCATGACGAACCGTTTTTCCGAGCCTGCAACTGCACGTGTTGCAAGGCGGTTTGGTTGGCACGTCTTGTCGAAGCAGAGATCGTGTCCCTCTTTTCACGGGATTCTCATCAATACGGGTGTGGGTAACCCAACCGTGCCATCAATTATGGCGCTTGGGGAATAAGCGGTTTTACCAGGCAAGTGGGGAGGCGCAGAATCCCTGCTGCCTTTATAAGGGGATAAGGACTCCCATTCGCACCCATGCTTTCTTCTTCCCGATCCATTCTCGCGCACTCGAGCTCCAGCGCCCAAGTTCGCATCTTCCTCGCAAAATCACTCCAAACATGTCTGGAGCAGGAGGCAAGTGGACGGCCTCCTCCGTTACGGAGGAGAACATTACAAAGCTCCGGGAAGCCGGATACCTAGCCGCAGATATCGCGCACCGGCTCCTAGATGCGGGGCAAATCGTCCCCACCCCCAAGCCTCATGAAAGGGTCATGTTTCTTACCCATTTCGTCCGCGGACTGGGGTTTCCCCTCCACCCATTTGTCCGAGGGCTCATGTTCGACTACGGGCTGGACTTCCATGATCTGGCCCCCAATTTCATTCTTAACATCTTGGCGTTTATCGTCGTGTGCGAGGCCTTCCTCCACATCAAGCCCCACTTGACTGTGGTGAAGACCTTCAATGTTAAACCGAAGGTGGTGGTGGCCAGCAAGCGAATACGGAGGCACCATGGTGGGCAAAATGCCCAACGTCACCTGGCTTGAAGGCTCCTATGTGGAGACCGTAAAGGGGTGGCAATCGGGGTGGTTCTACATCACCGAGCCGCGCGACACCAACTGGGTGGTGGCCCCCAAATTTCGATCCGGAATCCCCATGCGGCTCACCTCCTGGAAGGAGAAGGGCCTATCCTGGGGTTCATCGGTGGAGCTGACCAGACTCCAGACCTGCGTCAGAAACATGATAAGCAAGAAAATCAAGCTTGTCAACGTGGTCCAAGTCATGCTCTTCCGCTGGATCCTCCCGTGTCAAAGACGGGCATTCAGTCTATGGGATTTTGAGTCGGTCGAGCAGCAGACACTGCAAGAGCTCTTCGACACGACACACAAGGACGTCTGGAAGGTGCTGTTCAAGGGCGCCGAGGTACCTCCTCCCCTTACCGAGGATCGCAGGCTCAGCGCAAAGTGCCCTGCTAATACGGTAAGTCTTGTATATCTTATGAGATGTTCTTTTCCCCAGTATAACCGTGTGAGGGATCTAAGCCTCCACGCCTTTTAACAGGACTGGGTAGCGACAGCGGAGCAGATCGATTGTCCAGCCCCCCTGCCCGAAGATCCAACAGATGCTCTCCTAACGGAGATGCTGGTTCCGGTGCCTTACGAGGCGTCGGAGAAGAAGGCCAAGAAGAAGGCCACGGGGACCAGGAAAGGTCTCCGGCGCAAGGTTATATCGGACTCATCGTCAGAAAACACTGAGGCACACTCCTCCCACGAAAACGAGGAGGAGGAAAAGGAAAATTCTCCCCCCCCCCCCCAGCCGGGGAGACAAGAAAAGGAAGGCCGCCCCATCTGGGGAGGCCGAAGGGTCCAAGAAGGGAAGGACTCTCCTATCGGACCGTTCCACGGCGGCCGCTTTTAGCGACGAGGAGTGGTTACCCAGGGACAAGCCCCTGGCGAAATCATAAGTATCCGGATACCACAATAGTTCTTGGTATGTTTTATTTTATTGCTTCTTATCATGCCGAACACAATTACGCAGTCCATCCCGAGCCCACATCGATGTATCTTCTTCGGGTGATTCTTTGGGCCCGTCAGATATGAACATCGATTCACTCCCGACCGCCTCCTCCCCCCGCCCAATGGACGACACCGAGGTGTTGTCTCAAAGGGAACTGAACCAAGGGGAGACAGTTCCGAAGGCGCCCCAAGGCGACATTCCAGGTGCTGGGCGCACGAGGGGCAAGACTCCCCTAGGCCCTAACGCTGGGGGCAGCAAGTCTAGCCCCAAGCCGAGTACGGCACCGGAACCTCCAGTGGTTCCGGATTCTGTCTGGCAACCCCTCGCTAAGGTGGGCAAGCCGTCTGTGCCGATGGCCTCTGTCCATCCAGTGGCATCAGACAACTTGCTGGAAGTGCTTCGCAACGCTTCCATTGACGAAGAACACCACACTATTATGAGTGCGGTAGTCAAGAAGGTTCAGTCCGCCAAAAGCGGGCTGACTAAAGCCTGTGCCAGCCTCCTAACAGGCTTTGAGGTTAGTAATCAAGTTATAAGAAAATGTCACAACATAGACACTAGCCCTTGATGCTATGTTCGGTGTTCTCAAAGAAAGGCCGAATAGAGGATCAAATAATAATCGCAGGAGTCTAATCAGAATGTGTCTATGTGAATAAGCAGGCTTCACTACTGGCCGCTGCCGCTCGTACTGCGGAGGTCGCTGCACTGAAGCGGAACCTTGAACGGTCCAAGGAAGATCTCGGCCTTACCAAGAAGCAGCTCGAAGAGAACAAAGGTAAGTGATACCCCGTCTGTATATTGAGAAAGAAAAATGTGGTTTTTGAGTAATAGGATCGTCATGAATTTTGCTAGGGGCCACGACTGAAGTGGCGGCCCTGAAGAAGGCGCTGTCCGAGGCCGAAGATAAAGCGGCCAAGGAGCGCATCGAGCGAGAGAAGCAAGAGGCCCGAGTCGGCGAGGTGCAGTAAGAGCTCCAGGCTCTCAGCAAGAAATACGAGTCCTTGGAGCATGACTCTAAGACGCAAGGGTCCGAGCTTGCGAAGGCCCTCGAGAACGCACAAAATGCCAAGGCCGAAGCCCAAAGGCCTTCCAGGAAATTGAGGTGATCAAGAAGATAGCGGCGCGTAAGGCATTCATTATGCAAAGCAAGCATGTGAAGGAAACTTTTCTTTTACTTACCCGAAGTCGGAGCTCTCCAGGAGCGTTCGCAGATCTACCCAGCAGTGTATCGGATGTCGCGGAGTTTGTAGGGCCTTGAAGTATGTCTAGAGGGGGGTTATTAGATTACTTGACCAATTAAAAGCTATGCCTTTTCCCAATTTTAGACCTTGGCAGATTTTAGCTATCTTTGAACAATTCAAGCAATCATCAGGCAATTCAAGCAAGCATTCAAAGATTATATAGGCAGCAGAAAATAAAGCATGCAACTTGCAAGAATGTAAAGGGAAGGGTTTGGAGGATTCAAACGCAATTGGAGACACGGATGTTT